>OY728130.1:1809510805-1810710805 GCA_963277665.1 Viscum album | reverse complement strand
TATTTTATGAATATAATATTTTTTTAAATTATTAAAATTATAAAAATATTATATAAGAAGAAAGGGGATATTATATTTTAAAAAATTTATCTCTTATGAATTTATAAGCCATTTTTAAGAATTTGGATCGAGAATTTTCTTAATATCTTTTAATCTTTTGAGATATTCCTAAAGTTCCCATAACTTCAATTATAAAAGGTAACATTTCTTCTCATTTCATCACACTTAAAATACCATTCTATTCATCCATTATCTACCCAAATCCATTCTTAACATCCATATTTAAATTTTTGGGAACATATTTGGGGTAGAGCACAAACATAAGTGGTCTTAAGGTGTTAAGTAAAGGGATTTTCCAAAGAAGAGGAAGATAAAGGACATGCGTGAAAAATCATATTCGATATAAGGAAAAAAATTCTATTTGTTTTATGAAGAATTTATTTTTAAGAACTATTTTATGGGTTTATTTTTAAATAAAATTTATTATTTAATGTTTAAAAATTACATTTAAATAAAATATTCTATTTTTCTTAAAAAATTTAAATATTTTAACAATAAAAAACTCTATTTTGTTATTTAATTTTATAACCCTTGTTTTAAAGAGAAATTTCTTTTATTAAAATTTATATGTAATTCATAATTACAAAATTTATCATTTTATGGGTAACATGTTCTTCAATTTATGTAAATTTCATTAATTATAGTATATATGGCCATCATTTATAATTATTATTGAAATTTCAGGCATTTAAATAAAATCTTAGGTTTTAATTTCAATGTAATCTGAATATGTATTTTAAATGTATGAAATAATTTTTAGAAATATGGATTTATACAATTGATTTTATGAAATTTTATTTATTAAATCTTGGATGTTATAAATTTATTTTCTTCATTGAAAATTACTCAAGTAGATATTTGAAATGTTTTTAATGGGTTATGAATGAGAAATTCATATCTTCTTGAAATTATTTTCTTAAAATTCGGCACAAGGTTATCGAATGAGATGATAAGCTATGAAGAGTGAACCCATTACCTCAAGGGCACAATATCTTACAGGTTATACTCTTATTGGTCACATTTTATTTCTTAAAATTTTCTAATTATAATTTTAATCATTGAAAGTATTATGATTTTTAAAATGTTTTCATGGAGAGATCTAAGTGTTTTTGTAATATTATTTTTTGATAAGATTTAAAATTGATAAGTATTTTTAAATTGTTTTGAAATATATTTTATTACTAAATTTTCTAAGAACACTTACTATTTTGTAATATAAAATATTTTTCATTAGATATAAATGTTTTTGAAAGGATTTTCAATGTACTTTTAACTAGTTTTAAAACCCCTTAGTAGAAAATATCATGATCACTCCCAGTTTTAAATTATTTTTAAAATGTTTGGTAAAAATTAAAAATTTGATTGTTTTATATATGGAGGTATCCCGCATAAATATAACTAATTAATTGTATAGTTTTTTTACAACTCTGGTGAGTTGTAAGATTTTTTCTAATTCTCCCCAATCTAGAAAGAAAAATACATTTGGTTATATAATGTATTGTGTATTCTTTAGTTAAACTTTATAAAAAAAATACACATGATGTTTTTCGTACTGAATATCGAAGTTCAGTTTCAGGCTACGATAGTTGTTATCAAAGTAATTATCTAATTTTGTTTATATTATGCATTGTCATTTGAGGAAACAATTTATCTATAAAATTTTATTTTGAACTTCTAGGTAATTAAGTACCATTAAGAATATAGTTTTTCCTACTTATGGAGATGAAAATTCATAATTTTATTATGTATGATGACCAATTTCTAGGAAACAATTCATTGGGGGTTTGGGGGGGGAGAATGTAACAACCCAATATTTTAAAAGGAAACACTATGTTTGATAGTGTATAAGATACGCCACATCAAGCTTACATGAACAACAAAATATTTTGTTTTAAATGTGAAAATATCATCCTATCTGTTAAATTGGTGGGTATCAATAGAAATAATTTATTTATAAAATAAATATAAAGGTCCAACTCAATATGAATGTATTGGTATGTTCATAGAAATTTATCACAAACATTTTTAATAGAGTCATTATATACTTTCAAAAAAATATTTTCTTCATAAATAAGTTTTTATTATTTTTATGAGTGAATATTACTTTCTATAAGTTATAGTAAATTTATTTAAAAAAATTAATTTCATTTTTTAATTCAGAATTTTAAATTTTTTTAGATAATTTTATGAAAACATTTAATTTTCAAGGAATCGTGAAAAATATTTTTATTTATAGATGTATTTTATTTTAAAGTTTTTATAAGGTCAAATTCTGATTTTAATTTTAATGAAATTTTAATATTTAATTTTTATTTAAAATAACCCAATTTTGGGTTTTGAATTTTATTGTATACTTGAATATATTATAAAAACATTTTATATTTAAAATTCCATTTTTGTGAAAAACTGTTTTTCAATGTGTTTTATCGGTTTAATTATAAAATTTAAATATTAAACCTATGTGTTTTGAATTTTGAGAAATTGATTCCATATTTTTAATAAATGGGTTCACATTTTTTAAATATTTCATGTTTATTTTTGGCCAATATGAATACTAACCTTAGAAAATTTTGTTTCACCGGTAAAGGGTAAAATGGGTAAATATGGATTAAAAAAAAGTGATAAGGTTATCCATTATCATCTAATTTATTATATGATAATTTTAATTAAACCCTTAGGACCTAAAGTTAATAATTGAGTTCATTAATGGACACTTGTCCATGAAAATGGAATATATATTTTTTAAATCAAAGAAAGTCATAAATTGTCACTTTCTTTATCTTTAAAATATCTTATGTGTCCACATAGGGACAAAAGTTGGTAACGAATGAATAAATGTCTCTATTATTAACATAATATAAAAAATTTCATGATAAAAATTTATTTTTAATTTTTTGTAATTTTATAATTGCCATAATTTCTTATGAATCATGAATACAATATTTTTCCATTTAATAATATAATATAATAAATGACATTAAAAATATTAAAATCTGTATAATTTGAATGGTTAATATGACCCATGATTTTTCTAGATGAATATTAACTATTAGATATTTATTAAAATTTTTGGTTGGAATATATCTTGTTATCTTGGTGTTCTTAAAGGAAATGTAATGAATAGTATCGAAATTTGAAATAAAAATATTTTTTGAATAAAATATTTTATTAAATGTTTTAAAAAAATAAAAATATATTATATAAGTACAAATGGGATAATATATTTTTAAAAATTGATCCTTGTGCATTTATAGGACATTTTTAATCATTTGTTACTATAATTGTCTTAATATATTTTAATATTTCGCGAAAATCCTAAAGTGCCCCTCACTTAAATTATAAAAGGGATACTATTATTCTCATTTAATCAGACTTAAAAACTCATTTGGATCATCCAATATTTGAATAGATCCATTTATAAAATATCTCCCAACATTCTAAAGGTCTTATTTTATGCATAACACCAACTTTAGTGGTCTTAAGGTGTTAAGAAAAGGGATTTTTCAAAGGCGAGGAAGGTATACGACATTTGTGACAAACCAGATTCAAGTTAAGGAAAAATTGTATTTTTTTTATAAATACACTATATATTAAATCTATTTTAAGGGTTTTTTTGAATAAAATATATGATTTTATGTTTTAAAATTCAATTTAAAACTAATATTTTATTTTCTTTTGAAAATACTGAAATTTTAACAGTAACAAAACTTTTTATTCAATTTCATAACCCATTTTTTTGAAGATAAATTGATTTTATTAAAATATATATGTAATTTATAATGATAAAATATATCATTTAATGTGAAAAAAATTATTTAATTCTTATAAATTCTATTCATAATAGTAGATGTGGCCATAATCTATAATTATAATTGACATTTCATGCGTTTTTATAATGGAATTTGTTTTAATTAAAATAATTATTAATATGTATATTAAATTTAAGTAATTATTTTTAGAAATTTGGATTTCTCCAATGAAAAATTATGAAAATTGATTTATCAAATATTGGAAGTTATAAAATTATATTCTTATTTGAAGACAATTCCAGTAGATATTTTAAAGGTTTTTAAAGTGTTACGAATAAGAAAGAAAGATCTTCTAAAAATTGTTTTTTAAAATGTGACACTAGGGTATCAAATGAGATGATTTGTTTGGGGTATTAAACCAATAACCTCAAGTGAACACCATACTATAAGTGATACTACTAGTTTCTATAGAGATTTTCTTATGATTTTCTATATATCATTTTAAACTGTAACATCACAACCCGAATGACCACTAAACCAGTAGCCGAACCGTTCACCACTTGGCCTCAGGGACACCTCCCCATATGCTAGAGGCTTCCAAATAGAAGTGACGGTATGATAGTAGTATGGCAGAAAGAATATATCATCATGTTCAAATTATAACAATGATATATTAGATAAGAAAGAAATAGAAAATAATGGAAGAATTCATAATTGACGACAAGCAATAGAAGATAAACATAATGAATAATTAAAATCAATTAGCCAAAGAAAGTACATATAATAATATGTTTATCTATATATGATGCTAAATGGTACATGGAGATATAATAGGTAGTAAAATATAATAAAATAAAAAATATCCAAATGGGATAACTCCAAGAGTATCCTAATCACTAGCTCCGTCCTATGATCCTTACCTCCCAAGTACACAACACAACAAAAGCAATAAATCCCCAGACCTATAAGCATAAAGATATTCTTGGGTACCACAGTGTAATGGTGGCCCGAGAAGGGTGTAATATATAATCCTTGTTGTCCACCACCAACGATGTCTATATCTATCTAGTTCTTACACTATATAATGAATAATGTCCCAATATAGGTTAATTCAAGTTGATAATTGAATAAATAAACAACAACCATGTCCGGGTTACTAAATGGATACCCAACTGAATGTACCTGCTTCAGCCTAAGATGGATTTTAGAACCAATTGAACCTATCTATGAAATATGGTATATACATGGCATGATATATGAAGCAAAAAAAGTGTGTCGACCTCAAGAATTTGCTTAGGCTTATCAGTCACACCCCTAGGACATCAATCAATAATTCACATACCGCAGTCATAATAATAATAATAATAATATGGAATCATAATTAATCCGTACAAATCATCCATCAAATCCAGTATTGGAAAGCTGAGCCTGTCCAAAGCAATCTATAATGGAATCCCAAGGGCTACTATATTCACCTCTGATATAACAAATACCACATAGTCTGTCTAAGGTGACCCATAACGGAGTCTCTCATATCACTCATGTCATGTTAAACTCTAAGCCTATATAAATTATCTCACATAAGGGACTAGGTATCCCTGGATTCATGGAATTACTATCTTTCCATTGAGTCTATCCATGGTTTCCCCCCTAGGGAATTAATGTCACTCATTAGTATAATAATCATACCATTCAAGGCATAATAACCCTGATCACACATCAATAAGTAATCACATTCAGAACAAGATAATAAAGGTAATAAAGTAGTAAATCCAAGCCAAATAACTATAGAATAAGTAAATAGGTACATGGAACTAATCATAACATAATAACTAGGCTATAAAGCATGAACACATGAAAATAAGCATAATCAAAAAGAAATAAACAACAAGCCTCAAGTATAGAGTACATGGCATGGAATATGCTCAAGTATAAAAATGTTTCTACAATGTATATGTATTTAAAAACATTCATCTAATAGATGTAAGATGATAAAATAAATAAGAGATAAGTGTGAGAAAAGAAACATAAGACAAAAGGTATAAGATTTAAGCATGAAGAATAAGTCATTACACTATATCATTCAATCGATTGAATTAATTTCATTTCATTTAAAGGGTTTAACCATGGAACAAAGAATAGAAATTATGTTTATGTTCATAACACATTGAAAAAAATCCATTGTAGTTCTATTCTATAATATAAGGAATTTGTTAAGGGTGAAGGACACCCAAAAGGGTCTTTAAACAAACAAGGATCGAGGGTGTTTTCCCCAAAAATGAAAACCATGACCATTGATGTGTCTAAATTCAAGGGGGATAAACCAATAGGTTGATTATCTATTAACAATTATCATATTGGACAAGGTAATATGTTCAGTTTAATTTATTTGATAAAAAATAGGCATCACTAAAATAGTTCATCAAGTGGCACAACGACACACCATAGAATACCCAATAAAACTTTAGGAAAAAGGTTATAAAACCTAAAATATACAAAAGATCAACCACCTATCCAATATAAAGGTCTGATTTGGTCTGGTTAGAAATAAATTGAAGAAATGAACAAATGCCCTGAAAATAGGGTGAATTAGCTCGCACCAAAATAGCATAGTGAGAGGGAATATAAATGAAGGAAAGGAGAATTCGGAGTCCTTGAATTATCAATGGCTATCCAATACACTTTCTGACACTGGAATCTGAGGTCGTATGAGGAAGATATACTCATACCTATAGGAGAAGATGAAAAACTCATAGAGGAGGCTCCAGAGTTCAGATGAAGAAGAATAAAGGAGGAAAAATAAATAAGGAAAGAGTGGAAAGGGGGTAATTTCACCCCTTTAATAAGGATAATAGTTTGGATGCATGGATGGAAAAGTTGTGCAGTAAATGTGTGTGGGTTACTACTTAAGGGGAGGGGCTTCATGGTTTGGCCAGACGGTTTGGAAAAACCGTTTGCCAAATATGCACCAAAAGTGCATACAATTGCCAAAGTGGCAGTAAGCATGCAGTCTAAAAGCATGGGTTAGAAAACTGTGTGTATCTCATTCATATAAATTCTACTCATATATAGGTGGTTCATGGTTTACATTGGTAGGCTACAAAATTCTAGACAAACCATACACCCTGAGCAATCCTTCCCATTATTGAGTTTTCAAAGTCCGATGCTCTTGAAACTTGATAGAACACCCGAGGCACCACTCAGTCCTTTAACCAGTACTAAAAAAAACTTTTGAGTGTTTTATGTCATGACTCGTCCTCAGGGCCCGTGCCGTGACTACCCCCAAGCCCGCCTTCCATAGGCTAGGGGCTGGAGAATAGCACCAAAGGCGTAAATCCCGATAACTGGGAAGGCATTGCCTTTATAAAAGTAAATAAAACAACACATAGAACAAGCGGAAGTAAAACACTAAGTAAAACTAAAACAAGCTATGCTGAAAGTAAAGGGGCCAGAAATACAATCCCAACTATAAAGTACAAGGAAAAAGATAAAACAGCCAAAAGGAGACAAGTAGCTCCTGGATCGTCCACCAAGGATCCTACCTAAAGGGTAGGTACAGATAGCGCAACTCCTAGATCGTCCACCACAGATCCTACCTGAAGGGTAGGTACAGATAGCCTCCAAAACGCTCTCACCTGTCAACCTCCTCCGAGTATTGTCTCGTCGTGAAGTCCACCACCAGATTCTGTCTCGTCATGAGGCCCACCTCCGGGTACCATCCAGTCCTCGAACACTCATCCTCTGTCTGCGCTGCCCGTCGTCTGCAACCAACACAACGAGGTGCGGGCATGGCCCATGCAGGGGTGAGTATAACGATACTCAGTAGGGACCCCGATACCCTCAAGGTCTCACTAAATCCAAGAAGGATAACTACAAAGAAGATTTCAACAGATAACCTCTACCTAGGTATATGCCCATACATATACCAAAGTTATCAAGTAACCCATCTAAATCATGAGGAAACACAAAGAATATGAAATCAACGGATAACCACTACCCAGGTATATTCGGATACATATACCTAAGTTATCAAGTGACCCATCTCAATCATGAGGTAAACACAAAGGTCATAGACTCAGCTCAAACCAGGATTTTTATTATCGAAACCGTAACTGCTGAAGAGCCCCATATCTGGAGTGTACAGTGGTCCTGTCACGACTCCGAGATACTGCTCACTAACCTAAGACTGCTGAGGTACTCCTCCTGTCGAGTACCGCGGCCAGCCACCCAAACACAGTAGTGATTCCCGCCGGGGTATGCCACCCAAACACAGTAGTGCACACCCCCTAATAGCCTGCAGAGGTACTCTCTGGACGAGTACCGCGGGTCTGCAGTGTCACACAGGTAGTGCTCCATCCGCCATGGGTCTACACCCAACAAAGTAGTGCTCCGTCCACTGGGCTAGTCGACTCACTCCAAGTCGAGTCGGTCAAGCAGTCGTCAGGTCTTATCCGGCTACACGGTCTCCGTACTCCGAACGCTCGTCTCCGAGAGGGTCCGCTCCACGAGCTACAGGTCGATACTCCAAGTATCTCAAAGTCCCACGAAAGTGTATCTCAAAGGACCGCCTCATCATAGGGGTCTCAACGCAACAGACGGTGCGTCAATCGGATGCCTGGTCTGTGAGTTATTAGCCTTTTCGTCTCAGGGGACTGGTTGATTTTGTGTGCGAACCAACCCAGCCGTATCTCGAATGTACCCCGAACTCTCATAGGGTATGCTCAAAGGGACCGTTTCTCAACGTGATCACCAACGCCGCTGACGGTTCGTCAAATGGATGTCCAGTCTGAAAGTTATCAGCTTTTCCGTTCTAGGGGCCCGGTTGGATTTCGGGTACAATCCAACCCGGCCACTATCCAACTGCAACCAAAACTCAGGCGAAGTATGCCAAAAGTTCCGTCTCATCAAGAGGAATCCAACAAAGTCGATGACACATCAATCAGGCATTCGATCCTTAAGTTATAAGTGTTTCCGCTCTGAGGGGCCGGTTGGTTTCGGGTTCGAACCAACCCGACCGTACTTAAAATGACACTGGTTAACCAAACCGGTCACACCATTGTGATCCATACGAAAAAACAGACGATATGGACTACCCATTGGTCCAAAATGGATAGCCGGTGAAAAAGTTTCATTTCACCGCAAAACGCGCGAACCGGGCCTCATGGGGCCCGCACCTCGACCTCGACTAAAATATCAAAAATTTGTCTTGAAAAATCCGTCTTAATTCCAGGGTCGTAACGTCGCATACGGTTCGTCATTCCGACACCGTATGAGAGAGATATGTTCGATACAAGATCCCGTAATAATAATAATAATAATATTCGGTGTTTCGTGGGCCCGAGCCATGAACCAGAATTTAGTATTCAACATTAGACTTGAATAGACCGTATTGATGTCAGGATTACAACGACACTGATGGAAAGCCAATCGAACGTCACACAAATGAGTTATGGCGGGTCGAAGATTTAATAATAATATTAAATCTATTTTTTTCCGAGCACTTCAGGAACTCGATCCAAAAACCTGAAAAAGATATCCAATATTGGACTCATAAATTCCATCTCGGAGTCAGGGTCACACTTCCGCTAACGGTTCGTGAAACCGAGGTCGCACGGGGAAGATACCGTCAAAATATGGTTTTCCCAATGAAAATAATAATAAAATTATTATATTATTATTATTTTTAATTTAAATTAATTCTTTAAATCTCACACCCACATTCCACGCACCCACAATCCTTAACATTCCAATTTGGTGCGCATCACCATTCTCAGACTATTCTCCCTCTTTATATTTATTTCTTTTATTTTTTTATCAACTTTAAATCTCATTCTCTCCCCAATCAACTCCTCCCTTCACGATTTTTGTTCTCCCAATTAGCGCCCCAACATGCTGCAACTACGGATTCGGCCTCGACCCGCCAATATTGCTCCGCCGGACCGCCCTACTCGCGCCATAAGATCCTTCCACACTCCATTCCAACTTCGATTTAACTCGAAAAAAAAGATACGAACGCATATCCATGATCCTCGGGTCGAGGTCTTCGCGTCCATATGTCGCGCTCAATGAAACATTGAGTTTCCAGTGCGCTTAAATATTTGATGATGAAGAACACACCAAGAATGAGCAGACCATGAATAAGAAAGGATCTCAGTTTAAGTGCAGACCGATAGCTGTGTTAGTTTTTCCATTTCTTTTGAGAATCAAGAACATGGGGATTGGAAATTAATTATTTATCATGCTTCAAGAATCTCAAATTCAGGATAAACAAGATGAAAATTAATTAAATCAATTGTTTATCGATCCGTGAATTAATTTATTTAATTCGCATTCATCATGAGATATTAAACCGGGGTAAGGAATCCTCAAAGATAAATCCCACAAATAAACTCTCAAGATTGAGGGTATAAACCACATAAATGAGTAATATACAATATTCCCCTACCTCATGTCATTTGTCTTTTGTTGGATTTGACGCAAGAAAGACGTCAGATTCAACGTAGTTCGTTGCGCCCGCACCACGCTATCGATTCCTGCTCATTCGTCGGTGTCTCGTCGGAGAAGATGGAACCTCGGTATTATTCGAAGAAGAGATGCCGTTCTTCGCGGAAGGAAACAGTTCTTCAAAGATCTAGTGCTTTCTCTCCAAAAGACTTTCCCAACACAAGTGTCAACCAAATTAAAATAAGTATCCACCTTATTTTAATTGAAATTTCCATTCCATTCCCCTTTTGAAAATCAAACCCCTTAATTAATTAAATGTTGAGTTGTTTGATTAATTAGAGATAGGTTGGCAAATTAATAAGGAAGTGGATGAGTTTCATAATTAAAAGTGGGAGTTTATAAGAGTTAAAGTGAGTTATGTGAATGTGAAAGGTTGGGGCTCATGTGGGCCCACCTCACATTTATCCTCACATGGGTAGTTAGGTGCCACCCCAACTTCCCCATGTAGGATAAAACCACCTTAGACTTAAAAATAAAATTGTTTCACAAATTTATTCATTCTTCATTTAATCCACAATTTTAACTTCTTCACCCGCACAAACGCAAATGCGGTAAAGGTTCCCTTAAGCAATTACCAGCATTGCGAGTTCATCAATGACCTTAGATTTCAATTACGAGCACCAGTTCAAAAGTTATAAAATTCCCAACGTACGATTACTGAACGTACCCGAAAAGATGTTCAGAAAATTATTATCAGTCACCCTCGACCCGCGCCGGTCAAGGTCAGGCTCTGCCTAAGTGAAACATGCCACAAAGAATCCAACGATACTCTCTTATTTTCAATCCGAGTTACCATTTAAAAGATAAGAATTTTACAATAAAATAATTATCATTTTAATATTTTATTTATGGCCAAAAACTAACCTTTTCTGGTGGCCCGCACCGACCAAAGTTAGTATATTCTTAAATAATGCATAACCTCACAAATCCATCGATGGTCTCGGATTTTTAATCCAAGCCATCGTTTGTGAGTTATAAGCATTCTAAAAATAAAATAATTTATTTAATTATTTTATTTACAGTTAAGCCATTTTTGGGATTTCTCATAGGAGGCCCGCGCCGACTAAACATAAGTCGCGTCTAGGGTAATCCTGCCATCGTGAGCGTAACGGTGCACTCATATTTCTGATCCGATAAACCGTTCAAGAGTTATTCAACTTTTTCAGGAAAACTGTTTACACGCATTAATTTAAGTTTAACAAAACTTCGACCGATCATTCCGGGCACTTCGGGCCTCAGAATCAGGTGCCGTATGAAACTGCGTACTCGTAAAATTCCAAAGAAATTATGAATAAAATTTCCTTGAAATTTCTGGGTCTTTAAATTACTCCCACCTCAGGGATTTACGTCCCCGTAAAGCATCAACACACAGTAGGGGAAACAAAAAGTGGTACTGAGCACACATCTGAGCCTTTCGCTCCCATGTGCTCTCCTGTAGGTTCCTATGCTGCCTGGGATTTCCTTTTCACCGACCAAGGAAAACCCATACCATCATTTTCCTAATACCGTCAATTTGAGTATGTGTAGTGATTGCCCAATCCATACTCAAACTAACGTCGTAAGGCCTCGACTCTGCCACCAAGAGGTCCCAACCGAGACTCTTGCCTCAAGGGTCAGATCACACCATCAGCGTAAGTGTGACTATCGAGTCTTCTCCCAAAGGTATCTCCAGACGTGAGGGTCAATTCAACAGCTTAACCAAAAACTCTAGGTCAGGGACTAGATTCATGGAAGGAAGGTATGATTCGTATCGATGTCTGTGGATACGACAGCTAGTAGAAGACAAAGTACGCACTTCGAATCATCCTTAGAGCCATTTCGGTCGCACTCCTTGACCGCATGCAGCTACACTTTTCCCCTGCCCTCCAGCTCCCTGAGCCTGGAGGGGACAACAAAGGCGGGTGGTTGTAATATTTTGAAATGTACACCACCTCATGCTGCTCTCCTAGCTCTACCTCCACGTTTGATTCTCTACAGATTTATCTGTCCTTAACATTTCCTCTTCTTGAAACATTCACACGCCCAAGTCTCTGAGACTGACACCAGGTCGCTGTGTTCTAACTTCAAACATTCTCTAGCTGTATTCATTCTGCCAAAGAACATTCAACCTCAAGGTTCTCTTTAGCACGCTAACGTGAGTTGGAATGCATAAAGGAAAAAGTTATGGCTCGAATCGTATTCATCGAGTACCCGGAATGTTCGGTATGCCTCAATGAATTCTCAACTACCGACACGTCGTCCTGGCGAAGTTGTATAATCTCTAGAAAACTCTCAGCCACCTCCTCAAGCCAGTCCTCAGCCGCCTGTGAATTAGGTTCTCCTCAGAACTTGAGGGTATCTGATGTTAGAACACGTGTAAGGTAGTAAGCTTACATGTGTCACCTACCGGTACTGCCGATTGTAACTGCTGACCAACAGGTAGTGATGTATAGCTGACACACTACCCGAAGGCACTATCTCAGGCATCAGTCCACGTACTGAAGCATCATCACTATGCGGACCATCCTCATGGTCATTCACTAGAAAACACTACTGACCAAGTCCAACATCCACTCTCCTGATGTCTCAGCTAGGCAGAAGACTCTAGCAATCACCTCTATCCAGTGCTCTACTGTCTGGGAATCTGCCTCGCCTCGTATCCTCGGAGGCCGCTGCTGCTGGAACTCGTGCAATGTGCTCTGCCAGCGTGCACAGTTTTATAGTTTAGGTGGTGGCATCTGCTCCCCAACAGGTGGTGGTGATGCTGGTACACCACCTGAGGGTGCCAACATAGTAAAAAGGGCCCCGCACCAGAGCCTCATCACTCGGTGGGCTGTCATCGTGTACTATCTCAGAACTCCAACTGACTGTCTGCATGGAGACATCCTGAACAGATACTACACGATCAAACGATTTATACATGGTGTACGGATACGTCGGACGCCGCACCAATACTAGACTCCCTGAACTGAAAACCACACTTGGTACCCTTAACACTATTGCTTCACAGAAAGGGAATATCAGAGTTATAAGTTCTGTGGTAGAACCGACTCCTTTGATACCAATTTTTCATGACCCGTCCTCGGGGCCCATGCCGTGACTACCCCCAAGCCCGCCTTCCATAGGCCAGGGGCTGGCGACTAGCACCAAAGGCGTAAATCCCGATAACTAGGAAGGAATTGCCTTTATAAAAGTAAACAGAACAACACAGAGAACAAGCGGAAGTAAAACACTAAGTAAAACTAAAACAGGCTGTGCTGAAAGTAAAGGGGACGGAAATACAAGCCCAACTATAAAGTACAAGGAAAAAGATAAAACAACCGAAAGGTGACAAGAATCTCCTGGACCGTCCACCAAGGATCCTACCTGAAGGGTAGGTACAGATAGCGCAGCTCCTGGATCGTCAACCACGGATCCTACCTGAAGGGTAGGTACAGATAGCCTCCACAACGCTCTCACCCGTCAACCTCCTCCGAGTGTTGTCTCGTCGTGAATTCCACCACCAGATACTGTCTCGTCGTGAGGCCCACCTCCGGGTACCATCCGGTCCTCAAACACTCGGCCTATGTCTGCGCTGCCCGTCGTCTGCAACCAACACAACGAGGTGCGGGCATAGCCCATGCATGGGTGAGTATAACGATACTCAGTAGGGACCCTGAGACCCTCAAGGTCTCACTAAATCCAACAAGGATAACTACAAAGAAGATCTCAACAGATAACCTCTACCTAGGTATATGCCCATACATATACCCAAGTTACCAAGTAAACCATCTCAATCATGAGGAAACACAAAGATTATGAAATCAACGGATAACCACTACCCAGGTATATGCCCATACATATACCTAAGTTATCAAGTGACCCATCTCAATCATGAGGTAAACACAAAGCTCGTAGACTCAGCTCAAACCAGGATTTTCATTATCAAAACCATAACTGCTGAAGAGCCCCGTCTCTGGAGTGTACAGTGGTCTTGTACCCACTCCGAGATACTGCTCACTAACCTAAGACTGCTGAGGTACTCCTCCTGTCGAGTACTGTGGACCAGTCACCCAAACACAGTAGTGATTTCCACCAGGGTATACCACCCAAACACAGTATTGCACACCCCCTAATAGCATGCAGAGGTACTCTCCGGACGAGTATCGCGGGTCTGCACTGTAACACATGTAGTGCTCCATCCGTCATGGGTCTGCACCCAACAAAGTAGTTCTCCGTCCACTGGGCTAGTCGACTCACTCCAAGTTGAGTCGGTCAAGCAGTCATCAGGTCTCAGCCGGATACACGGTCTCCGTACTCCGAACGCTCGTCTCCGGGAGGGTCTGCTCCACGAGCTAAAGGTCGATACTCCAAGTATCTCAAAGTCCCACGAAAGTGTATCTCAAAGTACTGCCTCGTCATAGGGGTCTCAACACAATAGACGACGCGTCAATCAGACGCCTGGTCTGTGAGTTATTAGCCTTTTCGTCCCAGGGTCCCGGTTGGTTTCGTGTGCGAACCAACCCAGCCGTATCTCGACTGTACCCCGAACTCTCATAGGGTATGCTCAAAGGGACCGTTTCTCAACGTGATCACCAACGCCACTGACGGTTCGTCAAACGGACGTCCAGTCTGGAAGTTATCAGCTTTTCCGTTCCAGGGGCCCGATTGGATTTCGGGTACAATCCAACCCGGACACTATCCAACTACAACCAAAACTCAGGCAAAGTATGGTAAAAGTTCCGTCTCATCAAAAGTAATCCAACAAAGTCGACACCACGTCAATCAGGCGTTCGGTCCTTAAGTTATAAGTGTTTCTGCTCCGAGGGCCCAGTTGGTTTCGGGTTCGAACCAACCCGACCGTACTTTAAATGACACCGGTTAACCAAACCGGTCACACCATTGTGATCCATACGAAAAAACACACGAGATGGACTACCCATTGGTCCAAAACGGATAACCGGTGAAAAAGTTTCATTTCACCGCAACACGCGCAAACCGGGCCTCGTGGGGCCCGCACCTCGACTAAAATATAAAAAATTGGTCTTGAAACATCCTTATTAATTCTAGGGTCGCAACGTCGCTAATGGTTCGTCATTCCGACACCATATGAGAGAGATATGTTCGATACAAGATCTCGTAATAATAATAATAATATTATTCGGTGTTTCGTGGGCCCGAGCCATGAACCAGAATTTAGTATTCAACATTAGACTTGAATAGACCGTATTGATGTCAGGATTACAGTGCCACTGACGGCAAGCCAATCGAACGTCGCATGAATGAGTTATTGCGGGTCGAAGATTTAATAATAATATTAAATCTATTATTTTCCGAGCACTTCAGGTACCCGATCAAAAAACCTGAAAAAGATATCCAATATTGGACTCATAAATTCCGTCTCGGAGTCAGGGTCACACTGCCGCTGATGGTTCGTGAAACCGAGTTCGCATGGGGAAGATACCGTCAAAATAAGGTTTTCCCAACGAAAATAATAATAACATTATTATATTATTGTTATTTTCAATTTAAATTAATTCTTTAAATCTCACACCCACATTCCACGCACCCACAATCCTTAACATTCCAATTTGGTGCGCATCACCATTCTCGGACTATTCTAGCTCTTTATATTTATTTCTTTTATTTTTTTTATCAACTTTAAATCTCATTCTCTCTCCAATCAACTCCTCCCTTCACGATTTTTGTTCTCCCAATTAGCGCCCCAACATGCTGCAACTACGGATTCGGCCTCGGGCCGCCAACCTTGCTCTGCCAGACCACCCTACTCGCGCCATAAGATCCTTCCGCACTCTATTCCAACTTCGATTTAACTCGGAAAAAAATATACGAACGCATATCCATGATCCTCAGGTTGTGGTCTTCGCGTCCGTATGTCGCGCTCAATGAAACATCGAGTTTCCAGCGCGCTTAAATATTTGACGATGAAGAACACACAAAGAATGAGCAGACCATGAATAAGAAAGGATCTCGGTTTAAGTGCAGACCGATAACTGTGGTAGTTTTCCATTTCTTTTGAGAATCAAGAACATGGGGATTGGCAATTAATTATTTATCATGCTTCCAGAATCTCAAATTCAGGATAAACAAGATGAAAATTAATTAAATCAATTGTTTATCGATCCAAAAATTAATTTATTTAATTCGCGTTCATCATGAGATATTAAACCGGGGTAAGGAATCATCAGAGATAAATCCTACAAATAAACGCTCAAGCTCGAGGGTATAAACCACATAAATGAGTAATTTACAATATTCCCCTACCTCATGTCATTTGTCGTTTGTCCGATTTGATGCAAGAAAGACGTCAAATTCAACATAGTTCGTTGCACCCACACCACGCTACCGATCCCTGCTCGTTCGTCGGTGTCTCATCAGAGAAGATGGAACCTCAGTATTCTTCGATGAAGAGATGTCGTTCTTCGCGGAAGGAAACAGTTCTTTAAAGATCGAGTGCTTTCTCTCCAAAAGACTTTCCCAACACAAGTGTCAACCAAATTAAAATAAGCATCCACCTTATTTGAATTGAACTTGCCAAGCCATTCCACTTTTGAAAATCAAACCCCTTAATTAATTAAATGTTGAGTTGTTTGATTATTTAGATATAGGTTGGCAAATTAATAAGGAAGTGGATGAGTTTCATAATTAAAGGTGGGAGTTTATGAGAGTTAAAGTGAGTTATGTGAAAGTGAAAGGTTGGGGCTCGTGTGGGCCCCACGTCACGTTTATCCTCACATTTATCCTCACATGGGTAGTTAGGTGCCTCCCCAACTTCCCCATGTAGGATAAAACCACCTTAGACTCAAAAATAAAATTGTTTCACAAATTTATTCATTCCTCATTTAATCCACAATTATAACTTCTTCACCCGCACAAACGCAAATGCGGTAAAGGTCCCCTTAAGCAATTACCAGCGTTACGAGTTCATCGATGCCCTCAGATTTCAATTCCGAGCACCGGTTAAAAAGTTATAAAATTCCGAACGTACGATTATTGAACGTACCCGAAAAGAAGTTCGGAAAATTATTATCAGTCACCCTCGACCCGTGCCGGTCAAGGCCAGGCTCTGCCTAAGTGAAACATGCCCCAAAGAATCCAACGGTACTCTCGGATTTTCAATCCGAGTTACCGTTTAAAAGATACTAATTTTACAATAAAATAATTATCATTTGAATATTTTATTTGCGGCCAAAAACTAACTTTTTCTAGTGGCCCACGCCGACCAAATTTAGTATCTTCTTAAATAATTCATAACCTCACAAGTCCATCAGTGGTCTCGGATTTTTAATCCAAGCTACTATTTGTGAGTTATAAGCATTATAAAAATAAAATATTTTAATTAATTATTTTATTTATAGTTAATCCAATTTTGGGATTTCTCTTAGGAGGCCCGCGCTGACTAAACTTAAGTCGTGTCTAGGGTAATCCCGCCATCGTGAGCGCAGCGGTGCACTCAGATTTCTGATCCGAGGAACCTTTCAAGAGTTATTCAACTTTTTCAGGAAAACTGTTTACTCGCGTTAATTTAAGTTTAACAAAACTTCGACGGATCATTCTGGGCACTTCAGGCCTCAAAATCAGGTGCCGTCTGAAACTGCGTACTCGTAAAATTCCAAAGAAATTATGAAAAAAATTTACTTGAAATTTCTAGGTCTTTACATTTTGCCTCTTGAAGTTCCATTCTAAATCTCATTTTACAAAATATACCATCCAAAAAATGAAAAAATTAAAATTCTTTTGGAATTTCATCCAGTCAGAAAACACAGGATGGTACAATCTCCCCCATTAAAACTTATCATCTCTAAGTTGACTTTGGGAAACTAAAAGAAAAAACTAAACCTAAATGGTTCATGAATTCTTATTCAAATGGCCATGTTGCATTTCCAAAATACCAATACACATCTAGGTGTCACCCTAAATTATGATTCATAATCCATAGAAACTCAAGCCAACAATTTTTTCATAACTGAAACACCGAGATGGTGCCTACTCAATCCCGTCTTACCCATTACATGATCACATTATTGTCTCCATTACTATAAGTTTCTAGTATTCATAAGACAAAAATTGAAAAATAATATTACTCTAATTGAACTAAATATGTAAGGATTCCCTTAGCACTCTAGTTATTGTGCTGGAATGATTCATAGATTAAATGTTTGGTAGAATCCTAATAAACCTCAAAGGTCTGGTCGAGTAGAAGTTTCATAAGAAATCTTAGCCGAAAGTCACTGCACTTGTAAAAACCTAAAAAATTTTCATTAAGTGGTTCCTCACTGACTGCATACAATAAGAGAAAGTGGTACCAAGTCAAACCATCTCTGGTTGATTACCCACAAGACAACTATCATAGATTAATGTTGTATTCAAATACTTGTTCTAAATCCCTTTAGATGATGGTACCCCATGTTTTATTTGAAAATGTCAACTGAAGAACATATCAGGCATCTGATGACCTCTCAACTGCATATGATCAATTAATCTATCATTACTCTACATGAAAATGAGTGTTAACCAGATCTAGTATACTTAGATCATCACTACTCGAACCAAAGTATCTGAGCCTGACTACATGTTTGGGGTAGCCTTAAAATCAAGTACTAAGAATGAAGGAGCTTATCCAAGGTACTATATACTATAGTTTTTACATTAGAGACATCAGTACAAGACCATACATCTATATATCAAGAAAAATAACTGAGTATAAAGTTGAATCCTCTTATAAACCAAGTAAAATGGAAATAACTAGTATCTATGAGTCCATCCATGGAGTTCCTACTTAGGAACCTAGGAATCACTCATGACTAACCATGCTTCTAACATGAAACTCTGATACAGACTACTCAACCATCCCAAATTATTTTAAAACATTAGTGTGGAATATAACCAATTCTCTCTCAGTGTACCTAGGTGAAGTCAAGGTAGGTGACATTATCTTCATTTAGATGAGAGTACAATAAGAGGATTTGGATGGTTTCCAAAAACAACCCGAGACACCCCCAGTCCCACAAGCGTAAAGTGCTTGGTGCGGTTTCTAACCAGCCCTACCGACTAGAGAATGAATGAATAGTAAAACCATCACTAAGGGAACTCTTTAAATAAATATCAACTTTACATATCGATGAATCACCATTAACTAATAAAAATTCTTTTACCACCCAAGTCATCTTACACTCGATTAAGAACAACCACTGAGGCCTATCCCCAACCAATGGTGTCTTTACAAGTTGTGCATATAGCCAAGCCCCACATCATCATGATCTCTAACAGGAATCAAATTAAAAAAAACATTACCATCCACAAGGGAATTTAAGAAAGACTGAACATTTCTAAATAGAATTTCATGGTTGCACTCCCTCTACCTAGAGGAAATTACATGACACTTCCGACACGATGCTCCCTACCTTTGGAATGTGTATTACTCATCAGTTCTGTTGAGAAGAGAACTCATCCCATGGCACACTCTCCATATACTACTAATTGAAATTCCAAGATGTATCAAACATTATCATTTCTATGTGACTAAAACGGGAAAATAAAGTATCCACATAATAGAAAACTTAAAATGGTATTAACTAGGAATATGCATGATGCTTCCCCAAGTCACACTTGCATACCTCAAGGCATTAAGCATAAAATCCAAAATTATTTACCAGTACATCAAACCTTTAATCCTATTAGAACTTCATCTCGAGCATTGGGAGAAGTTTTATTTTTTCATATGTTCATTCCACTCTACTATGGATATGACCCGTGAACATATCACAACAGGTCAATGCTTACACAAGTTCTAAATAAAACAACCAGTTTGTTTCCCCACTAAAGAAACACATCAGATACCACATGTACCAATGCATACTACCTCAATATTGCATGAGAAAACCAAACATCACTGATATTATCCATATTCTTATCATCCCTATGGATTCTAATATCTGATGTATAGTGCAAAAGAACTAACCTATAGTCGCATTACTCTGAATTCTTGTAGAACAAGTTGATAAACTCTCGTGTCACCCAATACTGAAATGGAAAAGAAGGGTCACACAACCTACTAAGTGGCCAACCTTTCCCTAGGCATGAAGAACCCATTGAAATTGAGAATTACACGATGCTCATGCCACTACTGCAAATTGGTCCTTTTGACAGTGCTAGTAAAAGGGCTTTATCAGTTTTATAGAAGCACTGATAATGTAAGATATGTTAAAGGTTTAGCTTTAATATCACTCATAAAAAGTCTTGATAAAGTCCCCCTTTAACAGCGCTAAAAAAGTGATGATAAAAAGGGTCTTTAATAGTTATTGTTTTTGTGCTGATAAAGGAAGCCTTTATCAACACTTTTTTAGCGCTGATAAAGGGGACCTTTATCAGCCCTTTTTAGCTCTATTAATGGCCACATTTATTAGTGCTGTTAAAGGTGGTGTTTAGTAGTGCTAAAAAATCATTGATAAGGGCCCCATTGTAAAAGGGTATAATTTTTTTTGTTACACACCATCCCGACCCCCTTTTATCAGCACTCCCCCACACCCATCCCATTTATCAGCACTTATCCCACTCCTTTATCATCAATTTAGATAATAAACCCCTAGAGAATTCCCCTTACTCTAGTGAGTTTTGTACCAGATACCTCTAGCTTATACTCCAGTGCCTTTTCCACTCCCCTATACTTTTTTACATCTTATGACATATCTATATATTTATATATATTTCGTTGTATTTTCTTATCCATATATTTATATATATAGATATATATATAGTGATATATATAGTTATATATATTTTAAACACACACACACACACACACATATATATATATATATGTATTTTGAAATGGATATTAACTCCAAAAACCCTTAAAAAGTGCTAATAAAACCTGAAAACCCTAAATCCCCTAAAAACCATGAAATGACCATAACATATGTTCTAAGAGTTATTTTAAGCTCCAAAACTAGTAAAATAAAATCTCATGAAATGATATTAGATATGATATGTCATACAAGCTGATCAGACACCTGAATCAGAAGTTATAGTAGTTTTTATTTTATGAAACTGAGTTCGGTGAAAAAAACTCAGTTTTGGAGTCTTTTGTGTATTTATATGGGAGAAAAACAAAAAATAGCTCATAAAAAATAGTACAAGACCCTTTTTTTCCTAGATCTTGTCACAATATTCGATTTTATATATGGTGGATCCCAAAAAAAACATCAAATAAAAAGTTATGGTCGTTTGAAGTTTGAGTTTAATTTCTATATTTTTTGAAACTGTAATATAATTTATTTCTTTGATTACCACATGATTTAAATCTAATTTATTTTTTTATCATTTCATAATATTTTATTTGACTAGTTGTTGAGATGAAAATGACTATCGAATCAAAAGTTATGATCTTTTCATGTTTTTAGGGTTTTTCACATTCGATGACCTTTCAGACGACCATAACTTCTAAACCGGGTGTCAGTTTTGCCTCTACCACATATCAAATAAAAGATTAAGATTAACTATATGGCTTGGTAACCCATGGGAACACTCAATCAACTCTATTTAGTCTAAAAATGTCTATAATTACTCTAAATGATCATAACTTCAACTACATGTGTCCGTTAATAAAATACATTGTTTTTGTAATAAAACCTTTGTTAGCGCTAGCAATAAAGCACTAATAAAGGAGGGGTATTTATCAGTGCTTCTAAAAAAGTGTTGATAAATACCAACCTTTTATCAGTGTTTTTTTAGAAGCACTGATAAAGCACCCCTTTATTAGGGCTCCTTTAGAAGCTATGATAAATGCATATTTTATCAGCGCCTGTTTATTAATGATAATATGAGGTCTTTATCAAGACTTTTTTAAAAATCAATGATAAATTTCCCCATTTAAAAAAAATATTTTTATCACTATTAAAGAACTAGTTTAACAGCACTGAAAATGTTCTCTTAAAGACCCCCTTTAACAATAATTTTTCTAGTACTGAGAAATGAGGTTATTAAAAGTGCTTTTAGTGAGTGCTGTTAAAACCCTAGCGCTGGATAAACCTAAATTTGTAATAGTGTTCCTTTAACAAGGATAAAACTTTCAAATGACCACCTTCCAAGTCAAGGGTTTCACTTTTAAGAGCTAAAATTCCACTAAGGGATAAACGGAACATGAATTGTACCATGGAAAAGAAACCAATCATAAGAATGTATCAGGGATTTTAAGGACCAAAGGGCCCTACCTAAAGTGGGACATACCCTTATCGAAACACAAAGTGTTGATCCAAAAATGAGGTGACACCTTCAAAAGGTCACAATGCTTAAGGGCCTATCATTTAGGTTAATTTTTTTGAAGAAAAGGCCTATGAGAAATTCTCACATTCCCTTTTCAAGGAATTTATATAAGGAAGCATCCACATACCCTTACACAAGGTTAGTAAAAAAGCACCAATAAAGTTTCCATTTTAAGTCATTAAAACAAACTCATTTAATTCATTAAACAATTAAAGGTTTAGTGTTAAAAAAACTAATCATTCGTAAGGAAAATAATTTGAATATTTTTAACTGAGGCTGAAAGTCAAAATAAGAATGTTATATTAATCTTCCTTTTAAAGAATTATTTATTTACTTTTAATCTTTCATAATTGGCTTAGTCAAAGAAAATTTCAATTGAAATCTATAGTGGAAAACACTATTTAGGTTGTAACTATAATTTTAATTAACTAATGCCTCATATTTAAATAAATCTCAAAAGTAAGTAGAAGGTATTTTGGTAATTAAAGAGGTTTTGTAAAATGGGATTCAACTTTAAATTATATGAAAAACCATATGGTAGTCAACAGGAACTGTAAATGTCCCCCAACACATATCATAAGCACACCCCCACAGGGTTAAGCACTAAGGCATACTAAAAGAAAAGGCGACCTATAAGGGCCCCATAAGACATTTTACGTTGCACTAAAAAAAACCCATAAATTTATAACATTAATCATTTAAAACACCCTCATGAGGTCATTTCTTAAGAAACACGCCCCAAATGACCTACTTGGGTCAGCTTTGAATTAAAAAAATTTATACATACATGTCATTATGCCCAAAAAAATAGATGTAAATACAATAATAAAGAAACCAATTTATTTAACGTGAAAAGGATTTTATATTAATAAATATTCTATAAGTAAATAAGTCTCTTAAATAAAGGTACAGTTACATGGGTCCCCACTTCTCAATTTTTAAAGTGTCTAAACATTTTAAAGATTGCATGCTATCTCCCATTTAACTACAAATGTTTTTTCTAGGATTGAATGAAAATTCAACAGCCTAAACATTTATGTGATAAACAATAAGCATATAAAGTTCCTCAATAATGGTTCAATTATACAGGGGCATAATTTTTTAATTTATAAAGCATCCACACATTTTATAAATTATAAATTTTTTACCATTTAATATCAAAAAGAAACATTTCATCCCACACTAAACAAGAACATAAGCATGCAAATTGGTAACAAATCCCATTAATTAGTCACCCAAAATGGAAAGAAAATAGAAATGCTAAAAGAATCAATATGTATTATAAACATAAAAATTAAATAAAATTTAACCTGGAAAGGGAGCAAGGAAGCATGATAATTAACCAGGGAAGGCTACTACATAACCAAGGAAGCAAAATACCATTCTAATCATAAAACTAAATTCATGGAATCATGACATAACACTCAAAGAAAGAATATTAATCAACAATTAAACATGTTATAAACAAGCATGGAAGGAAATAACTAAGTAGGTAAAAGCTAATCATGCTACTAAAATCACCTATAATGGCATAGAATAGGAAATAAAAAAACATGTAGGGCACATAAATAATTTCAAAAATATTAACATTGCAATATACATGACATGAAATATGCATGACATGTGAATTCTTTTGTGCCTATCATGATACATGTAATTCTAATTTCTTTCCATACCAAGACAAGGGTAAACGACAAGAATTTTATAACTCAACAGATAATGGAAAGTACACAATTCACTCTAGGTGAAATAATAATCAACTATAATAACAAATAGAACGAACAACAATCTAATCCCTAGCCACCTGAAATATTCTCTGTACGTGGGTTGATCACTCCCAGGCATGACTATTTACCAAGTGATGACATATTCCTAGCCTCATGTTTACCGGCCCAGAATAGTAAGACAAAGGAAAAACTGATCTAATATGACTTTGTAACATCATAATCCAACTTGAAACTAAAACTATATCTATACTGTTCAACACATGGCCTTAAGTGTGCATCGCCGTATGCTAGAGGCTGCCAACTAGTTATGAGGTTCTGATGGTGTTATAGTCAAGAGAACATACCCTCATGTTCTGAGTAGCACAATGGTATATTAGATAATGAAAAAATAGAAAAAAATAAGAATTAATAATAAGTGATAAGAAAAGTAATATAAAAAATGACTAAATAAAAACAATTAAACAAAACCAATACACATAATAAGGCATGCATGTCCATATGATGCTACACAGTATAAGAACAAGATACAAAAGTAAGTACAATAAAATAAAATCAAATAAATCCCAATGGATAACTCTATGAGAATTCTGAGTACTAGTTCATTCCTATGCTCCTTAGATCCCAAGTACACAACACATCACATGTAATAAATCCATGAACATGTAAACCTAAATATCTTCTCCGGTACCCTAGTGAAATGCTAGCCCAAGTAGGGTGTTGGTCGAAGTGGACACTCAAGAGGTGGGGGGGGGGGGTGAATTGAGTTCTAATTAAAATTTCTGTTAAAAAGTTTATGATAAAAATACCCTTATTTGAGATGGTCCAGTCAATTAAGGCAGTAGAGATATAATTGTTTAATTGCTCAACAAGTTTCTCCAAGGTTGATTAGTCCTCAGTTGAATTAATGTAATCACTAATTCAACTTTTGAAACAGGTTTACTAAATTAAGAATAAATAAACACTAACAAAAACAAACTATCAGAGTTAAAGTAGAACCAGTTTTATGTATTTGAAACAATATAAGCGGTGGATAAAATAAAATAGTGTAATTGAAGATTGTCACAAAAATATAAACAAGAGGTTCAGTCTCAAGAAGAGACTCAATCATCTCCACTTGGTGATCACCTATAACCAAGCAGTTTATATAAATAAACTTTTGATCCACAACCTGGATCGGGGTTTTACAACAGCACACTCAGCTGTTCAGGTCACACTTAACCTCTACCACAGTTATCCGTGGGTAACAATAGTAAAAAGTGATTTAGTGTGAGGATAGTTTTTTATCCTCCAGTTATGCTTAGGAGACAGTGTGTGTTATAAAAACAAATATACACACTGCTCAAAGAGTGAATATAAAACACAAAAGAGTTAAGAAAGAGAATAGAGTTATGAATTCTTTGTGTGTTGTGAAGTAATGCTCTAGACTCAATGAATGTTGAGAATATGGTATTTGAGTCTTCTTGTCAAAGTTTTCTTTAGAAAAAGGTATCAAAATTTTTTTAATCCAGTGTCAAGGAGTGAAAAGGTTCATCTATTTAATGTATCGATGTATACTGAAGCTCTTTTTGGAGAAGGTAGCTTGTTACAGTCTTCTTGTAATCTCAAGTGCTTAGTTCTTCTCTTCTCATATTTAGATAGTCTGTATCTCAGCATGTATTTCTACTGTCATATATTTAACGTGAAATATGAAGTCCTTTTATACTCCACGATCCTCTAGAAATAATGATATTTGCACGTGCATGTACCTCGTACTTGTCTACGAATACTCCTATAGACAACATTAAATAATGTCAGAAACATTAACTTGTCTACATATGACCATTAGAAATAAATTTTAATTAATAAAATGTAAAAAATTATTTATATCAATCGGTGAGTCATATTCGGTGTTTTGGCTTCAGTGTGTCGACTTCGGTCTGTCTTACTTTGGTCTATTGAACTTCGGTGTGTCATACTTTGGTGTGTCTTGCTTTGGTCTATCGAACTTCGGTGTGTCAACTTCAGTCTGTCATACTTTGGTCTCTCGAACTTCGGTGTGTCATACTTCGATGTGTCATACTTCGGTCTGTCAAACTTCGGTGTGTCAACTTCAGTGTGTCAACTTCATTCTGTCATACTTTGGTCTGTCGAACTTCAGTGCATCATACTTAGGTGTGTCATACTTTGGTCTGTCAAACTTCAGTGTGTCATACTTAGGTTTTGGTATGTCGACTTGGGTTTTGGTATGTCTACTTTGGTGAGTCGAACTTCAGTGTCAGGGAATCCAAAAAAGATTATGAAGAGTCTGTATTTCATATACCATTACAAGACGAATTTTTAATCAATGTATATCAAAAAATACACTTGTAAACATATTTATTCACGACTATAAGAAATTGAATTATTAAAGTATATGTTGTTTTATGACAAAATTTATTTTCATAGAGATATTAAATTGCATGAAAGGGTAGAATATGTATATTTTAATAATTTGAGATTATGAAAATTATAATATCATGGAGGGTCCAACAATCTCCCCCTTTTTGATAATCATAAATTATTGCATACATGCAAATATATAGAATAAATATATCTTTAACATAGCTGAATGTAATTGTCCAATATAACTAAAGTGTGGAATTTATAGAATTTATTTAAAACAAATATCTCCTTCACTCAATGGATTAAGGAGAGTATATTACATCCTTAGTTTTCATTCTTATTTTATATTCCATCCTTAATTTCTCCCTCTTTTGGGATTAACAAAAAGCAGTAAGGAAAACAAAATATAAGATAAAATAAAGACACCATAAGAATTTTCATTCAAAGTCGTAAGAGTACAAGACAAACAAAAAGACTAAATCCCTATAAAAAAGAAACAATCCATAACTAAGGATTTGGATGTAGAGGAGATTTGCCTTTGTCTGAAGGATCTAATGGAGAAGAATAAGGGTTAGGAGTGGAAGAGGATGGAGGTGATCTGAATACAATACCAGGCAGAGAAACACCTGTAGGAACAATAGGTACAAGGGAAGTCCTTCCCTCTGATAACACACGACTTAGAGACTGCTCAGTAATGATTGGTCGAATTTGAGTAAGAGCCCAAGAGATAGTCATTGGAGTAGGAGGTTGAGAGGTAGTACCAATTGAAGCAGTTGGAGGGACCACAATAGCCTTGGCCTGAACATGAAGATAAGGTTTGAGCAGGTTGATGAAGTCATTAATGATTTCTCCTCCATATTGCATTGCCTTCTCAAAGTCATCCTTATTCTCCATAAATTTACTCAATAAAGGTGTAAAACTCTTTCAATTGGAGAACTTTCTTTTTGAATGCTTCTGTGACTGGGGGAATTAAAATATTTTCTACCAGAAACTTGAAATTTTTGATGATGTCATGCTTGGTATATATTTTAGTGAAGTACTTATCCACTTTTTCTCGAATTTATTTTTGAGCTGCAGAGGATTCATTGGTGCATTGTCTTACCATATTGTATACAAGATCTGTATTCCGATGTACTTTTTCAAGGGTTTCCTTATCCGAAACAATATAGTGTTTTTGAATCCCCTCTATTATCACTGCCTTGAGAGACTCTAAATCAGCAACATCACTTCTTCCACTCCTGGAACTAGATGGGCTAGTCAACATTTTTCTAAGCTCTTCTTTCAACATTTCAAATCTACATTGAGTAGATGAGTTACCAAGTTCTTAATAACTTCCAAAACACCACTAATGGAGGTCTTTAAGTCATAGGTTAATGAATTTAGCTCATTTCTCATTTTTCTTACTTCCTCTCTCAGTAAATTGTTGTGTCTAATAATAGTTTCTGCTGTAGTAATAAGATTCAATTGAATCTCTTGAATCACTATTCTTTCAATTTTTACTGCATCAGCATCCAAGATATATATTAAGGTAGAGGCTTCATTTCTGTATCCCACTGAAGTGATCAGAAACTTACATATCTCATTCTTAAAATTTTCCAAAATCAGCCTTGGTGACATAGTCACTGGGCACTAACTGAGCAACTGGGTCAACTGTTGGAGTAGCAACTGATGGAATAGGTATAGTAGGCTTTGTGTCAGCATGGACTTGTGGAATAGGAAGAGGAGGTACCATATCATCATCTGAGTCATATTCTAGACCGAAAAGAATATATCCTGGATTACTATTACACTCTCTAGCACATGACCAATCTCTTGTCTCAATGGTATCAATTCTTACCCTTCTTCCCTGAGGCTTAGGAAGAACATTAATATCATCAATTTCTTTATCCTGGTCTCAGGACATAACACATTTTCTAGGGACAAGAATCACCCAAACTTCAGGTTCTGCCTAAGCTCCAGCTTCATCAGCTTCACCAGGTACTTCCTCAAACTGAGGCACTGGATCTACATCTTCCTCCTCCTGGTCAACAGCCATAAGATCATTCAATTACTGAATGATATCTTTGTTTTTAGCATTGGGATAGAGTGATATATCCTCATGGTCAGCATCTCTATGATCATCAACCTGTTGATCAGCATGCTCAATTCCATCACCAACTCCAAGAATAGATTCCTCACTAGATCTATCAACCACTTGTTGTCCCACTTTTAGAGAATCACTCACATGCTCAACACTTCTGCCATCATCACTATCATCATCACTACTACCACCACCACCACCATCATCATCACCACTACCACCACCACCACCATCATCAGATTCCTCGTCTAATTTGTAACATAACCTTTAACTCCAGTAACTTCAGTTTCTTCCTCCTCTTCATCACTTAGAATAGTTTCTGTAGAGACCCGTATCTTGACGTACATGGACATTACATTACTTTTGCGGAATACTTAGTACATAGCAAAAACACACACACAAGGATCGTAATAGTTTAGTGTCTTTGGAAACTCAGAATATAATCTTCTAATCGTGGTGAAAGATCTTAAACATCTCCCATAAAGATCTTCCTTTTTTTTACCTAAAACCTTTCTTTATATCCTGGGGAAAAGAAAACATAAAAAGGTGATCTCAAATGCTCAGTAAGGGTAAACAAAAGAAATATTAATCACATCATATTCATAAGAACATAGCATTTTGGAAATCTTAACCTGCAAAAGAGAGCATAATTTCATAACATGGGATAAATCATGGCAGTGAAATGTAATCACAATAATCATAACCTAAAACATGAAACTTTGTGGCATACACACATAATCATAGAGAATCATTTCTTGTTAGTCAAGACTCATTTCCAAGACTATCTTAGTGGACAAAGTCCCTTTCTGAACCGAGTCACCCTCGTTTCAGTCCTGTTTCACTGAACCGGTATAACCTACCATTCCAGCCATGTCTATCTCATGAGATATAAAATCTTTACCCAATGCATTGGAGGGAGATATAGGTCCCACCCATCTCATAATGATACCATTCTTATGTGTTCCACAAAATCATAAATCATACATCATTGCATAACCCATGTAATACAAATGGGAATCTTAAACATCATGACATCATAAAACAATTCATATAAGATAAAGGAATTCATAAAAATAATTCCATCACATCATAATCAAATCAATGTAATAATAGGGATAAAAACAGAAACCTTTATTATCTTAGATGGAAAATAATTTTGATAAAACACTTGAACTCCATTCTTGAGGAAAATATCCTTTCTGCTTCAAAAACACTTTTCATTTCTTAACATGTTGTACAATTACAAACTAAAAGAAGTTGATTAAAAATAAACTTGAAAACTTGTAAATGAATCTTTTTGGAAATAATGTTTTAAAAATCCATTCATTCCATATAAGTTAAAAGAACATTCTTCTCGTACTTTTGTCGGAAAAGTCAAAAAAGTACCTCGTACGAAAAACGACAAAAGATTCCTTTCATATCTTTTACTAAAAACTCACCAAAGGGTAAAATAGGATTTAAAAAATTGTAGGTGAATGGAAATAATATTACATATTGAGGAAACATGGATGTGGATGATAAAATACACCCCAGTAAATGCCAAAGTATAAACAATCTCGGATAAAAATGAGATTGTGATATTTCCCTTACCTTAGGTCCGATTTGCTTCGTAAGTGTCTGAACCTCCTGTATAATGATTTAAATAATGTCATTGACTTATTACAGAATCATATTCATTGTTATTATATCATATATGGTTCACTTATGACTTTATATTACCCATTCTTTTGTAAATTCATGTTAAAGTAGTGTTTTGGGTAAAATCTTCTCATTTGTCGTTCGTGTTTTAACTTGTAATTGTTCATATGATTACTTAGATCATTATTACTTAATTATAGAATATAAAACATGATTTATATATAATATATATTCCGAATATACATATATATAATGGATCGATAAAAGAAATACACCGTTCATGGAGACGGTAGGCCGTACGTACGCATGAACGCTGTTTTCTTTTCGTTATTGAATTGAGTGGAATTAAGTAGATGACATACATATATATACACATAAGTACAGTAGCTTTATAATGTCATATATTTCATGATTACTTATTATATATACTTTATAATCATTCATGAATGGTTAAAGTGGAGAATGAATCTCATCGCGTCGTGGAGACGGTAGTCCGTACGTACGCACGAGCGATGATATCGTTCTCATGATCGTGGGACTGTATTGGAGTGTATGTATACTATTTCAGAATAAAGATCACTTTAAAATAATAATATATAGTTATTATTTACACCATTATACCCATCCAAGTAAGGTGGTGGTGGAAGATAGATTTCACCACGGCGTGGAGACGGTATTCCGTACGTACGCACGTGCGGTGATTTCGTTTTCTGTAGGATGGATAGATGGTGAATTAGGATTGTTTCATACTTATAATAACATATCAGTATATGAGTGATACTGATGTTATTACTTCATAATGAAACAACCTAAGAAGAAGAAGTCGAAGAAGAAATAAAGGTGAAAGAATCGGTAACGGAAATTACCTCTTCTTTGAAGTGCGTCTTTGAGACCTCCTTTTAGGGCACTAAAATGGGTCTTTGAAGAAGAACAGAACCTCTAGGATGTTTCTAGGGAAGTGGAGAAGAGAATTTGGTAGGGTTTGGCCGAGCTTGAAGGCTCAAAGTTGTGTGAGGAAGAGAGGGAGGAGGTGCCCTTTTATAAGGGTGGAGAGGGGCACCTTTGGAATAACTAAAAATATTATTTTATTATAAAGTCATGTTTGGTTTTAAATAGCTAGAAATTGATTTATTTCGAGGATAAGTTGGGGTTGGGTCGAAAGCCTCTCATCCAATAGAATTTAGACAAGTTTATGTTCCTATTTTAACCTTATCATTTAGATTTAACATTAAGTTAAATAATTTTACTTTTACTGTGTCTTCTTGTGTTCTTACACTATAAAGTTAATAAACTTATTATAAGAAGCCAAAATAACCCCAAATTGTTTATTATTAATATATATAACCTTATATAAGTCATTTGTCCGAACCGTATATTTTTAGGAATAAAATAACAATTAATAATATAATATTTGTTTTAAAAACTATTTCATGTCAATTTTGACACTATTTAGTAATTGATTTTTGTAAAAATCATAAAAGAATGATAAGTTCTAAAAACGTTAATTAAATCAATAATAACATGTCATATTAACCTAGAAAAGTAGTGTAATTCATAAAAAGTCTCAAATTATATTTATTTGGGTATTTATAACATCAATTATGTCAATATTTCATTAATAAGATAATTACTGCATCATCGTTGTGTCATCACTAAATTAAATTATTTAATGTCTAAAAATTACAAATAAAATACCATTATGTAGTAAATAGTTTTAGCTTTCTAATGAATATTTAAAATCGAATTTATCTTATGAATAACCCTATATTAAAAATGTTCTAGTAAATAAGCTTTGATTTTAACTCTTTTAACTCTTCTTTGAATTAAATAATAATAAATTTCCTAATCTAATCCAAGTGGGCCTAAATGGTCATATTTTATTTCTAAGCTTGTTTTTGGTTGAATTACACTTATCCAATAGAATTTGGACATGTTTTAGGGTAATAATAATATCATTTTTACCCTTAATTACCCTATTTACTTTTAACCGTGGTAAATAAAAGTAAAAAGTTACTATTCACAAAAAATTATTTTCATCTCATTGAACCAAATTTTACTTAATGACATCAACCGTGTCTCTAGGATTTTTTAAATTCCACTCACAGAAGTGGTAAAATTAAGTTTTATGAAAAATTCAGTTTTTTTTAACTACCACTTAGTGGTTTCACTATTCATCAAAAATTGAAAGTTTTCAGAAAAATACCAAAAATTAGGACTAAGCTATATTTGATATTATGAACTCAAAAATTATTTCTATTTTACCAAATTCAAAACATATCAGTTGCATTAATTAATTGAAAAATTAATTCCCGTCGTCAAAACAAAAGGCGTGTTTTTAAGAGATAATAACTATCAAAAGATTGACACTTGTTTATAACTGGTTTAAATGTGAAATTACATCCAATGACCAACATTGTATTAAATTGTAAAAATATATTCTAAATATACTTTAAAACCACTCAAATTAATAATTTATCACTATTAATTATTTCGATTGAAAATGTTGTTTTTAATTAAAATTTAGTAATTTCCACTATTCATCAAAATATGAAAGTTATCTGAAAATTACCAAAATTTCACCCTAAGCTAATTTCGATATTCCGAATCCAAAAATGAAATCTATTTTGAAAAATAAAATTTACAAAATTTCAAAAAGTGGTTATTACTATTCATAACAGCTAGTTTTAATAATATTTTAATAGCATATCGTTGTTTAGTGAAACTCGGTATTGCGTACTATACACGCTATCAAGGAAGGTCGCGATTGCGTGTAATGAAAGGCAAGTCAAGAATGCGTGTTGTGCAAGCTCCTTTTGGTGTAGCGTACAACACCAGACATTAATGAAATTAAAAAGAATACTTTTCATAAAATCTCGGGGTGTTACAGTTTCTCTTGATGGAAATTCCATAGGTGGACTAGAAGGTCTATAAGTCATATTCTTAGGAATTTTAGAAATATCAGGATCACTCCTATCATCAAAATGTGATCCTTCTTTCCTAGGAACTTCAGCCTCAGCTTCCTCATCAGAATAGATAGGAACTTCTCCTGGTTTGAGACATGGATCAACTTGGTCCTTTCTTCTAGAAGTATGGTCAACCGAATTTAACTCCTCATACGACCTTTCTTCATCTCTTACCCAACATATTTTCCATGGGTTCCAGAATATTTTAATCCTTTTACAAATTTCTTTCTAAAGACAAAAACCACTATAGGTAGTTATCCCTTCATCACCATCTTCTACACAGTCTAATTTTTCCAACATGGCAGAAATCATTCTTAGATAGTATAAGATGGTTGCCTTCTTAGATGGATTAATCAAATAAGAAAAATGTACCATAATATATCTACACAGATTCACCTTTATTCCATGTTTCAACAAAAATATCAAGAAGACATCCTGGTATTTCACAATAGAGAAATATCCCTTCCTTGGGCATATTTGATGCTGAATAAACTTAAAAAGCAATCTCACTTCTCCTTCGAATTCATTTGAAATATTTCTTCTGGATTCTTCATTTCTAGTCAGATCCTTCAGGGCATCTTCATTTGAAAACAAATTTGATGAAGGTGGAATATTACCAGGATAGTCAGCATAGACACCTTCATGAGGTACCTCTAAGAATTTAGCCTATTCCTTGGACGAAAAAGCTACTTCCTTTACTTTTACCATAGATTTCATCTTTACTGGATTAGATTCATCCAATGTTTTACTCAAATGCTGATAGAACACATGAACTAATTGGGGATAATAGGTTATTTAATTATTGGTAAACCAACTAAGCCACCTTTGAGATTCCAATACCTTTAGTAGAAAATATTTTCTTGACAGAAGCCACTCAGTAGAAACTTCCTTTTCAGCTGCAACTACTAGACTTTCTAAGCTTAGTTTTATAGTCCCACTGGTCTCACTTTTTTTATGCCTAGAAGGAGGATATTTTCTAGGTTCTTCCATTGAGAGCTTAGTCCATTCCATATAGAATCTTCAAATTCTAACTCTGTTGGGAGGTCGAGTGTCGAGAGAGAGAGAGTGACTAAATGTAGAAGGCTGTACGGATATGAAGAAGGTGAAAGGTTGGGATGGATTGGTCTTAATATATCATTTAGGGATTGTCAATTGGAAATCATAAAATTTAAACGCGGCATGTTGAATGAGATAAAAAAATGTTGTTTCACATAAATAAGATGGAATTTACAAAACAACCCTTAAATAGATCGGTGTCAAAGAATCAGTTTTAAGATCGGTTTCACAAAAATCAGTTTCACAAAAATCAGTTTCATAAAAATCGGTTTTATAAATATCAGTTTTACAAAGATCGGTTTCACAAACATCGGTTTCATAAAAATTGGTTTTATAAAGATCAATTTTAAAAAGATCGGCTTTACAAAGATTGGTTTTACAAATATCGGTTTCACAAAGATCAGTTTCACAAAAATCGGTTTCATAAAGATCGGTTTTACAAAGATCGGTGTCACAAAAATCGGTTTCATAAAAATATGTTTTATAAAGATCGGTTTTAAAAAGATCAGTCACTGATTTATCATTCCTAATTCATGTCTGATGTAATTCATTTTATTGGAATTTAAGGGTTTAGTCAATATATCAACAAGATGATGTTCAGTCGCAATAAAATCAAGAGTTATATCATCTTTTTGATAATGATCTCTCAAAAACTGACGTCTTACATCAATATGATTTATTCTAGAATGAGATATTCTATTTCTAGAAATTTTAATAATAGTAGTGTTGTCATAGTTAATGGAGACATGTTTGAATTGATAACCAAATTCTAGTAACGTTTGTTTCATCCACAAAATTTGTGCACAACAACTACCACCAACAATGTATTCTGCTTTGGCAGTTGATAATGCAACAAAATTCTGTTATTTACTTTACCATGATACCAGTGACTTTCCTAACATGTGACATGTCCCATAGGTTCTTTTTCTATCTAGTTTACAACCAGAAAAGTTAGAATATGAATAACTTATTGAATCAAACTGTTGTCCTCTTGAATAAAATAGTAATATGTTGGGAGTATATTTGAGATATTTGAAAATACTTTTAAAATCATTTAAATGATATTATTTTGGATTACCTTGAAGGCGAGCACACATGCATACACTGAACATAATATCAGGTCCGCTAGCACTATGATAAGGCAAACTTCCAAGTATACCTCTGTAGTTGGTTTGATCCACCGATTCTCCAGCTTCATCAATATCCAACTTACAAGTGGTACTCATAGGTGTATCACTACCTTTACTACCATAAAAAAACGTTTTAAAATATATTTATTATATTTACTTTGATTTAAAATAATACCATCTTTATTTTGAAAAATCTGAAATCCAAGGAAAAGTTTAAGTTCTCCCATTAAACTCATTTCAAATTACTTTTGCATTATTTTTGAAAAATTAGTACTTAAAGAATTTTTAAAAGATCCAAAAATTATATCATCTAAATAAATTTTTACTATCAAAACATCTTTGGAAATCCTTTTAATAAAGAAGGTAGGATCTACTATTCCTTTAGTGAAACCTTTTGATATAAGAAAGGAACTAAGTCTATCATACCAAGATCTTAGAGCTTTCTTTAAACAATATAAATCTTTAGAAAGTTTAAAAACATGGTTTGAAAAATGGGGATTTGTAAATCCAGGGGGTTGTTCTACAAATACATCCTCAACTATATACACATTTAGAAAATCACTTTTGAAATCCATTTAATAAAGTTTGAAATTCAGATGAGCTGCATAAGCAAGTAGTATCCTAATGGACTCTAACCTAGATATAGGTGGAAAGGTCTCCTCATAGTCTATTCCTTCCTCTTGACTGTAACCTTGTGCAACTAACCTAGATTTGTTTCTAACTATATTTACAGACTCATCAACTTTGATCCTAAATACCTATTTAGTGCCTATTGTCAAAGTGTCCTTGGGTCTTTCAACTAGTTCCCTGATATTGTTTCTTTCAAATTTATTTAATTATTCTTGCATATCTATCACCCAAAATTCATCATTTATTGCATCATTTATATTCTTAGGTTCAAGCTGTGAAAGAAAATCTTGATGTTCAACCTGGTTTCTAAGAGAAGCTCTAGTTTGTGTCCCTCGATTCAAATCACCTACTAGAACATCTAAATGATGATTCTTAAGATTTATAATAACTCTAGAAAGAGTTTAACTAGACTCCTCATGATTGTCTATTGGTTTATACTCAACAGGTGTAGATTCTGGAAGATTCCTAGAACTGGTTACTTTTACAGGGGATTCACTATCATTATCATTAAGGTTTAGAATTGACATATCTTCCTCAAGATATTCAAGAGAGGTTTTGGGTTCATGTGGATTAGTTTCATCAAACATGACATGAACTAAATCTTCCACACATTTGGTTTTCTTATTGAATACTCTATATGCTTTACTCAAGATTGAGTAACCCCGGAAAATCACTTCATCATTTTTGGAATAAAATTTGTCAAGATTTTACTTAGTGTTATGGATAAAGACTTTGCAACCAAAACCTCTGAAGTAGTTAACCTTAGGCTTACAATTGTTCCAAAGATCATAAGGGTTATTCTTAAGAACAGGTCTAATCAAGACTCTATTAATGGTATAACAAGCTGTATGTACAGCTTCAGCCCAAAAATAAATAGGTAGGTTATACTCACTAAGCATTGTCCTAGAAATTTCTTGAAGGGTACTATTTCTTCTTTTCATGACTCCATTTGTTTGAGGTGTTCTAGGAGCAGAGAAATTGTGACTATAGACATTGTGTGAGAAATATGATTCAAACTCCTCATTTTCAAATTCACGACCATGATCACTTCTTAAGGTCTTAATTTTAAGTCCTCTAAGGTTTTCCACATACTTGGAGTATTTGATAAAACAAGAACAAGCTTCAATTTTGTGAGATAGAAAGTATACCCAAGTGTACCTAGAAAAATTATCTACAAGCACATAAACATAGTTCTTTTCATTTAAACTTGAAACTATAGATGGTCCAAAAAAATCCATGTAAACCAACTCAAGCGATTGATAAGTAAAAACCTATTTCTTTGGTTTGAATGAAAATTTGTTTTGCTTCTCCTTTTAACAGGGATTGAACACTATGTTAAGTGGGAAATACAGTTTAGGTAAGTCTCTAACTAAACCTTTCCTATTCAATTTACTAAGTGAGTGCACATTATAGTGTCATAATCTTCTGTTCCATAGCCTGGATTCCTTATAGAAATCATTTAAGTAAGAAACGTTTTAAGTCAAAAACATGCACACTCTCATTTCTGAGAGTAGTAAATATTAAATTATTTTTAAAATTAAAAACATAACATGAATTATTTTTAAACTTGGCATTAAAACCATTATCACAAAACTGAGAAATACTTATCATATTGTACTTTAACCCATCAACAAAAAGTACTTTGGAAACTAATACTGTAGTAGGGTTACCAATCTGGCCCAAGATAATGATTTTCCCTTTAGAATTATCACCAAAAGTTACATGTCCACCATTAACCTTGATTAGGCTCCTGAAGCATGAGTAGTCTCCTATCATATGTCTTGAACATCCACTGTCCAAGTACCACAGAGTCTTATAAGAAATCTTTAGGAAACATCCCTACAAAAGAGATTAGACATGAGGTAACTTTGGTACCCCGATTTTCTTGGGTCCTGAGAGGTTAGAAAGTAAAACTTTGGGAACCCATACTTGTCTCACAAATTTACTATAATAAGTAGATATATTTTAAGACATAAACACTTTGTTTGGTCCTTTAGAGAATTGTTTTTAAAGAAATGGTCCAGAACTTGAACTAGTTATGAATTGTCCCGATTTTAGAATAAATTTAGTTTTAATGATCCTTCTTTTTCTAGGCTGATATCCTAGACTAGTTGTATATTTTGGGTCAATCTGTTGTCCTAGAAACTAAGTCAAGGTATCTCTAATAGTAGTAAATTTTTCAATATCTTTCTTTAATTGTTCATTTGATAATTTGAGTTCGGTATTTTCTTTTAACAGCTTAGCAAATTTTTCTTTATCAATATCCAGACATGAATTATAATTTGCATTTAAATAATGATGTCTCTTTAGTGATTTATATTTTTCCTTGAGCTCATTAAAGGTATCCTAATAAATTTTACAATTATAAAATAGTTTATCCTTAGTCATCTTTTCATCATTGTCTGATTCACCTTCATTCCTAGAATAATAGGAATTTTGTATAGGAGAGTGAAGTGTTACCTCAGATGTCTCTGTCATGAAACATAAGTTGGCATTATTTTTTGTTCACTATCAGAAGCATTAGATCCACTGGAGCTATCTTCAAAACCACTCTAGGTAGATTTCAAAGGCTTTTTATATCCTTTTCCCTTGTCTTCATATTTCTTCTTAAATTTCAGCTTGGGACAGTCTGCCTTCACATGAAATTTTTATTTGCACTCATACCAGATTATTTTACTTGAGTTGTCATTCTTTTTTCTGTCTTTCTTCTATTGTCCTTTACTATCATACCTTCCCTTATAGTTTGACATCATGAAGAATATCTTCTTTCCGTAGAAATTTTTGATTCTCCGTGCAAGATGATTCATCCCCTCATCACTGTCTGAATCTGACTCTTCATTAGTGGAGTTGTCTACAGGAACATGAACCTTTTCTTTGTTTTTTCTCTTTGATGTAGTAGTATTGAATGCTAATGATTTCTTCTTTGGTTCCTCATCTACTTCTTAATTCACCTTATGTTCTCCCTTGTTCATCATAATCTTTCCTATTAGTTCCTTGACAGGTATCTTGCTTATGTCACAAGATTCTCGGATGGAAATAGAAGTTCCCCTCCATCTGTCCGGTAGGCATCGAAGCAGTCTCATGATTTGGTCCTTGCTGTCCACTGATTTTCCAAGCAGACACATAATGTCCACTATTTTGTTGAACCTGAGATACATTTTAGAGATAGGTTCATCCGGCTTCATTTTAAAATAATCATATTTAATAGTGTATGTATTTAGTCTCATTTCTTTAACATTAGTTGTTCCCTCATGAGAAATAGCTAAATTATCCCAAATTTCATATGCAATTTTACAAGAAGATATTTTATTGAATTCCTCATCACCTAGAGAATAGTAAAATGAATTCATTTCTTTACAGTTATTATTATATGTAGCTTTAGTCAACTGAGACCATGTGTCCCTAGAAATAACAGGCAATACATGTTTCTCTTCAATTGTATCCCATATTTTAGGTCCCATACTCTCTAGATACATTTTCATTTTTAATTTCCACTGAGCATAGTTATTATAATTAAAGAAAGGTGTCATGTTAGTATCAGCACCCTCAAATATAGTTTCCATAATTACTTAGAATATTAAAGAACTGAAAATATAGATATGACAGAAATTTTATGATCTTTAAGATACAACTAAAATCGTAGTTAAAAATAATTTTCACATTGTATAAAAAAATCCATTGATACCAAATGTTGGTTGGATTGGACACTCAATAGGGGGTGAATTGAGTTCCAATTAAAATTTTTATTAAAAAGTTTATGATAAAAACCCACCGATTCGAAATGGCCCAGTCAATTAAGGAAGTAGATATATAAATGCTTAATTGATCAACAAGTTTCTATAAGGTTGATTAGTCCTCAGTTGAATTAATGTAATCACTAATTAAACTTTTGAAATAGGTTTTCTGAATTAAGCATAAATACACACTAACCAAAACTAACTATCAGAGTTAAAGTAAAAATAGTTTTCTGTCTTTGAGACAATATATGAAACGGATAAAACAAAACAGAGTAATTGAAGATTGGCACAAAAATTTACAGAAGAGGTTCAGTCTCAAAAAGAGACTTAATCCTCTCAACTTGGTGATCACCTACCACCAAGTTTTTTATATAAATAAACTTTTTATCCACACCCTGTATCGAGGTTTTACAATAGAACACTCAGCTGTCCAGGTCACACTTGATCTCTACCACAATTATCCATGGGAAACAAAAGTAAAAGTGATTGAGTATGAGGATATTTTTTTATCCTCTAGTTATTCTCAGGATATAGTGTGTGTTATACAAACAAATATACACACTACTCAAATAGTGAAAATAAAACACAATAGAGTTAAGAAAGAGAATAGAGTTAATAATTCTCTATGTGTTGTGAAGTAATGCTCTAAACTTAATGAATGTCAAGAATATGGTATTTGAGTCTTCTTCTTGAAGTTGTCTTCAGAATAGAGTATCGTAGTTTATGTAATCCAGCTTCAGGGAGTGAAAAGGTTCAACTCTTTAATGTCTTGATGTATACTGAAGCCCTTTTTGAAGAAGGTAGCTTGTTATAGTCTTCTTTTAATCTCAAGTGATTAGTTCTTCTCTTCTCATATTCGCACAGTATTTATATCAGCATGTACTACTACTATAGTATCTTTAACATGAAAGATGAGGTCCTTTTATACACCATGATCCTCTAGGCATAAAGATCTTTGAACATGAATGTACCTCATAATTGTCTCTGGATAATCCTACAAACAACTGTAAATAATGTCAGAAACATTAACTTGTCTATATATGACCGTTAGAAATAAATTTGAATTAATAAAATGGAAACAGTTATTTATATCAATCAGGGAGTCATCTGTGGTGTGTCGTCTTCGGTGTGTTGACATCGTTCTGTCGCACTTCAGTCTGTCGAACTTCGGTGTGTCATACTTTGGTGTGTCATACTTTGGTTTTTCGAACATCGATGTGTCAAATTTGGTCTGTCGTACTTTGGTATGTCAAAATTCGGTGTGTCATACTTCGGTGTATCATACTTCGGTCTGTCGAACTTCGGTATGTCAACTTCGGTGTGTCAACTTCAGTCTATCGTACTTAGGTCTATTGAACTTTGGTGTGTCATACTTAGGTGTGTTATACATCATTCTATCGAACTTCGGTGTGTTATAATTTGGTTTCAGTATGCCGACTTCGGTTTCTGTATGTCGACTTCAGTGAGTCGAACTTTAGTGTCAGGGAATCCAAAAAATATTATGAAGAGTCTGTCTTGCATATACCATTACAAGACGAATTTTTAATCAATTTATATGTAAAAATATAATTGTAAACATATTTATTTAGGACTATAAGAAATTGACTTATTAACGTATATGTGGCTTTATGAAAAAATTGATTTTCATAGAGATATTAAATTGCATGAAAGGGTAGAATCTATATATTGAGATAATTTGTGATTATGAAAACTATAATATCATGGATGATACAACATAGGGTGTGAGATATAATTTCAGTAGGCCACCAAAAACGATGTCTGGATCAATCTGGTTCATGAAATATAAAATTAATAGTCTTCCAACATTGGTGAATACAATGTGACAATTGAATAAATAAAAAACACCTCGGTCCAGGTTCTTAAATGGATACCCGACCAATTCTACTTGCTTTGTCCTAAGTTGGATGTCTGAACCAAGTGAACCTATAAAAGATATGCGCTCTATAATCAAATCATATATGAATCAAAATAAGTGGGCCAATCCAAGCTTGTTCTTAGGATTGGCAGTCACACCCCTAGGGCATCATTCCAGAATTCACATACCGTAGTCATAAAAATAATAAAAATAAGGAATCAAAAGTAATACACGAATGGTATCCATCAAATCCTATAATGTAAACCTGATACAATCAAATGAGATCTATATTGGAATCCCATGTGTCTCTATAAGAACCTCCGATATAACCAATACCATCGAGTCTGTCCAATGTGACCCATAATGACGTCCCTCATATCACTCAAGGCCTTATAAACTCTGAATCCATACCAAGTATCTCACATATGGGACTGTGTATAACTCGAGGCATGGCGTAACCATCTTTCTAATGATTCCATACACGATTTCTTCCCTGGGTAACCAGTGTCACTTAGGTGTATAATAATATTCTCAGAGATCCCGTACAAGGAAAGTGAAAGAATCGTTCTTGGCACATTGAGTTGTTCCAATATAAGAAAGGTGAGTCCATCCACTACATAATTATTTCGGGACCAATGTTCTCTCCTGAACCGCATGCAATCAAGGCATAACAACCAAGATCACATGCCAAAAAAGAATCACCTGTACAACAAGATAAGAAGGCTAGCTAATAGTTAAATTCGATCCAAATAAATATGTTATATGGAAATAAGGATAAGTCACTAAGCATTACATAAGCACTAGGCTACAAGGATTTCACACATGGAATTAAGCGTAAGAACAAAGTAATAAAATAAAATCCTCAAGTATATGGTACATGGAATAGAATACTATCAAGAAAAAGAAAAGAGGCATAAAGCATAAATACTTAACAAACTTCATAAGATAGGTGAAACATATTATAAGTCATAAGAGATAAGTGTAAGAAAAGAGGCATAAGACAAGCTGTACAAGATGTAATCATAAATCATAAGGTATTTCCCTAGTGTAATTCAAACAATTTAATTGTTTTAAATTAATTCAAAGGGTTAAACCATATCATGAAGTACGTGCATTTTGTTTTTGGTCCTAACACATGGAAAAATACATCATAATTCTATTATTTAATATAATAAATTTGTTAATGGTGTAATGCATCCAGAAAGCTATTAAAATAATCAAGGATCAACGAAGTTTGGAAACAAAAGACGAACCACACCCATAAATGTTTATAAAGTGAAGGTTAAAAACCAATTAGTTAAATCATCACTCACAAGGGTGATACCAGTCAGGGTAATTGGTTAAATTTAATTAATTTGAAAAAAATGAGGTGTCTTCAGAAGAGTTAGGTGCACAAGAAAACAAAAAACCATAGAAAAAGAAAAGAAAATATGAAAATGATGATAGACCAACTACCTTATATCAAGGAAGAACCATGTGTCCAATATCATGGTTTAATTAACTCAAGTTTGAGAGAAATAGAAGAAATGTATAAAGGGACTGAAAATTGGGTGAATTATCTCTCACTAAAATAGCATAGAGAGAGGTAAGATAAACAAAGAAAAGAGGAAGTAGGAGTTGTATACAGATTGAGGGATCCCCAATTCACTTGATGTCACTCGAATAAGAGGCTGTATGAGGAAGATATCCTCATACATGAAGGTGAAGAAGAAGAACCCATAGAGGAGGCTGTTGCACATGATGTAGGAAGAAGAATAGAGGAGGAGAAACAAAAAAAGAAACATGGTCAAAAGGGTAATTTCACCCCTTTAATGAGGCATTATTTATTTCCACACAATATTCTAAACTTTGTGCCAATGATGTGAGGGTTTTTGATTAATGGGAGGGGTTACATGATTTTTCCAAAGCATGTGCCAACTGTGCACAAACAAAATGAAAACATACCACCTAAGTGGCACTAAGAATGCAGGCTAGACACATGGTTTGGGAATTCATGTACAACCCATGAAGATCAATTCTGCTGACCTGTAGATTGTTCAGGGTTTACACTATTGGGATGCACATTTTCAGACAAACAGTACACCCTTACTAGTACTTCCCATTTTTCAGTTTTCCAATCTCAATGCTCCAAAAAATAAATAGAACACTCAAAGAACCTATCCATACTTTTAAAAATGTCTAAAAAAACAATTTTGACAATTTTAACTCTCAGAGTTCCATTCTAACACTGGGTTTAAAAAATGGTCCATACACCAAATAAAAAAATTCAAATTCCCTTGGAATTACACCTTGTCAAAAAACACAGGATGCTACATAATCTAAAAAAGTATTATTATTTTAAAAAGGTTTTCAGTGAGATATCCATGTTTTTTAAAATGATTATTTTTAATGTATTTTAAAATGATAAGTATTTCTAAATGGTTTTGAAAATTATATCCTTACTAAATTTTCTAAAAGCATTGGATTATTATTTTATAATATCAAATATTTTTTTAGATATGAACTTTTTTCTAAGGATTTTAAATGCATTTTTCACTGGTTTTATTAACCCTTACTGAGAAATTTTATTCTCTCCCCATGTTTTAAAATATTTTCCACATGTTTAGTATAAATTCCAAAGGTTCTTGTTTCATATATAGAGGTATCACACATGATGATAATTAGTTAGTGGTATAAATGTTGTTCAACTATGATGAATTATATTATTTTTATAATTTTTAAAAACGTAGACCAGAAAATATCCTTTATTGTATAATGTATTGTGTATATTTAAGTTTTGTTTTATATTAATAATACACAACAAGTTTTTAGTACATGATCGGGATGTGTGGGTTCAGGATAAGATATTGAAATACTAAAAAAATGACCAAAAATATTCATATTGTTTTGATACTTTAAGAAAATGATCCATATGTCATTTTTTATGTATAAAAATTAGTTTCACTTCAATATGACATACAATTTTACTTGTATTACTAAAATTTTATGGCTATAATTTTAAATTTTCATTTTAGTTAGAAACACATGTCACATAATGAAGAACAATAAAATGAATTACAATTGTTTTAATATTTTATGAAAACAATCCACTAGACATATGTGATATTTAGAAATCATACGCACTAAAAACTCATACATGGTGTTCCTGGTATGACTCAATGTGTCTATTATCACATTAAAATTGGCTATTTAGCTAAAAATGTGTGTCACTCACTAAAAATAAAAAAACACGCTCATATTTTCATGATAATTTTGTAAAAAAATAATTCATTCATTTGTGACATATATAATTGAAAATACACTAATCTGACATAGGATGTAGTTAGTATGACTTAAAGTGTGTGTTTTCAGTTTAAAATGAAATTTTAGTAAAACATAAGTGAGATTATGAAAACCAAGAAAATACATTCATTTTGTTTTGATACTTTATGAAAATAATCCATAATTCATTTGTGACATATAGGAATCATTAGAACACTAATTTAATACACATTTTGACCCGTACGACTCCAAGTTCATGATTTCAATTTAAAATTATAGTTTAGAAAAAACCAGAAGTGACATACTAAAAAATGATAAAACACCTTCATATTATTTTGATACATTAGAAGAATGATGTAGAGACACCAACCCTAGAATCCTAGAGAAAGTGTCTACTTTATTACATTGGAATATCATACAAGGAATCACATCCTGGAGGACTGAATAACATAGTTGTCTTGTTAAACTAGATACATACATGATTCCCATATTACATTTGAATATACAAATTACAACATATATTTTATTTTGAAAATAAAATTATTTCCTCTAGCTTATCCTTGTGTACCATTCATAGTAAACTTCATGTAATACTAGGGAAAGGAAACAAAATATTGGTGAGCTTAAATTATCAATAAGGGTATAGTACAATAAAATCGATCATGAATCAATAATAATAATCAATATGGGAAGGTAAATAACTGAACAAACATGCTATGTAATCAATAAACTAAGAAATAACTGCATCCAGATATAATATCAATATGAAAATATCATAAACAATAATCAATATGGAAATGTAAATAGTTGAACAAAAATTTCATTTAATCAATAACTTGGATATAATAATTAGATAAAGGATGATCAATATGGGAAGATAAATAATTTTAAATACTTCCATTTAATCAATAAATTGGGAATGAAATACATCCAAAGATAACATCATTATAAAAAATATCATGGATAATAATAACTAAAATATTAATGGAGTCAATTATTAATTTTTGGAATCTATGATTTTAAGCATCATGATATCACTACCATCAATACCTTTCACAATACAGTTTAAAAATACAGGTAGAAACATATTTAATGATATCTTATATATATTTATCACGAGATCTATTGCTGTATTTAGGATATATAAAATACCATGCCCCACCTATCCGTACATGTGAAAATAAATCCTAATATATTTAAAAATATAATTAATTCATGAATAGTGTTCTTTATCATCAAATATCTGTATTGAGTAAAGAATACCTTTTTTTGAAAATTTCCCCACTTAATAAAATAACTTTAAATGTAAACATCTTATGTTGAAATGAAATAATTTTTATGAAATAATATGGATATTTAGGGGAAATGTAACGTCAAATGATCATAGGAATGTAAATAATTCAAGGGAAAGTAAATGAATACAAAAGTGATTCAAGAAAGTTAATGTCAATACTTTCCTTGGTTAGAATAATCATAAACCATATATAAGAATATTGAGGTTTATATTAATATAACATATACCCATTAGAGTAAGAATAAGGGGTTAATCTCATTGATTAGTAAAAATACCATAAAAATATCATATACAAATCCTGAGAAAACTATCCATTATATATTCAAAATATGTTTTTAAAAACAAAGAATTTATTGAATATTAGGAAAAAAAATTTCTTTAAGAAATCCTTGTAATATTATAAAGGAATGTTCAATGAAATGATAGAAATGATGGTGGGTAATTCCTTATATTACATATAAGTGAAGGGGGGAAATTTATTTTTCACTGTAAAAATGTTAAGAAGTGACTTGTTTAGAAAATAAAATTAATAGTCCTTTCATATTTTCAATAAAAGAAAAACATGAATTATTTTGAAAATGACATAAATATTCCTTTGAAACCATTTTTTTTAAAATGGGTCAAAATATAATTAATAAATGAATTTGAAATGGTTAAAACCAATTCTGAGAACATTTTTAGAACACATGTTTTTGGAAGAAAACCCATTTTTGACCTAAGAAGAAAATGAAGTTTGATTTTCTTAAAAAGAATTTTATCAATTATTTTATGTAAAAAAGAGTGGGGAAATGGTACTATTAATTTAAATTATCATAAATAAAAATAGGATAATAAAATTAATTTGTTTTATCTATATAACAATAAAAAAAATTCCTCAACTAAAATTCATGAATAAACAATCTCGATTAGGATGAGATTGTGAAGGAAACCCTTACAATGACCATAATATTAAAGTGATAATTAATAGATGAATAGATTAGGGGTATAAAATGTAAGTAAAAATTAAAAAAGTTTTAATAAAAACTAATATAAAAAAATTCAATATTCACAAAATCTTATATTTTAAATTCAATAAAGAAGTAATATAACCCAATGAATGGAAATTGAGTTATGAAATTTGTTACCACTTTGTTACTTTTTACTCAAATACCCTTAGATGAAATAATTCAAATGAAAACTTAAAATAAAAATAATAATTAATTTTTAATTATATTACATTTCAAATGGGAATTATACTAACAAAATAAAATAAATTAGGTGCATAACATTACAATATGCCTCAATGAAATGAAATTGAGACGAAATCCCTCACCTCACGATTCTTTTTGGTTGAACAGTCTTTAAACATATTTTTAATGGTTTTAAAATGTTATTAAGTTATAAAATATCCGTATAAATATTTAAAATATCATATATGATCCACTTATAATATCTTATAACCAATTTTATAATAATATTTCTTTATTTCCATTGTTTCGTGAGTTAATTTCCTTGTTTTCTAATGCATGTTTTGTCATGAAAGATTCATTTCTGGAAAAACTTATACAATTATTTCATCTCAAGAATAATAAAAAACTAACAATTATAACAATTATAGATTAATTATAATTTTTAAATAAATAACTAACTATGTTTATGAAAAATGAAGTGCATAACTATCATGCAAGTGGTAGGTCATACGTACGCATGAGTAAAATTTTTATTTTCCGGTGATTTTTATGGAAAAAAGGTAAGTATAATTTTATCCTTTCATAAAGATAATAATAAAAGAAATTACATATTAAATCTTTAAAAATAGTCATATATATCATCCATGTTGTGTGGTGACAAAATAGAGTCACATCACTTTGTGAATGTGGTCGTCCACACGTACACGAATGATATTGTCATATTTACATGAGTGAAAAAGAAAGAAATAAAATGATATATTTTATATTTTATAGAATGATAAATATTTCATTAATGTCATAATTATGTAATTTATATCACATATAATCATTAACCTTACCTTTATCACCTTCCATGTAAACCATTAGGGAATGAAAAATCACATAGCTTCGCAAAGCGACATTCCACCATAAAAACGATCGACATTATCAAATCTAATTCAGAATAGATAGTGAAAAGGTATATATGATATAAAGAATAAAGAGGTATAATTATATTAAAATATCATATATATTATTTATATTAATCATTATAACCAATCCTGATAGGTGGAAATGGAAAAACTAATGACATCAGTTTGTGAGGCGGCAGTCCACAATACCCAAGAATGATGATTTCGTAACACATTTTGTTGAGGTGGAGATGTTTTTAGTTCATTAAATTATTATAAAAAATCTTAATAAATATAATATACTGAATTTATTATATTATAATGTTTTCATTGAAATTTAATGAGGTGTATAAAGATATAAAATAAAAATTCTTGTTGAATAATGCTACCTCTCCTTTGGGTGTCTTTCTTTGGTTTTCACCAAAATCCTTCCTTGGTTGAATTTATACACTATAAAAGTATTCTATGAGGAGATTATGTATGTTTTTAAATTATTTTTGAAGGTATTTTATGAACCAAATAAAAGTGATTTTGTACATAAGAGAGGAGAAGGGTGACCTTTTATAAACGGGGGATAAGAAACACTTGGTATTTTTGAATAGAAATAACTACTCCCACATTTTTCATATATAAAAATGGTCTAAAATGGGTTATAATATAAATTTAAGAGGTATACTGGTATAAATATGAAAATAAAATAGTTTTTAAACAAGATTATAGGTCAATTATAACCCTTATCTTTTTAGTATAGCCCTTGGTAGATCCATATTTACCTTAACCGTGATAATTAGTTTATAATATTTTCTCTATTTATTTGAGTAAAAATTTAATTTAACCTTATTATATATTATAAATAATTATAATTCCAAATTTAGAATCTATTTTTCAAAACTAAATTCTCATAAGTGAAAAAAACTAATTTAAAATTAATCCTGCAGATGTGATGAGAAAGTGAGTTTTTAAAGAGAAGTTGTTCAATAGTTTACAATGTTTTTATGTCTAAATTGAATATGAAAATGATTAAAATAACCTAAATTATAATAATATTAGTTTATTTTAAATAATTATTATTTAAATCCAATTAAAAATATAATTTAAATTTATAAAATTTTAAACAAAAAATTAGTTTTCAGTTAAAATTCAGTATTTTTCACTATTAATCAAAAAATAAAACAATTTAAAAAAATTAAAAAAATTCACCCTAATATAATTTTGATGTAATTATTTCAAAAATTATTATTTTTTCAAATAAATATACTAAAATTGGTGAAAATTAATTTTAAATTTTTTTGCGTAAAGCGTGATTAAACAATCATTTTGAAAAATATAGTTTTTCATAAAACATTTCTTTTAGATTTAAATTATTCTTATTTAATTTATAATAAATATACGACCATATTTTTCATATTTTAGTTTGTAAAATTAATATCCACCAATTTAATTTCTAGGTGAAAAATATCATATTAAATATTAGTATTCTAATTGTATATTGTTATTCGATGAAACTAGTTCTTCCTCGTAACATAAGCTATCAAATAAAATTCTTGTTACATTTACAATAAGATAAAATCAGTGTTTTATTTTATTAAAACTATTGAAGATATTGAATTTATTGAAAGAAAATATTTTATAAAATCTTGGTGGGTTATATTTTCTTTTAGGCTTGGTGTTGTATGTCACTCACGATATCAAATTCAATTTTCTTCTTTTAAAATCTTGTGGTGTTACAGTCTCACCACTTTAAATAAATTATATCCAAAAAATTTAAACTTTATCACAGTAATTAATGTTTTTATATTTTAAAATTCATTTATTGAAATCCCACATCAAGATAAGTGTTTATAAAACATCATCTTTATAACATATAAGGTGGAATTAAAAGGTCACATAACTAGGTTTCTACATTAGAGAACATTAGTGGAATTTGAAGATATATATAGGGAAGAAAAGAATAAATAATTATAGAGAGTTATTGAGGTAATTGATCACAAGAAAGTAAATTATCAATGTATAGTCAAGGGCCTCAAAACCATAAATCTATGATGATTTAAAACACCATATAATTTATCAAATATGAATTTTATAGGATAACATTTTTTCAGGACCCTTTTCCTAAAGTTGAGGAATTATTTTTATATATATGGATATAAGGAAATATAATTAATTTATGTGTTTTTATTTTATATTTATAATTCAATCCTTTTGTTATACTTCAATCAATTTCCAATTCATCACTTACGCCATGAAATGAATATCTAAAAATGATTTTTTTCTCGATGAACTAAAACCCACTTTTAATGTATCATAAGACCCATAAAAGAATTCTTTTCATATTTATATAAATATATACCAAAACCAATATGGTTATCACAAATTATCTAATGTAATAAATAAATCTATAAACCTCAACAGTAACACCACTAGTTCATCAATAATATTTATTCATCAAATTATTTAATTAAAAACTATGAAATATTAAATATAACATCATATAGGCCATTGGTAGGTACTAATCCCTAAGAACCCTTTAATAATGGATTCAAAACCCATTTAATTTCTAGACATTTTGGGTTTCTAACTAGTATGCATGATTTGATTTTTTCAAATCTATGTTAATAAAATTCCTATAAATTTACCCCAAAAAATGTAATTGATATCCTTGAAATAAAATCAATCATTACATAATCTTATTACTAAGGATTTTAATACTACTATTTTTTACAATGTCTAATAATATATAGTAACTATTTTTATAATATCATTAATGATTATATTAAACATAGAGGTTACCAATACCTTTAAACTTCTCTCCATAAAATGTAAAGGTATTTCTCCTCAAATAACTATTTCACTAAAACATATACTAAAAAAATGGACTGTGTCACCAAACATTTCTCTAAAATATCATTAATATTGGTATAATACAATCACATAAACCCCAAAATAGGTTTGTAATACATTCAAATTATGATCAGACTTAAAATCAAACCCTTGATGGTATCTAAAACAGTTATGTTAATGAAGAAATATATGGTTTTAAATGTTAACAGAGTCTTTATATGTTTTTGGATTCATATAACCAAAATATCATTTGTAGAATACTTCTATAATTTAATTATTGAAGTACAATACATAAATATTTCATCTGTTTTATTTTTAAATAGTTCCTTCACTGGTCTAGGGATGATCCTAGGTCATTCATTATAATTATCTATTAAAATTTTTCATACAGGTTTTAAATAAAATGTGGACTTTTCTAAGCCTATCCCCTGAGATTCTCAAACCAGGTGAGTAGTATGAAAAATTTTCATACACCTAATAACTATTCTATCAATCCCAATATTCCCTTTTTGGATTTATTACCCCTAGGTACATCTATGATAGAACCATATCCACTTATAGTATTCAGATATGGATATATTTTTAGAAAAAACCACATAATCTCTACCTTACCAAAACATTAGGATGTTCTTTTATACTTATATTTAAATTCAATCATAGAGTTATGTTTTATAATATATGTTTTCCTGAATCTATTTTCCAAGGTCTCTAGTAAACTTTTTCTAATACCAACTATAGTTACCCTGAACCTAGTATCCTAGAATTAGTATTTTCTTTATTACATTGGCACAAGAAACAATTAATCACATCCCAAAGGACTTAGTAGTTTAGTAGTCTTGGTGAACTAGATATATACATGATTCACATATTACATTTGAATAAAAAAATTAGAATATATATTTTTTAGAATAACATTATTCCCTCTAGAATATCATTACATATCATTCATAATAAACCTCATGGAATCCTAGAGAATATAAAAAAATAAGGGTGATCTTAAATGATTAGTAATGGGTAAGTATAATGAAATCTAACAAGAATAAAAAATCATATTCAATATGTCCAGGTATATTTCTGAACATGCATGACCAATAATCAACAAACATAGTAGGAAGTGAATATAAATATAATATCAATAAGAGAAACTCATAGATAATAATCAATATGGAAAGGTAAATAACTGAGAAAACATTCCATTTAATGAATAACATGAATTTAATACTTATATATGGAATTATCTATATGGTATGGTAAATTACTGAAAACACAGGAAATTTAATCAATAAACTAAGAATGAAATGAATCTTGAGATAACATCATTGTGAAAATAACATGGATAATAAAATTTGAAATCTTAATGATGGCAATGCTTAATTATTGGATGACATGATCTTAAGAATCATGATACCTTTACCATAAATAACTTACACAAGATGGTTTAAAACTATAGGAAGAACCCCATTTAATGCTATCTTACTTATTTGTCTCATGATACTAACTGATTCTTTGAGGGGCTATATAATATTAGGCCCACCTATCACAAAAATTCCAAATCATTCCTTATATATTTAATATTCAATTTAATTCATGAAATTTGTGCCTTATCACCAAATATCCATATTGAGTAAAGAATACAAATTTATCAACATTTCCCAAGTTAATCAAATAAAATTCAATGTAAACATCATATATAGAAATGATATATTGTTATTGAAATAATATGGATATTTTGGTGAAATTTTATTTCCAATGATCATAGGAAAGTGAATATTTCAATGGAAATTAAATGACTATAAAAATTATTCAAGAGAGTGAATGTCAATACATTCCTTGGAAAAATGAACATAAAACATACAAGGGAACAATGAGGATGGTATTAATACAACATATAACCATTGGAGTAAGAATAAAGATTTATTGTCATTGATTAATATGATTACCATAAAAATATCCTAAAATAATTCTTGATGAAGATATCTTTTTTCATTTTGAAAATTACTTTTTAAAACCAAAGGTTTTATAGAATATTAGAAAAACTATTTTCTTAATAAAATCCTTATAATATTAAAAATTAAACTTTAAATAAATAATTGTCATGATGGTGGTTAATTATATACATTCTATTCATGTTAATAAGTATATTCATTTTACACTATAAAATGATTAGAAAACTTCCTTGTTCGAAAAATGAAAAGAATATTCCTTTCACATTTTCAGAAAAATACAAATGGTAATTGTTTTGAAAATGAAATAAATATTACTTTGAATTTTTTTTGTAAAACTGGGTAAAAATTTGGTTAAAAATAATTCTTAAAAAGTTTAAAACATTTTTGAAACCATTTAAAAACAACCTAGTTTTGAAAACTGATTTCTAAAGGAAGAAAGAAATGAAGTCTGATTTTATTAAAAAACATTTTATCTGTTATTTTAATGTAGATAAAGTTGAAAAATGGTAATATTACATTAATATATCACAAATAACCAAAGTGAAAGATTATTTAAAAAGGGTTTATTTATATAATGATCAAATAAATTTTTTCAACTGAATTTCTAGAATAAACAATCTGGATTAGAATGTGATTATGAAATAAACCATTATAATGATTATAACATTGAATTGAGAATTAATCAATGAATTGATTCTATTTATTAAAAATAATTCCAAAAAATCGGAAATCAAACATACGACAATAAAAAATAATTATACACATAATATTAGAATATCAAATACAAGGAATGAGTAATATAACTCAATGAAAATAAATTGAGTTATGAAATTATTTACCACTTGGTAACATTTAATTCGAATCCACTTAGATGAAATAATTCAAATTAAAACTTACAATACCATTAATAATGTTGTATTGATGATATTACATGACAAAGGGGTAGTATATACTCCATATAAAATAAATTATGTGAAAAACACTACAATATGCCTCAATGAAATGAAATTGAGGCGAAATCTCTTACCTCAAAATCCTTTTGGTTGAGAATTTTTTATCTTCAATTATAGTGGTTTCAAACATTTTATTAACTTACACCATAAATATTTTAACATTTATAGTATCATATATTATAATATTGTAATATATTATCAATTGTTTGTTAATAATCTTTCATTACTTCCATTGTTTTGGGTGTTAATTGCCTTATTTTATCATGAAAGATCTAGTTATTTATCATTTATGTAGTTATTTAATATAAAAAATAACTATCATGGTATATTTATCATATTTATTCATCAATTATAATTTATAAATCAATCATAAAATATGGATATGAAAAATGAAGTATATTATGATCATAAAAACAGTAGGTCGTACGTTCGCATGAGTAAATTTTTCAATTTTTAGTGATTATTATAGAAAAAGGTAAGTTATATTTTATCCATAAAAAATTATCAAAATATAATAAATGAAATATTAATTCTTTAAATATAGTCATATATATCATCCATTTGGTTTGGTGATAAAATAGAGTCACATCTCTTTAGGAAGGTGGTTGTCCACATAAACACGAATGATGTTATCATATTTACACGAGGGAAAAATAAAGAAAGAAAATGAAATATTTTATATTTATAGAATGATAAATATGAAATTAATATCATAATTATTTCATGCATGTAAAATTCAATTATTAACCACACCCTTTTCTCCTTCCATTTAAAGAGTTAGTGAAGGATGAATCAAATCGGTTCGTGAGGTGGTAGTCTACCGTACGCGTGAGTCCCGTTATCACATATCCTTTAGACTGAAAATTGAAAATTTATATAAGATATAATGAATATATATGTATAATTATATTATTAATATCATATATATACTTTATATCCATAATTATACCCAACCTTGATTGGTGGAAATGAAAAAATTAATGACATTAATTCACAAGGCGGTACTCCACCATACACATGAACAACGATTTCATAACCCATTTTATTGAAGTGGAGATGGTTATAGGTAATTAATTTTATAAAAAATAAATTTTTATAAAAGATAATATAGTTATTATATAATCATGGTTTAATAAGTTTTTAAATAGGTGGAGAACTAAATAAAAGTAAAATACTCGTTGAAGAACATTACCTCTCCTTTGAGAGTCTTTATTTCATTTGCACCAAAAGCCTTCCTAGGTCATATTTATACTCAAAATAATGACATTATGATGTGTTAAGGGAAGTTGGAAAGTTATTTGGTAGATATTGTAAGGAAAACAGGCATTGAAGGTGTGAATAAGATAGTATAGGGGGTGGCCCTTTATAAGATGGGGGTGTAGACACACTCGATATTTTTTGAAAGAAATGATTGTACCCACATTTTGTATATGAAATAATGGTCCAAAATAGACCATTATAAAACCTTGTAAGTTTAATGTTCAATATATGGACATAAAATAGTTTGTATAGAATTATATAGGCAATTTAAACCCTTATCTCATTTGTTAAACCCCTGGTAAATCTATTTTTACCTTAACCATGGTAATTAATTCATCCTCTTGTCATTATTCATTGTGGTAATAAATTAATTTGAACTTATTAGATATTATAAATTATTTTTATTATAATTATGTAATCCATTTTTTTATATTGAATTATAATACGTGAAAAATTTTCATTTAAAATTAATCCCATAGACACGATGAGAAAGATGGGTTTTAATGAGAAAATGTTCAAAAGTTTACAAAGTTTATAAATATAAATTAAAAATTAAAATGATTCAAATTGAATAAATTGTATTTATTAACATATATTTGAACTAATTTAACTTTAAAACCAATTTAAAATGTTATTTAAACATATAAATTATTTAAATGAAACACTAGTGGAAATACCATATTTAATGTCGAAGTAATGACATCAATTTTTTCTAAACCGACGGCAATAATATGTGTGAGAAATTTTTGGCATCCATTTTACTAAAACATGATGCCAAAATTTTTTAAGAGTGGTTTTTTGGAATCGTTATTTAGTAGAACTGACACCCAAACCCTCAAAAGGAATGATATATGGCATCAATATTTCAAAAAATTTACGCTATAAATAAAAAAATCTTTAGCATTCGTTTTTATAAAAACTAACACCATAAATCACAAACTCAAGATTTTTTGGCATTTGTTTTTATAAAAACCGACATAATATAATAAAAAAATATTTATGGTTTCCATTTTTCCTAAAACTGATGATATATGTGAAAAAATATATTTTTGGCATCAGTTTACAGCAAAAACGATGTTGAAAAGTTTTTTTAGACACTTTGGTGTCTATTTTTGTAAAAATCGATACTGAAATTCTTTTAACAATATTCAAGATTAGGAAACCCTGATGTTTTTGGATATTCTAAAGCTAAATCCATGATGAATCCTCTCGAATCATGATGAATTTGAATGTGTTTTTTTGATCTAGAATGACCATTCTTGTCTGTTTTCTTCTATTCTCACGATCTACTATCTATGTTATTTATTATATACCCTTGTTTCATCATCTATGAATTATTTTTTCTTTTATAACATATTTTTAGTGAAATTCAACCATGGTTTGTTTTGATTTTTTTTTCATTTTATTTTTTTTACAATCATTTTTTATATGGATCTTATAACATTTAATTTTCCAAAGCATTCCATAGATCAAAGTTTGTATGTTGATTGATTTTCATGTTAAAATCATAATTTTGTATGTTTTTTTTTCAATTTAGAAGATAAATTAGTTATCATTTAATTTTTTTATTTGCATCAATTATTAGTTTACAGTTTATTATAAACATGTTGGAACATGGTTAATAGTTATCCCTAAAAGTGATCATCCCATATATAGTGAAAAGTTCATGTAGATAGGGATGCGATTGTTATTCATGTAGATATTTGTTATGGTTTATTATGGTTTCACCTTTACTGATGTGAGTATATTATTATTTTTACGGATTTATGATATTTATGGTATTTACACTTATCCTGGTATGGGAAGGATGTATAATTACATAAATATTTATAGGAACATACAAATTAACATGTACTATATATTAAATTCCATGTTGGTTTCATTAATATGTTATTTTAAATTTACTGATATACATTGTATGTTTCATTATAATGCCTTTTACATACCATGATAAGATTTTTATAAGAAAACATAATATTTTCCATTTTAGATATTTGATAAGCATGTTTGTGTTCAGAGCATGATTCTGTTATATAATTATCATTATTTGAATTTATTCTATGCTAGATTGTTTCCTACTTATGTAGTCACTTTCCATGCATATTTGTTATGATGGTGCTTCTCTATAATGTCTACCTTTACTTTTTCTAGTGTGCTTGATTCCTATATATTTATTAATGGTTCCTATGTTCTTTACATATTTAGGTGATTAATTAGTAATCCATGGTTGTATTCCATGTATCTATACTTAGAAATCATATTTTATTTTAGTTATTACTTGTGATATCATTCCATGATATAATTTCCATGCACTGTGGGGTCAAATAAAATGCTTTAATAAATCAAATTAAAGTAAATTTTTAATTTAACATCCAATGAAAGAAAACTTATAGTTTCAATGGTGTATTTTACTAGGATATGTATTTCATATTAATAATAAATAATTTAAAAATGAATTTATGTTTTTATTTGGTTTACTTAGTTGGTATAAATGTTCACTTTATAATTTTTTTATTATAATAATAATAATTTTGTGACATAAAAACAATGAATCAAATATGTTTTAATATATACCAATTTAGTTACTTATTTAATATCACCTGTCAAAATTTTGGGAGTATTATGATTTATTTAACTTATAATAGGAACATTTACTCTAATTATTATTTCATATTACTAATAATAAGTAATTTTTTTTCTTTTAAATTAATGCAATATTCAATAATTTTGACACATGAAACATCGAAATAATTCAACAACTATATTAAATGAAATATTTTTTTAGAAGATTGGTATTATAATTAAATTATAATATCAATACAACACATGTATATAATATGAAAAAAAGCATTTACTATTTGTAAATGTGTTACATATATGATGTTTTCTATATAATTGTCAATAATTTTAATTAAATGTGCTTCTATTTACAATTTATCTGTATATATATATAAATGTTTATATGTTTTATTATATTCACCAATTATATTGTGATATCAGGTACTAAATGGATTGTAAATAGATAAATTTATGAAGAACCACTAGTAAATATGATAAATGAGTTAATGAATTCTTGGAATTTCCTAAATGTCATCTTAAAAACATTGATTTAACTTTTTTTCAAATGTGTAATGTGTCTGAATATGAGAAAGTTAAACTCCAAAGAAATCAAGGATCATCTAATTTGTTATGTTTTTAGACTTAACTATATATGTTGAATCTAGGAGGGTGAAAGAAATAAAAATTCAAATTCCAATGTTGTGGAAAATATTCATAATGATGTAGAGGATCATATTGAATAATTAATTCATGATTTAGGTGTTGAAACAATAAAAAAACAGAAACTATTGAATAATTTTATAGAGATTTTGAGTAACCATTATTCCCAGGTTTAGTAAATACACAATGTTATCAGTAGTTTTGAGATTAGTTAACATAAAAGAAAAAAAATGGTTGGAGTGATAAAAGTTTGTCCAGCTTACTTGAGGTTTTAAAAGAGCTAATATCATAAGGAAACAAGCTTCTAGATTCCAATTATGAGGCAAAGAAAATATTATGCCCAATGATATTGGGGTATAAAAAGATACATGCTTTCCCCAATTATTTTGTACTTTATAGAAAATAATACGTATATTTATCAAGTTGTCCTACATGTGGGACTTCTTGCTATAAGATAGATGGGAAAGTCAACTCAGATTCATTCTCATGTACTATCATTTAACATCATGAAAAATCAATTTTTTACTTTTTAATAATATCAACCAATATTTTTTGCAGACAATTATAATAATTCAACTGTGATTCATTCTTTGGTACCCGAAAAAAACTCCTACTAAAGAAATTTTGTACCTTCCTACAATTCCTTAATTGAAACAACTATTTGTAAATTCAATTGACACAAAAAGGTTAAGATGAAATTTAGATGAGCGCATCTATGATAGTAACTTACATAACCCCTTTTAAGTGTCATTGGGTTGATAGTAAGAGTGGTGTAAAACATGATGAATATGGGTTTAAACTGGTTGATTTAAAAAATTTTAATTACAATGAGGAACCATTTATCATATCGACACATGAAAAAAAATTATTTTATGTCATTGATCTATCGAATGATCAGTGGTCCATCTTTTTTCAAATAAAAAGATACAATTTGGGTGATGAGGATGATGCTGATGATGTTATTGATTTACATGAGCCTAATTCATCTATTACGTAATTTTTGGATGATTACAATGAGTATAAGACGAAAATAGTGCGTGCAATATGTAATGATCATAATGAAGGCATGTGTGAAAACACTAAATTAGTCTTCTAATTTTTCTGGTAAATATTTATATTTTGATTCTTTTTTTGAATCTTAAAATTCATGCATCATTTTTACATACCTATTTATTTCATTCTTGTTTCTAAATATTCAGTTTTCTAATGATATGTAGGTACAAAAAATTTCGTTACAATTTCTAGTAGAAATGTTAGATATAGATAAAGAGAATAAATTACCAAGGCACATCTATTTTTTAATATTATTAAATAATCATAAATATACCTATTTAAGGAAAGAAAACTGTTAATTTATTTTTTTCACATGAATAATGATGTGTCCTCGGCATAGAAGACTTATCCTATTACTACTAAAAAATCATGTTCTCATGTTGGTAAACGTGGTATTACATGTTTTTTCAATACTATCAATTTCACATGATCATGACAGATTATACATCTGTGTTGATGATAATAACAATGTAATAGGCCCAAATACGTTTCATTTTATTAGTTGTATATCAACACAAAGTTGTTATAGGATTAATATTTTATATCCAGATTGGATGTCAGTGGATAGGGTGGAAAAGAAAAAACTTTGAGAGGCTGTAATGGTAAAATATATTAATTGATTTATTTTATTCTATTTTTTAATATTAAATATTTTAAATGACATATTGAATTTATTCAATTATAGATGAAATTCAATTTTGAGGAAACCAAAGAAATTATGAAAATTCATCTTTCTTTAGAAGCAGTTCGATCAAGAGATTTTAAAAAAAAACTGAAGAAAACATTATGTTTTTGGAAATAGAAGGTTTGAAAACCCATGCCTCAAGCATCAGTTTATAGATGAAGATACATGGAAGTGATTTTTTGATAGTCATCATGAAGAAAAATTTTAGGTGTGATAATTATTTTATATTTTCAAATTTTTTGAATATGTTTTTAATTACTTAGTAGTTTATTTTTATATAATAGGCCTATAAGTGATATAATAAATTGATTTAGTTGAGAAATATATACCCTCAAACTTTATCATGTGGAGGGTATCCGTATTTGGGGCAGAAAGTTATTGAATAAAAATTTAAAGCATTAAGATCTCGATCTAGTAGTGGATAAGAAGATGTTTAGCATAGTCCTCCATATCCTCCAATTGGAAATGAAAAAAATGAAAAACGAGTAAGAAGAAGGGAAAATGAATAGTTTCTTATAGAGGAATATAATCAAGAATCTGATAAAATTGTAAGTAAATATTATTTATTTGTCCTGAATATTTATATTTTATAAATTTTAAACTCTAATATAACATTTTCATTATCATTTTAGGGTGAAATTCAGGAGAAAAAGGCACAGGGATCTTTTATCCACGAGGGTAGGATGGAAATCCTAGCCACTGCTTTGGGATAGGGATAACACCCCAGATGTGTTATAGGATATCAGAAAGGTATTAGTATTCACATGATTTTTTGGTCAGACTAAGCAATCAAGAGACCCAGAAATAGAATCCTTAAAATTAGAGTTGAAATATATGGAATCGTATATGGGTGATGAAATTCAAGAAGTAGTGTATAAGGTTTTGTTAGAACACATGGAAAGATAGTCACACTTTTCTCAACCTTCCTAGTTATATTATTTATTTTTCATCAATTTTTCTATTTTAAAAATTATAACCACTAATTTAACTTTTTCATTTTTAGCCTTCCTAGCATGCTCACCCAGACTACCCTGCCCCATCTGCCTATCCTGAACCATAATACCATCCTTACTAGGTATATTGATTATTTTTCATCAATATTTCTCTTTTACAAATTACAAACACTAACATAACTTTTTCATTTTTCATCCTTCCCAACATGCTCAACCGGACTACCCTACCCCATCTGCCTACTTCGATTTTCCACCTCCTCTCTCAGACCAATCAATATATCATTTATCTTTCATTATTTTTTTTTATATTTTATAAATTATAAAAAATAATATTTTTTATTCATTTTTATCCTTCCCAACCTGCTCACCCAGACTACCATGCCCCATCTGCTTACTTTGATTCTCCACCACCTCGCTCAGACCAAAATGTATACTATGATTTGTTTGCTGGAGATCCTCATATACATATTGTTGGATTATGACTCGTGCATTTTATGGGGGATTCTATACATCACTAGCCTATACAGATGGGTTAGGTTAGAGTATCAGTACTTGATATTATAGATCTTAATGCTCTACTACCATTTCCTACTAAAGAGATCACCATATTTGGGGATATTATGGGTTATTTTTTACTTTATCCAAATGGTCTTCTTTGTTATATTTTATATGAGGTATGTTTTTTTAAATATTAATTATAAATGATTCAAAATTACTTATAATGATTTCTAACATTTAACTTAAATAGGATATTTTGAAAGAAAAAGAAGCATCACAAATGTAACAAAATGTTCTGGAATAATAGACTATAGATACTTTAGATATTTATTATGGGATACAAAGATTATCTCAGAATTTTTCTTCATTGAATTATATCTATGAGTTTTGGATGATGGCTGATATATGAAGAAGTGAATATCCATTGATATTAATCAAAGAAGATATCATGCATCTAGTTGATTTTAATGAGCTCAGCCTGAATGTAGTGTAGTTGTTTTCCAAGTAAATTGACATTTGATTTTTTATTTCATTAATAAAATATGATTTTAAATTGAATTACTATATTTTCTTTTGAAATTAGGTATCTATACTCAATTCTTCTAAAAAATGAAAGTACAAGAATTTTCAATTATGTAGATCTAGAATTCATTTCTATAGAAGTGAAAAAGGTAATGAATCCCAATAAAGGTGCATATATATATATGTGTGTGAGATATTGTCACATACAAATATTGAGTGTTGGTTTCCGCCATTTCATGATAAGTAATAATAGAAACAAAATTATGAACTAATGATCATTATAATGTCATTAATTGTTAATTTTTATTGTTGTTGGGGGCATTGGATGTTAGGCGTATTGTGCGCAAGTGAATGCACCTTATATTAGTTTTTCTCTTTATTAGGGAATGTTCGTAAAATATTTTCCACCTTATTAGATATGTATGTTTTTATATAAACTCATTATGTTTAATTCTAACTGTTTAGACATGTATTATTAGTTTATATATATGAAAATACAGTTCATGGAAATAATTTAACAAGGAATACATGTCAATAAAGACACCAAATAAAATCATATATGTGGAAGTAAAGGTAATTAGTTTTTATAATAGATTTTATTCTTATTTTTTGTTATATATTAATTTTTATTATTAGTTTAATGTTTTATGACTTTAGTTTCATCATAAAAAAGGATATTTTTATTGTGGTTATTATATTCTAGGATTTATATAAGAGATAATAACAACTGTGAAAACTAATGAGTTTGATAAGGTTAGTTGTATTAATTTTTTTATATTTTATGCCATATTATTCTATTTTTTATCTCATATCATTCAATGTTATTGTAGGCATTCAATGTTTCCCAATCTTATTCTCAATCTGATCTTACCCATATTCAATATATTTTTGTGAACTATTTTTTAAGTTTGATTAGGATGTAATGTATGTATATTCTAATATTTATGAAAAAAATTACATAAGGGTTCAAAAATCTATCTCTTTTGATATAATTAGAGTTTGAACATACTGATAAACAGATGTATGCTTCAATAATAAGAAACAATGAGCATGTTGTAAATTTCAGGTATGTTTATTTTAATTCTACTTTATAATACAAATGTCAAGATAATTTATTGATTAAATAGATAAAAATGTCTAAGTTATATATTTTTAGTCAATGATAAATACTATTTTATTGTTTTATATTTTGTTTTTATTATAAGGGTTTCAATTATTTTGGAAGTGTAATATTTTCAATTTTCTATTTTTTTAACTTTCAGCATTGGGGTTTTAAAACTGGCGCCAAAAACTTTGAGAAACATATTAGGTTTTTGGCATCAGGTTTTAAAGTAACTGACACTGAAACATATTCAGAGAGGGTTTTCAGTGTTGTTTTTAAAAAACCGATGCCGAAACCCTTAAAGAAAATGATTTTCATCTTCAGTTTTTGTAAAACTGATACAAAAAATAATCTTTTTTATGTCGACTTTATAAACATCTGTTAAAAACCAACATCAAAAAGAAAAAAAATCGACGTTAAATCCTATTTTTTACTAGTGAAAAGGAACCTTTGACTTAAAATTCAGTATTTTTCACTATTCAAAAAATAATAATTCATTTCAGAAAAATCCCAAAAATTCGTCATAATATTATTTTTATATTCTAATTTCAAAAAATTATTTTTTTTATAAAATAAATTTTCTAATATTTAAAAAAAAAAAATTAAATGATGTGGGAAAAGCACGATCGAACTGTCATTAAAAAAATATATTTTTTTGAAAACATTTCTTTTTCATTTAAATGTTTCTTATTTAATTTATAATCAATATATAACCATAATTTTCATATCATAGTTAGTACTAATAAAACCCAAAAATTTAATAGCTATTTTATAACTTCCATAGTAAATATTAATATTTTAATAGTATATTGTGAATCTATAAATCTCAGTGTTATGTGTAGTGAAATATTTAAAATAGATTGATTTTTTTAAAATATAAATATGTCGTAAAGTATCAAGGTGTTATATTTTCTTATATTCTTGGTGTTACCTATCAAAAATGCTATGAAAGACAATGTCCTTTTAAAATCTCAGGGTGTTACATTATCACCACCTTAAATAAATTGTGTCATCATAATTTAAACTTGATCTTAATAATAAAATGATTTATATTTAATAATACCTCTATTGGAATCCTACATCACAGTACGGGTTGAAAAAACAACCTTTTATTAAGATATAAATGAGAATAAAATGGTTACATAACTAAGTTTATACGTAGGATAACATTGGTGGGAAGCAAAGATATGGGCATAGAAGAAAATCTTAAATAATTATAGAGTGATTTAAGAAATTTATCACCAGAAAGTGAATGGTCAATAGAAATATAACATCATTAAAACCATAAATATATGATTATTTAAAATACCATTATATTCGTTAGATATAAATTTAATATGATATCATTTTTGATTCATGATCCTTTTCCAAAATTTATGGAATTATTTTACTATATAAGAATAAAAGAAAATATACTTACTTGATTTGTTTCAATTTCATAAGTATAATTCCATCCTTTGGTTTTCTTTGATAAATTTACAATTAATCTCTTACTCCATGAAATGAATATCCAATAAGAATTTTTATGCTTTAATTACTAAAATTCAATTTTAACAGATCGTAATATCCTTAAATAAATTCTTTCTATCTTTCTCTAACTATTTTTCAAAACCAATAAGGTTTGAAACTTTATCTAATGAAATAAATTAATGTATATACCTCACCATTAACACTTCTAGTTCATCATTTTTTAACTAAAAGAGATGAATTATTAAACTGGACATCACATAGGCCAGTGATAGGTGTTCAACCCTTATCATCGTTCAGTCATGGGTTCAAGACCCGAGGCCTTACTAGATGTGTTGGGTTGTTACCCTACATGTGGGTCATACTTTTTTAAACTATATCTATATAATTCATATTATTTTCTCCAAAAAACATAATTGACATCCTTGAAATAAAATTACTCATTAAAAATCTTTTTAGTAATGTGTTCAATACAAATAATTTTTTTATAAATTAAAATATTCATATTTAACTATTATTACAATGTTATTAATTATCATAATAACCCTAAAGGTTACTAATACATTTAATTTTTTTATAATATTTAATTAATTACTCCTCAAGTAAATTTTTCACTAAAACATATACTAAAACAATGGGTTGTATAGCTATTAAATTCTCCCAAAATATCTTAATTCTTGGTATAATCACATCACTTAAAACCACAAAAGAGGTGTTGAAGATATTAAAATTATTATCATCCTTAAAATCATAATCGATGATGGTATCAATAGGTCTTAATTTAATGAAGAAATATATGCATCTACATTCTAAAAAAATCCCTAGATGTTTCATGATTCTAATAAATGAAATACCCTAGGTAAAATACTTACAAAATTTAATTCTTGAATCATAATACATGAATAATTCATCGATTTTATTTCCACATAAGTACATCATTAGTTTAGGTTTTATCCTAGTTTATTTATTGTTATTATCTATTCAAATCCTTTATAATTTTTTTAAAGAAAATGTGGATTCTCCTAAGCATATTTGATGGGATTGTCAAACCAGGTGTGTAGTAAGGCCCATTGTCATGCACTGGGTGATTATAGGGTCAAGAACAATATTTACTTTTTTGATTTATTACCCCTATATACATCATTTTGAGAACCAAACCCACTTATAATATCCCAACATTGATATATTTCAAAAAAAACAACATAATCTATAACTTACCAAAACATTAAGACATTATTCTATACTTATCCTCATATTTTATATTAGGGTTATGATATTTAATCTATGTTTTATTAAATCTATTTTCCAAGGTTTCTACTAGAATTCCACTAATACTAACTGTAGAAACCTTGAGAAAAATAGTCTGGAGCCGATGCCAGCTTTATTATATTGGAATAAGATATAAGGAATCACATCCTGAAGGACCAAATAATTTAATAGTATTGGCAAACTAGAAACAGACATGATTCTAATATTACATTTGAATATAAAAATTAAAAAATATATTTTCTAGAAATACATTATTTCCAATATAATATCATTGTGTATCATGTAAAATAAACATCATCTAACCCCAGGGAATGGAAAATAATAAATGTGATATCAAATGTTTAGTAATGGTAAAGTACAGTGGAAGATATCATGAATCAATAAGCATATTCAATATGGAATGGTAAATAACTAAACTCACATTCCATGTAATCAATAAACTTAGAATAACGTGTGTTCACATATAATATCAATTCAAAAATCACATGCATAATAATTAATATGGAATGGTAAATAACTAATCACACATTCTATTTCATAAATACCTTGAATATCGAGATTAGATAAGGAATAATCAATATGGAAAGGTAAATAAATGAAAAAACATTCAATTTAATAAATAAAATTACAATTAAATTCATCTAGAGATAATACCATTATTAAAATATCATGTATAATAATAATTTAAATCTTAATGAAGGCAATGTGTAATTATTGGATTCCATGATCTTAGGCATCACAATACCTCTACCATCAAGGCGTTTCATAAGAAAATTTAAAACTCTTTGTAGAAACCCATTTAACAGCAGCTTACATATTTATCTGATGATACCTATGAATGAATCAAGGGGCTATATAATGATGGACCGACCCATTTCTGCAAGTCCAAATAATTTATCATATATCAAAAAATCAATTTATTTCATGAACAATGTGCCTTATCATCTAATATCTATATAGAGTAAATAATAAATATTTATCAATATTTCCCTAGTTAATTAAAAAACATTCAAAGTAAAAACCATATGAAGAAAAAATATATAGATTAAGAAATAATATATATATTTTGGAAAATTTAATGTCCAGTGATCACAAGTGAATAATTCACAGGAAAGTAAATGAATAAAAAAATGATTCACGGAAGTTAATGTCAACAGTTTCCTTTGTCAAAATGATCAAAAACCATCCATAGGAAGAATTATAATGGTATAAATAAAAAATATACCCTTTCTAGTAGGAATAAATTGTTTTAATAATTTATGAATATAATTCCATTGAAATATCCTAAAAAATATTCTTTAGAAAATTATCTTTTTCATTTTTGAAATCAATTTCTAAAAACTATGAATTTACAAAATATTAGGAAAAAAATTTTAATTAAAAAAAGTACTTATAATATTTCAAATGAAGCTTCAATGAAAGTATATCCATGATGGTGGGTAATTTCATACATGTCACACAAGTAAAGAATGATTTTTTTCACTATAAAAAGATTATAAAGGTTCCCTGTTTAAAAAATGACAAGAGTATTCCTTTAAAATTTTTAGTAAAATCCAAATGGGAATTGTTATTAAAACTACATAAAGTCCCCAATGATTTTTTTTATATAAAAATTTAAAAATATCAGTAATAAATCATTTTGAAAAGGTTAAAAAAATTTGGATTTTTTTTAAAAACATGGTTTTTTAAGAAAACTTATTTTCGACCAAAGTGGGAAATAAAGATGGGTTTTCTTATAAAAATATTTTATCAGCAATATTATGTGACAAGAATTGGGGAATAGTAACATTACTTTAAAATATCATGAATATAATAGGATAATAAAATGAAATGGGTTCATTTATATAATTATCTTATAATTTCTTTCAATTGAAATTAAATAATAAACAATATCGATTAGAATTATATTTTAAAATAAACCCTTATAAAAGTCATAATTTTGATGTGAAAATTAATCAATGAATATATTATGTGTATAAAATGTAAGTCCACATAAAAAATATAAATACAACATAAGATAGTGAAAATTCATTAAACACATAATCTTATAATATCAATGATATTTAAGGTTTAATATAACCCAATTGAAAAGAAATTGTGTTATGAAATTATTTACCACTTGTTGAAACCATCTTAGATTAATTAATTCAAATTTAAACTTAAAATACAATTAATAATAACGTATTCATGATATTACATGTCAAAGTGTAATTATATACACCATATAAAATAAATTTGGTGCATGACATTATGATACGCTTCAATGAAATGAAATTGAGATGAAATCATTTAAACCACACTTCCTTTTGGTTGAACAATATTTAACCTCACGTATTGTGGTTTTAAACATATTATTAACATATACTTGTAACAAACCTCACTTTTCATACATATAAATTATATAAAATTTTGTGGAATACATATAAAATTATATAAACAAATGTCAAAAGACTATATTAGTTTAGTGCCTTTGGAAACATGGAAACATAAACACCATTACATAAGTGAGCTACATTATCTCACACTAGGTTCTTATTGACTATCACCCTTATTTGACACATTAAACATAATAAATATCTTTATAAAATGGGTAAAGTAAAAATAAAATGGGTGAGATCATATTCTTAGTAAGGGTAAACAAGTGAGATATGTAAACATAATTCTAAGAATATAGGTATGAGAATAATATCATGAAAATAAAATATCATATCCTTTATATTAAAGATTATAAACAAAAATCATGGAATAAATATTGGAAGTTCGTAAGACATGAATCATAAGAAAATAATGAACATTATCCATGAAAGTGTAATATATGAATAAGACATGGAATTGTGGCATTAATATAAGAATATTAAATGATTTTAATAGTAGTCAACACATCTCTTCTAGGGTTGTCTCGGTTGTATCAATTCACTTCCCAAACCATATTGGTAGTCATAGTTCCCTCCCATGGCCATCTTAGTTGTATGAGTTCACTCTCCATACCATCTCAGTTTTCATGGTTCACTCCCATGGCCATCATAGTAATCAATGTTCACTCCCAATACCATCTTAGTCTGTCTCATGAGATATAAATCTTACCCAATGCATTGGAGGGAGATATAGGTTACACCCCTCTCATAAAGAAATCATACATACATGTTCCAAAAGATCATAAATAATCATATCATAACCCATGATATGAAATTGGTGTCATAAACATGTAATCATATCATAACCTATGTAAAAGATATAGGTTTCATAATAATTTCATCAAAATCATTACCCATGAAAAGAAGATGGTTTAAAAACATATAACCCATGAAAGAGAAACAAATTTCATAAAAATCATGCCATAAATAGATAAAACATCCATAGAAAGAATAATAATGGAAAAATTGAATAAAATACACAAAAAGGTAGGAGTAACACTAACAAATTACATCTTATATGGGAAATAATTTTGAAAATATTTTAAAAATATTTCTTGTGGAAAATATCTTTTCTTCATTGAAAAAATATTTTTAAAACATAACATTTTTGAAAATAATTTTCATGGAAAATATCTCTGAAAAAATATATATGAATATTTGAAAAAATATAACATTTTTAAATAATTTTTCTTTGAAAATGATCTTTAAATATCATTAATAAACATTTTTGAAAACATTATTTTGAAATAAAAATAGTTTTCCAACCGAAGAGAGAATTAGAATAAAATTATAATAAAATTATTTTAATAAATATATTAAATAAAAAAAGACTGAGGAAATGGTACAAAAACATAAAAATATGATGAATAAATAGATGATAAGAAAATCCATGAGTGTTCTTGAGATATGGGTCATAATACTTCTTTAATGGAAACATGATCATAAATAATTTTGACAAACAATGAGATTATTTCAATGGACTCTTACCAAATGGAAATATGGGATCATACCATCCATTTAAGAAAATAAAATTATAAGAAGATTAAAATATCATGAAAAGAATTAGATTCATGATATATCATGTCAACATCACCATGAAAATGAATGTAGGTGCATAAAAAAACATGTGTCTCAAAGAGGGAAAATTGAGAAAAAACTATCTTATCAAGATGGTAACATTTGAAACATAAATCCCTTGATATAAATATATTATAATGGATATTTAAATACCCATAAATTTAATCATAATAATCATATAATACATTCATGGTAAGTATATAGACCACATAAAAGAAAACAGTGGTGAACATGGCATTTATCTCATGGATATAAAAAGTGAGAAAAAATTCCCTTACCTTGAGTCGACTTGTCATATGTGTCTTTATATTCCTAAATAATAAACCTATGTTATTTATTTACTTTATAAATACCTTTTTAATGTTTATTATTAATTTTAATTTACTAATTACTAGGTTTTATAGAACAACTTAAACAATTATGTTTATGTCGGGTGCTTTAACCAAATTATATTTAGGTGTTAAAAATTACTTTGGTTGGTCGACTATGGTCAAAGGGGTCATTATATAAAAATATCCAGAATAATAATCATGAAATAATTATCACCTTTTTATATAAATTATACTTTTTTAACCAATAATTAATTATGGTTAGGAAAATGAACCCATGATACAATTATAGAGATGGTAGGCCGTACGTACCTATGAACACTATTTCCGTTGTATTGTATTATTGAACGAAAGAATGTAAATGAAATATATGTATATATATATATATAATTATTATAGTATAATTATCATATCATATATATCATATAATTTAACTAAACCCATCATTAATATATTCCACGTAGAGTGTGAATGAATTACATCACTTTAAAGAGGCAGTAGTCCACTAATCCACAAACGATGTTGTCAGAATTACACAAGATGGAATGTATAAAGGTATGTGCTATAAAATAATTATAGAAGAATAAATACATAATAAATATTATATATATAATATATAAATAATATGTCTATCGTAATTCCCAACCATGAAATTTTGTGAAGGGAAAACAAACAAACATCATTTGACGAGGTGGTAGTTTTCCATACACATAAATAGTATGTTCATTGCCCATTAGATGGATGTGTCTGTATGTGTAGGTCGAAAAATTATCATAAAAACATATCAGTATTGTAGACCCTGGAAAACACGTCCCCAAAATTTTCCAAATTCTTCCATACATGATCCAAGATCGTATTCCATTTCGCAAGCTTCGATTTGGTAGGTCGCAGGGCCTGAACGGAGTTACGGATTAGGAGTTGTATACATTTGATGTTTGGCTGGAAAACTGGTTCACAAAACCCATTCGTGAAGCCACCTCCGCGATTGCGGAATGCCGCCACAAAGCAATGAGGCGGGAAGCTCCACAAACCTTTTTGACGTTCGCGACGCTCCGTGAAGACGTTCCACGAAGCACAGGAGGCGGGATGCTCTGCGAACAAATTTGACGTTCGCGAACCCGCCGCGAAGAACAGGAGGCGGGATGCTCCACGAACGAATCTGACGTTCACGAACCGTCCGTGAAGCACAGGAGGCGGGACGGCTCCATGGAGTGCTTTGACATTCGCGACGCACCGCGAAGATCCACCACGGAGCAAGCTCCGTTTTTGCGCCGACCGAGCTGTGCTTCGCGGCGCCCCTGGCCTATAAATACAAAGATCACCCCCTCTCTCGACGAACGGCCACAACCACTTCGCCCCCTTAGGCGGCCGAGCAGAGCTTCACATTGCGGCTCCACGAGGCCATGCTCCATGAGCAGCTTCCTTTGCGTTGCTGCTTCGCGAGCCGAGGCTTCGTGAGTCCATGCTCCATGAGCCAATGCTCCGTGATGCTGCTCCGTGAGACCATCCTCCGTGAGTCCATGCTCCGCGAGCCTATGCTCCGCGATGCTGCTCCGCGAGACCAAGCTTCGCGAGAGCCCTTTGCTCTGCAAGATTCCTTTGCTCCGTGAGAGTCCTTTGCTCCGCGAGACCCCTTTGCTCCGCGAGAGCCCTTTTCCCCATGAGACCCCTTTGCTCTGTGAGATACCATTGCTCTGCGAGGCCATGCTCCGCGAAGCTACTTCGCGAAGACCTATCCTTTGCGCGGATCCTACCTTCGCGCCCACCAGTCCATACCGCATGGGCGTAGCCCCCTCACCCCCACTCGAGTTCAATTCTGGGATTCGGTCCCGGCCCTCCGGCCTGATCCCTTCGCTAATATCACAGACCCCCATGAAAAATGGGGAGTCACACCACAATCTTTTCGGGCCGGGACGTCGGGATTTTCCATTACGCACTTATGCGCTCCCACCTTCCACCTATGGAATACCATGATTAGAGATACTCTTCCACACACCATGAAACACCGTGAGTTGACATATTCCTCTGGGTTTCATTCCATGTCGTGAGTTGAGATTCTCATCATCAATTCCCCGATTACCTTGAGTCAAACTATTCCTCAGGAAACTCCTCCAAACCTTATCACCTGGATCCTATGCCAGGTTGAAACAGAAAGGGCCGCCCTTGTGTAAGTCCCAACACCAACCATTCCTAGGCACCTTCTGCCTAATAGTCTATTCTACATGACTCTAAACTGTAGTAATCCCTATCTAACAAATGGTAGGATGCCTCTTGCCCCATATGAGAGATGCCTTATGCTCCTAGTATAAGAAGCCAATAGTCCTTTCTACATGACTCTAAACTGTAGTAATCCCTATCTAACAAATGGTAGGATACCTCTTGCCCCATACGAGAGATGCCTTATGCTCCTAGTATAAGAAGCCAATAGTCCTTTCTATATGACTCTAAACTATAGTAATCCCTATCTAACAAATGGTAGGATGCCTCTTGCCCCATACGAGAGATGCCTTATTCTCCTAGTATAAGAAGCCAATAGTCCTTTCTATATGACTCTAAACTATAGTAATCCCTATCTAACAAATGGTAGGATGCCTCTTGCTCCATACGAGAGATTCCTTACGCTCCTAGCATGAGATTCCAATAGTCCTACCTACATGACTCTAAACTGTAGTATTCTCCCTATATTCCAAACATAGGATGCCTCCTACCCTATACGAGAGATGCCTTATGCTCCAAGCATGAGATGCTAACAGTCCTATCTACATGACTTTAAACTGTAGTAATCCCTATGTTCCAAACATAGGATGCCTCTGGCTCTAAACAAGAGATTCCTTGTGGTACAAGCATAAGATGCCTAATTCCATGATTACAGTGGCATAATTCTAACACCCCTTGGTGTTATCCCACTTGTGCACTAGCGCGTAGGTGTAGAATCATAAACCTCAACCCACCAGTGATTCGGGATGCCCTCATGGCCAGACATGAGGAAGACATTACAGGCAGCTTCCTAGCATAATCCCCATTCACCATTGCCGCTCCATAGCGGCACCCGGGCAGCTTCCTTGCGTAAGCCCCATTCACCATTGCCGCTCCTTAGAGGCACCCAGGAAGCTTCCTAGCATAATACCCATCCATGATTGCCGCTCCTTAGCGGCACCTGGGCAGCTTCCTAGCGTAATACCCATGCACTATTGCTGCTCCCTAGCGGAACCCGGGCCATCCTTGCGTAACACCCCATTCACCATTGCCGCTCCATAGCAGCACCCGGGCAGCTTCCTCGCGTAAGCCCCATCCGCTGTTGTGATCCCATCCAGTGGTAAGCTGTTGCGACCTTATCTAGCGGAAATTCGTTGATATCCTCATCCAACGGTAAGACGTTGTGATCCTTATCTAGCGGTAAGCCATTGACATCCTTATTCAGCGGTAAGACGTTGCAACCTTATTCAGTGGTAAGCCGTTGACATCCTTATCCAGCGGTAAGCTGTTGTGATCCTATCCAGTGGTAAGCCGTTATGACCTAATCCAGCGGTAAGCCATTGAAACCCCCAATCGGCCATAAGGCGTCATCAGAAGAACTACGTGGTCTTTGATTCCCTGCCACAAGGATACATAGGAAGCCTCTTCAAGGCTCAAGCCCAAAACTATCATCATTATTTTCCTCAGGCCTCCATCCTAGAGTAAGTCCCAGCACCATGGGCTGCCCAACGCGTAAGCCCCTCTTCGTTTCTCATGGACGCACCATTCGCGATGTGATCATCAGGTCCCTTCTACCTCTTATTTCTCACACCGAGCACGACTCACGTGGGCATAGAGTAATCATTGGCCATGACAACACTTCATCCATCATGACATTAAAATATATTCCCTCTTCCAACATGACATTAAACTTTATTCCCTCGTCCAACATGACATTAAACTGTATTCCCTCATCCAACATGACGTTAAACTGTATTCCCTTGTCCAAAAGGACGTTAAACTGTATGCCCTCGTCCAGCATGACGTTAAACTGTATGCCTTTGTCCTGTATGACATTAAACTGCACACCCATTTGATCCTTCGTCCAGTATGACTTTAAACTACATTCCAGTCTGACGGCAAGCCGTTATGACCACCCGAACTACAAGGTCTTTGATCCATGGCAAGGCATGGTACGTAGGAAGCCTCCCTGAGGTTCAAACCCATCTCCCATCTGACCTAGGTCCCTTCCTCACGTCGGTTCGCCGACACCCACCCTCCGAACTACGAGGACTTTGATCCATGTCAAGGCATGGTACGTAGGAATCCTTCATGAGGTTCAAGCCCACCACTAGTGGACCCCTAGGTCTACTTTCACGTCAGTTCACCGATAAAACCCTTTGAACTACGAGGTCTTTGATCCATGTCAAGGCATGGTACGTAGGTAGCCTCCCCGAGGTTCAACCCATCTCTCATTGGACCAAGGTCCACCTTCACATCGGTTCGCTGACGACTTCCATCATTTGAACTATGAGGTCTTTGATCCATGTCAAGGCATGGTATGTAAGAAGCCTCCACAAGGTTCAAGCCCTCCCATCATTTTTTCATGTCAGGGTTCATCTTCGTCCCGCACGATGCTAAACTGCATTCCGGTCCAGCGGTAAGTCGTTGTGACCAACCTAAACTACGTGGTCTTTGATCCGTGCTAAGGCATGGTATGTAGGAAGCCTCCACGAGGTCCAAGACCGCCACCACTAGGACCCCCCTGGTCCTCTTCATTCACGTCGGCCTTCCAGCGTCCAACCTGAACTACGTGGTCTTTGATCCATGTCAAGGCATGGTACGTAGGAGGCCTCCCAGAGGTTCAATCCCACCCACTATTGGTCATCCTGACCTTATTCACGTTAGGTCACCAGCACCCGGGCATCCTAGTGTGTAAGCCCCACATCATCTGGACCAAGGTCCACCTTCACGTCGGTTCGCCGACGAAGTCCAATCTGAACTACGAGGACTTTGATCCATGTCAAGGCATGGTATGTAGGAAGCCTCACGAGGTTCAAGCCCACCACTAGTGGACCGCCGGGTTCACCTTCACGTCGGTTCACTGACGATGCCCATCAGACCAAGGTCCACCTTCACGTCGGTTCGCTGACGACACCCATCAGACCAAGGTACACATTCACGTCGGTCCTCCGTCACACCATCCCGAACTATGCGGACTTTGATTCCCTGCCACGGGGATACGTAGGAGGTCTCTTCGAGGCTCAATCCCAAATTCACCGTCGCCCTTGTGATGGTCCCATTTCATTCCCCCTCCACCTCATTCATCCTTCCATCATCTGCCCTGATTCTCACCCGGGCCGCCACATCCCAGTGGGATCATGCCATCCACCTCCTCGCTACTCCTAGAGACGCATGGGCCGCTTTCCATGTGTAAGCCCCAGCATATCTCTGGGTCATTGTCCTCTGTGTACACCACGATTCATCACCCCTTCGAACTACGTGGGTTTTGATCTCAATCCTCTATACAGGGTACATAGGAAACCTCCAAGAGGTTCAATCCCAACCAATGGTAATCCATGGTGTACCCCATCCTGGGGTGCACTTCCCTTAATCCGCCCTCAGTGGTGTTTAGATCAGCCATTACGGTGTGATATCCCCCCTCCTAGAAGCGCACCACCTCAGATCCGACCTCATTGGGAATCCTAATCTATCCATATTATATGTATTTCCCCCTTGGGATGTACCAATCTGATTTGTCTCTATGGGACATTCTGATCACCCTCATTCCATCTCCGAAAGACGTTAAACTCATGACCTACCTCGTGATAAACATGAGATGCCTGAGGAAAGCCTCAGATGACACGACTTTGGCATAACCGTCTCTGCAAGACGTTAAACTCATATCCTACCTCGTGAAAAACATGAGATGCCTGAGGAAAACCTCGGATGACATGCCTTTGGCGTAACCGTCTTCACAAGACGTTAAAATCGCGACCTACCTCGTGATAAACATGATATGCCAGAGGGAAACCTCGGATGACACACCTTTGGCATAACCGTCTCCGTAAGACGTTAAACTAACGGCCTACCTCGTGATAAACATGAGATGCCTGAGGAAAACCTCGGATGACACGCCTTTGGCGTAACCGTCTCCGTAAGACGTTAAACTCGCGGAATACCCTGTGTTAAGCACAGGAAGCTGAGGAAAACCTCAGATACATGCCTTGGGTTCTGCACCCTTGAGATTCCCTCTTATGAGGAAGAATATAGGTTCCCCTATGTCCATGCACCCAGAGATGCCCCGACATTCCTGATGTTGCCGTCTACTCTGACCGAAGGTCGCTACCATGTCAAGACCCTATGGAAAGTCTTGACGGAAGTAGTGTAATTAACCGGAGTCCATGAAGATATGGAACCGGAAATGAGATTCACGAACAACGTATTAAATCTATGAGGGAGACCCGGACTAGGTGATGAGTTCCGAGGAGGAATCCACGGAAGGAAGAACCGACATCCCATCATCCTGTTTTGATCAAGGAGATAACCTTCCTGAACAAGGAGCGAATTCTGCCTACCTTTGGAAAGTGGGAATGAGGGTCCATAATGCAGTGCATCCTCGTCCTCCACAGACGAATGCGCGCGCCCCGACGAAAGCATCAGAAATAGAAATGGTGAACCCGACGTGAATCTCTTCTCCTTCAATAGCGAGTAGACCAAATGTGTCCGGAAACATGAGGCATCACCCATGTGAATCCCCTCTCCATTATATGTGAGAGGATGAGTAACATTCGGTGTTTGAAGACTATTGTCCATCGGCTCCTCGCCGAATCCGCCGCCTCAAGAGGCCGTGCAGGTGGCTCCGCCACCCCAACTCCATCGGCTTCTCGCCAACTCCGCTGCCTCAAGAGGCCGTGCATGTGGCATCCGCCACCCATCTTCATCAGCTCCTCGCCGACTCCGCCGCCTCAAGAGGCCACACAGGTGGATCCTCCACCCGACTCCATCAGCTCCTCGCCGACTCCGCTGCCTCAAGAGGCCGCGCAGGTGGCTCCGCCAACCATCTTCATCGGCTCCTCGCCGACTCCGCTGCCTCAAGAGGCAGTGCAGGTGGCATCCGCCACCAATCTTCATCGGCTCCTTGCCGACTCCGCCGCCTCAAGAGGCCGCGCAGGTGGCTCCGCCACCCAACTCCATCGGCTCCTCGCCGACTCCGCCGCCACAAGAAGCCGCGCAGGTGGCTCCGCCACCCATCTCCATCGGCTCCTCACCGACTCCATCGCCTCAAGAGGCCGCGCAGGAGGCTTCGCCACCCAACTCCATCGGCTCCTTGCCGGCTCCGCTGCCTCAAGAGGCCGCCCAGGTGGCATCCGCCACCCATCTCCATCGGCTCCTCGCCGCCTCCACCTACTCAAGAGGCTGTGCAGGTGGCATCTGCCACCCATCTTCATTGGATCCTCCCCGACTCCGCCGCCTCAAGAGGCCGCGCAGGCGGCTCCGCCACCCATCTTCATCGGTTCCTCGCCGAATCCACCGCCTCAAGAGGCCGCGCAGGTGGAATCCGCCACCCATCTTCATCGGATCCTCGCCGACTCCGCCGCCTCAAGAGGCCACGCAGGTGGCTTCACCACCCAACTCCTCCGGCTCCTCACCGACTCCGCCGCCTCAAGAGGCCGCGCAGGTTGTTCCGCCACCCATATCCATCGGCTCCTCGCCGACTCCGCCGCCTCAAGAGGTCGCGCAGGTGGCTCCGCCACCCGACTCCATCGGCTCCTCGCCGACTCCGCTGCCTCAAGAGGCCGCGCAGGTGGCTCTGCCACCCGACTGCATCGGCTCCTCGCCGACTCCGCCGGCTCAAGAGGCCGCGCAGGTGGCTCCGCCACCCGACTGAATCGGCTCCTTGCTGAATTCTCCGCCTCAAGAGGCCGCACAGGTGGCCCCGCCAACCAACTCCATCAGCTCCTCGCCGACTCCGCCGCCTCAAGAGGCCGCGCAGGTGGTTCCGCCACCCATCTCCATCGGCTCCTCGCTGAATCTGTGGCCTCAAGAGGCCGCGCAGGTGGCTTCGCCACCCAACTCCATCGACTCCTCACCGACTCCGCCACCTCAAGAGGCCGCGCATGTGGCATCCACCACCCATCTCCATTGTCTCCTCGCCGACTCCTCCGCCTCAAGAGGCCGCGCAGGTGGCATCCGCCACCCATCTTCATCGGCACCTCGCCGACTCCGCCACCTCAAGAGGCCGCGCAGGTGGCTCCACCACCCAACTCCATCGGCTCCTCGCTGACTTCACCCCCTCAAGAGGCCGCGTAGGTCGCTCTGCCACCCATCTCCATCGGCTCCTCGCCGACTCCGCCGCCTCAAGAGGCCGTGCAGGTGGCTCCGCCACCTGACTCCATCAGCTCCTAATCGACTCCACCGCCTCAAGAGGCCACGCAGGTGGCTCCGCCACCCGACTCCATCGGCTCCTCGCCGACTCCGCTGACTCAAGAGGCGGCGCATATGGCATCAGCCACCCGACTCCATCGGCTCCTCACCGACTCCGCCGCATCAAGAGGCCGTGCAGGTGGCTCCGCCACCCGACTCCATCGGCTGCTTTCCGACTCCACTACCTCAATAGGACGCATAGGTGGCTCCGCCACCCGACTCCATCAGCTCCTCGCCGACTCCGCCGCCTCAAGAGGCCGTGCAGGTGGCTCCGCCACCCGACGCCATCGGCTCCTCGCCGACTCCGCCACCTCAAGAGGCCGCGCAGGTGGCTCCGGCACTCGACTCCTTCGGATCCTCACCGACTCCACTGCCTCAAGAGGCAGTGCAGGTGGCTCTGCCACCCGACGCCATCGGCTCCACGCCGACTCCGCCTCCTCAAGAGGCCGCGCAGGTGGCTCCGCCACCCGACTCCATCGGATCCTCGCCGACTCCGCCGCCTTAAGAGGCTGCGCAGGTGGCTCCGCCAGCCATCTTCATCGGCTCCTCGCCGACTTCATGGCCTCGATAGGCTGCGCAGGTGGCATCCGCCACCCATCTTCATTGGCACCTCGTCAACTCCGCCGCCTCAAGAGGCCGCGTAGGTGGCTCCGCCACCCATCTCCATCGGCTCCTTGCTGACTCCGTCGCCTCAAGAGGCCGTGCAGGTGGCTCTGCCACCCACCTCCATCGGCTCCTCTCTAACTCCGCCGCCTCAAGAGGCCACACAGGTGGCATCCTCCACCCATATCCATCGGCTCCTCGCCGAATCCGCCACCTCAAGAGGCCGCGCAGGTGGCTCTATCACCCATCTTCATCAGCTCCTCACCGACTCCGCCACCTCAAGAGGCCGCATAGGTGGCATCCGACACCCATCTCCATCAGATCATCGCCGACTCCGCCGCCTCAAGAGGCCGCACAGGTGGCATCCGCCACCCATCTTCATCGGATCCTCCCCGACTCGTCCGCCTTAAGAGGCCGCGCAGGTGGCTCCGCCACCCAAATCCATCGGCTCCTCGCCGACTCTGCCGCCTCAAGAGGCCGCGCAGGTGGCATCCACCACCCATCTCAATCGGCTCCTCGCCGACTCCGCCGCCTCAAGAGGCTGTGCAGGTGGCATCCTCCACCCATCTTCATCCGCTCCTCCCTGACTTCGCCGCCTCAAGAGGGCGCGCAGGTGGCTCCGCCACCCATCTTCATCGGTCCTCGCCGACTCCGCCGCCTCAAGAGGCCGCGCAGGTGGTATCCACCACCCATCTTCATCGGATCCTCGCCGACTCCGCCACCTCAAGAGGCTGTGCAGGTGGCTCCGCCACCCGACTCCATCGGCTCCTCGCCGACTCCGCCGCCTCAAGAGGCCGCACAGGTGGCTCCGCCACCCATCTCCATCGGCTCCTCGCCGACTCCGCCGCCTCAAGAGGCCGCGCAGGTGGCTCTGCCACCAGACTCCATCGGCTCCTTGACGACTCCGCCGCCTCAAGAGGCCGCGGAGGTGGCTCCGCAACCCGACTATATCGGCTCCTCGCCGACTCCGCCACCTCAAGAGCCCGCGCAGGTGGCTCCGCCACCCGACTGCATCGGTTCCTCGCCGACTTCACTGACTCAAGAGGCTGCACAGGTGGAATCCGCCACCCATCTTCATCGGCTCCTTAGCGACTCCGCCACCTCAAGAGGTCGCACAAGTGGCTCCGCCACCCAACTCCATCGGCTTCTCGCCGACTCCTCCACCTCAAGAGGCGGCGCTGGTGGCTCCGCCACCTGACTCCATCGGCTCCTCGCCGACTCCTCCGCCTCAAGAGGCCGCACAGGTGGCTCCGCCACCCATCTCCATCAGCTCCTCGCCGACTCCGTGGCCTCAAGAGGCCATGCAGGTGGCTCCTCCACCCAACTCCATCGGCTCCTCGCCGACTCCGCTACCTCAAGAGGACATGCAGGTCGCTCCGCCACCCTTCTCCATCAGCTCCTCGCCGACTCCGCCGCCTCAAGAGGCCGCGCAGGTGGCTCCGCCACCCGACTCCATCGGCTCCTCGCCGAATCCACCGCCTCAAAAGGCCGCGCAGGTGGCTCCGCCACCCGACTCCATCGACTCCTCGCCGACTCCGCTCCCTCAAGAGGCGGCACAGGTGGCATCAGCCACCCGACTCCATCGGCTCCTCACCGACTCCACTACCTCAAGAGGCCGCACAGGTGGCTCCACCACCCGAATCCATCAGCTCTTAGCCGACTCCGCCGCCTCAAGAGGCTGCGCAGGTGGCTCTGCCACCCGACTCCATCGGCTCCTCACCGACTCCGCCGCCTCAAGAGGCCGCGCAGGTGGCTCCGCCACCTGACGCCGTCGGCTCGTCGCCGACTCCCCCGCCTCAAGAGGCCGCGCAGGTGGCTCCACCACCCGACTCCATCGGCTCCTCGCCGACTCCGCCGCCTCAAGAGGCAGCGCAGGTGGCTCCGCCACCCGACGCCATCCGCTCCGCACCAACTCTGCCGCCTCAAGAGGCCACGCAGGTGGCTCCACCACCCCACTCCGTCGGCTCCTCGCCAACTCCGCCATCTCAAGAGGCCGCGCAGGTGGCTCCGCCACCCGACTCCATCGGCTCCTCGCGGACTCCACCGCCTCAAGAGGCCGCACAGGTGGCTCCGCAACCTGACTCCATCGGCTCCTCGCCGACTCCACCACCTCAAGAGGCCGCGCAGGTGGCTCTGCCACCCGACTTCATCAGCTCCTCACCGACTATGCCGCCTCAAGAGGCCGCGCAGGTGGCTCCGCCACCAGACTCCATCGGCTCCTCTCCGACTCTGCTGCCTCAAGAGGCCACGCAGGTGGCTCCGCCACCCGACTGCATCAGCTCCTCGCCGACTCCGCCGCCTCAAGAGGCCGCGCAGGTGGCTCCGCCACCTGACTCCATCGGCTCTTCACCGACTCTGCCGCCTCAAGAGGCCATGCAGGTGGCTCCACCACCTGACTCTATCGGCTCCTCGCCAACTCCACCACCTCAAGAGGCCGCGCAGGTGGCTCCGCCACCCGACTTCATTATCTACTCTCCGACTCTTCCGCCTCAAGAGGCCGCGCAGGTGGCTCCACCACCCGGCTCCATCGGCTCCTTGCCGACTCCGCCGCCTCAAGAGGCCGCGCAGGTGGCTCTGCCACCCGAATGGATCGGCTCCTCGCTGCTTCGCCACCTAAAGAGGCCGCGAAGGTGGCTCCGCCACCCGACTGCATCGGCTCCTCGCCGACTTCGCTACCTCAAGAGGCCGCGCAGGTGGATCTACCACCCGACTGCATCGGCTCCTCGCCGACTCCGCCGCCTCAAGAGGCCGCGCAGGTGGGTCCGCCAACCGACTCCATCGGCTCCTCGCCGACTCCGCCGTCTCAAGAGGCCGTGCAGGTGGCATCCGACACCCATCTTCATCGGCTCCTCGCCGACTCCACCACCTCAAGAGGTTGCGCAGGTGGCCCCACCACCCAACTCCATCGGCTCCTCGCCGACTCCTCCGCCTCAAGAGGCTGCGCAGGTGGAGTCCGCCACTTGACTTCATCGGCTCCTCGCCGACTCCGCCGCCTCAAGAGGTCATGGAGGTGGCATCCGCCACCCGACTTCGTCGACTCCTCGCCGACTCCATCGCTTCAATAGGCCGCGTAGGGGGAATCATCTCCCAACTCTGTCGGCGCTTTGTTGACCCTACACCTTTTTCACCAACCATTATAGTGGTGCTCCCCGTACTGCCACCATTTGGCATCCAGGCTTCCATGGCTCCCGGGCTCCCTCGCCCCATCGTACCGACGTTCAAGGCTTCCACGCCTCCCAGGATCCCTCGCCCCGTCATAACGATGTTCAAGGCTTCCACACCTTCCGGGCTCCATCGCCCCATCTTGCCGACATTCCAGGATTCTACGCCTTCTGGGCTCTATCGCCCAATCTTGCCGACATTACAGGCTTCCACACCTTCCAGGCTCCGTCACCCCGTCGTACTGATGCCCAGGCTTTCACGCCTTCCGGGATCCATCGCCCCATTCTACCTACGTCCAGGCTTCCACGCCTTCCGGGCTCCACCACCCCGTCCTACCGACGTGCAGGCTTCCACGCCTTCCGGGCTCCATCGCCCCGTCGTACCGACGTTCCAGGCTTCCACACCTTCCAGGCTCCTTCACCCCGTCATACCGATGTACAAGATTCTACGCCTTCCGGGCTCCATCGCCCTGTCGTACGGACGTCCAGGCTTCCACGCCTTCCGGGCTCTATCTCCCCGTCGTACCGACGTACAGGCTTCCACGCCTTCCGGGCTCCATCGCCCCGTCGTACCGACGTCCAGGCTTCCACGCCTCCCGGGCTCCATCACCCCGTCGTACCGGCGTCCAGGCTTCCACGCCTTCCGGGCTCCATCGCCCCGTCGTACCGACGTCCAGGCTTCCACGCCTTCCGGGCTCCATTGCCCCATCGTACCGACGTCCAGGCTTCCATGCCTTCCGGGCTCCATCGCCCCGTCGTACTGACGTCCAGGCTTCCACGCCTCCCAGGATCCCTCGCCCCATCGTACCGACGCTCCAGGCTTCCACGCCTTCCGAGATCCCTCGCCCCATCGTAACGACGCTCCAGGCTTCCACGCCTTGCGGGCTCCATCACCCCGTCGTGCCAACATTTCTGGATTCTTCACCCCTCCAGATCGAGGGAATGTACTCATCCATACTACCCTTGCAACACTCTGTGTCATCCCAACTACCACTTTGCATCAACCATAGATTTCCTCCCTGTGGAATTGAAACCAGCTTGTGGAAGGATCATCATGATCAGGGGATTGTAGGGAATTTCCATCATATAGATCCCCCCCTCATCCCAAACCACCAGAATGGGGTATAGATGACCATTCCTCTACCAACACAATTCGTGTGGTTTAACATCCCAGTTTCATGACGTTAAACTGCGTAACAACCACGTCCCAGTTGCATGACGTTAAACTACGTAACAACCATGTCCTAGTTTCTTGACATTAAACTGTATAACAATCTTCGTCTGTCATGATGTTAAACTGATCATTATCGTCCTGCATGACATTAAACTGCACAATCGTCCTGCATGACTTTAAACTGTTCATCTTCGTCCATCATGATGTAAAACTAATCATCATCATCCTGCATGACATTAAACTACATCATCGTCTTGCATGACGTTAAACTGTTCATCTTCTTCCGTCATGACGTTAAACTGATCATTATCGTCCTGCATGACATTAAACTGCATCATCATCCTGCATGATGTTAAACTGTTCATCTTCATCTGTCATGACGTAAAACTGCTCATCATCATCCTGCACGACATTAAACTGCATTCATCCTGCATGACATTAAACTGCATCATCGTTCTGCATGATGTTAAACTGTTCATCTTCGTCCATCAGGACGTAAAACTGCTCATTATCGTTCTGCATGACATTAAACTGCACAATCGTCCTGCATGATGTAAACTGTTCATCTTCGTCCGTCATGATGTTAAACTGATCATTATTGTCCTGCATGACATTAAACTGCATAATCATCCTGCATGACGTAAAACTATTCATCTTCGTACATCCTGACGTAAAACTGATCATTATCGTCTTGCATGACATTAAACTGCATCATCGTCCTGCATGACGTAAAACTGTTCATCTTCGTCCGTCATGACATTAAACTACACATTATCATCCAACAAGTCTTTAAACTGCACCATGGTCCAACATGACCTTAAACTATAAGGTCCAACATGACCTTAAACCGTATGGTCCTGCACGACCTTAAACTGCATCACCGTCCTGCAGTACGATAAACTGCAAAATGGTCCGAGCTCTATGACCTTAAACTAAGATCTCCCATCGTCCTTACTACAAGATGTTAAACTGCAAGTGGGTCAGGCCTTCCTGACCGAGGCTCAGCCTCAGGCCCCTTGGCCTCCTTGGGCCCCCGACCCCCATCCTTACTGCAAGACGTTAAACTGCAAGCCAGTCAGGCCTTCCTGACCCATGCGCATCCTCGGGCCCCTTGGACTTCGTTGACTCGGACTCTCTTATGGGATTGTACGGTGTGGTGTGGGATTACATCCTCATTCACGTCGGGTTACCCGCCGTACCATACATATACCTAGTTGAGACACATTTCTCTTCCAGGACAACGTTAAACTGTGCTTCAAGAACTACGTGCATCTTGATTCCCATCTTAATGGGATACGTAGGAACGCTCGGATGCCTCGTCTTGAGCCCAGCCACAAGCTCTTCTCTCCCACTATTCCCCCCTGGGAATAGTTTCCTTGGAAGGTCCTTGCATAGCGAGGAGTAGGCTTTCTGAGCCCCACTCATATAGCCCTGCTCATACAAGGATTGTAAGGGTTGCCCTATGTGCCCACTCCCGTTCTTCTATCCTCCCTCGTCCTCACCGCATGATGTTAAACTGCATGGCCTTCAAGAACTACGTATGGCTTGATTCCCATCTTAATGGGATACATAGGAACGCCAAGAAATTTCGTCCGTTGGCCCATCCCAAAAGCCAAAATCTTCCCCTTGGGTCAAGACATATGGCAGGGTGCACACTTTTGCCCCAACTCACAACGAGCAAGCCTCGACCCGGCTGCACGTCACCCCTTGGAGATGTTTGCCTCTTTTGTGGATGGATACAGCTATTATTCACCCACTCCTTGATTGGGATTCCATAATTTTTCACACCCAGAGGGACCCCCAAGAATGGCCTGGATACAACGACCAAGGGATCTCCTACCGATATGGGCCAACACCCCTGAGGGTTTCTGAACAACAAGCCGATACAAGTCCCATGTTGCGAATTTGGTCAACAGTCGACGCTCATTTGTTGCTCCCATATCAGGTCACCATAGGAATGATGTGTTTCGAACATGTTTAACAGTGTCCTGGATCCTCAGGTCAACCCTGTGATGGCCCAAACATCGAGTGCGGTAACTCGTTATGCCCCATATTGAAGCGACAAACTTCCCTCTGGGTGGTGCCAGTGGTCGGGCCCACAACCTCGATTCTCTTATAGGAGTGTATGGTGTGGTGTAGGATTACATCCTCTTTCACATCAGGTTACTTACCATGCTGTACACATCCTCATATGAGATACAATTATCTCTTTCCATGTCCTTGCTGCAAGACGTTAAACTGTAAGTTAGTCAGGACATCCTGACCAAGGCCCAGCCTCATGCCTCCCTCACCGAGGCCCAGCCTTAGGTCCCTTTTCCTCCTTGGGCCCCTGGCCCTCGTCCTTACTGCAAGACGTTAAACTGCAAGTAGGCCAGGACTTCATGACCGAGGCCCAGCCTTAGGCCCCTTGGCCTCCTTGGGCCCCTGGCCCTCGTCCTTACGACAAGACGTTAAACTGAAAGCAGGCCAGGCCTTCCTGACCGAGGCCCAGCCTCAGGCCCCTTGGCCTCCTTGGGCCCATGGCCCTCGTCCTTACTGTAAGACATTAAACTGCAAGAAAGTCAGGCCTTCCTAACCGAGGCCCAGCCTCAGGCACCTTGGCCTCCTTGGGCCCCTGGCCCTAGTCTTTACTACAAGACGTTAAAATGAAAGCAGGTCAGGCCTTCCTGACTGATGCCTAACCATCAAGCCCCTTAGCCTTTTCAGCCCTCCCGGCCCAGGTCCTCTCTTGTAGGAGTGTATGGCGTGGTGTGGGATTATGTCCTCATTCACGACAGTTTATTTTCCGTACCATACAACTCCCTTGTTTGGGGGTATAATACTCCCCTCCTCGTCCTGCATGACGTTAAACTGCATCTAGAGAACTACATGTTGCTTGATTCCCATCCTCATGGGATACGTAGGATCACCTAAATGTCTAGGATTCGGGTCCAGCCCCATCTCTGAAGAATCTCCATCCCATATTGGCTCCTTGTCCTACCCTTCCTCCATGAGGGGATTATGTGGTGTGATGTGGGATTATGTCCTCGTTTACGTCAGTCTTGTAATGACCGCGCCATGTACCTCTCCCTCCCGAGTTGTTCCATCGACCCTTTTCAGTGGTTCACCAATGTGCCTAAGGGTACTGCGGTTTGTTACCTGGAATGCCAGACTTTACTCAGACACGTCCGCACCCGCCTTCCAGGCTTTGCGTATCCCTTCATCAGGGCTTCCGTTATCTTTCACACCCAGAGGGACCCCCAAGAACGGCCTGGATACTACGCCCAAGGGCTCTCCTACCGTTACGGGCCAACGCTGCCGAGGGTTTCAGAAAACAAATCGATAAAATCCCATGTTGCGAATATGGTCAGCGATCGATGCTCGTTTGTTGTTCCCACGTCAGGTAAACGCGATATGGAGACTGTTTTTTCCGCCACGGTTAACAGTTTTCCTCTATCACCACGCCAACCCCATTAAGCCCAAAATGTCGGTTACATGATTCACATCCTTCTCCATTCTCATCATGTCCAAGTAGAGTCTCGAAACTCTTGTTACTAGTCCTCTGTGCACGTCTGCGCGTTGGGGGAACAAGCCGTGTCAAATTTGTCGTTTGGGGCTCTCTACCGACTCCCCTTTGATGGACGCCCCAAGTATTGCGATAAGGATTCCCCCCTTGTTTTCCACACCGAGTTTAACTCACACGGGCTTAAGGATCAGGTTGACGTTTGCGCTTACTTGGGAAGTTGTCACCACCCATGGTCCGAGCTCTATGACCATAAACTAAGATCCTCTCAGAACTTCATTCAGCTTGATTCCCATCCTAATGGGATGCGTAGGAATGCCCAGACCCCTTGTCATTGGGTCCAGCTTGAGTTCATCAAATTCACCTCTATGGTCCTGCCTTCAGGATGCCGACTACGGGACTATGTGGCATAGTATGGGATTATGTCCTCATTCACATCGGGTTTGCAATAGCTGCACCACACGTACCCCGTTCTAAGAGTTATCCCTCCTATTCTTTGTCTCGCATGACATTAAAAGGCACTCTTTAGAACTACATGTGGCTTGATTCCCATCCTCATGGGATATGTAGGACCACCTGAATGTATAAAATTCGGGTCCAACCCCACCTCTTATAGATCTCCCGATCTCCCGGTCACCTAGGCCCCTTGGCTTGTCCCTCTCCAGGAGGGGGATATAAAGGTATGATACAGGGTTTTTGGCACTATACCTCCTTTTCCCAGGAATCCTCCATCTCTGGGCCGCCCTCAAGTCAAGTCCCTCGACCCCATTCAGTGGTTCACCTATGTGTTAAGAGTACTCTGGTCTAGAACCAAGAGTGTAAGATTCGACTTGGTCAAGTTCCTTCCACTTTCCAAGCTTCGTGTTTCCCTTCATCAGGGCTTACATTATCTTTCACACTCGGAGGGACCCCCAAGAACGGCCTGGATACTACACCCAAGGGCTCTCATACCGTTACGGGCCAACGCCCCCGAGGGTTTTCAGACAACAAATTGATACGAATCCCGTGTTGTGAACATGGTCAGTGGTTGATGCTCATTTGTTTGTCCTCATTTCAGGCTAACGTGATAGGATGCTGTGTTGAGAACATGGTCAATAGTAATCCTCTGTCGTCACACCAGCCCCTTCAGTACTCGAATGTTGGTTGCATGATTCACATCATTTTCCACCCCATCATGTCCATGTAGAATCTTGACACTTTTGGCACTATCCCTCAGTGTACCTTTGCATGTCAGGGGGAAAAAGATGTAATATGGCGCCCTTAGGGGCTCCTACGGTCTAAGATCTAAGACCATAAACTAAAATCTCCTCAGATCTACATTCATCTTTATTCCCATCCTCATGGGATATGTAGGACCACCCAAACGTCTCGTTTTTAGGTCCAGCTCATTTGGGAGCCAATCTCCCCCCCTTCACCTCTCACCTCTATGTGGGCCCCTCAGCCTGAGGTTCCTCTCTCGGGACTATGTACGGTGTGATGAGGGATCATGTCCCCATCCACGTCGGTTATGTCGCATGACACCATACACATTCCCCGCCTAGCATCGTCTCTGCTACGTCTGTGCTTCATGACGTTAAAATGCATGCTTGGTCCTATCATACGACCCTAAAACTATGACACTATCGTCCTGGCCGCACGACGAAAAATGGTACTACATTGTGATGACATCGTTGTAGAGGACATCACGTTGGGTATTGGTCACATGCCATGCCATTTTTCAATGCCTATCACGGCTTGATTATTGTGATGACACCAGGTATTTTTACCCTAGGCTTGTCGCTTCACAAAAAAAACCACTCACCTTGAAGGACAAACAAGATTTTTCAAATTCTACTTCTTTTAGTGCAAGGGCCATGCCCGCACTCCCCTTTTTCTCTGGCACTGGTACCTTACCATGAAACCCTTCTGATCTACGTATGGCTTGATTCTCATCCTCATGAGATACGTAGGAGCGCCGGGCACTTTCCTGTGGGCCCAGCCTAACCTTCATGTTCGGTCCCTTGACTCAAGCATTTCCCCAGAGAACACATGGTATGTATGGCTTAGGTCCTCATTCACGTCGGGTTTTATAACCGCATTTCCATGTGTCCCTTTCTCCCCTTACCCATTCATGGTGCAACCTCTAAGACCTTAAACTAAGATGCTTTCAAGAACTACGCGAGGCTTGATTATCATCCTTTTGAGATATGTAGGAGTGCCCGACCACTTCCCTGCATGCCCAACCTAACTTTTGCTTTTGGTCCCTTGAACTAAAAATTCCCCCAAGGGGGTCGTACGGTGTGATATGGGATTATGTCTTCATTCAAGTCGGGTTGTTCACCGCATCGTACACACCCCCTATTCCCATTCACACCAGGTGATTGAGTTACTCCACTGTGTGCCTCATATGTTTCCTCCCATTCATGGTCCGAATTCTACGACCCTAAACTAAGATCTCCCTATGGGAAAGGACTTGGATCCCTCTATCTAATATGCCTAGTAGTCGTGTTCAGATGCATTTTGACAAAGAGCCCAAAGTGTGGGATTTTCATTGGGACATTCCCCTTGTCCCATGACCAAGCTTCATGAGATCGCTATTTGGATCATCATACTCTTGCACATCCAAAAGGAACCTTGGATGACATGGATGCTAGGCTTAAGGGCTCTCCATGAATGCTAGACCTAAGGTCCCTCCAATTGTTTCGGGCCAAAGTCCCTACGAATCTCTGACAACATTTGTGACATGGTCCTGTGTTTCGAACATGGTCAACGGTCGACCCTCATTTGTCTGTCCCCATTCTAGGATAACACGATATGGATGCTGGGTTTCCGCCACGGTCAACAGTTATCCTCCATCTTCACGCCACCATCATTGTGATCTGAATCTCAAGTGCCATGATTCACACATTTCCAATTCCTCATGTTCAAGTGGAATTCCATCATACTCGGCTCTTTCTCTTCGCGCATCTAGGTGCGCCACAAGATCGTGTTAGTGTCATTGGGCCGGTATTCACCGAGCATCCCTTCACCCTAACCTGCCCCCCTTCTGTGTTAGGAAAGTCCCACCATTACTTCTTGTTTCCCACACCGAGCATGACTCACGTGGGCTTAGTAGTTTTGGCAGGATGTGTACTAACACAGCCGGGCTTCTCATCATCCCGCAGGACGTTAAACTGTGCTTTCAGAACTACGTATGGCTTGATTCCCACCCTCATGGGGTACGTAGGAATGCCCGAACACTCTGCTTCGGGCCCAGCCTAATCCTCACTCTTAGTCCCTCGACCTGAAGAGTTTCCTCCGGGGGTACGTGGTGTGATTTGGACTCCATGTCCTCATTCACGTCAGTTTCATATCTACCACACAATATGATCCCTGGGCTCTTCTCTTTCACTCCACGTCCTATCGTATGACGTTAAACTACAAGAGTACATATGTCCTCAACGTATGAAACTAAACTGCGGTTCTACCCTGAACAAGTTCAGGATGCCCCATGTTAATCATGGGATGCACTAGAGCCTCTGCCAGAGAGGATTTCACCTGTCAGTGTTGGTCTATAACTACACTATGTTTCCAGAACTACATGCGACTTGATTCCCATTCTCATGGGATACTTAGATACACCCTGGTATTTCGCCTAGGGCCCATCCCATAGGAATCATTGATCCTATCCTTCCCCTTTTCGCCCCCCTGGCCGGACCCCTCTCTAGAGAGACCCTATCCCAAAGAAGGAAGGATCCATAACCAAACCGATGGGCCTATCTGGCGTGTTCCTGCAATGGTGATGTAATTACATGAGTGTTGGATTCTTTTCGGACAAACCATCACTCCATATTCCATGCTTTGCATACCCCTTATTCAGACCCTCATCCCCTTTCATGTCTAAAGGAACCCCCTAACGGCCTGGCCCCATGCTGCATCGGCTCACTTACCATCTTGGGCCAACGTTCCAGAAGACTGGTCATGTTTGGAAGGACCCCCTAACAGTATGGATGCTCGACCTAGGGTCCGCCTACTGTCTCGGGCCAACGTCCCGAAGGATTGATTGACAACATTTGTGACATGGTTCCGTGTTTCGAACATGGTTAGCGGTCGACCCTCATTTGTTATCCCCATTTCAGGCTAACACAGTAAGGATACTGTTTCTCCTCTATAGTTAACGATTGTCCTTTATTGTCACGCCATCTCCATAGTGTTCCAGATTTTGGGTATCGTGATTCACACCTCCCACATCCCTCTGTTTGGATTGATTCTAATGCCCCTGGCGTTACCCCGCTCGTGCACTAGAGTAGGGTGGGAAAAGCAGGTCGGCTGTTCAGAGAGCCATGCTCTCCAGCCATGACCCCTCTCTCTCTTAGGATTCCCCCAAATGGTGATTTATGTCCCATGTCGATCCAATCACACCATCCTTTGTTTAAACACTCTCGTACAAGAGATCCTATTATCTCTTGTTTCCTACACCGAGCATGGATCACGCAGGCTTAGATATTTAGTTGAATTTATCCTCAATGTGATCAAGGTAAAATGGACCCAAATGCACACATTTTCCTCAGTCGTTTCCTCAGAACGTGGTCCGCCTCACCCTCCTCATCATCGTTGAACCCCGTTCTTAGGAGTGGCTTCTGTAGACCCCAGAAAACGCGTCCCCAAAATTTTCCAAATGCTTCCATACATGATTCAAGATCTTAGTGCATTTTTCAAGCTTCGATTTGGTAGTTCGTAGGTCCCTAACAGAGTTACGGATTACGATTTATAGACATTTGAAGTTTGGCTGGAAAACTGGTTCACAAAGACCATTCGCAAAGCCACCTCCGTGATTGAGGAACGCCGCCGTGAAGCAATGAGGCGGGAAGCTCTGAAAAACTTTTTGATGTTCGCGACACACCACGAAGACACGACATGAAGCACAGGAGGTGGGATGCTCTGCAAACGAATTTGACGTTCTCGAACCCGCCGCGAAGCAGAAGAGGTGGGATGCTCCACGAACGAATCTGACGTTCGCGAACCGGCCACAAAGCCTAGGAGGCGGGATAGCTCCACAAAGTGCTTTGATGTTCGCGACACCCCGCGAAGATCCTCCATGGAGCAGGCTCCTTCTTCGCGCCGAGCGAGCTTTCCTTCGCGGCGCCCCTGGCCTATAAATACCCATCTCACCCCCCTCTCTTGATGGACGACCACAACCACTTCGCCCCCTTGGGCGGCCGAGCGGAGCTCTGCATTGTGGCTCCGCGAGGCCATGCTCCTCGAGCAGCTTCCTTTGCGTTGCTGCTTCGCGAGCCGAGGCTCCGTGAGTCCATGCTCCGCGAGCCAATGCTCCGTGATGCTGCTCCACGAGACCATCCTCCACGAGTCCATGCTCCGCGATGCTGCTCTGCGAGACCAAGCTTCGCGAGAGCCCTTTGCTCTGCGAGAGTCCTTTGCTCTGCGTGAGTCCTTTGCTTCACGAGACCCCTTTGCTCTACGAGAGCCCTTTTCTCAATGAGAGCCCTTTTCTCCATGAGAGACCATTGCTCCGTGAGGCCATGCTCTGCGAAGCTACTTCGCAAAGACCTATCCTTTGCGGGGATCCTACCTTTGCGTCCACTGGTCCATACTGTGGGGGTGCAGCCCCCGCACCCCCACTCGGGGTCAGTGCCGGGCTTCGCTCCCGGACCTCCGGGCTGATCCCTTCGCTACCGTCCCAGACCCCCATGAAAAATGGGGAGTCACACCGCAAACTTTTCGGGCCTGGACGTCGAGATTTTCCATTGCGCACTCATGCGCTCCCACCTTCCACCTATGGAATACCATGATTCGAGATACTCCTCCACACACCATGAATCACCTTGAGTTGACATATTTTGCCGGGTTTCATTCCATGTCATGAGTTGAGATCCTCATCATCAATTCCCTGAGTACCTTGAGTCGAACCATTCCTCAGGAAACTCCTCCAAACCCTATCACTTGGCTCCTATGCCAGGTTGAACCAGAAAGGGCCTCCCTTTCGTAAGTCCCAACATCAACCATTCCTAGGCACCTTCTTCCTAATATTCCTTTCTATATGACTCTAAACTATAGTAATCCCTATCTAACAAATGGTAGGATGCCTCTTACCCCATACGAGAGATGCCTTATGCTCCTAGTATAAGAAGCCAATAGTCCTTTCTACATGACTCTAAACTGTAGTAATCCCTATCTAACAAATGGTAGGATGCCTCTTGCCCCATATGAGAGATGCCTTATTCTCCCAGTATAAGAAGCCAATAGATCTTTCTACATGACTCTAAACTATAGTAATCCCTATCTAACAAATGGTAGGATGCCTCTTGCCCCATATGAGAGATGCCTTATGCTCCTAGTATACGAAGCCAATAGTCCTTTATACATGACTCTAAAATGTAGTAATCCATATCTAACAAATGGTAGGATGCCTCTTGCCCCATACGAGAGATGCCTTATACTCCTAGCATGAGATGCCAACAGTCCTACCTACATAACTCTAAACTGTAGTATTCTCCCTATGTTCCAAACATAGGATGCCTCCTTCCCTATACGAGAGATGCCTTATGATCCAAGAATGAGATGCTAAAAGTCCTATCTACATGACTTTAAACTATAGTAATTCCTATGTTCCAAACAAAGGATGCCTCTGGCTCTAAACAAGAGATGCCTTGTGCTACAAGCATAAGATACCTAATGCCCTGATTACAGTGGCATAATTCTAACACCCCTTGGTGTTATCCCACTCGTTCATTAGCGCATAGGTGTAGAATCATAAACCTCAACCCACCCGTGAGTCGGGATGCCCTCATGTCTAGACATGAGGAAGACATTACGGGCAGATTCCTAGCATAAGCCCCATTCACCATTGCCGCTCCATAGTGGCACCCGGGAAGCTTCCTTGCGTAAGCCCCATTCACCATTGCCGCTCCTTAGCGGCACCCGGGAAGCTCCCTAGCATAAGCCCCATCCATGATTGCCGCTCTTTAGTGGCACCTGGGCATCTTCCTAGTGTAATCCCCATGCACCATTGCCGCTCCCTAGCGGCACCCGGGCCATCCTTGCGTAACACCCCATTCACCATTGCCGCTCCATAGCGGCACCCGGGCAGCTTCCTCGCGTAAACGCCATCTTCTATTGTGATCCTATCCAGCGGTAACCCGTTACGATGTTATTCAGTGGAAATCCATTGACATCCTCATCCAACGGTAATCCGTTGTGATCCTTATCCCGCGGTAAGCCGTTGACATCCTTATTCAGCGGTAAGCCGTTGCGACCTTATTCAGCGGTAAGCTGTTGACATCCTTATCCAGAAGTAAGCCGTTGTGATCCTATCCAGTAGTAAGCCGTTATGACCTAATCCAACGGTAAGCCGTTGAAACCCCCAATCGGCGGTAAGCCGTCATCGGAAGAACTATGTGGTCTTTGATTCCCTACCATGGGGATACATAGGAAGCCTCTTCAAGGCTCAAGCCCAAAACTATCATCATCCTTTTCCTCGGGCCTCCATCCTGGAGTAAGTCCCACCACTATGGGCCACCCAACGCCTAAGCCCGTCTTCGTTTCTCACGGACGCACCCTTCGCGACATGATCGTCAGGTCCCTGCTGCCTCTTGTTTCTCACACTGAGCACGACTCATGTGGGCTTAGAGTAAGCATTGGCCATGACCACACTTCGTCCAGCATGACGTTAAACTGTATTCCCTCGTCCAACATGACGTTAAACTGTATTCCCTCGTCCAGCATGACGTTAAACTGTATTCCCTTGTCCACCATGACGTTAAACTGTATTCCCTCATCCAACAGGACGTTAAACTATATGCCCTCATCTAGCATGACGTTAAACTGTATGCCTTTGTCCTGCATGACATTAAACTGCACACCCATTTGAACCTTTGTCCAGTATGACTTTAAACTACATTCCAGTCTGACGGAAAGCCGTTGTGACCACCCGAACTATGAGGTCTTTGATCCATGGAAAGGCATGGTATGTAGGAAGCCTCCCTAAGGTTCAAACCCATCTCCCATCGGACCAAGGTCCCTTCCTCACGTCGGTTTGCCGACACCCACCCTCCGAACTATGAGGAATTTGATCCATGTCAAGGCATGATATGTAGGATGCCTTCACGAGGTTCAAGACCACCACTAGGGGACCCCTAGGTTTACTTTCACATCGGTTCATCGATGAAACCCTTTGAACTATGAGGTCTTTGATCCATGTCAAGGCATGGTATGTAGGAAGCCTCCTCGAGGTTCAATCTCATCTCTCATTGGACCAAGGTCCACCTTCACGTCGGTTCACTGACGACTTCCAACATTTGAACTACGGGGACTTTGATCCATGTCAAGGCACGGTACGTAGGAAGCCTCCATGAGGTTCAATCCCACCCGTCATTTCTTCACGTCAGGGTTCATCTTCGTCTCGCATGACGCTAAACTGCATTCTGGTCTAGTGGCAAGTTGTTGTGACCAACCTGAACTATGTGGTCTTTGATCCGTGCTAAGGCATGGTACGTAGGAAGCCTCCACGTGGTCCAAGCACGCCACCATTAGGATCCCCCTGGTCCTCTTCATTCACGTCGGCCTTCCGACATCCAACGTGAACTACATGGTCTTTGATCCATGACAAGGCATGGTTCATAGGAGGCCTCCCAGAGGTTCAATCCCACCACCTGTTGGTCATCCTGACCTTATTCACGTCAGGTCACCAGCACCTAGGCAACCTAGTGTGTAAGCCCCACATCATCTGGACCAAGGTCCACCTTCACGTCGGTTTGCCGATGAAGTCCAATCTAAACTATGGGGACTTTGATCCATGTCAAGGCATGGTACGTAGGAAGCCTCATGAGGTTGAAGCCCACCACCAGTGGACCGCCATGTTTACCTTCACGTCGGTTCGCTGACGATTCCCATCGGACCAAGGTCCACCTTCACGTCGGTTCGCTGACGACACCCATCGGACCAAGGTCCACATTCACGTCGGTCCTCCTGTTCACCATCCCAAACTACACAGACTTTGATTCCCTACCATGGGGATACGTAGGTGGTATCTTCGAGGCTCAAGCCCAACTTCACCGTCGCCCTTGCGATGGTCCCATTTCATTCCCCCTCTACTTCATTCATCCTTCCATCATCCGCCCTGATTCTCACCCTGGCCGCCACAGCCCGGTGAGATCATGCCATCCACCTCCTCGCTGATCCTAGCGGCGCATGGGCCACTTTCCACGTGTAATCCCCAACATATCTCCGGGTCGTTGTCCTCTATGTACACCCTAATTCATCACCCCTTCAAACTATGTGGGTTTTTATACCTGTCGTCTACACAGGGTACGTAGGAAACCTCCAAGAGGTTCAATCCCAACCAATGGTAATCCATGGTGTACCCCATCCTGGGGTGCACTTCCCATGATCCGCACTCAGTGGTGTTCAGATCAGCCATTACGGTGTGACATCCCCCCTCCTAGGAGCGCACCACCTCAGATCCGTCCTCATTGGGCATCCTAATCTATCCATCTTCTAGGTATTCCCCCTTGGGACGTACCAATCTGATTTGTCTCTATGGGACGTTATGATCACCCTCATTCCATCTCCGCAAGACGTTAAACTCACGGCCTACCTCGTGATAAACATGAGATGCCTATGGAAAATCTCGGATGACACGCCTTTGGCGTAACCGTCTCTGCAAGACGTTAAACTCGCGGCCTACCTTGTGATAAACATGAGATGCCTGAGGAAAACCTCGGATGACACGCCTTTGGCGTAACCGTCTCCGCAAGACATTAAACTCGCGACCTACCTCGTGATAAACATGAGATGCCTGAGGAAAACCTCAGATGACATGTCTTTGGAGTAACCATCTTCGTAATACATTAAACTCATGGCCTACCTCGTGATAAACATGAGATGCCTGAGGAAAACCTCGGATGACATGCCTTTGGCGTAACCGTCTCCGTAAGACGTTAAACTCGTGGAATACACTATGTTAAACACGAGAAGTTGTGGAAAACCTCAGATACATGCCTCGGGTTCTACACCCTTGATATGCCCTCTTATGAGGAAGAATACAGGTTCCCCTATGTCGACGCACCCAGAGATGCCCCGACATGCCTGATGTTTCCATTTACTCTGACCGAAGGTCGCCACAATGTCAAGACCCTATGGAAAGTCTGGACAGAAGTAGTGTAATTAACCGACGTCCATGAAGATATGGCACTGGGAATGAGATTCACAAACAACGTATTAAATCTATGAGGGAGACCCAGACTAGGTGATGAGTTCCGAGGAGGAATCCATGGAAGGAAGAACCGACATCCCATCATCCCGTTTTGATCAAGGAGAAAACGTTCCTGAACAAGGAGCGAATGCCGCCCGCCTTTGGAAAGCGGGAATGCGGGGCCACAATGCAGCGTGTCCTCGTCCTCCACAGACGGATGCGCGCGCCCCGGCGAAAGCGTCGGAAAAAAGTATACTAAGGATGATGCTATTGTTTTATAATCACTAATTAAAGATAGCTGAGGGGGTGGAGAATCAAAATAAAATAAAGGAGCTTGAGGAAGGATGATACCTCTTTTTTGGGTAACACTTTTTGGTTTCACCAAAGGGAATCCTATTATTGATTTCTGAACACATGTAGGATTAATTTAGGAATTAATGGATGTTTGGGACTGAATTTGGTAGATCATGACCTAGACTAAGTGGGTTTAGAGGTTTGAGGAATTGGGAGGTGTGGCGACCTTTTATAATGGATGGAAATGACTCAATTGGTATTTTTGAAAACAAGTTAGGTGTACCAACGTTTTTACATAATAGAAGTCATAAAATACAAAACAAACTATATAATGGTAGGTTTATGGCCTAAATATGTCCATCAAATGGGGTTTTTACAAGTTTCTAAGTCATTTTTTTCCATTAATTATAAGGTTTAACCCCTTGTTAAGCATATTTTTACCTTAATCGTTGTAATTAATTTTAATCACTTTGACTAATATTTTTGGTCAAAAATTATGTTTATATTATGAGATTAAAATTTTATATTTTTTAAAACTATGTATATCTATTTATTAAAATTCAATTCACAGAAGTGGAAAAATTATGTTTAATTCTAATCCCGTAGACGTGGTCAGAAAACAGGTTTTTAAGGTGAGAATGTTTAAATGTTCATTAAGATTTTATATCTATGTTTTATAGAAAAATATTAAAATGACATAAATTGGATTATTAGATTTATAATTGATCTAATTTTACTTGAAAACCTGCTTATAATATATTTTTTCTATATAATAAATTTATATGAAAAAATAGGTTTGAATTAAAATTCAGTATTCTTCACTCTTCATCCAAAAATAATGTTTCGCAAAACCAAATCTCAAAAATTCACCATAAGATAAATTTGACATTATAAACTCAAAAATTAAGTTCATTTTATCAAATTAAATTTTGAAATGTGTCTAGAATGAATTATATTGTTTGTCACATAAGGACATGAAAAGTAGTTCATTTGAGAAAATAATATTTTTTTTAAACATATAAATACTTTACAAAAAATTATATATTTCATTATCAATAAGTTTAATTTATATGAAACCATTATAAATAAAATTTAAAAATAAGTTATTACTATTCATATCACTATGTTTAATGTATAGGTTATAACTATTTTGTTTTAATAGTTATAATAACAAAGTGATGTTTCATTGAAACTTTGTGTTGCATGTAACACAAGCCAAGTCAGTGTTGCGTATAGCGCAAGATTGACTTGGTGTTTTGTGAAAAAAAATTCAAAAGTAATTCTTTCATATAACACAATATATATTCATTGTTTTGTGAAATGAAAAATATTGAAAACAATAACTTAATTAAAAAAAACATTGAACAAAATCTCAGGGTGTTACATTCTAATCCCCTTAAAAATAATTTCACCCACAAAATTCATCTATGTTATATAAGGTTTAATACTTGATTGTTCCTTCCATATAAACTTAGATTATATAAATATAAACTAAAAATTCAATTTAAAAGTGAAGGTTAGAACCCCAATGGTTATGCAAGGTAACTCATAACTAGGTTCCCATATAGGAGAACATAGGTGGGAAGTGAAAATGTTGACATTGAAGAGAAATCCAACCATAAAGTTATGATGGTGAATGATACAAAATAGGTCAAGAGATAGTTAACAATCACAAACCATAAATGAATTATAAACTAAGGGAATATTTCATGCATTATAAAATAATGTACTAGGTTAACCTTTTTGGTTTCAATATCCTTTCCTTAGAGTTTAAATATTTTCATAAGAAGATATACTTACTTGATTCAGTACAGTATCATCCTTTGTTATACCATTATAAATTTCCAATTTATCTCTTATTTTAAGAAATTAATGTGAATTTTTCATTCTTAAAGCATTAGAAGATCATGATATAGAAGGATAAATAGTTCTATAAAAAGTGGTTTCACATGTTATCCATTATGCCTAAATACTTATATGGAGAGATAATACTTCAATATTTAAAACCATATGCGATGTTGAAATTTAACCATCCAATAAATGTTTAAACAGATAACCATTATTAAGAATAAAAATCTAAAACTTTAGAAATAATGTCATTAAATTAGTTTAACATTGATACCTCATATATCATAAATTATCTCTTATATATCACATACAAAACATCTGAATACCATCATCAATAATTTTCTTGAAGCATGGTAATAACCTAAATTATCATTAATAATTATTGAATACATGTATGTTTCCTTATTAAAAAGTTTATTTGGTATATTACTTAAATCCAAAAATCTATAAACCCCATCAGTGATATCATAAACTTATTTTTCAAAAAATTCTTTATCAGATCCATGGAAATGAGTACCATCAAATTCACTTATTGATATTAAACATTCCTTTATTCCAAACATCATTATCTTAACATAAGGACCATATTAAAGGTTATATTCCCTTAGTAAAAATTTCACCTTGACATTAAATTACTTTTCCAGTCCATTAGAAACATTAAAAATAATCTTTTAAATCCTTAGAAAAAACATAAACTAAACAATCCTTGTATATTTTACCATAATTCTCAAATTCAAATACATACAAACTCTGATTATTTAAGTTAATCAACAATACATAATAATACCACCTCATCCTATTACTTAATAACTTTTTCCTTTCACATTTCATCTGTAGTCTCATCATCATCATCATCAATATAACCATTACGCAAACCACATTGCTAATTTGCTTCGGGAGCTTTCCACTATGGACATCAATTTGCATAATGACAATAATTTCAACATTTAAATAATTCATCACATGATAATACCTTATGGAGGACAAAATTCCCATCCATTTCATTAACTAAACTTTTAATTTTCTATTTTTAGTTACTTTATTTGTGTCCTTATTTTCCACAGTAAAAAACATATTATTGTTCCTCTATGTCATTCACATGGGTGATTATTTCAAAATTCATAACATAAAATAAACTGAATCTTATTTCTTCCATCGAATCCATTATATAAGATCTTAGCAAACCCCTTCCTTATATTCATTGGTGAGTCCTAGAGTTGGTTAAGGTGCACATTATTAAACAAAATACTTGAAAAAATATTAGGAATAATCATAACATCTTTCACTCTAGTGATCCTCCCATTTGATTTTTATTAAAAAAATTTCCATCACATTCAACATTAACCTAGTTCATACTATTTCCTACAATTGACTAATACCAGAAAGAATAGTGTGATAATTACTTATGAAAATAAAAAACCACATAGTCCTACAAAATTACTTATAGGATGGCTATATCATGTATCATACTTCCTTAAGATATGACACCTTTGGTTTATCCTTGTTTATTCATTGGAATATTCTACTTAAATCATTCATGATGGTTTTAAAGAGTCTTTGAATTCCCAATGAAAATCCCTTTATATTTTTAAACCAGGTGTGAAAAAAGGCCCATTTCTATGTACTAGGCTATGTCGAGTTAGGTCCTATACACGTTGTCGAAGTTATTACCCCTAAGAACATCTGTTCCAAATACATATCCACTTGTAATATTCATACACATATGTATTTCTAGGAAACAACATGATCTACCATTTACCAAAATTCCTTGACATTTTCTTATACTTCCCCTTATCCTTATAATTATCCTTAGAGACACCCTATACATATCCTTAAAAATATTCTTATAGATCTCACTCAATTTGTCTCATCCATGTTTCCAAAGGTTATATAAACATTCACTCAGATACTAACTATAACGACCCTAAATTTTCATAAATCAACATTACATAACATTTGTGGAATAATTTAAACATTATACAAACAAATTCCAAAATACCATATTAGTCTAGTTCCTTTGGAAACAAAAACACTTATACATAAGTGAGCTACATTATCTCCCACTAGGTTCTTATTGACTATATCCCTTCATGGAAACATCAAACATAATACATATCTTCATAACCATAGATAAATTAAACATAAAAAAGGGTGAGATCATATTATCATTAAAGGTAAAAAAATAGAGATATGTAAACATAATCATGAGCATAAGGGTATGATAATAAGATCATGAAAATATAAGATTATTACCTGTTTATCAAATATAATAAATATGAAGCATGGAATAAATATTGGAAGTTTATAAGGAATGGATCATAAGTAAATAAAGAACATAAATCATAAAATCAAAACAAAGGAATAAGACATGGAATTGTGGAATAAACATAAGAATATAAAATTATGTCCATAGTATTCAAGTCATCACTACCAAGACCATCATGGTAGTATGGGTTCACTTCCCATACCATCTTTGTAGTCATAGTTCACTACCATGGACATCTTAGTTGTCTGAGTTCACTCCCCATACCATCTTGGTTGTCATGGTTAACTACCTTGGCCATATTAATAGCCATGGTTCACTCGCAAGACTATATTAGTCTATCTAATGAGATATAAACCATTTCCCAATGAATTGATTGGAGATATAATTCCCACCCATCTCATAATAAAATCATACATATATATGACACAAGATTAAAAAAATCACATTGTAACCCATGAAAAGAAACATGTTTTATAAATTTTTTATCATATCATAACTTGTAGAAAACATACAGGTTTTATAATTTTTTCATCAAAAGGATAACCTGTGAAAAAAATGGGTTTTATATCATATAACCCATGAAATACAAACATGCTTCAAAAATATCATGTCATAAAAACATAAACCATACATAGAATTAATATAAATGGAAACATTTAATCACTCCTTGAAAAAGGAATTAGTGACACCAATAGATATCATCTTAGATGGGAAATAATTTTGAATTATATTTTGAAACATTTCTTGAAAAAAATATCCTTTCTACACTAGAATACTCTTTTAAACCAAAATACATTTTCGAAAATACTTTTCTTGGAAAATATATTTGAAAAATTATAAATCAATATTTGAAAACTATATAACATTTCAAAATAATTTCTCATTACAATTGATATTCAAAGATATTTTAAAAACAATTTTGAAATAATTTTTTAAAATATGGTTTTTGAAATATAACATTTTTTTATTGAAGAGATAAATATAGTTAGATTTTCATAAAAACATTTTATTTCATATATTATTTACTAAAGAATGGAAAAAGTTTACTAAGAAATAAAAATATCATGAATAAATAGAGGATAAAAAAAGTCAAGAGTGTTCCAAAGATATGTATCGTAAGATTTCATCAATGGAAATATGATCATAAATAGTCTCAAAAAAAGATGAGATTGTTCCAATGAACTCTTACCATATAGTAATTTGGGATAACACTATACATGTAATAAAATTAAATTAAATGATTCTTAAAATTTTATTAAAATAAGTTTATTAATAATATAACATGTCAAATAGACATCGTAAAATAATGTAGGTGCATAACAAAACATGTGCCTCAAAAAGGAATATTATTATAAAACTATTTTATTGATTTGGAATCTTTTGAAACCTAAAACCCATGAAATAATGATCATATAATGCATATGTAGAAAAAAAAATATTTAATAGTAATAATAATAGAATACATTCATTTTTAGTATATAAAATACAAAAAATAAAAGAGTGGTGAACATGTAATGTATAACATGGATATAAAGAGTGATATGAAATTCCATTACCTTGAGTCGGACATGTCATTTTCATCTTCATACTCATGAATAAAAAACTTATCTTAATTAATAACTTTATTCATAATTTTTTTAAGTTAATTTTTAATTTAAATAAACTTATTACCATGTTGTATAAAACTACTTAAACAATTAAATTTACGGGATTTGATTCTAGAGGGAAGGGAGACCATCTCTCTCTAAAAACCTCGAGTGAATAGGGCCTCCTGGCCTGATTCCTTCGACCTATACAAGCATGGAAGATTTCTTTATGCCTGAAAGATTTCATTTCCACCACTTCATGACTCCTCAGATGAAGTAGGAGCCCCATGTTCATGTTCCTGGTATGGGAAAACATAACGAAGATTCCACTGAAGATATCTCTCGCATTTGTTCCTTCTCTCGGTAGATACTAGGGGATCTCGTTCATGGATGATTTGAAGAGTGCAGAGCTACATAAAGTTATCACGACAAAGCCTTCCCATTTCAAGAGGCTTGATGACAATGGTTTCTTGGTGGAAGAGGACCCATATGCTCTTCAACAATGCACACAAATGTGAATTTGTTTTTGTCATGGTCTGCATCTCCTACCTCAAAGGTAACCTCCATTAGCCCTTATCTGAATTACATACCCGTATTGCACACTATTAGAATCATTGAAACTAGAAACTAATCCCAATAGTAAAAGGATATTTTTACATTTTGTTGAAAACACAAGAGTATTTAGATTGGGTTTTGAAGACCGTAAACCTTAATATAAATCCAGGTTTTCTTAGACTTTTTGACTGGGATTGTAGATTTAATCCTTATAATTATAGGAACACAATGGAACAAGTTTGTATAGAATTTCATGGACATAATTATTTATTTTAGCACCCAAAAATTCTGAACAATATTGTTTCATGTATAATATCTCCCCTCAAAATTGATCACTGAACCTTAAATTCTGACATAGGACTCTTTGCTAGAGTTATGGTGGAAATAAACATTGACTGAAAGCTTCCTAATACTATTATTTTCAATGATAATGACTAAAAAACCGAAATTATAATTGAATATTAAAGGAAAAATCCCTTTTGTGACCATTGTAAAATCATTGGTCATACAATCTCCAACTGTAAGGTGATTAGAAAACAAGTAATTCAACCAAGTAAAAATGATTGGGAGGAAATTAGTATAAATAAGAAAGATGAATCCCCCTTGATGGATATACCTGAACCCCCAAAAAATAAATATGAAACTTAGGTGAAGAAATCATACAGTTTGGCACACATAGGGGAGAATTCAGGTAATAACTGGGCTGATATTACTGAAGAGGATGACAACTCCATTAATGATCTTGGCCTCTGAGAATAAATTGAAATTCTGGTCTTAGACACTATTAGGTTATCCATGAAGAAGGAACCTAATACATGTCCAACTGATAAGATCTCAAGTTGTATTCTCATAAAAAATGTTGAGCTCACTCTGGGTAGGAGGGATAAAATTTTGAAGTGCATTTCATTAAATGCATGCACTCCATCCCCTCACATTTGTAATTTCCTTTGGGACAATTCTTCTAAAACTATGGATATACACACTACAACTTGGGGTACTGGACAGTCCCAGGACCCCTCCCTCTTAACTGAAAATGATACATTAGGAGATAAGAATAAAATCAATAGTAAAAAAATGTCTTATACTCCTTTACCGATGTTAACATTACTTTTGTTAATGTTTCTCAAACACTTGATTCAACTAGACATGCTATAAAATCTGGGAATTCACTGTCTAACCCGAAAACTATGAAAGAAATTTCACAATATATTAATACTAAGGTGACTAAAACTGTTTCCAAGAAATTGGAAAATATCACTTTATTAAGTACACACTTGGTACAAGACCCTAAATTACAATATCTCAAAGGCTCCACAAAACAGATTCGACCAATGGATGATTCTGGGGTGGAGAATTCCAACCCAACCATTAATGTTTCATTAACTACATCTATTATGAAATATGTTTTTGATAAGAACAGTACAACTACCATAGATAACAATGATTCTACTTTATAAATAAATAATGAAACCAAAACTATAGAGAATGAACTAGTTTATTCTCCCATTGGTCTCATCAAATATTTTAGCAGTATTGTCAACCCTAAACCTTAGGCTGTAAAAACTATGACAAAAACAAAAAAACTGTTAATCACGGTAATACACCCTTAGTTCTAGAACTTAATATTATGTAGGATAAAAATGACACCTTAGCGTAGTTGCAGTGCCAGCCTCCAAATCTGGACACTATACAATAGCAGGCCACAACTCCTTCAAAGGCTCTAGGTACTCCTATTTCTCTACTTGTAGATAGTGATGATTTCTCTATGAAGTCTGGAAACTTGTTTTCGGAACAATGTATCAATACTTTGTTTCCATTTCCTAGTATTTATACAAAATCAACTATGAATAATCCAATAATAGAACCTAAAATGAAGAATCCTATCACATCTAGCAATGAAAAAGAATAGGCCACTAACACATAAGAGGTTAGAAGTTCTAATAGAAACAATGGTTTTGGAAAAAAGAAAATGGGGAGTTCTAACTCCAAATTTATGTTTAAATGAAGACACTCTTTTGGAATTCTCAGGGTATCTCCAACTCTGAAATGTTCATTATTTTAAAAATAATGGTTAATACCCATCGTCCTATGTTATTTTATATTAATGAACCTAAAATTACTTTTTCCTCTAAATACTAATATTTATGTCTACATAATTATGTGTTTACTGGTGCTATCAATAATACTCTCAATATTGATTTGTTATGGATTCTTTTCGCACTCTTATTTATAGAGTTTTAGATTTTTCAATATCTCTGACCAAATTATTACTGGAAAATTTAATATTGAAGGCACATGCTCTTTATTCTTCTTTTTTTATGATAAAAATAGATATCAAGAAAGAAGGACTCTTTGGAATGATCTCTCAAATCTAGGAACTAACAATAATTCCCCTGGTTTTTCATTGTTGATTTTAATTTCATTCTTATCTTAGGTGAGAAAATTGGACCATATCATGATTCTATATCTATGATATAATTTAAAGCCTCAAACTAAGACAACAATATCATTGAAATTAATCTCACTGGGGAAAAATAAACTCGGTATATGAGACATTATAACAAAGTGGTTGCATCCAAATTGGATAGAGCCCTCATAAATGTACCTTATTTAGATAACTAGGACACTATCTTTAGGACCATTCTTCACATGCTTAACTATTATCATCACCCCATCCTGGTCAATGTCCCCTTCAAAGGCATGAAACCCATGATGCCTTTCAGATTTAACAATGCGTGGTTCTTTGATGATGAGTGCACCCATATCATCCAAAACATTTGGTCCTCAATGTCTCATTAAAATGATGCCTTTATCTGAAACCTCAAATTAAATCATCTCAAAAAGACTCTAAAATATTTGTGCAACTCTAAATCCAAACAAGTTAATAATAACCTCATGATCCTTGAGAAAGAACTCAATGATATTCAAAACAATAAGACCACCTCTGACCTCAATACTGATCCCACCTAAGATCTAAAAATTTTAGTAAAAATAAAATCATTTCTCATATTTAATGAAAATATGATAAAACAAGCATTTAATGTTAAATGGTTAACTAATAGTGATTGAAATACAAAATTCTATAGCTCTCATCAAATAATCTGGAGGGCCTATTGACCGTTACCCTTTCTAAAGGATGGGGAAAACCTGATTGAAAATGAAGAGGACATCTCTCATCATATTGTCTCCTACTATGAATCATCTTCAATGGTCATGATATTAACAAAGACATCCTTCCTATTTTCATTCCTTTAGTGATCACTATTGATGAAAATACCTTCCTCTCCACACTCTAACTGAGCATGAAATCAAAGACACTGTCTTTAGTCTGAATCTTGATAGTGCCCTGGGTCCGAATGGCTTCAATAATGGTTTATTTCAAAGTTGTTGGGATATGATTCATATCGATGTTTTTAAACTGGTAAAATCATTTTTTTTTCAAATGGGGTGATTTCTCATGCTCTAAGTGCACCGTTTCTCACCTTAATCCCCAATGCTGAAAATACATATGAGATTCACCTGTTTAGACCTATTTCTATTATCAATACTATTTATAAAATCATCACAAAAATAAATGATAATAAACATTCAACTATCATGAAAAAAGTTGTTTCTTAGAACCAATTTGGATTTATAAAGTATAGATATGTATCTGTCTTTCCTCTGAGTGTTACAATATCTTGAACAAAATAAAGAGGATGCAACATAGATATTAAACTTGACATTAGAAAAGCCGTTGACACTATGGACTGGAGATTTATCTTCAAGGTCATTCAGGGTTTTGGTTTCAGTTCCTCTTTCATCACTGAAATCATAACTCTATTCAAATTGGTGTATATCTCCATTTTTATCAATGGATCTCCAAAGGGACACTTTAAATGCACAAAATGTGGAAAACCAGGTGATCCCCTTTCTTCCATCCTCTCCTCGGTAGTGAAGGACTATATTAGTCATCTGATCAACCGTCTGGTGGTCCAGAATAAGATGAAACCCATCCATGTCACTAGGAATTTGAATGCTCATGCTCACCTTTTTTATGCTGATGATATCATAATTTTTCTTCAAGGTGATAAAAGGAACATTCTTAATCTCAAAACTGCGCTCTCACACTATAAAGTGGTTTCTAGCCAAACCATTAGGTCAAAAAAATCCTACATTTTTTGGGAATAAACTTCATCCCAGCAGAAAATGTAATATCAGTAGTGAACTCGGTCTAAATGAAGGTATGATCCCTTTCACTTATCATGGTGTTTATATCTTTTGGGGTATGCCCAAGTCCTATCACATTGCAACTATTGTTGACCAAATTCTAAATTAGCTTTCCTTTTGGAAAGGTAAATCTCTCTCAATTGCAGGTAGTACTTTCCTTGTTAAATATACTATTGTCTACAAGATGGTTTACTACATGATGGTATGAAATTGGCCTATTAGTCTTATTAAAAAGAGGAACATCACTGTTAAAAATATCATCTGGAATGGAAGTAATTTGGGAAGAAAACTTGTGACTATTCCCTGGTCAACTTGTATCAAGCCCATTGAGAATGGTGGTAATGGTATAAAAAAATTAAAATTCTTTGATAAATCCCTTCAGGAAAAGATCACTTGGAGCCTTCTTCATAGTACCTCAAATGGTATAACCTTTCTCAAAAATAGATTCCTTAACAAAATTAAGGTTGGAAATGTGAACTGCATTAGCTCTTCTATTTTTACTACCATCAGAAACTCATTCACCAATATTATGAATAATTCTAGATGGATGGTCTCTAGAAACTCTTCCATGAAATTCTGGTTGGAAAACTGGACTGGAACACCTTTAATTTCTATGATATCTTCTAATCAAACTCCTTAAAATATCAACATCACTATCAAAGATATTTTAAACTCTCAACATGACCACCTCTCTGATAGTATTCTAAATTCAATTGGGAACTAATCTTTCACTTACACTGATGATTTATTAATTTGGGAACCATCTCACAATATTATGCTTAACTCAAATAATTTATACAATAATTATTTCTATGACCATGAGAATGATTACAACTGGATAAAACATTTTAACCAACCTTGGATTAAATCTTATATATTTACTCTCATATGGTGTCTCTCTCACAACAGAGTTCCTACTGATATTTTCCTCCAATCTTTTGTAATCCAGCTTTGCTCCAAGTGTAAAATATGTAACCAAAAGAGAGAAGATGCTAACCACCTCTTGCTTTCTTGTGATACTGCTTCATATATTTGGAAATATATTCTTGTGATTTTTAATTTCATATGGTTGGTTCTTGACTCTGTAAAAACTCAACTAAATAAATGTATAGAAATGGAAGGCTCTCAATAAATCATAAACCTTTTCCTTGCAGCAGTTTCTGAACTCCACCATGTGATCTGTTATGATTGGAATGCTATTATTCATAAAAATTAATCAGTCAATCGAAATTCTAGTCGAATGCAGATCCTTATTTCCATACATGACATAGATTTTTTGAAAATGGGACATTTCCACAACACCATTCACGAATTTGGTATCCTAATGCATCTATAGATTAAAGACAATTTTTTTTCAACCACGTCGCACTCTGGAGGTTTTCAAGAGATCCCCTTTCCCTGGATGGATCAAAAAATGCATTGATGGTGCCTCCAAGGGCAACCCAGGACCTATACAGTGTGGTGCTGTCTTCAAGAATCACCTCAGTCAGATTCTTTGATGTTTCATAGGTAATTGTGGCACTTCAACTTCCCTTTAAGATGTGATGCTGAGTTTGATACATTCCATTACTTTTTCCAAGCTCTTTGGTTGGAACAACCTATGTATTGAAAGTGACTCGACGACCATCGTTTAAGCGATTTGGAATAGTGAAACTCATATTGCATTGCCAATTAATATTTGATAGATGAAATGAAATCATTATATTATGGATATTAACTATTTCATCACACATGTTTATCGAGAAGCAAACACAATTGCAGATGTCCATGCCAACATGGGAGTAGATCAAGACATTTCCTGGTTTGCAAACCTCCCCACTGATCTCATTTCCTTATATGAAAAATATTATAATATGATCTTGTATTTGTTAATCTTATAAAATTTATTTTAATAATATGTGTGCTTTGGTCATTCTGGGCCAATGAATCTTCTTTCAAAAATAAAATAAAATTTAAGTTAGGTGTTTTGACCAAATTCAATTCATGGGTTAAAAATGACTTTGGTGGGTTAACTATGCTCAAAGGGGTCATTATATAAAAATACCCAGAACAATAATCATTAAATAATTATCATATTTATAAATAAATTATACTTTTAAAACCAACCATGAATTATGTTTATGAAAAACGAACCTATATAACAATCATGGAGATGGTAGGCCATACGTACACATGAACGTTGTTTCTGTTTTGCTGTCTTATTGATGGAAAGAAAGTAAATGAAATATATGTATATAGATAAATATTATAATATCATTATTAGATAATATTTATCATATAATTTCACTAAACCCATCTTTAATTCATATTATGTAGAGTGTTATTGAATCACATCGCTTTGAGGAGGCGTTAGTCCACTCATCCACAAACGATGTTATTGTATTTACAAAAGATTGAATGTATAAAGGCATGAATTATAAAAGAATTAAAGAACCATAAAGGAATAATAAATAAATTATATATCATATATAAATCGTATTTCCATCATAATTACAAACCCTAAAAGGTGGTAAAGTAACATCAAAACATGGTCGTTTTGTGAGGCCATAGTTTTCGATACACGTAAACAATATGTTCGATACCCATTTTATGGAAGTGTGTTTAAGTATAGTTTGAACCATTAGAATAAAAATTCAAAGTATATTTAGGATATTGTTTTTGTTTTATACGCATAGAAAAAGAATAGTTGAGGGGGAGGATAATGGAAAAAAAGCATTCTTGAGGAAGGATGTTACCTCTTCTTTGGGTAACTCCATATGGTTTTCACCAAAGGGATTCCTTAGATTGATTTCCGAAGAAAGGGAGGATTCAAGGAGTAAGGGAGGGATTTTGGGGAATTAATTAGGAATATATTGACTAAATATAATATGTTTTATAGGTGCGATGAAGTTGGTGGGTTGGTGGCCTTTTATAAAGGAGGGAAAAGACTCACTTGGTATTTTTGAAAACAAATTAAGTGTACCCACGTTTTTCCTAAAACAAGAAATCAAAAAACAACCAAACTCAATAATGGAAGGTTTTTGGATGAAATAGTTATAGAAATTGGGTCTTGTACATGTGTATTAGTCATTTTTGCCCTTAATTTTATGGCTTTGTCCCTTTTTAAGCTTAATTTTACCTTAATCACTGTAATTAACATTAATCACATTCAAAAAACTTTTTGGTCAAATATTAAGTTAATATTATAAGACTATAAATGTTATGATAATGAAAACCATGTATTTAAATTTTTCAAAATTCAATTCATAGAAGTGAATCAATTAATTTTAATGCTAATCCCATGAATGTGGTGAGAAAAATTGGTTTTAAAGTGAGAATACCATAAAGTTCATTAATATTTTATATCTAAATTCTATATAAAAATATTCCAATGAAATAAATTGAATTAAAATATGTATAATGTATGTGATTTTAAAACAAAATTAAAATTTAATTTAAATATATAAATAAATTAGACAAAAAAGAAAATTTGAATTAAAATTCAATATTTTACACTATTCATCCAAAAATGAATTTTCTCAGAAAAATCACAAAAATACACCCTAAGATAATTTTGAAATTTTGAACTCAAAAATGAAGTTTATTTTATCAAATTCATTTTCTATAAGTGTCTCATATTAATTTTATTTTATTTCACAGAAGGACATGGAAAGCAGTTCATTTGAGAAAATAGTATTTTTTAAACATATAAATACTTTACAAATAATAATATATTATATTTTAAATATGTTTTATTTATATGAAACCATTGAAAATAACATTTAAAAGTAGTTATTACTATTCAAATTACTAAGTTAAACTACTAGATTATAACTATCTTGTTTTAATAAATATAATAATAGAGTGATGTTTCCTAGAAACTCAATGTTGTGTGTAATGAAAACCATGTATGTGTTGTCTGTAGTGCAAAATTTCCTTGATGTTATGTGAAAAAATGAAAAAAAAATAATTCTTTCATATAAAACAAGCTATATTCCGTGTTGTGGGAAATTCAAAATATAAAAAAGAATTGCATAATTTGAAAACAATATTACAAAAAATATTGGGGTGTTAAATTAACATAAATATATTAATATTTATAATATCATATATGATCTTCTTATAATATCTTATCACTTTTTAGTTAGTATTCTTTCATTATTTCCATTATTTTAGGTGTTAATTACCTTGTTTTCTCATGCGTGTTTTGTCATTAATGATCCAGTTATAGTGAATATTATATAGTTATTTCACCTCTAGAATTATAATCATGACATAATGATCATATATATAAATCAATTAAACCTTTTAAATATATCATGAAATATGGCTATGAAAAATGAAGTACGTTACAATCATAGAGACAGTAGACCATACGTATGCATGTGTAACGATTTCAAATTTCAATGATCATTATGGAAAAGTGGAAAGTTATATTTTATCCTTAATGAATTATAAAATATCATAAATACATAATAAAAATTTAAATATACTAATATATATCTTCCCTTTGGTGTGTTGATAAAAGAGGTTTACATCACTTCATAAAGGCAGTAGTTCACATGTACACAAATGATGCTATCTTCTTTATATGATTAAAATGGAAAGAAATATAATGATATATATTATAATTATAGAATGATAAATATTTCATTAATATCATAATAATTTCATGTATTTCACCTATAATCATTAACCATACATTTTATAACCTTCCATGTAAAGCGTTAGTGAAATATTTATAAATTGCTTCGTGAGGCACTGGTCTGCTATATACACTAGCGACGTTATCATATATTCTATAGAATAGAAATTGAAAAGGTATGTATATGATATAATGACTCATGATATATGATTATATTTTATATATATCATATATTTACTTTATATACATCATCATACCCAGCCGTGATAGGTCAAAATAGATAAACGAACATCATTTGTTCATGAGGATGTAGTTTGTCATTCACATGAATAATGATTTCATGACCCATTTGATAGAAGTGGATATGGTTGTAGATCATGACCTTATTATAACAAAATCCCAAAATATATAATATAATGAGGATAATATATAAGCATGTTTTATTAATAATTGAAGGAGGTGGAGAAGGAAATAAAAGAAATGCTTGTTGAAGAACATCCATTGTGTATCATCCTTTTGTTTGCACCAAAATAATACATAGAATGTATTTATAACCAGACTAAGTCTTATAAGATAATGGTAGGTACATTTTAAATTGATTGAAATAGGTCTTGGACAAGAAAAAAATTACTAAAGGTGTGAAGAAGAGGGGAGAGGCGACAACCTTTTATAAGTGGGGGAGACAACACACTTGGTATTTTTGAAAAGAAATAACAGATCTCATGTTTTTAATATGTAACATAGTAAAAATTTTAATTTATGAAACATTATGGGAATAATGAAAGAAATATGTCCTGAAAATAGTTTTTATACAAGTTTATAGGTCATTTTACAATTATCTTTTTTAGTTTAACACTCAGTAAATCATTTTTTTACATTAACCACAATAATTATTTTTTATTTTTTCACAATTATTTTTTGTAAAAATTTAAGTTCAAATTATTTAAAATGATATATTATGACTATTAAATATATGGATACCATTTTTTTTCCAAATATAATTCAAATAAGTTTCCAAATTTAATTAAAATTTAATCATGCATACATGATGAGACATATGGATTTTAATGAGAAAATGTTCAGAAGTTTACAAAGTTTTTAAATCTAAATTCAATATGAAAATGATTAAAATTAACTAAATTGATTTATTTTGTATATTATTTAACTATTTTATCTTTATAACCATTAATAAATATAATTTATCATTATAAATTATTTAAATGAAAAGGTAGTTTTCAATTAAAATTCTTTAATTGTCACTATTCATCAAAAAATGAAATCTTTCATAAAAATAAAAACAATTCATCATAAGATAATTTTGATGTTATGATTTTAAAAATGAATTTTTTTTTCAAATAAATTTAATCAAAGTGTAAAAAAATTTAATTTAAATTATGTACGCATAGCTCGATTAAATCGTCATTTAGAAAAATATAGTTTTTCAGAAGACATTTATTTTCAATTTTAAATGATTATTATTTTATTTATAATAAATAGATAAATTTAATTTTAATATTTTATTTTTTACTATTCATACCCACAAATTTAATGGAAATGTTATAACCATCATGTTAAATATTAATATTTTAATAGTTTATTGTCATTTGGTAAAAGGCGGTCCTCCGTTTAATGCAAGTTATCGAAGAAACTCATTGTTTCATGTAACATATCCTAAAATTGATCTTTTTGGTAATGAAATATATTTAATAAATTGAATTTATTTAAAAATAAACATTTTGTACAATGTAATGGTGTTATATTTTCTTTTCGGCATGGTGTTTCATGTCACACACAATATCAAATATGTTGTCCTTATTTTTAAATATATTAGTGTTAAAAATGACTCATAGTTATTTTTTAATGTGTTGAAATAAAAAACACTAAAATAAAATATAGGATGTGAACAATATGACTTGAAGTGTTAATTTTTATTTAAAATTTATATTTTAGTAAAAAAGGAAAGTGATATACTCAAAACTGAGAAAATTATTTCAGATTGTTTTAATATATTTGGAAAATGATCGAGGTGTCATTTATGGATGTAAGAATTAGCCGTACCTCAATTTGATACACCCAATATGACTAAAAATGTCCATTTTTATTTTAAAATTTACATTCTAGTTCAAAACATGTTCCATTTAATGAAAAATGTGAAAACACATTCATATTTTATTCATAATTTAGGAAAATGATTCATAAGAGATTTGTGACTTGTAGAAATAAGTCTCGTGTAAAACTAACATACAATGTCTGTTTATGACTCAATGAATATATTTTTATTTTAAAATTACATTTCAAAAAAACATGTGGCTTACTCTAAACTGAGAAAATGCATTGTTATTCTTTTTATAGTTTATGAAAATTTTTAATAAGTAATTTTTTTCATGTAAGAATTATCCACACCTCAAAATGCATTATGTGAACAATATTAGACATATTTTTTAGTTTTAATTTAAATTTTAAATTTTAGTTAAAAACACACATCACATACTCAAAAATCAATAAAACATATTATGATTTTTTCTATACTTTTATACAGTGATCCATAAGTCATTTTTGGTATATAAGAATCATCTGTACCTTAATTTAATACACGGTTTTCTTGGTATTCCTTAAAGTGTCCTTTATAAGTTTAAAATTGACAATTTAGTTCAAAATGTGTTTCACTAACTGAAAACCATGAAAACACTCTCAGGTTGTCTTTATAATTTCTAAAAATGATTCATAAGTCATTTTTATGTGTATTAATTAGTCTCACATCAAACCAACACACAATGTGACTAATATGACTCAAATTGTGTTTGTTTTGTTTAAAATTAAATTTTTGAAAAGAAATAAGTTAGATAATCAAAACCAAGAAAAATAATTCAGATTGTGTAATTTCTTAACCCATGGTCTATTAAACCCATACCCCAAGCTAGTAGGTCATATGGCCTCAAGCGCGCCTCCTAGTATACCATAGGATCCTAACTAGCAGTAAGGGTGTAAACATGGTTTGGTCGGAAGACTATAACCTCATATCATAATATAACAATTGATAACAATAATAAAAATATAATATATAAAGAAAAATATAAATAGAAAGAATAATTAAATATTGGAAGAAAAATCTATAACAGATATAATAAACATGTGTGTAAGCATAAATAATTAAATAACTAAATAATAATCAAAATCCACTATGTAGTTTCATATACAAGAATGCATGGTATTCTGATATAAAAAATGGGAATAGGGGACATGCATATAAAAATATACAAAAATAACAAAAAGACAATCCATGAGAATCTTGAGTCTAATCTCAGTCCTCTTTTACTATACTCTATTTATATGAAAAATGTATCATCAAACTGTAGCAATGTCTTTTCACTTATTTGTACCTATATAATCTTCTTGGGTGCCAAAGGTATCCTGAGTAGGGTGTGAGATAAAAATCATAGTAGGACACCACCAATGGTGTCTATATGTAATCCAAGAAATGCTCATAACTAAACAGTGTGCATGTATAAATTAAATAATAAAGCAAGGAATAATAAATAAACTTCCAGATGGCTCAGGTTCCTGAAGGACACCTAAAAATACTACCTTATTTGGCTCATCATCGGGACGAGTTTCTATAAAATAAATAAATATTACCCATAAATATAGTATAGTAATATATTTCATCCACCTATTTGAACCAATTAGGTGTGGACATAAGTGGCCATATACTAGGAATACTAGTTAGTGGACAGACCAGCTCGTAACTCAAACATCCATGACTAGTCTATCAAGCCTTTAAGATAAGCAATAAGGTAAATTCCCTGCATCTTATAGTGCATGAGATATGTCATTCTCATCACTCAAAATTTTGAGGTTCCATCATGTTGACACCCAAGCAAGGGACAAGGCACATCTAGACAAACATCCAACTAGTGTTAGGGGTGTGAGATGTTATTCCCAACACCCTACGTAATGGAATGTGATACCGTCATACTCAACATAAACCTTACCGTTATACCACAACCTCTATAAATGAAAAAATATATTTATAACATCTATTATGAGGGAATATATCTCATGTGTCATGTTCACAATGCCCATATATATAAATAAGTCATAATCATATTTATAAATATAAGCATGGGACAATACCTCCCATGCATCTCATTTATCAAGCTCAAGTTAACCAAGGAATTACAATTTAATTAATTACATTTGATTAAATGTGAATAGGCATGTCCATACCACCCATATCATTCATTCCATTTAAATAGTTTAATTCATTTTAAAAAGGGAAATCATCATGTATTAGCTATTCCACTTAATTAAACCATTCAATTCTTCATAGCATGGTTGTTAAAATTTATACGACTCAATGAGCCATTTAAATGGTCACATGGTTTACAATGAAATTTCCTACATTGTAAATTCTAATTATATATGGGCCAAAAACTTAGGAGGTGATTTAGATTCAATACAAAATTCATATAATAAGGGAAATTAACTTTAAAATCTAAGTCAGTAGCTAAAAAATGAGTTCTGGGAATTTGGAACAATTAACAACAAGGGGTAATTTAACTTTCCACACCCAAGGGGTGTCTATAAATGTGTTAACCATCCTCTAAACTACAAAATAAATATCAATGAACATGTATTACAATACAATGATTAATTTTATATGAAGAACTCAATAAAAAGTGGATACTTGGAAAAATCCATCGTGTAGAACAATGACATATCAATGAGAAATCCAAACTCATGGAAAAAATGAAGATACCACCAACCTCAAGGGCATAGAAAAATAATCACATGATATTAGACATAGATTTGAAGTATATTGGAGGAAATATAAGAAATCATCCAATGCCCATAAAATAGAGAAAAAGGAATTTCACCTAAATATAATTATGGATTAAAAGATAAACTTAGATATGAATGGATAGGGTTTGAGAGCTCAACTTAAAAAATACAATTCCATTGAAGGATCTTTAATCAGACACTATAAGTGAGGGTTTTAAACGATCTAAGAAAATAGGAGAAGAGGCCTTCAAGAGGAGGAAAGGGGGATGGTCCACTGAAATGAGTAGGAGAAATAAATAAATTAAATTAATAGAATAAAGTGGGTAAAATGTTAATTTAACACATAAAAACATGGGCACATGGTTTGTCCAAATGATTGGCCAAACCATGATCCCAACTGTGCACCATTTACTACTTTAAAGGGGAACCCCTCATGGTTAGGGGAACTGTTTGTCTAACCATGCACAAACCATGAAAAACCCACTATAAAATAACCTCTACAGCACCACACGACTGTGTTCCTGGTGTTGCACAATTTCAGGCAAACAATGTGGCTCCAGATGCACCTCTATTTCTCCCCGCATGGTTTTAGGAGACCATGTGGCCGGGGAAGCACAATGTCCACTAATCTGGTAGCACCGTTATTCATACAATGTTTCAGAACCCCGTGCTCTAAATGATCTCCAGACAGTCTTGGGACCTTACTTAGGCCATAATACACATTTACTAAGATTAAATCATGTCTTTAAATTGAAAAAAAGAGTCATACCTTAATGAAAAAATGGGTTGTTATAGCCTCACCTCTTTTAAGAAACCCATCCTCAAGTTGCCATTTTGAGGGTAAAGGGGTACCGTTAGTGAATAGTTTTATCCATTGAGCTCGTATATCACCATTATTTTTCCAGGCTTCATCTGGGAATCCATAGGAACAGAATCAAAGGAAATAACCTTATACAACGTTTCTTCATACTCTGATCCACAGTATGATTGAGATACTCCTCGAAATAATCGTCTACATCTGTTTCAACCTCATCAGAATAAAATACATGTGTGGGTTCTAGATAGTATTGATGAAGCTCAGATACATGAAATAAATCATGAATCACCAATTTATTTGAGGAAGTTCTAACTAGTAAGCCACTGTTCCAATCCATTTCACAACCTTAATGGGTCCAACAAACCTTGGTGAGATCTCACCCTACATCTGAATACATTTATGTCCAAAAATGGGTTAAAACATCAAGAAAACTAGGTCTACAACCTCAAACTCAAGAGGTCACCAACATCTATTTCCATTTGACCATCATCTGGACTGATCTATCATCATACACAATATAATCAGTTGGACCTGCTCTGTACTCTCTTTCCTGATACATTGTCCATGAGTAGCGGCCTCCCCCACCTCTATCCAAAATATATGTGAGAATAAAGGCTACAATATAAGGCTTCAAAAGGAGCCATCTCGATGGTATCCTAAAAGTTGTTATTATAAGATATCTTAATGAGTGGAATTTGTTTTTTTTATGAAAACCTAAAGTCAAGGAAACATGAGAGGGGAATTTCCTCTACCACCAGAATCATACGCCCCATATTTCCATCAGTTTGTGGGAGATAGGGTGTGCTTAGAATCACCTATGAACCCAAGGCCTTCAATAACCCCTTCAATAATCATGACCTAAAGTGAGAAACTCTTTCAGAAATGATAGAATATGGAGCTACAGGAAGGCGTGCGACCTCCCTAACTTAATTAGTTCCAAGCTCATAAATCGTGAAGGCATCTTTCATAGCTAAGTATAATTTATCCTTCATCCATTGATTAAATACAACCCACACTATATCATTTCCGTGAGGTGATCTAGTTAGACGAGTCATGAAATCCATCAAAACATATTCCTATTTTCAACCAATAATGGAAAATGTCTTTAAATCACTTCCCAACGCTGAATTTCCACCTTCACCATCTACTAGGTGGAACACTGAGTGATAAATCTAGCAATCTTGTGTTTCATACGAGCCCACCAGCACTGGCACCATAGATCTCAATACATTTATGTTACATTGGGATGCACTTCCCATGATGAGGTATGGAATTCCCACATCATCTCCTCTTTGATTTCAGCTAGTAACCATAAAATCATGTGGAATTGTATAGTATCATCCTCATCCACATTCCAATAAAAATATTCATCATCATCTGAAACATTTTAACTTTAGAAAAGGCCTTTAGGATCAGATAGTTTCCACAATATAACTCATTCCAAAATAGTATAAATCACTGAAAAGGATGAGTTGATTGTCTGACTATTGTCCTCCTGAACCTCAATGTGAATATTTAAGAATAAGGCAATGAGATTACATTCTCCACTGGATTCCTAAATTTCCTGAGTCTGAGTCTTCCAGATCCAAGAATTGACAATAACATTTCCTTTTATAGGTGTGTAAGAAAGATAAAAATCAAACGAATGTAAGTACTCGACCCACATGCACTTCCTAATATTGAGATCTAACTATGTAAAATTATACTTGAAGATTTTTTTATTATTGAATACTAGAAAACTCTCTACAAGTAGATAGTGTCTCCAACCACATAAATAATGAAGTACAACATCTAGATTGAGGCCATACATTGGGTAGTTCTGCTCATGAGACCCCAAATGATGAGACCTGTACGCGAAGACTCACTTATCTATCATCAAAACAAATCCAAGCCCAATACCTGATTCATTACTGTGTATAATATATATTCTTCTTAGCTGTGGAAGAATCAGTATTGACACTAAATTCAAAACACCCCTTCAACTCCTAAATGGATACTTCCCAAGAATTTGACCTCTCCAATTTCACACCCTTCTTTGTCATGCCCCTAAGAGGCGCTGTGAGTCATGCGAAATCTTGGATGAAGAATTTGTAATATCCTGATAGTCCTAAGAAACTTTAGATGTCCATGAGGTTCTTGGGATACTCCAAATAAACCACAAGTCTCACTTTCTCTAAAACTATTGGGACAACTGACTTTGATATGACATGACATTGGAAGTGGTATTTGTCGATACAAAAGTGGAATTTTTTGAGATTTGTATAGATTTTAAGATATATCATTATATTCAACATTATTTCAAGATGTTTTGCATGGTTATGTTAAGAACAATAATACACTAAGATATCATCAACACATACTACAAATAATGAAACCAAATATGGGTGGGAAACCCATTCATTAAATTAATCAAGATAGAAGGATGAATTTGTGAGACTGAATGACATGACCGGGTACCCATATAGACCATTCCAACTCCTAAAAGTTGTATGAGTTATGTCTGATGACATAACACTCACTTTAAGTAGCCCAAACTCAGTTGTATCTTTAAAAAAACTCTCAATACTTGGAGATAAAGAATGGGGTTATCTATTCTAGGAATTGGATATTGATTATTGATTATGACTTATTTCATACAAGGGTAATCCATGAAAATTTAGAGGGAACCATTTGACTTCATGGAGAAATTGACTAGTGAACCCCAAGGAGAAGTGCTGGGGAATATAATGCCTTTAGCTTCCCGATCAGGAAACTACTTCTTGAGCTCCAGAATCTACTTAGGTTCCATCATATAAGGAGGAATGGTCATTGGAACTGATCCTAGAACAAGACCAATGGTTACCTCTACCTCTCACACCTGAACTAGACGATAGAAATATTTAGGAATGAAGTCTATTAAATGATCTACTATAGGAGGAAAAACTCTGTGTCGTAACCCCTAATCATCTATAAAAATATTGGCGATCTGAGCTATGAAACTACAAAACCTATGATACTCTAGTCCGAATCAGATATCTTGAACATCACATTCTCCCTTATGCACATGATTACCACCATCTGGTGATGAAAATTAACCCTTTGACGGTAGAAATAAATACGAAATCTATAGGGAACTAAATAATATATCCATATGATTACATCAAATCCAGTCATGTTAAGGACAAAAAGGTTCCATAAAAATAGGTATCCACGTATCTCAAGGGGATAGTCCTTAAAATTATGAAACCCCTCTCATCCGATACCTAACTGGGTATCAAGAATCATAATTCCATAAAAGTGTTAGATCTCAAGGCCCATAATCTCTATGACTTCCTCAAATATAAACTCATGAGACACGCTTGTAGTAATTAAAATAGACCCTAAAGTCAAGGCCACTAGAATAATACCTCATAATATAGAATGTTTAGCAAACTAATCTTCTAGCATAAGATAGAATAAATTTAACTAGACTATACCTTGTCCCTATGTCACTACCTAATTTCCATGAGAAAGAACACTCTCCTAGAACTGAGATTCACAAGTTTTACTTCCCCTACCTCGACTGCCACCTTGTCCTGATCGACCAATATTATTCCAGCTGCCTGCCTGTCATTATCCTACTGGTGCTTCTACTGAACATGGAGTGGTCATAGATCCCCTCTAACTAGTAATTGATGGGAATATTCTATATAAATGCTAGATATGGCCCCTCATTCTGTATCCTCTTCACTCCAATGGATCCAACATGAATTTTGTTTTAGTATGTCTTGACTTCCTACTCTGGTGACATATCAGAAATATATTAGCATGAGGTACCTGACAGCGGCTACCTCCATGATTAGTTTTCAAATGTCTCTTTTACCCAAATGAAGAATTACTGATAGATCTAGTTGTTGAACCACCATTATTCATACCAGTAACTTCACACATATTTTCTCTCAAATAAGGACCTGGTTTATGTTTTCAGAAATATTGGTCAAAATAAACACATTGACCAATGATCAAATGTTGTATAACATCACATCATCAAATAGAATATTGGTCATAATATCATCACTTAACAGAGTAAGAAAGAACCACTTCAGGTCAGTATAATGAGCAGATTATTCCATAACAGACATACTTCTCTCTTGCGGGTTCATGAATTCTCTAGCTCTGTCAGCCTTCATAGTTAGGGGAAAGAAGTATTCCTTAAATGTTTTATGAAAATACTCCCAAAAGGCATTGTGATATCGATCTTCCTAGGTGATAAAATCCCACCACCTATTTTTAGAATCATGTAACATATACACAACAATCTTGAACCTCCACTATGAAGGCATATTAAGATTCTCAAATGTAGAAAAAATTGATTTTATCCATGATTTAGCAGTGTGTGCTCTACCATTACCTTAAAAAAAGTGAGGATGTTCCTAGTGGAATTGCTGAGTCTTATGTTCCATACTCGGGCAGGTCAAAAAAAAATTGAATATTTGAAAACATATGTAGGAAACCATCTCAGAACTAGGATTCAGTACCCATATCATGTACCCGAAGAGGTTCCATAGTTGGCATTATAAGATGGATCACTATAATATTATAGATCTCCATCTCAATATCATGGTCAGCACCACCTTCAAGGCGCTTAACTAGAGGATATCATGGAAGTATGATACTAAAATTACAAATGCACTACTCATAAGAGATTTAACAATTGAGAAGATTGCAGATAGAATAGTAGGACTTGCACAAGGCCTTCCTATAAAAAATGATCACGCCTATCTTTATGATCCGAAATTCAGTTCTAAGTAGTAGAAGAGAACATAATGGGCATAATAATGTAAGAGATACACCAATACACACTAATAAGGCTATGTTATGGTCTTTGTCTTTGTTTCACATGTATAGAATAACTAATTTCACATTAAAAGTCATGTTTATTTTAGATTTTTACCATTTCAAATATTTAAATTGATTTAAAATGGTTGAATTATTTTGATTACCATTTAAAATACATAAGGGACCATAATCCTTTTGAACCAAAATATTCCATCCACTTAACCCACACCACAACACAATCTATCCCATGCAGAAAATGGTTTTTATCTCAACATTATATAATTGAATACTTAAAGAGTCTTCTTTAACCTATTATAGATAGCACTGTTAGGCTAAGGCATGCACCTTAAGTATCAATTATGCTTTCCTTTCCCTACAAGATGTGTACATACAATTCAACGCATATTCAAGGCAATAATATTATGAAATAGGAAAATGCATGCTAAAAATGCATGTGATATTTAAAAATTCCTTGCTTTTTAGTCATATTATATCTAAGTGATACATAAACTAATGAAACATGCTTATTTCATCAAGAATAGGTGAAAGAAGTCACTATTTCAATAATACCAATAATAATAACAGCATAAGACATGTGTGTTACCCATAGGAAAAGCTGTATCAACTATTAATGGCCAATCAATAATATAAATTCTCCATCCCAGGTAATTTCAGTTTCCCTAGTACATGGGTTAGCTATGTTTAGGTATAAAGTCAATTATAGATCTAATTTACTCCTAGTATACTATATAGTACCCAAACTATAATAAAAAGCAAAAAAAAAATATGATACAACCTTGTAACGTCTCAACCTATGGTCCCCTTAACATGTGCCTCAAGCAAGTGGGTCACATGGCCTCAAGCATGCCTCCCCGTATGCCAGAGGCTACTGACTGACAGTGAGGGTATAAAGGTCATTCAGTGGAGAGACTATACCCTCATATCAGAATGGAAAATTTGATAACAATAATATATATTCAATAATAAAATAACAATATAAATATAAATAATAATAAATTGGGGTATAAAAAATAGGATATTAATATGAAAAATTATTTTACCATGTTTAAAATTAAATATTCATTTTTAGATTTAATATATATAAATAGTTACATGCACTTATGTTAAAATTAATTTTCTATACACATATGATATTAATATGAAAAATTAGATTTAATATATATATATATATATAGTTGGTCCAAATTATCTATAAGGATCATTTTATTTTTATTTATTAAAATTAAATTACCATGTTGAAAATTAGTTAGCACGTCAAAACCCAAAAAAATAGTAAAAGTAAAAAAATTTAAGGATAAATGGTATAAAACATGTTTGAAACATGTGTGGGATCTATTTTTTGGGACTTTATCAACCCCAAAATACCCTAAAATTCAATTTTTTAAATTTAAGATCCATTAACCCCTGAATAGTGTCATGACATTATTGAAAAATGATGACTATTTCTAGAAGATCTGATTTTCATCTTTTATTAGGGGATACCATTTCCACCCATAAAAGTTACACATCACCTTCAAATTAATCATTTATAAGATTCTATTTTTCTACCAAAATAACCCATTCCATATTCCTAAATCCCCTAGTCACACTAATTTATCATAATACCTTCAATTACAAGGAGTATTTCAAAAAATGATCAGGTCCCCAACACAAGTGTTATCTCCATCATAAGATTTTCTTATTAATCTCAATCTTTAAAATATCTTATCACCAAAATAATTTTATAACTAAGGTATCAATAGTATTCTGAAATATTTTTATATTAATGTTAATTCAATTAGTTATTCATTTTTAACAACTTATAAATATAAATTAATGTTAATCGTGTTTGTACATGGACTACCACATTCATGATGAATCATTTTTTTATTTCTTATATAGTTTTTAATTATTTATAAAAAAATATTAAATCTTGTTAATCATAATAAAAAAATAAAAAAATTATTATTATTATTATTTTATAATTATATTTTTTAAAAATACACACATATTTAACCATACTCATCCAATGAGTTAAAACAAGTTTATGTTTTGGTTAGATTAACCACCTACAAGAAAGATTATATAGAACTATATCCTAAATGAATATGGAAACATAAATAATAATAATATTATAATATAATTATTATAATATATTAATAAAGTCATTATTTTTATATGTTTCTTAATATTTTATATTTTGAATTTAACTTATTATGAAAATATCATTTTCTTTTAAAAAAACAATGAAATAAACCAACAACGATTCCATTTTCAGGAAGCATAACAAAAAAAATTATGTAATAAAATAAAATATTCTTAATAAATTTATGTTATATATTATAGTATACTAAATGCTAAATTGGGGAATGAAAGTGTGGGCTCACTATATAAAAGTATGAATCTTGCACAAACAGTTAAAGACATTAACACTTGATGTTGAAAAATGATTACAACAATCTAATACATGAAGATAGTTGGTTTTAATAAATATTATAAAAGGAAATGTATATGTGTAAGGCTATAAAGTAGAAAATTAATAAATTTATATTTATCTTACATGAGTTTAAAGAACTTATTCAAACAATTAAGGGTAAAGGTAAGGGACATGGTAACTCTAAACCATTTTATTGAGTTATATTAATTTCTTATTAAACATTAATTTTCCAAGATATTCAATTTTGATTTACATTCTCTTTATTTTTTGGGGAATTTTTTTCCACCCAAATTGATTTTCATGAATGGAATTATTTTTATTTTTCGTTGGAACAAATGAATAATTTCGGAAAATAGACTCATAACTATGACATTTACAATGATTAATACAATAGATTTTCTAAAAAACCTTTTATGATTTATTTTTCATTATCTTAAAATGATATATACCTCATGAAGATATGTTTTGATCATCCTCTATATGTTATTATATTACAAATAATTTTTGAAAATGATATTTTTATATCCTATTATTTCTCAAGTTCATGTAATCTGATAAGTTTAAATAACCCATTATTTTTTCCACGGGTTATTTAAAATATGACGATGACTGAGTTTAAGTGGAACCCATATCCACGGATGATGATGTGCATAGTCCTATATTTCCATCTAATGAATTGATTTTATATCATGTCTCTTGAAATAGTTATCCATATTTATAATTAGTTTTTTTATTCGAGCATGGGAATGATGGTTTTGCTCACATTTTCAAGAACAAACCTAATGGGTTTATTTACTTAGGCATATTCATAATGGGTTTTATCACACAAGATTTAGTACGCTTATGGTTGTTCTATATTTCCACGATTTTTACTAGGTTATGCCAGAATTTCAAGATGCATTTAATTTCCCTAAAATTCCATGTGTTCATGATTATGAATTATTTCTAAAGTATACATCACTTTTATTTCATGGTCACACGTTATATGAATATTGAGATGTGTTTTGATCCTAATCATATCATTTATTATTCTACAACTATCTTTTATGATCTTATGCTACACAAACATTTTTATGATTATAATATAAGTTCATTTGATCTTTTATTATCATATTAATGTCTCCTTTATGTTTTCTTCATGATATGATATTTTGAACCCTTTCTAATAAATTGATCTCACCCCTATCTTATGTTTCCAATTACCATGTTATGAAAATTATTATATTATATGAGATATCTAGAAAGGGTCTTATAGAGCATGATTATAGCTAAATTTTCACAAGAGTAGTAAAATATTATGTTTGTGTATCTAATTTGGAATAGACTAAACTGTGTGGTCCTTGGTTTATGTGAAAATTTGTGATATCTATCATTTAAATCATGGGATTAAAGTATTATATATGCCATGTTTGTCTTGGGTGGATATAGTTATATACTTGTAGTCTATATTAAATGTATTTACTAAATAAGAGTATTCCACTTGGATATTTATAAAAATTCATTAAATTATCCTCACAATATCTCACTTATAACAAGAAGCGTGCGATCTTAATAATGTTTAAAAGATATAATATGAAATTAGTAAATAACACACAATTCCGATATAACACTTTCAAAAAACAAAGATTTAATATCAAAATAAATCTTCTCAATTAATAGTTTTTCATAAATTAGATATATAAAAAAAATTTATTCTTCTAAATTATATATAGTTTTTATATGTTCATGAAAATACTATAAAACAATTTTCTTATTTTATTTTTTTATCATTATTCATTTTTTCCCGAATTATAAATAATAAAAATAGTTGTAGTTCAGTGTCTCATTAATTTATATGTTTATTCACAGTAACAATTGTTTATAAAAATATTTTTTATTTCATGGTCATATTAATTAAAATTAAAATATTCTATGATTTCAAAATTAGGGGAAAATCATCTTATAATAACCTTTCATAAATAAATTGTATAACTGTTTTCAATTTAATAAAATAATAATTATAATTTAGTTACTGAATCTCTAGGAAAATATTTTCTAGATGTAAGAAACATATAAATAAACTAGTATTTATTATTAAAAAACATTAATATTAGAACAGATATCTTATATAATAATAAAATCACCATTGTTGTATTTCAAAATGAATTAACAAGACTTTGAACTCATATAACAATAAATAACTTTCATGTAACATTAAATATTGAATATATCGATTTATTTCATACATATATCAGATCATTAATCAATTTGTTTATAAATATTAAAATAATTCTTATATTAATTTATTCAAATAGTAAAAATTTGTGAAAATTTAATTACTTGAGTAAACATACTATCACATAATTAAAACAAAACCATTATTAAAACAAAATTTACTTTTATAACTATCATAACTAATATTGTTTTGATAAAACTAGTCAAAAAAACTCTCTAAAAGTGTGTTTTTAAGATAAAATTCAAAAATAGATCTAAATATGGGTAGGAGGGGTGTCTTGGAGTGGTGGTCTTGATGGTGGGTAGGAGCATCGATGCATTCATGAAAGGTTTCATGTTTCACCCAAGCTAACAAATGTGGAGTAAAAACATATATGGGACTAACTACTTGGGATAAATGACACGTCTAAAACCCATTTTGGCTAGTTTTACAATCTAAATATGGGAAATGTTGTGGGGTTTTAGACCCTTGATATGATATGAAATCCCTTAGGTTATGTTAAATGAATCCAAAGCTCAACATGGGTTTATTAAAACACTAGGACAAATAAATAAATAAAACCAATCTATATTTGGGTTATTATGAAAATGTAAGGTTTTATTAGCATCACTAATATATGGGTTTGTGTGGTTATATGTCTAATATATTAGGATAGGATGATTGATTTGGACAACTTGAACCCAATCAGAGTGTGTGGGTTTTTTTGAATAATCTTCATTTATAATAAATATAAATGCCATATATTATTATTTATAAATTTATTGGATGGTTCTTAGAAAATTCCATCATTATATTATTAAATATCTAGGCATTGCCATTTTCTAATGTAAAGGTAGTGAATGAAATAAAAAAATAATTGGTTCATGATTTCTTATTTTTTTATTTTGTGTTTGTAATGTATTTGAAAATAAATTCATGTCGAATCTAATTTCAAATTTATATATTATTTATTTACTATTAATAAGTTTCCATAATTTATTATTAGATGTAATTTATCAAATTTGGTTTTATCCATAAATAAAAAATTATTTTAAATATTTATTCATGGTAGATACTTATACAATTTTTTATTTATAACTTTTTAAAATTATTTTCTATTCATATAAATGTTTGATATTCTTAATTAGGTTGATAATTTTTGTAACTAAAGAAATTATTTATTCCAATAAAATCAAATTACATTATTCCTTGAAAAACATAAATATTTTTTATATTTAATTAATCTATCTATTAAAAAGAAATCAAAAATTATTTTTTTGTGTAGGAAATTTATATCATTTCATTGAAAACATATAGATAAATCATTATCAGAATTCATCTAGAGCTGTTTTGTGTATAGTAAACAAAATTAGTCAATTTTTTATTTATTTTCACTTATAATAAAAAATTATGTTGATGGTGTTAACACATTAACTTATTAAATAATTTTCTAAACAATTATATTGATAGTTTTTATATCTCATTGTCATAAAATAAACTATTTAGGATGAAACTTAATCCTACAATTATCTGTATATGAAGAATATATATTATTATTATTATTTCCTTCATTATTATTTTTCATATAAATATAAAAATTCCACCATGTCACTTGTTATTGATAATAAATAATTAGGAACTCATTGAATTTTTAGAAACATTTATAATTTTAATTTATAATAATCATTATAATTATTTATAGTTAACAAGTCACCTTATCATTTTAGTAGAATAAAAAAAATTAAACATTATTTGACCTCCAAACATTGGAAAAGGAAAGGGATATAAATAATATTTTAAGATTAAATGGTAAGTATATTTTGATGGATATATCCCTTAATTTCTCTTATATATGATTCATACTTCGTTTTATTTTATATTACGATATTATTATATCATAATGTATGATATATGATATTATGGTACAACCTCAGTCTATCTTAGTGTTTGAAAGAGTGTATCATATAGACTTTTCTTATTAGTAAATCATATTTGAAGATTTAATTCACACCCTAGAATAGATTGTGGTATTTTAATTTGAAGAAACGATGGAATTATAGAAGGTATTGTATATGTTGTTAACCTCACATGTGATTTTTTTACACATATATTCAAATTTAAAGATGTTAATTTCTAGGATTATGGATTAGAGAATATTATTTGAGGGGACATGATCCCATATCTAGAATTTACCTATTCTTTGGAACTAGAAGTTATATCCAGGAATTTTTGTGTAACTATTGGTAATGAGTTGTTAATTAATTCAATTGTGTGTCGGGAGGTTTTATGAGTCCTAAAATCATTAAGTATAATTATAAAGTTATACTATAAATCTTTCACATGATATAGGGAATCCATGTTTATAATGAATATTTTTAAAGGAAACATAATGAGTTATAATAAACTTGAAAAATATGTACTTTTTAGAGTATTTGTTGGTTTTCTAGAATGTGTTAAGGATGTTATGTCATAAGATGTATTTTTTAGCATTCAAATTAATAAACATCAAACTTGTTTGAGAATATTTCATGATACATTATTAATTTAGAAATTATTTTTTGAGAACTATAGGGGAATTATCTAGAAGTTTGATGTTTGTGAAGAAGATATGTAGCTAAGTTTATTTTAAATTAAAAACATCTTACATTAATATATAACAATATTTTGGAGAATATATACAAAAAATAAAAAATATTTCTTTATTTTAATTATTTTTGAACATTAAAAATAATATGTAAAGGTTATATATTTGAAAATAATTTAGAACTAATAAGGGTATATGTATAGAAATACCAATAATGGGCGAGTCTATAAGAATAAGAAAAATAAAAGGAATCCACAAATTCTAATAACCTTTCTTGATTAAATTCTAAATATTTTAGTTTAATAAAATTTAAATTGATAGATATAGATGAAGTGAAACACTATTGAATAAATAGAGGTTGGTGAGGATCAATGAATATTAAAGGTAATGTTAAGGCTACTTAATTTAATCATAGTATATGTTTCAAGATAATAAATTTCTAAATAGAATAAATCAAATAATTAAAAGCAGTAGAAGTTTAGGTAGTTCAGTCATTCAAAAGAAGAGATGATGAAAAGTTTTGAAGTTAATTTTTTTGGAAAGATATGTGGAGTTTTGAAGAATGATATATGATTCAAATAGTTATTAAAAGAATTATGTAATAGTATAAATTTATTGAAGTAGAATCATGATCGAGAGATGCATGGTTTTGATGTTTGAGAAGTAGAGGATGTACCAGAACTAGATGTAAAATGAGTCACTGAAAGAATAATAAAATGTTTTTAGATGTTTGAGAACATAATTACATTTAATCTCTAAGGGGAATTATATAATGATTATGTGAATTCAAATTAATTTTGATGATTTTGTTCTATAATTCATGATACAAAAATCATAATGTTGAAGTTTCTATTCCTAGTGAGATTTTTGAAAGCCTTAATGGAATTTGATGTTGATTTTTACATAGGTTTTGTTGTTTTTATACTCTAATATTTTGATCGTTATTAATGGTGTTAAAATGGGATTTGATAAAGTAAAAACTATTCAAATTTTATAATGAATATTCCACTTCTATTTTTGAGGAAGGATTAAATAAAATAGTGGAAGTTATTCTAGGATTTCTACTGATAAAGTGACAAAATAAATATAGAAATATCAAACTACATATTCTGAAAGATCTTTTTGAAAAAATAATTATAGGTATGAATTTGGATAATTTAATTAATTTTGAAGAATATCCTAGTTTTAGATGATTTTTGATTTGAAATATAGAAAAATGATGTTCTAAACATTATTATTTTGGATGGTAAATTTTTTGAAATTAATTTTTGTGAGTTGGAAATAATTATAATTATTATGAAGTTTTATAATAATATCAGTAATTTGGAGTGGAATATTATATAATATTTTTGATCTTTCTCATTTTATTTGTGGACCATTGAAGACTGGAGGGATCCTACATAATAATTTTTTAAAACAACTATTTATAGTTAATAACTTCCTTGGTATGTGCATGTCAATACTTCCCTATAGTTTCCTCAGTTTTAAAAAACATCAGTGAAGGTATTGAGATAAGAATGATAAATTATCTACATTTTTAATCACTTTTATAAAATATTGATAAGATCTATTTCTCATAATTTTCCTAAAAAAATCAGAGTGTAGATACCCACATTGGTATCAAAGTAAATAAAAACCTATATTCCATTTATTTATTTATATTTTTGAAACATATGTGTGTGTGTGGTATATAATGTTTCAGGGAATCGAGTCACTGAGATGTCCCAATGTTTAATTTCAGTTTAATTAAAATAGAAAAAGATTATTTTCAATTTCACCTAGATTCTCTATAGTAAATCATATTCCTAAGCACCTAAAGTGGTATCAAAGAAACCTAGGTTCCCTCTAAATGATCCTTACATTATTGAAGATGAAGAATCTGAATTATGTTAAAAATTAATGTTTTCATACATTTTATGGAACTAATTATCATGGAAAGAATTATAGGATGATTCCCTATGTTCATTGACTTTTCTTAGATATTATTAAGGTCGGTAATATGGGATTTATATTGATTGAAAAAATTATCACATGAACATTTTTGATAAAATAATCATGGAAGTTGATGGAAATTCTTCGAATGAAATTATTTTGTCTATATCAAAAAAAGTTTATAAAAATGTTGTCGGATTCGAAAATAATATGGTTATTTGAGAGAAAAAATGAAATCATCATTGAATGGAATGTTAAAGTGAAGAAAGTAAATATAGAGATATGTAGAAGTAATATTAATTATGTGAGAGTGGATAGTGAATAAATTTCTAATGAATAGATTATAAAAGTTAATGATATCGTCATCAATATCATAAGTCTTGAAGATACCTTGGAAGATTTTATTTTAATCAACAAATTGATGAGAAACTTCCCTATCATATTTTATTTTAATGTTTCTATATTAAATGATAGAGATGATTTTCCCTTAGTGAATTACATAACATTGTTGTGTATAAGATGTGAACAAACTTGATATTTGAGAACAATATCAAGGAGGTGATAACATTCTAAACTATTAGAAATGTTAAAATTAGAGAATTAAAAGATGATTACTCAAGTATATTGAAAAATGAGGAAGAAAGGGCTAAAGCATATTAGAGGATTACATATCATATCATAAATTATCTTGGAAAAGTAAAAGCTATGTATAAGGGTAAACTCCATGTAAATTGTTTAATGTGTGGTAGAATTAGACATTTTTAACATATTATCCAAGGAAAAATGTTAGTGAATATAAATATTGCGAAAAATAAAGGAACCCTTAGACAAATAAATGGGGTTAAAATTCCAAGGGTATCAAAAAACATATGTTGATTGTAAGAATAATTTTTCCATGTGGAAAAGGTGAAGTATTCTAAGAATATAAGATAAATACTACTCTAATTTTATTTGTAATTCTAATGAATAGGTTCCTTAATAGTTTTAAAATATCATTTCTCATATTGAAAAACATGAAAATACATCAGGTTATGAAGAAAAAGAAGGTGAATATAATTACAAGGAAATTATTTTCAATGATAAACTTAAGGTATGTATATAGAAGAATAATAAACCAAAATATGAATATAAGATATTAGTTAAATAGTATTTAAATAACAATTATAGAAAATAATAACTTATCAAAAGAGAATACAATTACATTATGGAACTTAAAAAAATCAATTTGTTGGTTGTGGATCAAGAAAATGTTGTCAATTATCTTGATGAAAATAATACTATAAAGAAACAATACTGTAGAAAGAAATAATTAATATGTCTCAAAATCATAAATATTTTAATTTCACAAAATATTCTCAATCCTTCCTTTTCCATTCTAGTGTATTTCATGGTTTGGGAGTGTTTTTAAAAAATTTACATGTTGTTCTAAATATTCTTTTGTAATATATAATGGGAATATAATATAGTGTTGAAAAATATAAAATTAATATAAATATTTTAAAAGTTTATTTGATAATTATTTATGGATTTTTTGAAAGTTATTATAACATTTTAGTTGTTTTTTTGAATTTTTGAAGCGATGAAAAAAGAGTTTCCTTAAATATTAATTAGTTAGTTTAATTAAAAAATTGACCTTTCTAATACAATATTTACCCTTATTCATGAAAATATAGTTGGGTAGTGGAATGTCATTGTTTTTATTCTATGTATAAAGGTGTGTTATTTTTGTTATTGAGTTTCATAATGGTAAGGGTGATTTTTCTTCCCTTATTCAATGGTGCCCCTGAATTTATAAGGGTTCAAAAAGTGTAGTTGAACTCTCTGTAAGGGTATATGATATTTTATAAATCCTATGTAAGGGAAATCCATGTTATAAAAGGGTTTGAAGAGGTTTATCTATGAATTGAGTTTCTTCCCGTCAATTTAGTAAACCCTTATTTATCTAATGTTTTAGTGACCCAAAAGTCTTGATAAGATTTTAAAAACTTTTTCTTAGTTCCTTTTGACATTTCTTGGCATCATATAACCATCTATCATTTATACTTAGGGGTGAAATACATTACACTATAAAATAAATATCCAGGTAGGGGATATATGACTTATTCATTATATTTAGTAAAAGTGTGAAATTATCTTACTTTATCTTATTTTTTTTATATTTATGTAATTGAAAATAATCAAATAAAATATAGAAAATAATAACTTGAGGAAAAATAATGAGATAAATTTGAAATTATAAAAGTGGTGGATAAATTCATGGTGTGAAATTTTGTTAATGAAATATTATTAACTTCATAAATTTAAATGGGAGAATATATGTTATGTAGTATAATGTTTTCTTGAATTATTAATAGAATATAATTAATGTCTTATTTAAAGCAATTAAATATAATCTTACTTCTAGAAGAAAATGATTAAACTATTATTTTTATTTTCCAAAATTTCTTTAGAAATAGTCTTTCATTATAAATATAAATTATGTAATCATGGAATTAATAAATTTCTTATTTAATTGAATATTATTAATTATTATTTTCAATAATAGAGTTTAATGAATTATCACAAAATGTAGACAATTTTTATATAATTTGTATTATTATTAAATTAAAGATAAAATAAAAACACAAATGTTATATAATAATGATAATTATTATGAAAATTATCATGGATAGATTAACGGATAATCAAATAAACTTTTTATAATTAACATTTAATAAAAAATAATGATGACATGCTATAATGTTTAAATTGATTAAATAATGTTGATGAAGATTGTTTGATAATTCTGTATATTAAAAAATTCAAAGGGAGAGGGTCACATATGTTATTATTATTTTAAATAGTATTAATAAATATATAGAATTAATATATTTTTAAAGGTATATTATCACAAGTTATAATTTAATTAAATTCTTAGAACCTTAATTATTATTGAATGTCGGAATGTTTATTTGAATTCTTGAAATATTTGGGATGTGTGATATCATGATTTTTGATATATATTTTTTACTCTAGTATTAATAGATACATGACATATTTTTTTCTGGTTGTTATGAATGATTAACATACATGGACATCAAATAAAACATCAACGCTGTAAATACTTTGTTTAAAACAAAAGACACATGATTGAATAATTATTTTCAAGATTATTGATAAATGACTTAGATTCTTAGGTAATCATTCAAGAATAAATAAATAATATTTAGCCTTGTATTTTTATAAGGATATAGTTTCTAAGATTTATTAATCATAAATCATTCTATTAAATTTAGTTATGATAATTGAATGATTTATTAAATAATTCAATTAGGGATGAGAAAGCTTGTAATTTTTTAATTAATATTGGACTACCATGTTTGTTCTCTATATTTTCCATTTATTATATGTTTTGAATAATGTATTGAATATATACGTAATATCTTTGGATTTAGATCCTTGATATGTTTGAATGATAACCTTACACGGTTAAAATATGGGGCGTAGATGCCCAAGGATGTGATGGTGGTATGGGCTGTTGGTTATGGTGTCGATGATAGGTGAGGACACCTAAAGCTTTGGGGGTTGTAAGGGGTGTTAGTTATATATTAATATTATCAGGATGTTCTAGATGTGATATTATACATTATGCTTTTAGGGATGACACTAAGGCTAATGAAATGGGTTAAAGTTGGTCTTTTATAATATTGTGCTAAATACATGAATTATATATTTATGGATGATGGATAATTGTTATCTATATAATTAGCTTCCAACTGTAGAGAGAAGTTTGAAACTACAAAATTTACGTGAATATTTTATGTAATAGAATGGGATTATTTCTATAGAAACTGATTGATTATGAAATTATAAATCAATGAATGATTGATTGTGGTTGGTTATTAAGGATTACATTATGATAATGAATTACTTGAGAATACAAGAAGAGAATTAATAGTTCCATTGGAACATAGCTCAATGGATCAGAATGTTAATCTTGAAAATAATATTGGTAATAATTAATTAATTAATTGAAATAATGTTTTTTGCTTATGTGATTTTGATACTGAGGCCTTATTGGTGGCATCTGGTAGTTATATGAGACCTTATCAGAATATGATTCTAAGGATTGATAGTTTATCATTGTGTTTTTATGAGATTTATATATATCTAGATTGTTTTTTATGTTTACTATCTACCCCATTAATATCGGTAGGGAAACTGACACACAATGGACTTTCAAAGGGCATTTTCCCCAATATCATGGTTTTCAAGGAATGGATGGCTGATAGCCCCACTATTGCTCTTATTTTTTCTCATGGTAGTATTATGTTATGGTATTCATGGTTGTTATTTTTCCCAAAAAATTATCATAGAGTGATATACTGGATTATGATTATTTTTACAGACATATATCCCTGGATAAGGTATTATAATAGTTATTATAGGTTTGTTGTGTAACGATTGTAATGGATTGATGTATAATAAACAATGTGCAGTATGTGTTGGCTCCCAAAAACAACTTGGTTATTATGTGGAGATACAGTTGGGATGGTGATATGATGTGATGAATAAGGTGCATGTTTTTTCCAAGGTGTTTTTGGCCGGATTACATTATCTCAGGTATCTTCAGGATATATTTTGGAGAGAGACCACTCAGTACATATGATTTTGGGGAAAAGTGGAAAAAATGGGGAAGTTGTAGTGGGGTACCCTTTTTTTTAATACATTACATGATCTCTTGTATGTTATAATTGGTGAGATATTACCTTGTCATGGATATGAAATGAATAGTAAAATTATTTTGGTGATGATTTGGATTCATTTATTTACTCACTGGGATTTAGTATTCTTATTTAACATTTACGATGGGAGGTTTCAAGGAGGATCCTACTATGTATACAATTTATGCTCAACCTATGTATGTATAAACAATTTTATTGTCACTAGGAGCTAGTTAGTGATCAAACTGGACTTTTGTAGTTTGAGGATTTGTCTAAGAGTTGTTGGAGATTTTGGTAACTTTTGAGGATCTATTTTAGTTTTATTTTGTTGTTTTAGTAGTTTTTCATAACATTCATATCATGTATTTGGAATTATTATTATTTTGTAATCATCATGATTTGTTTGGTTGTTTTATCTATCTTATCTCTCCTATTTCTTATATCTTATAGGGTAATTCCTTCTATATGTGTTCATGTTATGATCTTGGTGCTTTTTCCTAGACCATGGCCTATTGGATGATGGATTCAAGCATTATTATCTCCCTTCTATTATTTCCATCCCAAGAGGGTCACCTTTAGGGGAAGGGGTCTTGATAGAGTGGTTTCAAAGGTTCAAGTTGAGAGATAGGATGGAGTTTTGAGTTAATAACTGAAAAAGATACATGGGTTAGTTGGGAAAAATTTTCTTCTAGGATTAGTAAATGCTTTAATCATGGGAGACTAGCTTGGAAACTATATTCTTGGGACCCCTATAATCAAATTCAAGGACCATTAAATTTTATAGATATGTTAAGTTAAGTGAAACTACTAATGGGGTAGATTCCATTGAAGGGTTCATGCATCATGCATGTACATATATATATGGGTTAGAAAGTGCTAGAAGTTAACACAATCTCCTAGGCCTCTGAGCGGAATCTCTCCCACGACGTCACTCCACTAGGGTTTCTCGGGGGTTCCTCGGAGGGGGAGGCTGGCATGGTCTTGGCTTTGTCTCCTCCATTTACCTTCCTATTTCTATATTTTCTCTTTTTCTATTGCAGGTGTGGTCTTTGCTTGGCAGAAGCTTCATCGGATGGGGTTGGTGGCCCAGTTGGGGTGTGTCTCTCTGTTGAAGCCCTGACCAGATTTTACTGCTGCTCTAGACTTCGGATCCTTCCCTGCTATCCTAGTTGGTTCACTGTGGTGGTTGCTCGGTGATTTTGGGATGTGCAGGTCATCTTGTCATTGGTGCTCCAAGAGGTGCATCTCTTGCTGGCCTCAATCTGTGATGTGATGGTATTCGTTGGATGGATGGTGTGAGCGGTGTTAGGGAGTTTCCTTATCCATTGGTGATGGATTCCTCAGTTTGGGATGTGTTCCTGGTGGTTGTCTCTCCATTGAAGCCTGGGCCGATACCTTCAATGCTATGGCGTTGCGCTCCTTGAGCTGCCCTCCTAGTTGGTCGACTGCGCTGGTTACAATCACGCTTTTTGATGTGCATTTGTTCAGCCATGGTGGCCTAGAAGGTAGCTCCAATTCTGGATCTGGGTTGATGAAGATCTTCTTTACGGATGGTATGAATGGTTGGTTTGTTCTTCCGATGTCTCTTGTAGTGCGTTCAAGTTTGTTTCTGGTTTTTGGGCTCCATCTTCGGTGATGCGCTACGATGGTCAAAATGTTGTTTGGGACAGCGACGAGGACCTACGTGATGGGCTAGTCGGACGACGACTTTCTCAGCGACGACGTGTGTTATCGGCTGAGCTTTGGTGTATGTTTAAATTTTCGATGGTGGTGTTTCGAACCGATGAGGATGATCAGGGTGAGTAACGATGGGTTGATGATGGACCATCGATGTTGTTTTCCAGTGGATGGTGTCGACGGCGACCTGCTATGATGTGATGATGGAGGTATGTGATGTTAGGGTTTCCAGATCGGGGTGGTTGTGCGTCCCGATGGGTCGCATGGTGTGAGGCGTTGCATGGACCAAGGTGTGGAAAATATTTCACTCAATCATTGTGATTTGAAAAATTTGAAAATTGGATTGGTTACTCAGGTACCGCCACATGATGTGTGTTCTTTGTGTTCTTGTACCTGCTTGTTTGGTTACCGATAAGCCTAAAACTGGATTTTTAGAAAATTAAAAAATGGATTTGAGGAAGAAACTAATTATCTTTAAGTATTTTTTGTCCCTGTTTTTGAGTCGCTAATTTTTTTGTTTTGAAATATTGGATTTAGGATAACTTCCCCTTCAAGTTCATTCCTATAACTTCTAGAAATATTTTTTATAAAATCAATATATAGTGGATAGTGACAATGATAATACTCATAGGAGGATACCCAGAGAGTTACAGTGTTAGAGTTTGTAGAACAATGAGGACTCTATTTCTAATCATGGGATAGTAGTTTGGTTGGTGGAAAAAGTAAAATCATTAGGTTTCTATTGTATTAATAGAGAGCACTTATATTTGTTTGTTATGATGATATTTCATGGGGCATCTTAATAGTGGTAGTTCTTATTCATCATTGGTTATGAGAATTTGGTTGTTTTTAGGGGATTTTCAGAGGACAGTTTCAAGGATAAGTCTTTAATTTACATCAATATTGAATAATTCCCATTATATGATATTTTCACTCCATTATGGGATTTTTTGATATCTAAACATTAGGAGTTGTTAGGAATTTTAATTTTCTTTTTCTAGATTTATCACCTTTAATTTTTATCCTATTAAAGTGATTGAATAGGTTTATCGACATTTATTGATTTCTAACCCTTCAAAATGAGTGCAGGGAAATATTTTTGTTGACTTGATTAATTCCTACCTAATAATTCATTGAGCCATGATTATTTATATCACTTCAAACTTTTAATTTCCAACCCATAACTATTTTCCATTATAAATGGTAAGAATAACTCATACCACAGTTTGAGTGTTGATATGGAGATGGTGTCTAGATAAATAAGTTTCTCTTACCTCATTTATATCATTATATTAATCTCCCCTAAGGAATTTGTTTGGTCTATGGGGTCACTATTTACTCTCTCCTCAAGAACGTGTTAGATTTTTTCAGATGATTTTTATCATCATATAAATCCTTTAATCATAACTCGAGCCCATTGTAGTAATGATTCGGCATGTGGGAAGAGGTTATAGTTTGTCTACCTTGTTTTTATAAGTATACTGATCATTTTTTCCCAGTTATATGGATCCTTATTTAGAAAAGGGGGATATTTTATATTTTCCATTTATTTATTTCTATTTAGGGTTGGATTAATTACTCTTTTTTCTACGAATTAAATTCTGGTATTTTGTGGGTTTTGTATATGGATTTATATATGATATTGTTATATCCTAATGTGATTATATCCCAAGAATGGATTCCTACCATGCTATTTATATATGTTTTTTCCTAAAGTATATGAATAGTATAGACACAAATAATTTCATGTTTCATTACATTTAAACACTTTCTAATACTAAGTGGTTGATTCAGTGCCACACAATGAAGGATGTATCACTGTATAATGGATAGATTACATTGATTTGTATGTGTACAGTAGCTCTGTCGTGGTGATATGAGTGCCTATGATGATTGATAATTTTTATGTGTCATTTATATATAACTCTTAAAACTAATGTAATATGTATATGGTAAATGAAAAATGAAAATTGGTGTATTATTCCCTTTGTAGATTTTTCATGAGTGTGACCCTAGTAAATAATGTTTTCATAACAGACTCGTAATAAGTTTTATTTCTAAATAGAGTGTATTATTTAAACATCCTATTATTTTAATTCATTCCATATGTTATATTTTAATTCTCTATGTTTTTGGAGTTATGTGTATTAATATGAACTTTATTTTTCTAAAGATCATGTTAGAGGTGTGTTAGTTGAATAAAAATAATTTTATTAAAGCATATAACCTACCTATGTTTGTGATTAATTATGAAACTCATAAAAAATATTAATTGGTTTTGGAAAATTAAAACTTACTTTGAGTTTTTCATCAATTAATATTTTCTTCTTATTGTATAATAATACCCAATGAGACCCTCTTGGCCAAATTTAATTTGTGAAAAAATATTTCTCAAATAAAAATTGAAATTCTTCCCTAAAAATTATATTTCTTTTAAAAGTGGTTTTGAAAATGTATATATTGTGTTTTTGCGAAGAATATTTTATAAATAACTTATTATGAAAAAATATTTAAAAGGGATTTCATTGGACTTAACCTATAAAATTATAACAAAAAGAGACTTGGTGTAATGTTCTATTAGCATGTTTTGAAATCCAACATGTTTTAATGTTAGATATTGGGATACTTGTCTAGAAAGAACAAAATATTTTAGAGAAAATGTTTTTGTATAAAATATTCTAGTATGAGAAATTATAACAAAATATGTGTATATTTTCTCTTGATAGAACACCTTTTTATAATGCTTGAAAATCCAGGGATAATGTTGTTTTCTCCCAAATAGAGCTATACGCTATTCTATTAAATCAATGTGATGCCATTATTTTTGATTTAGGATCCATTTCCAATATTTTTTTGATTTGATATGCATTTCTTTATGGGTTTTTATGGAAATATTTTTTTACTTTTCTTTGATTATACGATATTACTTGGGAAGAAGAGTCATATATGTGTTCTTAATATTTCATGTGTTTTAATGTATAATTTTTTAGGATAAAGTATTTTATAACATAATGATACATGAGATTGTTTATCCCATGATTTATTCTTGTATTAATGGTATTATTACTTTTTTAGAGATATATCCCCTGAGATATTTTATAGATTTGCTTTAAAAATTTAATTATAATTATTTGCAGTTTTCTTATAGGGGTTATTGTGTTCCATGTATTCTGAGATCTTTGAGAGGTATCTCTTAAGGTGGATAGATCTATTAACCATCCTTTACCTCTCTCATTATATTGTTTCAATGATCAAGGATGAGAATTTTTGATAGGTACCTCATGTAATGGTAAAAATATTATTGAGTATTCATTTATCATTATGGGGTGTTGACTGGTCCAAGAGCAGTTTCACAAATTCTAGATGTTGAATTAAAAATTATTTTTTAATTTATTATGTAAATTTATATAGTTTTCCATATTATGGAAGTAATATAAATGTTATAAATATTAAATTAGGAACTGTTTTCAAGGTTTTGAAAGTTATTCTAATATTATAAGTGTTTTTTTGGATTTTGGAATTGACAGTAATGGTTTTCCTCAATTGTTAATATTTTTTTAATTTAAAAAGTGATATTTTCCAAAAACTTATTTACCTTCAGAATGAAAATAGATTTTCATAAGTGTAAGTAATGGTTTTTATACTATGTGTAAATTTATGTGTTGTTTTGTTTTGTTATTTATGGGTGTGGGTGACTTTTCTATCATTATATAAGGGTAACCCTAAATTTATAAGGGTTTCATAAGGGTAGTTCACCACTACGTAAGGGTAAATGGGATTTTCTATAGCCTATGTAAGCATACTTCTAGTTTTATATTTCTATTATTTGTATGGCATTTTTAACATAAAGGTATCAATTCACTATTTATAGGTAACCTAAATATCGCATAAGTGTACCCTGGATTTTCTAAAGATTACATAATTTTAGCTAGATTTATAATCGTAAAACCTTGTTACCCTTTTGTAGCTTGTATGAGTTATGTAAGGGTAGTAGAATTATTTAAAAACTAAAGATTTCCCTTATCAAACCTCTCATAATACATTTTCAATACAATTAATGGGGTTTAAATTAGAAATCAGTGGTTTTGAAATAATTTAACGGGTCATTACCAATTTCCTGGTGAAATTAAATAGAATCAAATTTAATATGAATTGATGGGAAATAAAATACTTAATTTGAAGAAGTATTTGAGGATGGGTAATTATTAATTGAGTTTCTAGACATGAATTTAGTTCTCCCGTGTTTCTCTTTAGTTTGGGTGGAAGAAACCCCTAGAATTAAAGTCTTTCTAATCTTATGAGAAATTATATAATGTGCCTATTGATGTATCCATGAATAAGAGAATACCCTCTCTTTATTCCTTCTAAGTGCTGTGATTTACACTGGAAATGAAATATTCATGTATGAGATTAGTGATTTATCCTTCATATTGTATACAAATTTAAAATTATCATGTTGTATCTTATTTTCGTAAATACATGTGACAAAAAATAATATGATAAAATATATAAATTAATTACATAATGAATTATTTTGAGATAATATGGATATCATAAAAGAGGTGGATAATTTCATGCTATGAAATTATATTTAAGAAATATTATTAAATTCACAAATTTTAATGGGAGAATAAGTTATGAAGTTGAAAATTTACTTATATAAATAATAGAATCAAATTTCTATATTATTTTATGAAATGAAATATATGATCACTTCAGAATTTTTTTACATGTTATTTCTTATTTTCCAAAAATTTCTTTAGAAATAATATTTCATACTAATGATAAATAATGTAATCATGGAATATGGAAATTTCATATTAAATTGAATTTTTTTATTATAATTTTCAATAGTGGATTTTAATGAAATACCACATGGGGTAAATGAAAAAGTTGGATAATTTATAATTTTACTTGAAGAAAAAGAAAAAAGAACACGCATGTTTTAAAATAAGGATAATTATTCTAAACATTATCCATAAGAGTGAATTTATAATCACCTTTCCATTGTCTAATTAATATTCTATAAAATCTAAATGATATAATAATGATGTTTTTAAAATTATTAAATAAATCTAATGAAAATTATTCTATAATTGTATATATTATAAAATTAAAATAAATATTTATTCATATTATAATTCTTATTATGAGGAATATTGTTACATGCATATAACTATCACACTTTAAAAGGGTATATAATCACATGTTTTAATTTAATTAAATTTTGAGAACTTGAAGTGTTATCATAGGTGAGAATGTTTATTTTCATGCTTGAAATATTTGGGATGTGTGGTCACTTGATTTTTGATATATATTTTTTTCCTATGAGTTTTAATAGGTAGGTTGTTATCTTTTATTTCAGTTGTGTATCATGACTGACATGCATGGAAATTGAATAATAAATTAAATCTAAAAATGATTTGTCTATATTGAATGATACATGTTGAAATAATAAACATTGAGATTTTTAATAAATGAAATAGAATATTATTGAATAATTATAGATTAAATAAATAATATTTTTACTTGGAAATTTATAATGATATAATTAATTATATTTCTATAATAAACTAGTAAATTAAATAAATTTATGAAAAATGAATGATTGATTATATCATTTCTTTGTGGATGTGTGAGCTCGATGTATTTTAATTATGGCCAGAATGCCTTGTTTGTTTTTTCATTGTTTATATTGATTCTATGTGTGGAATAATGTATTGAATATGTTTTTATTATATATGAATTTAAATCCTCGATATGTTTGAATGATATCATTACATGGTTGAAAAAATGGGTGGTGATTCCTGCGGCTTTGATGGTGGCATGGTGTGTCGATTATATTGTCAATGACGGTCAATTGGTATTTATATTATCAATTTCTAACTGAGTTGACCAGTTTGATACTATACACTACAACTGAATCTTGTATGTGATATCTTGGGATAAGTCAAAGAGTAATAAAATGATTATGAAATGATAAATGAATTAATTAAAGATATGGGTTAGTTCTTGAAGGTTACATTATGATGATGGAATATATAAGAATATAAAAAGAAAATTAATGATACCATTAAAATTTTTCTCACTAAATTATAATGTTAATAAATAAAAACAATGTGGAAATAATTAATTAATGGTTAATTAATTAATTAATTGAAATGAATCTTAATGCTTGTGTGCTTTTGATACCTAAACCTTAGTGGAGGAGGATGGGATTCATGTGATACATTAGTGGTAGATGAGTTTAAGTCTTGGTATCTCCCTATAGTGTGGTTGTGATATTTAAATATTTATTGCGAGATTTGTGATTTTATATGATACCCTACCCATGTTGATATGGATACTGGATACCAGTTGATTATAGAATAGTGTTTTCCCCAATATCCTGTTTGGAACGGAACAGTGGGATGAATACACCCTCTGGACCGACTTTTTCTCATAGTAGTATTATGTTTTGGAATGCACGGTGGTTATCTTTCACTGTATATGTCTGTAGAGGGATGTAATGTATTATGGTTATATACAAACACACACATGCCCATATATAGTATCTTAATGGTTATTAATAGTGTGTTGTGTATGGGTTGTGATTTCTTGCAGTATAATACACAACGTATGGGTTGTGGCAGATCCTTGAAACTACCAAGATAATATATAGATGTGCTGTTGGGATGGAGAGATGATGTGATGAAAATGGTTCATGTTTTATCACATGTGTATTCATGTTAGCTTACTTTATCCTAGGTTTCTTCAGGCAGGATTTTGGATAGTGATAGATTATAATATTCAAGGTTGGTGTAGAGTGATAACCTAGTGGAAGTAATAGTAGTGGGGTACCATTTAGTGATACTATATTATATAATCTGTTGTATGGGATAAAAAGTGAGAGATATCTATGGGGTGTGTGGAAAAATAATTATAAACCTGTTTAAGTGATGAGTTGATTTAAATTGTTTTCTCACTAGGCATTAGTATGCTTCTGTAACATTATTCATGAGATGTTTCAAGGTGGATATTATTAAGTATATATGTTATGATCACCCTTAAAATATATAAACCATTTTTTATTGAAGAAGGATATATTTAGTGATAGATATAGACTATTCATATTCATTGATTTTTTAGGAGTTATTGGAGATTCGTGGTCTCTATAAAGGATATGTTATAGTGTTTTTTCAATTCTTTCAATTGTATTTCATTTTATTCACATTCAATATTAGGAAATATTATTCTTTTTTATGAGTCTGATTTTTTAGTGGTTGGTTATATCTTTTCTCTCTTGTTTCTAAAATCATATAGTGTAGTGAGTCCCATCAATGAGTATGTTATACCCTCGGTGTATGCCATAAACCCATGTCTTATTGGAGGTGGGCTTCAGGAATCATTATATCCCTTATATTATTTTAATCCAAGTAGGGGATCTTTTGGGGGTATAGGGTCATGTAAAATACAATAACAATGTTATTGAATATTTAAATAATGTAATAGAAGTAAAATTCGAATCATCTTATGAATTTGAGAATTCTACCCCAAAGATTCAGTTTAAATCATATCATACTACAATTGATGGTAAATTTAGTATTATTAACGGTGCATATTTGGAAACTAAAATAATGCATATTTTGGTAGAGAAATATTACAAGAAATCAAATTCTATATTAATACAAATAAATAGTAACTTTTAAATATTTTAACTCTAAAAAAAGTGAATGGATGTAGAATATATGGGTTAATATCAAAGATCATTTTCAAATATAACACATATCTATATGGGAGATCCAAATTCAGAGTACATTATTGTTGTTATTGTGGATTTTTTGGTCATAAATCCTATAGTTTATGGTATAACATTTTATATTTTTATATTTCGATATAATTGATGGGGATAAACTCTGATAATAATGAAAAACACTCTAGTAATATGAGGAATTACTTAAGTAATGAAAAATTTATCACTAGAAGTTCAGCATGTCTGTCTACTTAGAACGAATTTTAATACCTAGGAGAAATTATTTAAATATATGACCAATAGGTTAATTATTAGATAATATATGTCTACTCTTCTAGCATAGTTTCATAATTTAAATAAAGGAAAGAAAGTTCAAAAAAGTAAGTAGAAACAAATGTGACTTAATAATGATGTTCCTCAAAAAGATAGATAGAAATAAAATATTGGATACTTTATAGTGGCTATTCCTCTCACATGATTGGTGATGAGAAAATATAGAATAAAATTGAGGGAAATTATGGATGGGTAGTTACTTTTGGGAATGATAAATCATTAAAAATTAGAGGAATTATTATGGCTAAGATTCATTTTAAGAAACTAAAATCCAAATATTATTTTTTTGTGATGGAATTAAATGTAACCTTTTGAGTGTAATCCAAATTTATTATAATGGTGAAGTTTCTATGAATATATAGATCTCCAAGAAATGGGGGTTGACTCAATGTGATAATTTACAATTTCCTTCCTCCTAAAATTAACCTCTATAACTTTTAATGGATTTGATCCTCTCCAATTTATAATTAAACCACACATGTATGAAACGATAATAACATCAAGAAAGGTACAAAAGTTTTTTCAAGGGTTGGTGCCAACCTGGCTACCTTGAACCTATTATATAGAATACCATTAATCCATATATATACATTATATATTTAAATTTAATATAATTTTGATAAATCCCATCAAGATCTTTTTTTCTTCTGATAGGAAATATTACTGGTTCAAACCAGTTTTATATTTTAATTCTTCATTAGATCCAATGTAATATTATAACATTAAATTCTAACCACTATGAAATAAATCACGAATTTCACTAATAACACTACGACAAAACTGGGTTTCCACAGCGCCACCGTTTATCAGCGCTAAAAAAAGCAATGATAAAGGGGGGGGGATTTATCGGTGCAAAAAAGAAGCGGTGATAAAGGGGCATTTTTAACAGCACCAAATAAAGCGCTGTTAAAAGTGACCCTTTATGAGTGCTTTTTCTAGCGCCGATAAAGCCCCCCCTTTATCAGCACTTTTTTTAGAACTGTTAAAGGGTACCCCTTTATCAGCACTTTTTTAATAGCATTGATAAAGGGGGGATTTATCAGCGCTTTTCCCTAGATCTGATAAATTTTTTGTTTCAAAAAAGTCATGTAAAAAAATATTTTGTTATATGAGTATATATATATTGATATAAATATAATATATATATTTTAAATATGTTTTAGATAAGTATAAATAAACAATTAAATTTAATATTTAATAAATTTAGTGAAAATGGATTTAAAATATTTTAAAAAATATTATTAATTAATAATTTTTTATTTATCATAGATTAATATTCATTTAATAACAATTGGAAGAAAAAAAATAAAAAAAATAAATTAAAGATCTAAAATAAGTTGAAAACGTGACTCAAACTTCAAACGTCCATAACTTTTGATTCGAGTGTCCGTTTGAGCTCTACAACATATCAAATCGAAGCCTGTGATGAATTCTATGTGATTGTGACCTATGAGAATCTTTTGTCACAATTTTCAAGCCCAAAAAAGACCTAAGAGGCCTCCGAAACTGAGTTTTTAGTCGAGATACCCAGATTTTTTAACATTCAAACAAGTATAACTTATGATCTGGATGTCTGTTAGGCTGGTACCAAATATCATATTGAAGTTTGTTTCATTTTATTTGATTTGACTAGTTGTAGAGTTGAAACTCACTTCTGGATTAGATGTTATGGTCATTTTAAAAATTTATGGCTTTTCAAATACACATATTTATGTATTTATTCGTAAATATATATATATATATATATATATATATCTGTTTGTGTGTGTGTGTGTGTGTTGTATATATGTATGTATATAATTATTTATTTATTTATACACACACATAAAAAACATATTTTATAAATATATTCAAAACTAATCTTATAAATATATATTACTTTACAAATAAATATACGGATAAAAAATTATAACTAAATATATATATAAATAAATATAAATATATATTAATATACGAATGAATATATATATATATACTAATATATAAATAAATTTATGTGTATTAATATAACTAAATATATTTATTTTAATATGAATCTTTTTCAATATATGAATAAATATAAATATAACTATATATATATTAATATATGAATAAATATAAATATATTAATATATGATTAAGTATATATGTATTAATATAACTAAATATATTTATATTAATATGAATATATATTAATATAAGAATAAATATAACTATATATATATATAAATAAACAGATATATCATTAAAGAAGAAAAAAAACAAAATGGTTTAGTGGTAAAGGTGCAGGTGCGCAAGGGAGGAGGTCGTGGGTTCAAGTTCAGGTAGAAGTAAGGAGGTGCCTGCATGTGGGAGATGCGCGGGAAGGTCAGCGCGCTGGAAGGGCAGTGTGAGGCACCGCCTAACACTGATAAGGGGGGGGGGGGGTTACATCACTGTTAAAAGCTCCCCCTCCCATTATATAATTCTTTTATTTTTTTTATTTTTTTTCTTTTATCGGTGCAAAAAAAGTGGTGATAAATGACCCCTTTTATCAGAGCTTTTTTTAGTGCTGATAAAGGGGGTCTTTTATCAGTGCTTTTTTAGCGACGATAAAAGGTCCCTTTATCAGCGCTTTTCTAAGCGATGATAAAAGTGACCCCCCTTTATCTTCACCTCGATTAACGACTCTTTTTTAGCACTGTTAATGCACTTTTCTAGTGATGATAAATGCCATATTTGTAGTAGTGTAAGTTACAATCTATCCAGAAATACTCTATCGGGGTTTTTCTTCTTATCCATTTAAAAATCCTCCATAAAATACATCTCATTTTGAACTCATCCATTCAATACACCTCTTTTTATTTATTCACCATCCAACCCACTTCATCCAAAAATTCTTCATTTAGAACATGATTTTCTAGTGTTCTGAAAATTTCATCTTCATAGGGGCTCTATCAAATGTTCAGAAATATCTATATCAACAAAATAACATCAAAAATACCCTACACCCATTTTTATACTCATTATTACTCTAAAAAAGGGGGTAGAATGAACTCAAAATTTGAATTTCCCAATCAATTCATTTTTTGTTTGACTAACTTCAAAGACTCTAAAAAAATACGAGTCATCATTATTCATCATTTTTTTCTAAAATAATGATGATATTTATGAATATTGAAACAATATATTTGTGTTTCTAAAATGTATAGAAATAAAAAATGTATAAAATATATATGAACTGAGTAAGAGGTTTGTTGGTGATTGATTGTGCACCTTTTATATTGTGTATAGTACGAAAATTTCTCTTAGATGTCTATATGGTAAATCTCTCAGCCTATGTCCCATTATCTACTCAGTCTTAGTCTATTTACCATTGTTCTTATGGTAACACATATTTCTGGAACTTATTTGTGTGGAATATCTCTTTCTAATAAACTCAACAAAGACAGTCCTTTTTCTCCATCGAATAAAATAAAAAAGGTATATGTCTGATAACATTAAAATACCTTATTTTTAGAATCATCTATATGATAAAATTAGGTTAGTAGTTTACAAAAATGAAGGTTACTCTATCTGATGTCTTCACATATCTCTATGTAGTGAACTATTTCATTCATCATTTAGTGATCTACATGGGTTTCCAACATCTGGTTTTATTTTTCTAATGGAATCTGAAATGTTTATCAGGTAGTCCCACATGATTTGCATCATCCAGTTCTCATATATCTTGTGATATATGTAAAGTCCATCCATAAATATTCATATTTAATTATCTAGTAATGTTTGTAAATTCTCCTACTAGAAAACTCAAGTTATTACAACCTCATCCTTTGAAAAAACTCAGATAGAATCTTGAATATCCAAGAATAATCATGAGTTCTTAAACATTGAAGAATAATGAAGCGTCATCATACTTAAAAAATAGAATCGCAATATTCCTATGATAATTCAATGACTCATTTATACCTAAGACACAAAAATAAAATTCAAAAAAATAACGATAATAAATATAACACCTTTAAAAAATCAAAGAAAAGGATCTAACATCTCCTTGATTAGATTTTTTGGAAACATTATCAATAAATCCAATTTTTTATATTTTTAAGAAATCCACTTTTGTGGGGTTAAATGGTAACCCACAAAATCTTCCAAGACCAAATACAACATAAAAACCAAGAAAAATTCCAACAAAATGATTCTAATATAGATTCAAATTTCAAAATGAAAACATAAAATTGCAAGTGGGTGTATAGGTACCACCTCATGCCTAGTGTTGAAAATGTTCTCTACAACATTACCTCGAAATCCAAATCCAACTGTCATCCCAAAAATCATTACCGCTACAACTTGTCAAAAACAAATACCCCAAGACATGCATAGCTAGAACGTCAATCAACAATTCCTCATCATCATTGACCAACAATTAACCCCATTACACAACAGTCACTCAAAAACCAAACATAATTTCTAAGATCATCACCATATTAACATTCAAAAAATAATAGGATCCCAAAATCCCAATATGTACCCTATAAAACACTAAGAAAAATCTAATACCACATGATTAAAACTGCCAGTCATCGAGATAGATCCATCGCACCATCCTGACATGAACCATAATATACATCAATAACTATGGAATCCGACACCACAAATAGAGGTTTCACACTCATAATGAAAAACACTCCCAATATACCATCCCAAACCACCATCTAGGGTCATCGTACAAAACTAAATGGGGTTATGTGCAGTGAATCCGGTGGAAATAAAAGTACTAAAAGGAATGAAATGTTTTTAAATATCATGTTCTTAGAAATGGAATGTTACACTAGATTTTTATATAGATAAAAAAACATTGATTATCAGAAAACAATTTCAGTGGGTATTTAATATTCACCCTCAAATATTCTATTGAAATTTCATCCACATTAATAGATTACATGTATGTGCAACAATTAAATATTCAGAATCAATTTTACTTAACATAATTGCAAATTTTTTCTTACTATTCCCCTAACACAACTCTCTACTATGAAAAATGTTTTTTTAGATGTTGACTTTCAATCATTATATCATCAACCCAATCAGTATGTATGAAATTAGGTATACTGAACATATTAATTTTCTTTGGCATCAATCCATAACATAATTTATCCTTTAACAAACCTAAAAAATAACATGGAAAATATCATGTGAGATTGTTTAGGACCACTTTGATATCTATCATACAATATTACTTCATAAACAACATCAAGATGAGATTTTATAATATAGATTAATCTTCCAAAAACCATTTGAAAGTACTAATTCTCACATTTTACTACTTAATATTTAAACATATTTTTACAAACAAAAACATGTATAGCTATTGACTTTGAATATTCTATTCCAATCATTATTAATAATTATGTGTCTTACTTTTCATGTGTAAGGAAGATGTATCTTCTTCTATATTGTTTAAATATTGACATAATTTCATGTATAGATATTGACTTTCAATAGTCTACTCATCTCCTTCACATATATTTTTAATCAACTTTTCCATGAGAAGAGATCAAATGCTTCAAATAATCATTATATTTGAAGTATCATACATGAGGGGCCTATTTCAAAATATGAAATTATGTAAAATAGAGGAAAATTTTCTTCAAAATAATCACCTTCTACTTGTGAATAACTATTATAAATAATTTAACATTTATTCTTTGAAATGTCTTTTTTTTGTTGAGTTTATTTCTGAACACGCATTTGGTTCCTATCACATTATTCCTTTCTAGAAAAAGAACAAAATAATTTGTATTCTTATTTTCAATTTCATCTAACTCTTCATTCATTTTATTTAACTATTCTATATGCTTAACTAATTTCAAAACATATTTTTTCCACCAATAATTTAAGTGATGTTTAATTTTGAATGATCAATTTTCTTTTGGTATAAACTGGATCCTCTAGAATTACAATGACATAATAAGTTTAAACTTGCTTTTGTAAAGGTTGAATTTTTTTAGTCTTAAATTTATCATCACTGGATAGATCCAGATCAACCTATACAATATTAATCTTGAAATCATCTCCTGTTTCATTAACTTATTGAGAATTCATCATCTTATATTCTGCTAAAACTTAAAAATCATCTTTAAAAACCTCTATTAAGGTGGAATGATTTAAAATAACTTTTACATTAATGTAATCAACCAAATTATGTAGTCATTTATTCCTTCACCTTTATCTTATTCTTTTGGATGAATATCCCATTAAATCCCCTTCTTATATTTTTTAGCAAACTTCAAAAAATAAGGATTCGTGATATTTATTAATAAAGGACTCATAAAAACTATGATGTATTTCACTATAGGATTTTACTTTTACCAGATCTCAAAGAAAATAATTTTTTATTTAGGTTGAAGCAATTATCAATTTTGAATATGTACTATTGTGCTTATAGTTTCTCTCCAAAAGATATTTTTAATGTTTATATTCATCCATAATGCTACTTCCCATATCAACTAGACTTCTATTTTTCTTTTTCAATACAAAATTTTGTTTAGGAATGTAGAGAGAACAATATTAGTGTTTAATTCCATGTTTCTTTGAGTGGGATTCAGAATAGTTACTATTTTACTATCTTCCATTTTCCATTCTTAACATGGAGATATATGCACCCCTCTTTCTCAAATTCATTTTGTTTTTTTAATTACACTACATCCTATAATTTATGTTTCATGAACATTAAATGGTCATCTATGTAAAATAATTAAATAATGTATTAAAGTAAAGAAAATATACTGTTGATTTATGTCTCATTATCCCACATTGGTTGGAATGTATATGTTTAAGTTGCATGGTTGACAAAATTTCAATATTATTATGCCTTCCACTAACAATTCATATTGGAAAGTTGTGAAAATAACATCATTTTTCCTCTTTATTTGAAGTAAATCTCTTATCAAATACTCTATTAAAATTGTACTCATACTCTTTTGGACATGATATTTATGTCAAAACTACCATATCTTTTTTGATCATCAGTACTCAAATAGAAATAATTATTGGGATCTCTAATATAAAATATATTACCTCTAGTTCCATAACTTTTACAAATAACATTGTTATGTTTCTATCATTGAATGATAAATGTAACATATATGAATATAAAATCATTTTAATCATCATCAAGTTGAATAGTAATAAAAATATTTTATTTATGACTTCAATAAATATAACTTCTTTGAAATTTGAATTTTGAGATTCAATCACAATCATACTAATTCCTCTTATTTTTAAGGAACTATTATTTACAAAGGTGACATCTTCTCCCTCATGTTCTTCAATGTTTTTCAAGATATTCACATCAATTTTAATGTATGAGGAAAAACCATTTTGGGTATCATGGATTATTAGTTTCTATTGAATTTAGGGAAATATGAATGATTAAATTTTTTTCATCAATATTTCTTTTCCCAACATTATCTTCTTTTATCATACATGTAACTTTACCCAGATGTGTTTTCATAGAGACCTAAGAAATGTGACATGGTCGGTTACACCTTCCTTAAATTCCCTTACAATAGGAGAATAAATTTCTACTTGGGGAACTTTTATATTATTATTACATTGATTTTGTATGTTCCTTTAATTTTAATAAGTTATTTTTTTATTCCATTATTTCTCTCCCTTAGTTCTTTCCTACTCTCTAGGGGATACATTTTTTAAAATTATTTCAACACCTTGGGTATAAATATACCAAAACACCAAATATATCCCTTAAACATTGATCTTCTATAGATGTAAGGTTTTATCTTGGGATAAGTCTTTTGATTTTCAGTGAATGTTTTAACATCTAATTTACCATGGTGTTGGGAAATACTCTTCAAGAAGATATTTTTAACTTCTGTTGCTGTGTTGTATTTCTCACACCATTTCTCAACCCATGTCCTCCCATTGTTGGTTCATAAATATGCTTGTTTAGAAAAATAATATGACTTTTTATGTTTAGTGGATGTATATTTCACCTGATGTTTTTAATGACTTGTTTCATCTTCTTGAGATGTTTCATCCTTCAGTATTGATGTTTTGTTGAAATTACCATTCATTTTCTTCAATGTATTTCCAACCTATCGATATATTGATTGTTTATAACATGGTTCTTCTTCCTTTTTAGTATGTTTTTCATCAAGATCAATCACCATTATCCCTGTTATAAAGCCCTAATCTTGTGTTTTTTAAGTTCCTATATGTACACATCTTCTTGTTTGATAAATTATTATTTTCCTTCATTATTATTTTAACATGACCTATTTAATACTCTATATTATTTCTTGGATTTTTGGTTTTAGATTGTCCTGCCTCATGTTATAATCTAAAATATTGTTCCATATAATTTTCCTCATGTTATTTTTATTCACTATTTTAAGTATATTTCTTTCTTTCAATGTGAGTCATAAATGTTCTAAACTTATCTATAAGTTCATATTATAATACAATTATGTTAATAGAGTCATAATATTCCCTTTTTTTCAATAAATTATCATTTATTTCTGGTGAAATTTTTATTACTTGTTGTGGATTTATTTTCTTCATTTGAAGATTTACCCAACTTATTCCTTTGTGGGTTTTCTTTATAATGATCTTTTTCATATTCTATATCTTTCTTCTTTGAATAGTTATTTTGAAAAATTTAATATTCCTCATACTTAAAGACTATTTAGTGGTATTCTTCATTTGTACATTACTCTAATATTTCTATAATTCTTAGAGATTAAGGACATTATTTTCGTATTCACTTCATCATCATCTTCCATATATTATGATTCTCTGTGTCCCATTAAATCATGTTTTATTTCTCATATTTTCATCTTCCACATAGATTCAAAATATATCTCCTATTTAATTTGATTTCTAAATAGTAGATCTTTCATCATTTCATACACAACATAAATTTATGTAGTTCAACAAGGGATAAATTATCTATATAATGAAATTAATATACATTAGGATTAAACCTATCTAAATACTTCTCCATTAATTTTTAAAGAATGGTTGAATGTTTTAATAAATCTATAAATCATTTTATATATCTAAAAATTTTATTTTCTTGGGTGAGGTAACTATAAGTAGTTTCTTTTAAAAGTATCCAAATATCTTTGAAATATCTTATCTAAAGTTATTGTTTTGTTTTCTTTACATTTACATTACATTGAATATTCATTCAATTTGTTTTTTCCAAGTTTCCTACCCTATTTGGAGGCCCATCTATAAAACTCCATGTTTTTTTAAATTATAAAATTTTTAAAATGAATTTAATATTTTAATATTTTGTATTAAACATAACATAGATTTTGTAACATCCCATTTATGGAAGCCACATAGAGGTGCCCCATACCTGATTGGTCACATGGCCTCAAGCGCATTTCCTCGAACACCAAAGGCTGGTGACTAAAATCATGGGCCTTGGGTGTGATAGTGGGGAAACTATGCCCTCATTGGCAGAGTATCACAGTGGTAGTAAACAAATGGAAATAGAGGAAGCAGTAAACAAGAAATAAGTATATAAAAAAAAGTAATAAATAACTCGAGAAAATATATAAAATTATGCATGATTCATAAGTCTAGGAAAGCAGCCAAACAAGTCACATTGATGAATTCAGTACTAATCCAAAGTACAAAATAAAAACAAGTAAATAACTCATCAGCATCGCAAGACATAGATTGGTCCCTTGCTCTCCAACTCCACAACAATCAATTACCGGATGTAGAATGGTTCTTGACCTTGTCTATACCTGCAAAAATATGATCTATTTGGGCCCAAAAGCATGATGCAAACAATGTGTGAGACTAATCCCAGATGGAAACCACCAAAAGATTTGTGCCTAACAGTTAGTGAATATATATGGCAGGTGATAAGAATAAGAGTAGTAAACTAGGAAGTGACTAGTAGTAAAAAATTCCAAAACATCAAAGAATCCAATTACACATATCAAGTAAGCATCTAATCAAAGTAGGTAACCCTCTAAGAAGTATACACAACCTATCCCCTATGGTTCAGTAATAAATATATATCAAAGAATCTCTGAGGAAGCACTCATAGTCAATTACCATTATATTCAAAAGTGATTATAGACTATCTGAGAAAGCTCACACGGTCAATTCCCCTTATAGTCAAAAGTGGTTAAAGACTCTCTGAGGTAGCCCACATGGTCAATTCCCCCTATAGTATACTACATCAGGTTCTCACGACATTGTGTAAGCCAAATGATCATAGTAATGAAATACGAACAAAGTAAACCTCAAGAACTACTTGGAAATTTTTTTACAGCATATCAAGAATGTTAGATAAAATAATCTATCCATCCTACAGTGCTAGGCATGGGAAAACATCAAGGAAGCCTAACAGGCTAAACAGGACTAAGCAGTCATAAACAGAATATGCATGGGCAAACACTTCCAATGCATTGCAATGAACCCTATTCACATTCAATTTACCTCTACTCAAGCATACAAGCATGGTAGGCAATTAAGAGGGTTAAAATGTTAAACATTCAATACCTAGTTCAAGGGTGTCGGACAAAATTTCACATATTACTCAAATAATTCCAACATAAAAGCACAAACCACCTACCTTGGCATAGGGAGATCGAAATTCTTGAGTATCAAGCCTTGAATCTCCCTAGAATTCCATAGATGTACAAATATTTCTAAAACATTCAACGGAGGATAACATAATGAAAAGGAAGAATAAGGAAACAAAGCACTAGAAAAAGGAAAAGATTAACGAGGCGATCTAAACACGATCGACGATGGTAGAATCAGAGAACAGATGCTCACTTGGGGGCTTAGAGAAGATTCGTGGTATTATGGGTTATCTCGGAAAAACCAGACCAAGAAGAAGACGGTTATGTCCATCAGACGTGACCCCAGTGCGTTTAATGAAAAAAAAGAAAGTACACAGCGTGTACTTGCCCTTATCGAGCCCCGCTTTAGGGGGCCTCCAGGTCACCACACATGGTTGTGTGGATGGCCACTATACTAACATCACACAACTACCCACGATAACCGAGTACACGACATGTACTCATAAATTACACGACGTGTACTTAATTTTTTTTAGAAACTCCTCATTTTCCTAAAAAACACCTAGAAAAGAAAAACATATCTGAAAAGAAGATATAGGTTATTACAAAGATCATATTTATTTACATGAAACACGGATTTATTTTTTGTTAACACAACACTTGGTTATCTTGTGTTACACATGTCCCTGGGTTTTATTCACATACGTTAATTCTTATTAAACCATGATAATATAATACAATTATTATCATCCATATAATTATATGTTGGTATGATTATATAATTACATACAAACACCTCTACTCTCATAAAATGGGTTACAAAATTATTGTTCATGTGTACGAGAGACTGTCACCTCACAAACCGATGTCATTCGGTTTTTCCATTACCACATCTCACGGTTGGGTATGATGAAAAATATAAATTAAATATAATATATTTATAAAATAATTAATCTCTATATTATTTATAATATATATTCCTTTTTTACTTTCCATTCTTTAGGGGATATGATAAAGTCACTCGTTTATACGACAGACTACTGCCTCCCGAAGCGATGGGATTAGTTTATCTCTAATAATTAAATATATGTGATAAAAAATACATAATTATGATATTATTGACATATTTATCATTCAAAAAGATTAATATATCATTTTATATCTTACACTTTCACTCAATGATAGATGAAAACATTGCACGTGTACGCGTGGGTTGCCACCTTCGTAATATACTATGGCTCGTTTCTCATCACCACACCACATGGATGATATATATAAGTATATTTAAAAAAATCATATGTTATTGATGATATTATAATTACTATTTATATAAAAAATAAATTTTTACCTCATTTTCATAATGATAATTGAAAATTGGAAACATTACTCATGTATACGTACGACCTACCACGTCTTTGATTGTAACATACTTCATTTCTCAAAAATAGGTTTCATAATTATTCATAAAAGTATAATTGAGATATAAATAATATAATTATGTAATTATTATTATGGAATTTATTGAAAAATGATCAAAATAATATGATTGAAAATAAAAAATCAAAACATATACGAAAAACAAAGATATTATTACGAGAAACCTGACTTTAACATGGAATTTTTAATAAAATGTTAATAATAAGTCATAATAAATCATATATGGTTTGACATGTGTAATTGTTTTTATATACTTATGATGAAATCATATTTATTATAAATTATTTTTGAATGAGTATGAAGGATGTTGATATATACAGTAATGGATTTCTAGTCTCTCTATTATTTCATAGAGACATATGGGAATTTGAAACCCATTTATTTTGTATGGTGTATTTACAAACCCTTTAACCTATTATATAATGAATATAATAATTTTTATGATGTTAAATGTTTCAGTTTTTTACTTGATTTATTGGGGTTTATGATTCAAAATATTACAAAAGCGGTAAGGGATTTTTATCTCAATTTTCCATCTTGGAGATGTATGATATGTTATGAACCTATATTATTTTATGAGGTTTATATAGGGACCATTTGGCATGTAATATCACGAATTTATTAACCTAATAATTTTTTATGTTCCAATTTATGTAATTATTCCGTGGGTCTTATGATTCAATGTTACCAAAGTGGTTATGATTTTTTGTTACAATCTCATCATTGACTTAGTTTTTTATGATTATTCTTATGATGATAAAATATTATGATCCATCTCTCAATAAACTTATGAATTTTATTATCATATGGTTATTCATTATATTTTCATGAAATAGTACCATTTTTCTACTCTACAGTATTTAAAATAATTGATAATGACCTTTTTAATAAAATCTGAAATTATTTTGATCTTCAGTCGGAAATCCGTTTCCATACAAAACCATGTTTTCTAAAAATGATTTAAAAAATGTTTTATTATTCTACAATTGTTTTTAAAAGTAAATTTTACCCATGTATGTATTTTTTTTAAAATTCTTTGAAATGAATATTCTTGATTTTTTCCAAAAAATGTCTCTTTGGATTTTAACAAAAATGTGATAGGAATCATTTCTTTAACATGTATTAAAATAAAGAAACACCCCATTGTTGTGAACATTATTTTCATTTAATATTACATTATAATTTTAATGTTTATTTTAAAATAAAAGGATTATGAAAATTATTTATATTTTAAAAATTGTTTTTCAAACTGGAATGGATATTTTACTCATGAAATTTTACAATGATCAATAAAAATCATTTTCAATCTAAGATGATATCCATTTATGTTACCTATTCTTTACTGGGGATATAAACCATGGATACCAATCTTATTCATTTTCTCAATGGTCTATCATTACTTGATTTTTATAATTCCTGATTATCTTCTATGGTATTTACCATGATAAAACTCTTATGAATCCCACTTCTATTCACAGGTTATGTTATGAAAAAATGATTAAATGGTGATAAAAACTCTCTAGTTTCAACAGGTTATGAGATGATAAATTTTTATGGAATCCATTTCATTTCATGGTTTATCATACATTGAATCTTTAATGAGGTCATGGAACACATAAATATAGATTTCATTATGATATGGGTGAGACCTATATCCCCCTCCAATGGATTGGGTTAATAATAATATATCATGTGATAAAAAATACTGGAAAGGGGAGAAAACCCATTTTAGTATGGGAATTTGTACGATATGAGGGTCTTGGGAGTGAAACATGGATACTATGATGGTTTTTCCAGTGAAACCATTTGAATATGAGGAAAGGGATTCCACTAGGGAGGTGGTGTGGCCCATATAGAAGGTTTTGTAGACTATGGAAGTGAAATGATAATTTGGAAATTATTCCTTGACTACTAAGAAAATGATTATCTATTCTTATATGTATGCCACAATTATATTTTTTATTCCAGTGTTATTCTTTCTTGAATCATGTTCTTTTATTTTCTTCCGATACATTTATCATAAAATTCCAATCATTATTTCATGCTTGATGATTATGATCTATGATAATAAGGGTATGGGTTTCCAATGTTATTATCAAGTTTACATAACCTTATGTTCATGTTATTCTTAAATATATCATTTTTTACATTTACTAGGCATGTGAGATCACAAATTCTTATTTTTCCTTGATCTGGGTTATAAATAAAGATTTTATATATTGAAAATTTGTAAAGAGTACATTATTGGAAGATCTTTACGGGATACATTGAAGATCTTTCATGAATTAAGAATATCGTGTTCCATGTTTCTAATGGAAAAAAACTATTATGGTTCTCAGGAATGTGTGTTCGTAATGTAATGAATATTCATTTAAAAATATTTAATATCTATATATGAGAAACCTATGTTTTTATAGTTTGTATTAGAGGAAATGACTAGTTAAACTTTGGAAACTAGAATAGATAAATTGGATTACCCTAAATTAAATCCCCATATAGACACTACAAGTGGATGTGGCTTTGAAAGAGAGGTACATATGGGTAATAAATTCAAAATGGGTGCATTGATATGGAATATTTTTTCACCTAGTATATGATAATGAGACTTCCTTTATACTTAGTTTGAGACTCTCGGGGGATATGATTTTAAAATTCACAAACACTTTATAAGAAATTATAAAGTATTTAAATACATGATGAATATGAATAGAATAAGATAATCCTATAATGTCACAGATTAATACTAAGGTGACATGATTAAGAGCTCCTAAATTATTTTTTAGACTAGGTGATTTTCCATTACAATTATTGTTTCTCACACTATGCCTTCTGATTTTAATCAATGGTGGAAACACAAAGGAGCTGTGTTAACATTTAATGTGACATATAATTTTATGATGATAAACCGAATGGTATTATAACCAGAATAACAAATTTTGTGATTATTCCTAATTATTTTTCACAAAAACATGATTAAAAATTTTCAACTTAACCAACTTTCATACTCACCAAAGGAGAGAAGGAAATAGTTCACTGAATTTTTGGGTAACAATACCATGGAGAAAAAGAGATTCAGTTTCCTATATTTGGATACAATGGAAATAATAACCCAAGTGAATGTCTCAAAGTAATGAGAAGTTGCTTTCACTATGGAAAAGATAGGCACAAATAAAGTAACAATAAAGGTTAAATTAATAGTACAGTTAATGAAAAATATTTGAATATTTTTCTCCCTAAGGTATAATTTATGGCTGAATATTTATATTATGGAAAGTGTTGACATCAATGTCCAAAAGGGAAATCTCATGAAGATAATATGTAAAGATGTATTAGTTAGGGCTATATTACTGATGATAAAGAGATGAAAAATTATATATTGAAGGAAAGAGTTATTATTTAATAAGTTGATGAATACTAGTTAATGGTTTGAGAAGGAAGTGGGATGATTGAAGTATTTATGAATTTTAATTCAATGACTATGTTATTTGAATCATCAAATATATAATTATAGTTTAGTATATGTTTTCGATAAGGATTTGAAAGAATATATTAAATGATTATTATGGACTGAAAAAGTGATTTAATGGCAATGTGATACATTAAAGATAACCCTTAATTCATTCTGGATATTGATATAATGATGTTGGGATAAAGAGAAGATTGATTTGGTTAATTTAATTTGGATAGTCCTAATTTCCTTAGAACATACTAATGATTTGTTGACAAAGTTGTTTATTCTATCATTGATGGAGTTTACATCATTTTCAGATTTAAGGAATATATCTAATAATCATTGTTTTATGTAAGGAATGAAGAATAATTTATATTTTTAATATGATTTTATAGTAATTATGGTTTCACAAGAATACATGAATAAGGCATTAAGATGTTTTTCATTTAAAAATAAAGAGGTATTTCAAGCTATTTTGGGGATTGATGATAAGTTGATTTTGAAAATTTAGTGACCTTGTTTCTAATATTTTGTATTTTAATCACTAGAAAGGTTCATAAGGCTAACCATTTATGAAATTGTTTATATTAAATGATGTTTTATAAATTGATGTATTAATTCACTATATGGAGATTTATGAATATTGGTTAACCTATGCTAGGATATTTGTTGTGATGATAACTAAAGATAGACAGAATGAATTATCATTCTATCTATGGATATTATGACTCATTAGTGTTTCAAGCATAAAAAATTAAATTTCATTTATTTGAGTATGAGATGAAGTGGAAATTTATCAAGACACAACCAGATGGAGGGATTCTACTTATGAAATTGAAAGGGATCAAGTAAGTATATATTCTCATAAAAATTCATCAAAAGTAGGAAAATGATTTTGAAGTAAAATTTTTCCAGGTTATCATCAGTTTTATGATATCAATGAAAATTTTCATGCCACTTTGTTTTAAGTTTTTTCTATCTTTAAACTTATATAGATTACTACTTTCATTTTATCATATATCTCTATCAAACTTTATAATTATTTATTCTTTTCTTCAGGGTCCAAATATTCACTTCTCACCTATGTTCTCCAATGTGGATACCTAGTTATGATTTAATTTAGTTAACCTTAATGTTTCCTACATTCCCATTTTAAGGGATTTTTTATAATTCATTTATAAGATTTGGGATTCTATGAATTAATTTTCATACATTAAATCATTGATGATAGAGAAAAATTTAGAGGGTGAGATTCATTTTATGTGGGGTATAATATAACACATCATGATTTTGTGAAACAATTTTTTTTTGAAATAAATTGAATCTTTTATATATTTTTCATTACCTGTAACACTGAGATTAGATTTTTTTTACATGAAACACTACATTTATACATTTCCACACACAATGCCGGTTTAGGATTCATTAAAAACGACACATAGTTCAAACAAAACCATGATATATTATCTACATAGTTATATAAACTCGACCTTTATAACATAACTATAATAATTAGAGATATGAATATTAATAACAATTTTATAAATATTCATTATAATGGTTTTATATAAATAAATGATATTGATAAAAAGTTACTTAAATTTTCGAAATGTAATTATACGTATTGAAAATACTATATTCTCAAAAAAAATTATTTTTTTCATGAAAATTAAGAAAATTAATTTTCAAAAAATTTATCAAATTAATTCTATAAAATAAAATTCATTTTTAAAATTATAATTTTATAATTTTATAATGTTTGAATAGTGTGTTGTGTATGGGTCGTGATTGCTTGCAGTATAATACACAATGTATGGGTTGTGGTGGATCCTTGAAACTACCTAGTTAATATATAGATGTGCTGTTGGGATGGAGAGATGATGTAATGAAAATGGTTCATGTTTTATCACATGTGTATTCATGTTAGCTTACTTTATCCTAGGATTCTTCAGGCAGGATTTTGGCTAGTGATGTATTATAATATTCAAGGTTGGCAAAGAGTGATAACCTAGTTGAAGTAATAGTAGTGGGGTACCATTTAATGATACTATATTATATAATCTCTTATATGTGATAAAAGGAGAGGTATATCTATGGTGTGTGTTGAAAAATAATTATAAACCTATTTAAGTGATGAGTTGGTTTAAATTGTTTTCTCACTAGGTATTAGTATGCTTCTGTCAGATTTTTCATGAGATGTTTCAGGGTGGATATTATTAAGTATATATATTTTGATCACCCTTAAAATATATAAACCATTTTTTATGGAAGAAGGATATATTTAGTGATAGAGCTAGACTATTCCTATTCATAGATTATTTAGGAGTTATTGGAGATTCTTGGTCACTATAAAGGATATTTTCTAGTGTTTTTTCAGTTCTTTCAATTGTATTTCATTTTATTCACATTAAATATTAGGAAATATTATTATTTTTTATGAGTCTGTTTTTTTAGTGGTTGGTTATATCTTATCTCTCTTGTTTATCAAATCATATAGTGTAGTGAGTCCCATCTATGAGTATGTTATACCCTCAGTTCATTCCATCAACCCATGTCCCATTGGAGGTGGGTTTCAGGCATCATTATATCCATTCTATTATTTTCATCCAAGGAGGGGATCTTTTGGGGGTATAGGGTCATGTAAAATACAATAACAATGTTATTTAATATTTAAATAATGTAATAGAAGTAAACTTTGAATCATCTTATAAATTTGAGAATTCTACCTCAAATATTCAGTTGAAATCATCTCATGCTACACTTGATGGTAAATTTAGTATTATTAACTGTGCATATTTGGAAACTAAAATTATGCATATTTTGGTAGAGAAAAATTAAATGAAATCAAATTCTATATTAATATAAATAAATACTAACTTTTAAATATTTAAACTCTAAAAAAAGTGAATGGATGTAGAATATATGGGTTAATATCAAAGATCATTTTCAAATATAACTCATATCTATATGGGAGATCAAAATTCAGAGTACATTATTTTTGTTATTGTGTATTTTTTGGTTATAAATCCTATAGTTTCTGGTATAAAATTTTATATTTTTATATTTCAATATAATTTATGGGGATAAACTCTGAAAAGAATGAAAAACACTCTAGTAATATGAGGAATAACTTAAGTAATGAAAAATTTATCACTAGAAGTTCAGCATGTCTGTCTACATAGAACGAATTTAACTACCTAGGAGAAATTATTTAAATATATGACCAATATGTTCATTATTGGATAATATATGTCTCCTATTCACGCATAGTTTCATAATTTAAATAAAGGAAAGGAATTTCATATAAGTAATTAGAAACAAATGCGACTTAATAATGATGTTCCTCAAAAAGATAGATAGAAAATAAAATATTGGATTCTTGATAGTGGTTATTCCTTTCACATGATTGGTGATGAGAAAATATAGAATAAAATTGAGGGAAATGATGGATGAGTAGTTACTTTTGGGAATGATAAATCATTAAAAATCAGATGAATTATTATGTTTAAGATTCATTTTAAGAAACTGAAATCCAAATATTAGTTTTGGGTGATGGAATTAAGTGTAACTTTTTGAGTATAATCCAAATTAATTATAATGGTGAAGTTTCTATGAATATATAGACCTCCAATAAATGGGGGTTGACTCAATGTGATAATTTACAATTTCCTTCCTCCTAAAATTAACCTCTATATCTTTTAATGGTTTTATCCTCTCCAATTTATAATTAAACATCATATGTATGAAACGATAATAATATCAGGAAAGGTACAAAAGTTTTTTCAAGGGTTGGTGCCAACCTGGAAACCCTGACCCTATTATGTAGAATCCCATTAATCCACATATATACATTATATATTTAAAGTGAATATAATTTAGATAAATCCCATCAAGATCTTTTTGTCTCCTGATACGAAATATTACTGGTTCAAACCAGTTTTATATTTTGATTCTTCATTAGATCCAATGTAATATTATAACATTGAATTATAACCACTATAAAATAAATCGTGAATTTCACTAATAATACTACCAAAAAACTGGGTTTCTACAGCGCCACCGTTTATCGGCGCTAAAAAAAGCGCTGATAAAGGGGGGGGGGGGATTTATCGGTGCTAAAAAGAAGCGATGATAAAGGGGCACTTTTAACAGCGCCAAATAAAGCGCTGTTAAAAGTGACCCTTTATCAGTGATTTTTTATAGCGCCAATAAAGCCCCCCTCTTTATCAGAACTTTTTTAGCGCTTTTAAAGGGTACCCCTTTATTGGTTCTTTTTTTAGTAGCATTGATAAATGGGGGATTTATCAGCGCTTTTTCCTAGAGTTGATAAATTTTTTGTTTAAAAAAAAATCATGAAAAAAAATATTTTTATATGAGTATATATATTTCTATAAATATAATATATATTTTTTAAATATGTTTTAGATAAGTATAAATAAACAATTAAATTTAATATTTAATAAATTTAGTGAAAATGGATTTAAAATATTTAAAAAAATATTATTAATTAATAATTTTCTATTTATCATGGATTAATATTCATTTAATAACAATTGGAAGACAAAAAAAATAAAAAAAAATTAATTAAAGATCTAAAATAAGTTGAAAATGTAACTCAAAGTTCAAACGACCATAACTTTTGATTCGGGTGTCCGTTTGAGCTCAACAACATATCAAATCAAATCCTGCGACGAATTATACGCGATTGTGACCTAAGGGAATCTTCTGTCACAACTTTCAAGCCCAAAAAAGTCATAAAAGGCCTCTAAAACGAGTTTTTAGTCGAGATACCCAGAGTTGTTAACATTCAAACAGGTATAACTTCTGATCCGGATGTCTATTAGGCTGGTACCACATATCATATCGAAGTTTGTTTCATTTTATTCCATTTGATTGGTTGTGGAGTTGAAACGTACTTATGGATTATATGTTATGGCCATTTTAAAAATTTATGGCTTTTCAAATACACACATATATATGTATTTATTAGTATATATATATATATGTGTGTGTGTGTGTGTCTGTGTGTGTCGGTGTGTTTGTGTGTGTGTGTGTGTGTTGTATATATATATATATATATGTATATAATTATTTATTAATTTATACACACACATAAAAAACATATTTTATAAATATATTAAAAACTAATCTTATAAATATATATTACTATACAAATAAATATACGGATAAAAAATTATAACATATATATATATAAATAAATATAAATATATATTAATATATGAATGAATATATATGTATCTATACTAATATATGAATAAATATATATGTATTTATATAACTAAATATATTTATATTAATATGAATCTTTATTAATATACGAATAAATATAACTGTATATATATATATATATTAATATATGAATAAATATAAATATATTAATATATAATTAAATATATATGTATTAATATAACTAAATATATTTATATTAATTTGAATTTCTATTAATATACGAATAAATATGACTATATATATATATAAATAAATAGATATATCATTAAAAAACGAAATGGTTTAGTGGTAAAGGTGTAGGCGCGCAAAGGAGGAGGTCATGGGTTCGAGTTCAGGTAGAAGCAAGGAGGTGCCTGCGTGTGGGGGATGCGCAAGAAGGTAAGCGCGCATGAAGGGTAGTGTGAAGCTCCTCCTAGCACTGATAGGGGGGGGGGGGTCCATCACTGTTAAAAGATCCCCCTCCCATTTTATAATACTTTTTTTTATTTTTTTTAGTTTTATCGGTGCTAAAAAGTGTGCTGATAAATGACCCCTTTTATCAGAGCTTTTTTAGCGCTGATAAAAGGGGTCCATTATCAGCACATTTTTTAGCCCCGATAAAAGGTGCCTTTATCAGCGCTTTTCTAAGAGCGGATAAAAGTGACCCCCCTTTATCTTCACCTAGATTAACAGCTCTTTTTTAGCACTATTAATGCACTTTTCTAGTGATGATAAATGCCATATTTGTAGTAGTGTAAGTTATAATCTATCTAGAAACACTTTATCAGGTTTTTCTTCTTATCCATTTAGAAATCCTCTATAAAATACATCTCATTTGGAACTCCTCCATTCAATACACCTCTTTCTATTTATTCACCATCCAACCCACTTCATCCAAAACTTCTTCATTCAGAACATGATTTTCTAGTCTTCTGAAAATTTTAACTTCATAGGGGCTCTATCAAATGATCAAAAATATATATATCAACAAAATAACTTCAAAAAGATCCTACACCCATTTTTATACTCATTATTACTCTGAAAAAAGGGGGAAGAATGAAATGAAAATTTGAATTTCCCAATCAATCCATTTTTTGTTTGACTAACTTCAAAGCCTCTAAAAAAATAAGAGTCATCATTATTCATCATTTTTTCCTAAATTAATGATGATATTTATGAATATTGAAACAACATATTTGTGTTTCTAAAATTTACAGATATGAAAAATGTATATAATAAATATGAAATGAGTAAGAGGTTTGTTGTTCATTGATTGTGCACATTTTATATTGTGTCTAGTACGAAAATTTCTATTGGATGACTATATGGTAAATCTCTTAGCCTAGGTCCCATTATCTACTCAGACTTAGTCTATTTCCCATTGTTCTTATGGTAACACATATTTTTGGAACTTATTTGTGTGGAATATCTATTTCTTATGAACTTAATAAAGATAATTTTTTTTCTCCATCAAATAAAATAAAAAAGTTCTATGTATGATAACATTAAAATACCTTATTTTTAGAATCATCTATATGATAAAATCTGGTTAGTAGTTTACAAAAATGAAGGTTACTCCTTCTGATGTCTTCACATATCTCTATGTAGTGAACTATTTAATTCATCATTTAGTGATCTACATGGGTTTCCAACATCTGGTCTTATTTTTCTAATGGAATCTGAAATGTTTATCAGGTAGGCCCACATGATTTCTATCATCCAGTTCTCATATATCTTGTGATATATCTAAATTCCATCCATAAATATTCATATTTAATTATCTAGTACTGTTTGTAAATTCTCTTACTAGAAAACTCAAGTTATTACAACTTCATCCTTTGGAAAAACAAATATAGAATCATGAATATCCAAGAATAATCATGAGTTCGTAAACATTAAAGAATAATGAAATGTCATCATACTTAAAAAATAGAATCGCAATATTCCTATGATAACTCAACGACTCATTTATACCTAAGACACAAAAATAAAATTCCAAACAATAACGATAAAAAATATAACACATTTATAAAATCAAATAAAAGGATCTTACATCTCCTTAATTAGATTTTTTAGAAACATTATCAATAAATCCATTTTTTTATATTTTTAAAAAATCCACTTTTATGGGGTTAAATGGTAACCCACAAAATCTTCCAAGACCAAATACAACATAAAAACCAAGAAAAATTCAAACCAAATAAATCTAATATAGATTCAAATTTCAAAATGAAAACCTAAAATTGCAAGTGGGTGTATAGGTGCCACCTCATGCCTAGAGATGAAAATGTTCCCTACGACATCACCTTGAAATCCAAATCCAACTGTCATCCCAAAAATCATTACCCCTATAACCCATCGAAAACAAATACCCCAAGACTTGCACATCTAGAACCTCAATCAAAAATTACTCATCATCTTTGACCAATAATGAACCCCATTACACAACAGTCACTCAAAAACCAAACATAATTTTTAAGATCATCACCATATTAACATTCAAAAAATAATAGGATAACAAAATCCCAATATGTACCCTATAAAACACTAATATAAACACAATACCAAATGATTAAAAATACCAGTCATCGAGATAGATCCATCGCACCATCCTGACATAAACCATAATATACATCAGTAGCTATGGAATCTGACACCACAAATAGAGGTTTCACACTCATAATGAAAAAAATTCCCAATGTACCATCCCAAACCACCATCTAGGGTCATCGTACAAAACTAAATGGGGTTATGTGCAGTGAATTTGGTAGAAATAAAAGTAGTAGTAATATTTCTTTTTTTATTATAAGTGTAAAAATGCCATGTCCAGAGACACTTACAAGGACACAAGCAACCCCATCATTCAAGGGGGTCGAAAGTAGTGCAGCCCTAAAGCATCACTCATCACAAAAGACCTGCACTCAAGAGGCATAGTGCCCATTTTTCTATAAATAACAGGCTCTTCCTCGGGACTTATAATATTTGATAACAAATCCCCAAAAAATTGCCCTCACTCTAGATATGTTGTATGATCCATCCTTGGTTGGTTTCCCTGCTACACCTCCTGATGATATAAGACAGCTCCTAAGGCGCGTCTGTCCCACCCCGTACATGAGTAACCATAACATCTGAATCTGTCTCCACCTCCGACACTTGGACACCACTTCTCTTGCATACCTGTATCCCCAAAAGAAGGGCCCGAGCCTCTGCCCCCAATGAATTTCCTATCCCAAAGGCGACACTAAAGGTCAGGAGAACAGTGCCTCCTAAATCACATAAAACCCCACCACCTCGCATCATTCCATGCATGCAGGACCTATCTACAATTAATTTAAGCCCGCGGAACAGAGGTTTCCATCTAACCCATCGCCCTCCAAACCGTTCTGTACCACAAGGTATACCCATGATATTGCACGCCGAGTCCGAGCACTGATCGATTCTCAACAGGGAGACCAGCTCATAAACCAGCAACCTAACTCTTAACGGGAGCATAGAGATCGAGCTCTGGAGACCAGCTCATGTTCTTATAAATAGAATGTTACACTATATTTTTATATAGATTAAAAAAACTTTGATTATCAGAAAAAATTTTCAGTGGATATTTAATATTCACCCTAAAATATTCTAATGGAAATTTCATCCACATTAATAGAGTACATGTATGTGAAATAATTATATATTCAGAATCAATTTTACTTAACATAATTGCATATTTTTTCTTAATATTCCCCTAACACAACTCTCTACTATGAAAAATGTTCTTTCAGATGTTGATTTTCAATCATTATATCACCAACCAAATCAGTATGTATGAAATTAGGTATACTGAACATATTAATTTTCTTTTCCATCAAGCCATAACATAATGTTCCTTTGACATACCTAAAAAATATCATGGAAAATATCATGTGAGATTGTTTAGGACCACTTTGATATCTATCATACAATGTTACTTTAGAAACAACATCAAGATGAGATTTTATAATATATATTAAACTTCCAAACACCATTTGAAAGCACTAATTCTAACATTTTACTACTTAATCTTTACACATATTTTTACAAACAAAAACATGGATAGCTATTGATTTTGAATATTCTATTCCAATCATTATTAATAATTATGTGACTTTCTTTTCATTTGTAAGAACGATGTATCTTCTTCTCTATTGAACTTGTATAGCTATTGACTTTGATTAAATAATGATGATTAGGGTACATCTACTCATGTATGAAATTATGTCAATATTTAAACAATGATGATTAGGTTACATCTACTCATCTCCTTCACATATATTTTTAATCTACTTTTCCATGAGAAGATATCAAATGATTCAAATAATCATTATATTTTAAGTATCATACATTAGGGGCCTATTTCAAAATATGAAATTATGTAAAATATAGGAAAATTTTCTTCAAAATAGTCACCTTCTACTCATGAATAACTATTATAAATAATTAAACTTTAATTCTTTGAAATTTTTTCTTTTTTGTTGAGTTTATTTCTGAACACACATTTTGTTCCTATCACATTATTCCTTTCTAGAAAATGAACAAAATAATTTTTATTCTTATTTTCAATTTCATCTAACTCTTCATTCATTTTATTTAAATATTCCATATTCTTAACTAATTTCAAAACATATTTTTTCCACCAATAATTTAAGTGATGTTTAATTTTGAATGATCAATTTTCTTTTGGTCTAAACCAGATCATCCTGAATTACAATGACATAATAAGTTTAAACTTGTTTTTGTAAAGGTTGTAATTTTTTTAGTCTTAAATTTATCATAACTGGATAGATCAGGATCAACCTATACAATATTAGTCTTGAAATCATCTCCTGTTTCATTAACTTATTGAGAAGTCATCATATTATCTTCCGTTAAAACATAAAAATCATCTTTAAAAACTTCTATTATGGTGGAATGATTTAAAATAACTTTTACATTAATGGAATCAAACAAATTATGTAGTCATTTATTCCATCACCTTTATCTTATTCCTTTGTATGAATATCCCATGAAATCCCCTTCTACTATTTCTTTAACAATCTTCACAAAATATGGATTCATGATATTTATTAATAAAAGACTCATAAAAACGATGAAGTATTTCACTATAGGATTTTACTTGTACCACATCTCAAAGAAAATAATTTTTTATTTAGGTTGAAGAAATTATCAACTATGAAAATGTACTATTGTGCTTATAGTTTCTCTCCAAAAGAAGATTTTAATGTTTATATTCATCCATAATGCTACTTCCCATATCAACTAGACTTATATTTTTCTGTTTCAATACACAATTTTGTTGAGGAGTGTAGAGAGAACAATATTAGTGTTTAATTCCATGTTTCTTTGAGTGGGATTCAGAATAGTTACTATTTTACTATTTTCCATTTTCCTTTCTCAACATGGAGATATATGCACCCCTCATTCTCAAATTCATTTTGTTTTTTTAATTACATTACATCATATTATTTATGTTTCATGAACATTAAAAGAACATCTATGTAAAATAATTAAATAAAGTAATAAAGTAAAGAAAATATATTGTTGATTTATGTCTCATTATCCCACATAGGTTGGAAGGTATATCTTCAAGTAGCATGGTTGACTGAATTTAAATATTATTATGCCTTCCACTAATAATTCATATTGGAATGTTATGAAAATAACATCATTTTTACTCTTTATTTGAAGTAAATATCTTATAAAATCCTCTATTAAAATTGTACTCATACTCTTTTAGTCATGATATTCATGTCAAAACTACCATATTCTTTTTGATCATCAGTACTCAAATAGAAATAATTATTGGGATCTCCAATCTAAATTATATGACCTCTAGTTCCTTAACTTTTACTAATAACATTGTTATATTTCTATCATTAAATGATAATTGTAACTTATATGAATATAAAATCATTTTAATCATCATCGAGTTGGATAGTAATAAGAATATTTTATTTATGCCTTAAAAAAATATAACTTCCTTGGAATTTGAATTTTGAGATTCAATCATAATCATACGAATTCCTTTTATTTTTAAGGAACTATTATTTACAAAGGTGACAACTTCTCCCTCATGTTCTTCAATGTTTTTCAAGATATTCACATAAATTTTAATGTATGAGGAAAAACCATTTTGGGTATCATGGATTATTAGTTTATATTGAATTTAAAGAAATATCAATGATTAAGTTTTTTTCATCAATATTCCTTTTCCCAGCATTATTTTCTTTTATCATATATGTAACTTTCCACAGATGTTTTTTCATAGAGACCTAAGAAATTTGACTTGGTTGGTTACACCTTCCATAAATTCCCTTATAATAGGGGGATAAATTTCTACTTTAGGAACTTTTATATTATCATTCCATTGATTTTGTATGTTCTTTTAATTTTAATAAGTTATTTTTTTCTTATATTATTTCTCTCCCTTAGTTCTTTTCTACTCTCTAGGAGATAAATTTTTTAAAATTATTTCAACACCTTGGGTATAAATTTCCCACAACACCAAATATATCCCTTAAACATTGATCTTCTATTGATGTAAGGTTTTATCTTGGGATAAGTTTTTTTATTTTCAGTGAATGTTATAACTTCTAATTTACCATGGTGGTGGGAAATACTCTTCAAGAAGATATTTTTAACTTCTGTTGGTGTTTTTTATTTCTCACACCATTTCTCAACCCAAGTCCTCCCATTGTTGGTTCATAAATATGCATGTTTAGAAAAATAATATGACTTTTTTATGTTAAGTGGATGTATATTTCACCTGATGTTTTCAATGACTTGTTTCAACTTCTTGATATGTTTCATCCTTCAGCATTGATGTTTTTTTGAAATTCCCATTCATTTTCTTCAATTTATTTCCAACCTATCGATATATAGATTGTTTATAACATGGTTCTTCTTTCTTTTCAGTATGTTTTTCATCATGATCAATCACCATTATCCCTTGTTATAAAGGATTGAGCTTGTGTTTTTTAAGTTCTTCTATGTACACATCTTCTTGTTTGATAAATTATACTTTTCCTTCATTTTTATTTTAACATTATCAATTTAAGACTCTATATTATTTCTTGGTTTTTTGGTTTTAGCTAGTCGTGCCTCATGTTATAATCTAAAATATTGTTCCATACAAGTTTCCTCACCTTATTTTTCTTCACTATTTTAAGTATATATATTTCTTTAAATGTGAGTCATAAATGTTCAAAACTTATCTATATGTTCATATTACAATGAAATTATGTCAATAGAGTCATAATATTCCCTTTTTTATCAATATAATATTTTTTATTTCTGGTGAAATTTTTATTAATTATTGTGGATTTATTTTCTTCATTTGAAGAATTTCCCAACTTCTTCCTTTGTGGGTTTTCTTTAGAATGATATTTATCATATTATATATCTTTCTTCTTTGGATAGTTATTTTGAAAAATTTAAGATTCCCCATACTTAAAGACTATTTAGTGTTATTCTTCATTTGTACATTACTCTAATATTTCTGTAATTCCTAGAGATTAAGGACATTATTTTTGTATTCACTTCATCATCTTCATATTCCTTATATTATGATTCTCTGTGGCCCATTACATCATGTTTTATTTCTCTTATTTTCATCTTCCACATAGCTTCAAAATATATCTCCTGTTACATTTGGTTTCTAAATAGTGGATCTTTCCTCATTTCATACACAACATAAATTTATGTAGTTCAACAAGTGATAAATTATCTATATAATGAAATTAATATACATTAGGATTAAACCTATCTAAATACTTCTCCATTAATTTTTAAATAATGGTTTAATCTTTTAAGACATCTATGAATCATTTTATGTTTCTAAAAATTTTATTTTCTTGGGTTAGGTAACTATAAGTAGTTTCTTTTTAAAGTATCCGAATATCATTGAACTATCTTATCTAAAGTTATTGTTTTGTTTCCTTTACATTTACATTACCTTCAATATTCATTCAATTTGTTTTTTCCAAGTTTCCTACCATATGTTTAGGCCCATCTATAAAACCACATCATTTTTTAAATTATAATTTTTCTAAAATGAATTTAATATTTTAATATTTTGTATTAAACACAACATAGATTTTGTAACGTCCCAGTTCTGGAAGCCACCCAGAGGTGCCCCATACCTAATTGGTTACCTGGCCTCAAGCGCATTTCCTCCAACACCAAAGGCTGGTGACTAGAAGTAAGGGCCTTGGGTGTGATAGTGGGAAAACTATGCCCTCATTGGGAGAGTAACACAGTGGAAGTAAATAAATTAAAATAGCGAAAGTGGTAAACAAGAAATAAGTATAAAAAAAAGTAATAAATAACTGGAGAAAATATATAAAATGATGCATGATACATACGGCTAGGAAAATAGCCAAACAAGTCACATTAATTAATATAGTACTAATCCAAAGTACAAAACAAAAACAAGTAAATAACTCATCAGCATCGTAAGACATAGATTGGTCCCTTGCTCTCCAGGTCCACAACAATCAAGTACCTAATGTAGAATGTTGCTTGAACTTGTATATGCCTACAACAATATGATCTATTTGGGACCAAAATCATGACACAAACAATGTGTGAGACTAATCCCATATGGCAACCACCAAAAGATTTGTGCCTAACAGTCAGTGAATATATATGGCTGGTGATAAGTAAAAGAGTAGTAAACTAGGAAGTACCTATTAGTAAACAATTCCAAAACATCAAATAATCCAATTACACATATCAAGTATGAAGCTAATCAAAGTAGGTAACCCTCTAAGAAGTATACACAGCCTATCCCCTATGGTTCAGTAATACAGATTTATCAAAGACTTTCTGAGGAAGCACTCATAGTCAATTCCCATTATATTCAAAAGTGATTATAGACTCTCTAAGAAAGCTCACACGGTCAATTCCCCTAATAGTCGAAAGTTGTTAAAGACTCTCTAAGGAAGCTCACATGGTCAATTCCCCCTATAGGCTACTACATCAGGTTCTCAGGGCCCTGTGTAAGTCAAATGATCATTGCAATGAAATAAAAACAAAGTAAACCTCAAGAACTACTTGGAAATTTTTTTACTGCATATCAAGCATGTTAGATAAAATAATCTCTCTATACTACAGTGATAGGCATGGAAAAATGTCAAGGAAACCTAACAGGCTAAACAGGACTAGAACGTTATAAACAGAACATGCATGGGAAAACACATCCAAAGCATTGCAATGAACCCTATTCACTTTCAATTAACATCTACTCAAGAATACAAGCATGGTAGGCAATTAACAGGGTTAAAATGGTAAACACGCAATACCTAGTTCAAGGGTATTAGAAAAAATTGCACATATTACTCAAATAATTCCAACATAAAGGCACAAACCACCTACCTCGGCATAGGGAGATCGAAATACTTGAGTCTCAAGCCTTGAATCTCCCTAGAATGCTGTAGATGTACAAAAATATCTAAAACGTTCAATAGAGGATAACATGAGGAAAAGGAAGAATAAGGAAACGAAGTTCTAGAAATAGGAAAAGATTACCGAGGTGATCTAAACACGATCGACGATGGTAGAATCAGAGAACATATGCTCGCTCGGGGGCTCAGAGAAGATTCATGGTCGTATGGGTTATCTCGAACAAACCAGACATAGAAGAAGACGGTTATGTCCATTAGACGTGACCCCAATGCGTTTAAGGAAAAAAAAAGAAAGTACACGTCGTGTACTTTCCCTTACCAAGCCCCGCTTTAGGGGGCCTCCAGGTCACCACACATGGTTGTGTGCAAGGCCACTACACGAACCGCACACGGCTACCCGCGGTAAGCGAGTACACGACATGTAATCATAACTTACACGACGTGTACTTCAAAAATTTCTAGAAACTCCTCATTTTCCTCAAAAACACCAGAAAAAGAAAAACATATTTGAAAAGAAGATATAGGTTATTACAAAGATCATATTTATTTACATGAAACACTAATTTATTTTGTGTTAACACAACACTAGGTTATCTTGTGTTACACATGTCACTGGGTTTTATACACATACGTTAATTATTATTAATCCATGATAATATAATAAAATTATTGTCATCCATATAATTATATGTTGTTATTATTATATAATTACATAAAAACACCTCTACTCCTATAAAAACGGGTTACAAAATTATCGGTCATGTGTACGAGAGACTATCGCCTCACAAACTGATGTCATTTGTTTTTTCCATTACCACATCTCACGGTTGGGTATGATGAAAAATATAAATTAAATATAAGATATTTATAAAATAATTATACCTCTATATTATTTATAATATATATTCCTTGTTTACATTCCATTCTTTAGGGGATATGATAAAGTCACTCATTTATACGACAAACTACTGCCTCACGAAGTGATGTGATTCATTTATCAATAATAATTAAATATATGTGATAAAAAAGACATAATTATGATATTAATGACATATTTATCATTCAAAACGATTAATATATCATTTTATTTCCTACACTTTCACTCAATGATAGATGAAAACATTGCTCGTGTACGTGTGGGTTGCCACCTTCGTAATATGTTGTGGCTCGTTTCTCATCACCACACCACATGGAAGATATGTATAAGTATATTTAAAGAAATAATATGTTATTTATGATATTATAATAACTATTTAAATAGAAAATAAAATTTTACCTCGTTTTCATAATGATTATTGAAAATTGGAAACATTACTCATGTATACGTACGACCTACCACATCTTTGATTGTAACATACTTCATTTCTCAAAACTAGGTTTCATAATTATTCATAAAAGTATAATTGAGATATAAATAATATAATTATGTAATTATTATTATTCTATAATTTATTGAACAATTATCAATATAATATGATAGAAAATAAAAAATCAAAACATATACGAAAAACAAAGATATTATTACGAGAAACATGAGTTTAACATGGAATTGTTAAAAACATGTTAATAATAAGACATAATAAATCATATATCGTTTGACATGTGTAATTTTGATATATAATTATGATGAAATCATATTTATTATAAAATATTTATGAATGAGTACGAAGGAAGTTTATATATATAATAATGGATTTCTAGTCTCTCTATTATTTCTTAGAGACATATGGGAATTTGAAACTCATTTATTTTATATGGTGTATTTACAAACCCTTTAACCTATTATATAATGAATACCATAATTTTTATGATGTTAAATGTTTCAGTTTTTTATTTGATTTATTGGGGTTTATGATTCAAAATATTACAAAAACGGTAATGGATTTTTATCTCAATTTTCCATCTTCGAGGTGTATGATATGTTATGCACCTATATTATTTCATGAGGTTTATATAGAGACCATTTGGCATGTAATATCATGAATTTATTAACCTAATAATTTTTTATGTTCCAATTTATGTAATTATTCCATGGGTCTTATGATTCAATGTTACCAAAGTGGTTATGATTTTTTGTTACAATCTCATCATTGACCAAGTTTTTTATGATTATTCTTATGATGATAAAATATTATGATCCATCTCTCAATAAACTTATGAATTTTATTATCATATGGTTATTCATTATATTTTCCTGAAATAGTACCATTTTTCTACTCTATAGTATTTAAAATAATTGATAATTACATTTTTAATAAAATCTGAAATTATTTTGATCTTCAGTCAGAAATTCGTTTCCATCCAAAACCATGTTTTATAAAAACGATTTAAAAAATGTTATATAATTATACAATTGTTTTTAAAAGTAATTTTTACCCATGTATGTAATTTTTTTTTAAATTCTTCGAAATGAATATTTTTGTCTTTTTCCAAAAAATGTTTGTTTGGATTTTTACAAAAATGTGAAAGGAATCTTTATTTTAACATGTATGAAAAGAAAGAAACATCCATTTGTTGTGAACATTATTTTCATTTAATATTAAAATATAATTTTTTTTTTATTTTAAAATAAAGGGATTTTGAAAATTATTTATATTTTAAAAAGTGTTTTTCAAACTGGAAAGGATATTTTACTCATGAAATTTTATAATATTCAATAAAAATCATTTTCAATCTAAGATGATATCCATTTATGTTACCTATTCTTTACTGGGGATATGAAACATGGATACCAATCTTATTCATTTCCTTAATGGTCTATCATTACATGATTTTTATAATGCTTGATTATCTTCTATGGGTTATACCATGATAAAACTCTTATGAAACCCACTTCTATTCATGGGTTATGTTATGATAAAATAATGAAATGGTGATAAAAACTATCTCGTTTCCATAGGTTATGAGATGATATATTTTTATGGAAACCATTTCATTTCATGGTTTATCATACATTGAATATTTAATGAGGTCATGGAATACATAAATATAAATTTCATTATGATATGGATGAGACGTATGTCCCTCTCCAATGGATTGGGTTAATAATAATATATCATGGGATAAAAAATACTGGAAATGGGAGAAAACCCATTTTAGTATGGGAATTTGTTCAATATGAGGGTCTTGGGAGTGAAACATGGCTACTATGATGGTTTGTCCAGTGAAACCATTTCAATATGATGAAAGGAATTCCACTAGGGAGGTGGTGTGTCCCATATATAAGGTTTAGTAGACTATGGAAGTGAAATGATAATTTTGGAAATTATTCCTTGAATACTATGAAAACAAGTATCTCTTCCTATATGTATGACACAATTATATTTCTTATTCCAATGTTATGCTTTCTTGAATCATGTTCTTTTATTTTCTCCTGATTGGTTTATCATAAAATTCCAATCATTATTTCATGCTTGATGATTATGATCTTTGATAATAATGGTATGAGTTTCCAATGTTATTATCATGTTCACATAACCTTATGTTCATGTTATTCTTACATATATAATTTTTTTACATTTACTGGGCATGTGAGATCACAAATTCTTATTTTTCCTTTATCTGGGTTATAAATAAAGATTTTATATATTGAAAATTTGTAAAGAGAACATTATGGGAAGATCTTTATGGGATACATTGAAGATCTTTCATGAATTAAGAATATTGTGTTCCCTGTTTCTAAAGGAAATAAACTATTATGGTTCTCAAGCATGTTTTTTCATAATGTAATGAATATTAATTTAAAAATATGTAATATCTATATATGAGAAACCTGAGTTTTTATAGTTTGTATTAGAGGAAATGATTAGTTAAACTTTGGAAACTTGAACAGATAAATTGGATTATAGTAAATTAAATCCCCATATGGACACTACAAGTGGATGTGTCTTGGAAAGATAGATACCTAGGGGTAATAAATTCAAAATGGGTGCATTGATATGGAATCTTTTGTCACCTAGTGCATGATAATGAGACTTGCTTCATACTTAGTTTGAGACTCTTGGGGGATATTATTTTGAAAATCACAAACTCTTTATAAGAAATTATAAAGTATTTAAATACATGATGAATATGAATTGAATAGGAGAAACCTATAATGTCACAAATTAAAAGTAAGGTGACACGATTAGGACCTCCTAAATTATTTTTTAGACTAGGTGATTTTCCATTACAATTATTGTTTCTCACACTATGCTTTCCTATTTTAATCAATGGTGGAAACACAAAGGAACTGGGTTAACATTTAATGTGACATAAAATTTTATGATGATAAAACAAATGGTATTATGACTAGAATAATTAATTCTGTTATTATGCCTAATTATTTTTCACAAAAACATGATTAAAAATTTTCAACTTAACCAACTCTCACACTCACCAAAGAAGAGAAGGAAATAGTTCACTGAATTTCTGGGTAACAATACCATGGAGGAAAAGAGATTCAGTTTCCAATATTTGGATATAGTGGAAAGAATAACCCACGTGAATGTCTCAAAGGAATGAGAAGTTGTTTTCACTATGGAAAAGATAGACACAAATAAAGTAACAATAAAGGTTAAATGAATAGTTTAGTTAATGCAATAGATTAGAATATTTTTCTCCCCAAGGTATAATTGATGGTTGAATATTTATATTATGGAAAGTGTTGACATCAATTTCCTAAAGGGAAATCTCATGAATATAATATGTAAAGCTGTATTAGTATGGGCTATATTACTGATGATAAAGAGATGAAAAATGATATATGGAAGGAAAGAGGTATTATTTAATAATATGATGAATACTAGTTAATGGTTTGAGAAGGAAGTGGGATGATTGAAGTATTTATGAATTTTAATTCAATGATTATGTTATTTAAATCATGAAATATATAATTATAGTTTAGTATATGTTTTTGGTAAGGATTTGAAAGAATATATTAAATGATTATTATGGATTGGAAAAGTGATTTAATGGCAATGTGATACTTTAAAGATAACCCTTAATACGTTCTGGATATTGATATAATGATGTTGGGATAAAGAGAAAATTGATTTGGATAATTTAATTTGGATAGTCCTAATTTCCTTATAACTTACTAATGATTTGTTGACAAAGTGGTTTATTCTTTCATTGATGGAGTTTACATCATTTTCAGATTTAAGGAATATATCCAATAATCATTGTTTTATGTAAGGAATGAAGAAGAATTTATATTTTAAATATGGTTTTATAGTAATTATGGTTTCACAAGAATACTTGAATAAGTTATTCAGATGTTTTGTATGTAAAAATAAAAAGGCATTTCAAGCTATTTTGGGGACTGATGAAAAGTTCATTTTGAAAATCTAGTGACCTTGTTTATAATATTTTGTATTTTAATCACTAGAAAGGTTCATAAGGCTAACCATTTATGAAATTGTTTATATTAAATGATTTTTTATAAATTGATGTATTAATTTATTATATGAATATTTATGAATATTGGTTAACCTGTGCTAGGAATTTTGTTGTGATGATAACTAAAGATAGACAAAATGAATTATCATTCTATCCATGGATATTATGACTCATTAGTGTTTCAAGCATAAAAAATTAAATTTCATTAATTTGAGTATGAGATGAAGGGGAAATTTATCAAGACACAACCAGATGGAGAGATTCTACTTATGAAATTGAAAGGGATCAAGTACGTATATATTCTCATAAAAATTCATCAAAATTAGGAAAATGATTTTGAAGTAAAATTTTTCCAGGTTATCATCAGTTTTATGCTATCAATGAAAATTTTCATGCCACTTTTTTTTAAGTATTTTCTATCTTTAAACTTATATGGATTACCTACTTTAATTTTATCATATATCTCTATCACACTTTATAATTATTTATGCTTTTCTTCAGTGTCCAAATATTCACTTCTCTCCTATGTTCTCCAATGTGGATACCTAGTTATGATTTAATTTAGTTAACCTTAATGTTTCCTAAATTTCCATTTTAAGGTATTTTTTAAAATTCATTTATACGATTTGGGTTTCTATGAATTAATTTTCATACTTTAAATCATTGATTATAGAGAAAAATTTATAGGGTGCGATTCACTTTATGTGGGGTAGAATGTAACACCTCATGATTTTGTGAAACAATTTTTTTTGAAATAAATTGAATCTTGTCTTTATTTTTCATTACATGTAACATTGAGTTTAGGTTTTTTTACATGAAACACTACATTTAGACATTTACACACACAACACTGGGTTAGGTTTCATTAAACAGGACACATAGTTCAAACAAAACCATGGCATATTATCTACATAGTTATATACTCTCAGAATTTATAACATAACTATAATAATTAGAGATATGAATATTAATAACAATTTTATAAATATTAATTATAATTGTTTTATATAAATAAATCATATTGATAAAAAGTTACTTAAATTTTCGAAATGTCTTTATACGTATTGAAAATACTATATTCTCAAACAAAATTTATTTTTTTCATGAAAATTAAGAAAATTAATTTTCAAAAAAATTATAAAATTAATTTTATAAAATAAAATTCATTTTTTAAAATTATAATTTCACAATTTTATAATTTTTTATATTTTTAATTTTTCTAGAAGGTTTCATTTTTCGATGAACAGTGAAATTTGCTGAATTTTAATTCAAAAATGAATTTTCTTTTAATTTATTTATAAAGTTAATTTATATTTAAAATTGGGTTTAAAGATTAATTAGTTATATTAGAAATCCATTAAAATTTTTTTCCTCATTTGAATCAATTTCATATTAAAAATTGTTATAACAACTTTACAATCTTTTGAACAATTTTTATTTAAAAACCCATTTTCAAGTCAAATCTGCAGGATTATTTTTAAATTAAAATTTTCCAATTTTGATAATTGAATTTGTAAAAATTGATTACATAATTACAATAATAATAGTTTATAATTTCTAATAATTACATATAATTTTTGACTAAAATGAATAGTTAAAAGCTGGTAAAATTAATTACCCCACTTAAGGTAAAAATGGTTTTATCAGGGTTAAACTAAAAACATTAGTATTAAAATGTCCTATAAACTAGGATAAAGGATATTTTATGGAACTATTTCTACCATTACACATATAAGTTTCCAGAATTGACCATTTTGTAACCCTATGACATGTGAAAAATGTGGGAGCACTTATTTCTTTTCAAAAATACCATGTGTGTTATCTCCCCCACTTATAAAATTCTACCCCTACCATCTATTACCCACACCTAAAAACCCTTTTAGATCAGCCAATACCTACCCAAATCACTTCCCAACATCCCTTCTCTCATTTTTGATGTCTTAGTTTTGATAAAGATCCAAAAAATGAAGGATTTTCATTCAAACCAAAGGTGCATACCCAAAGATGAGGTAACCTTCATCAATGAGCGTTTTTATTTTATTTATTTCTCCACATACATAAATCTTTATAATAAAAATAAATATAATATTCTCAATATCTTCAATATACTAAGATATTTTTATTTTTATGGAATGAAATAAAAAATATTCCACTTCTATCAAATGGATTACAAAATCATCGTTCGTGTGTACGGCAGACTACTGCCTCATAACCAAATTTCATTAACTTTTATGTTACCACATCTCATGGTTAGGTATAATGATGGATATAAATTATATATATGATATAAATAAATATAACATAATTATACCACTGGAGTAATTATATCATATATACCTTTTTACATTCAATTCTATAGGGGATACGATAATATCGCTCGTTTGTACGGTGGACTACTTCTTCACAAAGCTATGAGATTTTTTCAATAACACTTTACATGGAAAATAATCAGGATAAATATATGTGATATAAAAGAAATAATTATGATATTTAGGACATATTTATCATTTTAAGGGTTAACAGATCATTTTCCTTGTTACCTTTTCACTCACTCAAAAATGATAACATAGTTCATGTACGCGTGGACTACCACGTTCACAAAGAGATGCGACTCTTTATTTTCATCACCACACGACATGGATGATATGTAAAAGTATATTTAAAGAAATAAAATGTAATTTACGATATTATTATCATTATTGAAACATATAAATATACTAACCTCCTTTCCATAATGATTGTTGAAAAATAGAAACGTTAATTATGAATAAGTATTGCATGCCCTCTCTTTGCTCTACTAAAAACGTACAATTTATAGTGTTACCCTTTATCTATGCTAGTGAAAAGTGATGATAAAGGGTAAATTTTAACATTTCTAAAAAAAGTGCTGATAAATGGTACCCTTTATCATCACTTTGTTTTGTGTTGAAAAATTTAACCCTTTATCAACGATGATAAAGTCTACCTTTATAAACACATTTTCTAGTGGTGATAAATGTATCAATCACGAGATGAGTCCCACATAAAAAAGTGGATGTTTGAAAAATAATTTATAAACTATTCCACTTAATCCCAATATTAAAATCTTACCGCGGGGATGGGCTACTATATACACTCTACACATACCAAGATGGGGCTTTGGGACCACCCAAACCTTATCCCAAACTATGCTTTACGGGATTTAATCCACCCATAGACATGGCCCTTCACATGTGTCCCATGCCCAAAATTTTTATATAAAAAAATTAAAAAGTACAAGTAATAAAACATTAAAAATGTTGAAATAATTAATCAAATAAAATTTAAAATGAATAAATTATTTTTTTTAATTTTTTATTAATTAAATAATCATTAATAAATTATATATATATATAAATTAAAAATATAAATAAATAGTACATACTAATACTATTGTTGACACTACATAGAAAAGTAACCAAAAAGATAGGCAACCTTTGGATATTTCAAATCCTAAAGAAAGATTCAAAGAGTACAAAAAACAATCCATAATACTCCCAAAGGGCTATGCGGCCGAGCTGCGTGATCGAGCTCCACGGCCGGGCTACGCGCCGAACCTCCATGCCAAAAGATGTGTTATGTCACTATGTGGAGCACCTATATAGTGGAGATGCACTAAGTACCTGCGCAGAAAACATCTCTTCGACCAGGCCCATCCGTGCCTAAAAATAGATCCCTTGGGATCCCCATTTCTGGACTGAAAAAAGTGAAAGACTCTCTAAAGCTCCCATTGCATTGTTTTTTCACCTATATCCCTCAAATTGTCTCAGGTAGTTATATAAACTACAAAAGAAGGGATAATTAAACGGGATAGGCATGTTTTTAAGTTCTTCTCATTCTTCCATCCTCATCCATACCTACGCAGTATATCTGCGTGACTCACCTACGTGGTACACCAGCGCACCCTACCTGGGTGATAGGGAAACGTGGGGTACCTATGCGGCATAATTTCGCAGGGTACTTACGCAAATAGCTCAAGTAACCTTCTTTAAAGCCATTCATGGCAGGGTATCTCCTTCCTTGGTTCCCTTATCCGAAAGGGGCTAAGTTGAAGCCTCCACCAAAACCTCCTGACTTCTGAAACCTTTGGGCAAGGCACACCAGCGTGTCTCCAATTTGGGTTTGTATTTATACAGTCATAGGTTTCTCATATTTGTCTCACAATGGAGTTAGGATTCATCGGATTTTTTGGATTTTTATATCTATATTCAAATGAAATTTTTTCCTAGAAATAGTGTTGGGAAGTTCCCGGTTTGGAGGATGGTTGGTCACCGGCCTCAACCTTCTCAAAGAGGCAACCCAGAACCTTAGGTATTTGGTAGAGAGGGTACACTTCAGACTTCCTATTCTGCACAATTATAGGAGAAGTCTCCCTATCCTATTGGAGACAATTTCTGGGCATCCATCCTGGTATAATCCACTCACCTTCACCCCTTCTTCCTTACTTTGGACCCTTGTTCAATGTAAATAGAACAGAGGGAAGGATCATCGCCTCACCCTTTTCCACATTCGACGCGCCCTCTTCCATCTGCATGGAGGAAAAATTTGAAAGTGTGAAGTGTCATTATTGAATCTTTCATATCCTCTTGTTTCTCACACCGAGCATGACTCACGTGGGCTTAGAGATACATGATGGTTGCAACATATGCACAAAAACTCACCAAATGAACTTTGAGAATTCTGAATCCTGTTCAAACCAGGACATATAGGAAGCTCATTCAGGGCCCGAGATCACTTGATGTCCTCCTCATGAATCCAACCCTAATTCCCCCAATTTGGGAATCCTCCTTAGGAAATAATCCCCAAATTCTATTCTCAAATCCTCAAGGCATCCTTTTTTTTCAATATGTAAGCCCAAAATCATCTCTCTCAGAGGATTATACTCTCCTATGAGACTTATTGAACTATGTGGGATTTGATTCCCATTAATATAGGATATGTGGGAAGCCTCCTTAAGGTTCAAAACCAACACTTCAAATCAACCTTGTTCGTTTTGGTCCATATTTCCAATAGGGTCTGATCTTACTTGTAAACTCATATCCTTTCAAAGTTCCTTAGGCTGCTTCAACATAATTCCCACACTAACTTTCAATTAAGAACCTTCCTCTTAGAGGTCCTCATCACATTAATTTAAAAGGAATGATGTGTCCTACTATGTGGCACCAAACTACGAGGGTTCTGATTCATTCTACAAGGATACATAGGTAGCTCATTTTATGAGCATGATCCCAAGATTAAAACAAACCTCCATCTCCCTGGATGACATTAAATTCCGGAGTGCCCCAATAAGTGTCTTAAAAACTAGTATCACCATAAATATGATTAAAAGAATCTATAATCAGTATATTAGAGGATACCATTGATGGAAAACCTTGAATTCATACAAATGTTTCTGTTGATGAAGAAACTTGAATGCATAATGACGATTATTAATTTTACACATGTTAATAAGTTATTGTAAATTCCAAGGGATACATATGATATAATTGGTAAATTAATAAGGATTCATGAAAATATTTTAATTTTACAAAAAGAGTCCCAAAGTAGACAATAATTCCCCCCCAAAGGGTGTGATGAGTCCGACCTCCCATCCTCTCGACCAATGCATGTTCTTTATTATCATAAAGGTCAAAACTTAACGACTTCCAGCCTTTGGAGATCAGATCCTCTTTGGATAAAGAACAGTTGGAAGTTTCTGGTTCCATGAATAAATCCAATGGAAACCACCTAGAAACAGTGATTCTCAAATCTAGAACACATGTTTCAAGGGACTACGAAACAAAAATGGTGAACCCGACATGAATCCTTAACTAAGTTAATAATGTTACCCACATGTTAGGCCCATATCAATTGACAAAGGAAGTCTAGACAAAGGAATTAATCACGCACGTATCCATATGAAAAGATGTTTCTTTAATAAAGTTTGTCATTGTTCTTAGTTTTCCACAGAACTCCCTTCAAACTAAATAATGACTTTCTCCAAGACAACATTTGTGAATTTCCTGACCCCTTTTGAAGTTGGATCTTCTTCCATTGGAAGGACGTTGTCACCAACCTAGCATCTTCAAAACTAGGTCTCTAATGTGATGGTGAAGGAATATCTCCATCATAGTAGAATCCCAACTTTGGAGGCTGCTCGACAGGCCCTCTAGGTCAAAAATAATCCTTGATCATATGGCCAACAATGACCAACGATCAAGAAGAAAATGGTGCCATCCACCGTCTCAAACCGTTTCGAGTCATTATCCCCATAATGCAACAATCCATCTCTCCCATAATACTAGGAGGTGGATCAATAGGTCACTGAAGGCCTCAATTCAAGAATACATGAGTCCTTATTGAGGAATCCCACCAGCAATCACTGCCAAAATCATGTGGTAGTGTATCCCCAACATGATGGGGGTGTTGCCTCTGGACATTTGGCCCAGGTTTCTTAGAACCGGAAGCACAAGACGAACCACCAAGGACAACATATGGTTAATAGGGAGTAGGTTCTCACCTATACCTCCATCAGAAGATCCCATCAATTTATCTTGATGGCAAACAATGAGTGGGAACATACACCTGTCCATCCTAATTTTGCTGCTCAGCAGACTCATCTGATAGTAACCCACCAATACCACCAGATAAAGCCGATGGAGTACCGTGAGAAGGTACATACACCTTTTTACAAGTTATCACCCAATCAACAGGCTCGTCTGACTGCATTTAAAGAGACCCGCCAATCTAATTTGGTTGCAACTGGTAAACCGGAACATAGACATGTTTACAATCACTAATTCTGTCAGCAACCTCATCTACCAATATTTAAGGAATACCATCAACCATACTTGAAGGAAAATATTCATCAGGCATATAAACCTTCCAATATTCATCAAGTCTTCCAACAGTCTCGCTTTGTAGAACTCGGAGAAGTTAGTCGGAAAGCTCTGACGACAAATTTGGGGTAGACCCAACTCTATACCCCTATGCATGAGTACTCTCAATATCCATTGACAGGAAAAGGAGGACAAGAGAAGACACATACACCTACTCCAGATACGGAATGGACATATATTTCGGTTCTGGCTACTGATGTCACCAAACACATCTTTTCAATGGTGAAAGGGCAGACACAAATCCCTACCCATATTATGGAAGCATGCCAGGATATTTTAACAACTACTTCTGTAGTATCAGGGAAACTGACACATAAATATTTCCCCATGCATGGGATGACACATCGGCATGCCATACCAGAGTAGATACACACCTCTATTCTAGTCCAAGAGGGTCATGGGGCACACTCCCCGATATTATACGAACAACAAGATCGGGAACATAGACCCTTTCCAATTTGAGGTAACCGGTCTGTTCTGGTAAGTAATTCCAGATATGTACATATAACTGCCCATGATAACCACTTTTACCCAAAAGTGGCCCCAAATAAGTATAAGAGAAAATCCAAGAAGAAATATCCCCAAATACCGTTATAAAATCAAGAGTCATGCTGTGAATTTTCTCGTCTTAATGATGGAGTTCATGAAGCCCTTAGACATTTATCTGTTTCTACTCAAGATCCTACCCTCTCAATACTAAATTTTGGGAGTGGTAGCTGTAATTCTGAATTTTCTCACCAGACACATCATCATGAAGGCCTGCTTCGTAAAAATTCGGTCAATCCAGAGTGTCTATCTTTGGATGAGATCCATGGAAACCCTCAGTGTGGCCAGATGACCATGGATCAAGAGGATTTATCCATTGTTGTAATCCATCGTGGTGATCCTCCCCATGATGGTACTCACTGTGAAATTCCCCTCTGCAGTAGTATTTCACATTGTCAAAACAATTCAATAATTAACAATGTAGCAACAAGAAAGCCCTCCTATCTCAAGGCACTTGCAAACACAAGGCCAGTACTATCTAATGCCTTGTCATTGGTGGGTGAAACACTTTCTTAGTCTGAAGAAATCTTAAGGGAATGGTCATTATCCAAACCTCGCTTGGGCCATTTATCCTCTAATGCAGAGCATCCACTTCGGTCCGAACAAGTGGAGAAAACTCTAGTAGAAAATGATGAAGACATTATAAACATGAGGAAACAATAGGTAAAGGAGAAATACTAGTCATGTTCTAGTATTCAGCAAATTCTCAGTTTGATATTCCAGAATTGATGACAGAATATTTCATTCATGACATTCGTCTCAACTTATGGAAAAGTCTTCATCATTTGAAAAATAATGTATTACCATATGAGGAATATAAAAATCATATAATTGTAATATAAGGGTTACAAATACAAATTGACTTGGCATCTCTTTCAGTTTCCCAACATCGAAGGGTTTAAAAACAACAAAGAACCCTTCAACGTGCATGTATCAATGCTCTGAAGAGGCTACACCAATTAATTTCTGATTCCCCATCTAATGTATGCATCAAAGGATGGGGTGAATATGAAGAATTTCATTTCACTACACTCCAAAATCAAAAAAGTCTACCAAAAGTGGTGTCATGAAATATTATTGCCCACGACCGGCCAAAATCAATAGGTTTTTTATATAATCAAATGTACTCTCAAGAACAGGACTCAACCAGTTCTCATCAGAATTAGGCCAAAAAAAGAAATTGTTGAATTACTTCTACATAAAGCCTCTGAGAATCCTGAACAGGCGCCCCGTTTAGAGGATGTCAAGCGTCAGAAGATGAAAATGTCTGAAATAGCACAATGATCTTCTGAAATAGGTGATTTAAGTAATTTTCGGATGATGCACACATTTAATGTCCGAAACAAAATCCGCAAAATCAGAAGAGCAGTTGCACAAATCTTAGCTGTAGTAATTCAAGAATCATCCCATCTTTCCATGATGGGGGATCTTTTAATAAAACATTAAAATTCATTAAACAATGTTCAAAGATTTGAATAAGAAGAACATGATCAATCCCAGCCTGCAAGGCTGGGGGATTTTTCGAATCTACAATCCCCTCCTCAACAGAAGTCAGTTTTCTCCCGATTAGGGAAGAATCCACAAGGAAAGCGTACAAATGAACTTTCTAATGATTCCCTTCATGTTAATGTCTACCAAATAGCTCCAGGGAATTATTCATATAGGAGAAAAAAGTTTTGTGAAAGTCAAAAAGGGAGATAATCTACCAGATACACTGGCAGAATGCCATTAATGCGTTATGCATCATTGAATGCTATCAATAACATTATACAAGATCCTCCAAAAAATAAGTCCAATTCAGGGGAATAAAAAGATGAATTTCTTGTCTACAATAGTTTACACACTGAGGAAAATGAAGAGGGTGTGCGTACTCGAAATCAGAGGCTTACCCAGAATCTAGGTATACCTTCAAATAACTTACTCCCACCTCTCCGGAAGGCATCCAACAAGGGGAAAGGAAAAAGTCAGATTTCTTCTCACTTTTTCTCTAGATAAGGTCAATCTATTTCAATTGAATAGATATTTTCACAATAATAAGAAGAAATGAAGGAGTTGAAAAGACTCAAAACAGAGTTACTTCGAAAAAGAATTTCTGCTAGGCGGTATTCCCAGGAATGTCCTCAACTTGAAAATACTATAGGAGCTCCTTATCAAGAGGATATGTAGTAACTACAGATGAAAATAATTAATTCCCTATATTGGGTACACAATCATGCTAGTATCATAAACATCCTGATAGACCTATTTCTTTGGGTTATCCATGATAGATATCAGCACCATCATCAGTGGTCTAACTGGTAATTGCACCAACTCAAGTTCCAGTTGCAATACCAGCATAGAATCCAACTCATCTGGATATTCCCCAAATACTTATGAATAAAATTGAGGCATTAATGACTCAGTTGGAAGCTATTAAGGAAAAACGTGCAGTAGTTCAGCTGGAAAAGAGAGATTACCCTGAATGTGTGGATGAAATTCCTCCCCCACCAAATTTTTTGAATACCACATTCCCAATTTTTAATGGTTTGGGAGATCCGGAACAACACTTAACACGATATTTTCTTATTGTTATCCTATAATGGGAACTTCTAAACAACAATAAGCAGTTAAGCTTAGGTGTTTTGTGCAGTCATTATAAGGACCAGCTTTTGTCTGGAATACAAGTTTGCAATCTCGATCAATTACTGGGTGGGAAGATCTTCATCATAAATTCCTTCTTCAATTTAGCTCAACATTACCAGAGATGACAGTTTTTGATCTTACCAATTGTAAAAAAAGAGTAAATGAATGATTTTTGGATTTCATTGATTTCTATAAGGGATTAACATATTCCTTAAGTTTAGAACTCCCTCAAGAAGAGTTGATGCCAATTCGTGTGAAAAATATGCATGATGAATTAGACACACCATTGATCCCTATGAAATACACAGGAGGGTTTGAAGTTCTTACTTCAATCACTCATCAGATAAAAGAATCTATTATAGAGACTAAGGTTAAAACTTATGTAATTACATTAGTTCCAAAAAGGAGAATAGGAAAAGTATAAGCTTCTATAGTTACACTCAAATTGGCGCCTGCACCTTCTTCTACTTCAAGAACTTCATCATACCGAAGGGCTCTACTTCTTGAGCATCAACAACAAAAACCACCTTGTCAAGATGATCAAAGAGATAAATGGCAGAAACATTTTGATGAATTAAAGAATAAAGTTTATTCTTTCAGGAATGATCAATTTCTTGGTTACTTCATCTCAACCTTAGAAACCAATTTGGTTCAATGGACAAGGCCAAAGAAGCCAAATAAATACGGAGATACAGATCATCTTAATGATTGTCCCTTTCATCAGATGTTGGGACACCCCATTTAGGATTGCTTTGTTTTCAAAGACCTTCTGCAAAATATTTTAGACTCTAGAAAAGTAAAATTGAAAAGTTCATCAGCTCAAGTATCATGTGTTACTACCACCAATCCATAGGAAGAAGGAAAATGGAAAGAGGATAAAAGTAAAAACGTGAAAAAATATGATGATTGGATGATCAAGAAAATGATCCACCAGACTCATGATATTTTACAAACATAGTTAAAACAACCAATTGAGACTTCTACCACTACTACCATAACAAAACCATCTTCATCAAAAGTTCATTCCTCAAGAAAACAAAGTGGTCATAAGGATAAAGAGAAGTCAGAAGAAGAGGAGATCACATCAAGGCCAAAGTTGTCCTTAACCTTGGAAGATTTTATACCATCTATTTCAAAATCACAGGCCCTCCCCGCCAAATGGTATAACCAGAAGTAACCTGTTAGGAAGAATCCTAATCAAACGAAGAATTTACCTTTGGTTTCATTAATCTTATACATTTAATAGATCTTTATGCCAATGGTGATTATAATTGTATTGAGCCAAAATTCATTTTTCCTAATTGGGGGAACTAGTGGAAGAGTCCAAGGTCGAGGATACAAGGGAAGACGTGGGAATTATAGAAACCATCATTTTAACTCTACCCCTGCTCAAACCATATATTTGGAAGAAACTAATGGAAGAGACCTTTTGCAAGATCAACAAGAACAAAGAGTTTCTTCCATGAAAAATAAGTCTAGTTCTGGTACAATTATTCTGGTGGACTGATTAGAAGCACCAACATCTTCTTCTCAACATATGAATAGACTTAGTTAGTCTAATTTACCAAAGTTAGCAGTATTTACAACTTTTTTTTCAACACATAATACATCTACAACAGAAGAATCAACTTCTAAAGCACCTACAAAACCACATCTCGATACTGGGAAACACAGACATTTGGACCAAAAGTATGATTTATTGAAACAATTGGCCCAATTACCAGCCATGTTATCAATTTTGGATTCTTTTAATCTGTAAAAAGATCTTCTAGAAGCACTCATTGAGGCCTTGTTAAGTCCTCAAGAATCTGAAACCGAAGTTGCTGCTGCTGAAGTTTACCATATAGAGAATGATTTTGTAGAATGTCATGAAGTCATATATTTTACACATGAAGATAAAGACCATGTGGTATATGGAAACATTTGACATTTTTATCTGTATGGAAAGGTCAATGACATGGATATTCGATGAGCCTTCATTGATAACGGCTTTGGGGTCAACCTTATTCCTGTTCATACACATCGTCGATTGGGCCCGACTAAATCTGACTTATCTCCTTCGACTTTAATGTTTCAAAAATATGACAAGAATGAACAAGAACCTCTAGGAGAAATTACACTCAGAACTCAATTTGCAGATCTTGTTTCTAATTCAGATTTCATGGTTGTTCATTTGGACACAACCTTCAATATTCTGGTTGGAAGGCCTTGGTTGCATCAACATGAATCCATACCTTCATCATACCACCAATTTCTGAAATACTATATGAATGTTCAAATTAGAATATTATATGGTGACAAGGATCCATTCAAAACATTTGAATATCAATACATTATAAGGAAGAGTTTTTTCAAACAAAAGGAACAATGTATATGACCAAGGAGATAACCAGAGATAATGCACCAAATGGACTAGAAAATATTCTAGAAAATCGAGTCATTCATTTGAGTACAGATTATTTGTTACCCATCAATCAATTTTAAAGGGTAAATACAAATCCATGCACTCATCCAATAATTCCCATAATCTCAATTGCGGTAATTGAGCTTGATAACATGGGAGAAATTATTGATACACCAAGCAATGATGGAAGCCTGGATAGAGATGTTTTTATTTCATCAGCTGAACAACAAAGAGCCTCTAATTCATCAATCAATGTAAAAGAAAGTGTATCAATGTTAGAGGGAGACAAATATGTTGATTCTCAATTCATCCATCACTCTTTACAATAGGAAAACCCTTCATCATCAGTAGGGTCATATATGGTGGATTCTTCTTCAATATGTTCAAATACTGACTCCTCCCCTAAATATAAGAGTTTTTCCTTGTCATTTACCATGAAAATGGAAATAGAAGAGGTAACACATAATGAAGAAGAAAATAAGATCTCAGGTATTCCACTCCAGTATTTGAAGAAGGTGTTTCTACCACTGTGGATGAACTCAAAGAAATAAATCTTGGTATAGGAGAAGATCCACACCCAACCATAATTAGTGTGGCAATGACCTCTGAGGACCAAGAGGTTTATACTTCCTTTGTAAAGAAAAATTGAAATATATTTTCTTAGAATTATACAGAAATGCCAAGTTTTAATCCTGATATAGCTACCCATCATTTGGGTTTTCCAGAAGAATATCATGGGTTCAATCAAGCATTAAGGAGAACACACCCAACTCGCACCTCTAAAATTGAAGCTAAAGTTGATAAGATTAAAAAGGATAACTTTTTCAGGATAGTTCATTATCCCAAATGGCTGGCCAATGTTGTCCCAGTGAAAAAGAATAATGGGAAAATTAGAGTCTGCACTGATTTAGAGATATTAACTGGCATTGTCCTAAATATGATTTTCTATTCCCGATTATATAACTTCTAATTGATTAAACGACTGGATATGAAGCTCTTTCTTTCATGGATGTATATTCTGGGTATAATAAAATTTTAATATCCCAAGAGGATGAAGAATATACAGCCTTTAGGGCTCCTCAAGGTGTGTTTTTCTATCGGGTAATGCCCTTTGGCTTAAATAATGAAGATGCGACATACCAACGAGCTATGACCCATATCATAAAACCCTTCTTAGGGAAATTTGTTGAATTTTATGTGGATGATTTGGTAGTCAAATCCAAACAACATTCCAATCACTTGTCTGATTTAGAAACCATATTTTATAAACTTCGGCAATATAATTTGAAGATTAACCCCTTAAAAATTTCATTCAGAGTAACCTTAGGAAAATTCATTAGCTTCATTTTATGCCATAGTGGTATCAAATTTGATCTTGAGAAAAAAAATCAATCCTTGGTATGTCAACTCCTCTAAATTTTAATGAATTCAGAGGACTTCAAGGAATGTTGGCCTATATTTGGCACTTTATCGCCAATTTAGCAGGAAAATGTTTACCCTTCACCAGATTAATGAAGAAGGGAGTCACATATCAATGGACTGAGGATTGCAAATAAGAATTTGATATACTTATGAAATATCTCTTGAGTCCACCAGTATTGATGACACCTGTTGAAGGAAGACCACTCATTCTCTACGTGATAGCTTTAGAGCAATCACTAGGTACCTTCATCACCCAAAAGAATAATGATGGAAATGAAAACAACCTTTATTATCTCAATCACACTATGCTTGATGTGGAAACTTGGTATTCAAGTATTTTGAAGTGCTGCCTGGCATTAATATTTACTATTAAAAAATTGAGACTTTACATGAAACATCATGAGGTCCAATTGGTATATCGTAATAACCCACTCAAATTTATCCCTAGTGGTCCTATGCTTACAGGACGTCTAGTATGGTGGGCTGTTATTTTGCAACAGTTTGATATCCAGTTTGTGCCTCAAAAAGCAATAAAAGGTTAAGCTCTGCATGATTTCCTTGCTGAGCACCCATCTGTGGAAGACACATCATTTTATACTGAACTTCTGACGAAGAGTTCTTCTCTAATCAAGATAATTCCAATACATGGGAAATGTATTTTGATGGTGCTTCTAAAAGTCCAATAGGGAAGATACTGGAAAATCCTAAACTCAACAAAAATGGATTAGGAAAAGTCATTATTAACCCAAAAGGTAGTATTTATTTATTCATTTCTATTATTAAAAGGTGGTACCAACAATGAACTAGAGTATCAAGCTCTCATCGCAGGTTTGGAATTGGCTCTTCAGGTGCAAATGGATCATTTAAGGGTAAAAGGTGATTTAGAATGGATAATAAAACAAATGGGGAATACTCTATCAGAAAAGAAGATTTAATCACATTGTGTGATTATGTCAGAGTGTTAATGGCTGAATTTCCCTCAGAGCCGACACTTTCCTATGTCCCGTGATCACAAAATTCCTAAGTAGATACATTGGCTAATACAGTTACAGCCATGGAATATCCAAATAGGGATGAGATAGTTATCAACATAACCCATCACCGCATGGTTTCTCCTTTTGTTCAAACCATATTGGAGGAAATTAAGGAAATTAGCCCTATTTATGAACTATATGGTCATACCACGAGACGAAGAACATCCATCATAGAATATCATCAAAATGGGATACTTCCACCAAATAGATCTTAGAAGGAGAAGATCCGGAGATGAGTGGCCAATTTTACTCTTTATGATAGTCCAGACCACCAAAATAATCTTTACAAGCGAGGATTTGATGGAATTATTTTCAGATGTATTGATGGAGAAGAGACCGTAGCTGTCATGAATGAAGTACATTTAGGAGATTGTGGTGCCCATCAATCTAGGCACAGACTATCCGATTAGATCTAAAGTCTTGGATACTTTTGGCATTCAATGACACAGGATTTTATAGATTTCACTAAAAAATTTCATCCATGTCAGGTGTAGCCAACTTCATTCATCAACCCCCAGAGTTTCTAAATATAGATAAATACTCTTGGCCATTTTGCACATGGGGAATGGATGTAGTGGGGCCTTATTCTCTAGCCACGGCTAAGCAGTTCAAGTATATTCTCACTACTACTGATTTCTTATCAAAGTGGGATGAGGTAATACTTATCAAGGAAGTCAGAGCCAAAAGCATCATTAGTTTTTTCAAAATTAATATCATCACTATATTTGGCGTCCCTCATAATATTTTGATGGACACTGACACTAATATTTGTTCTGCTAAAGTAAAAAAGTTAAATTAAGAATATAATATCAAATCCAACCATTCATATTAATATAATACGATAGCCAATGGACAGATAGAGGCATTCAACAAACCCTATCAAATATACTCCAAATGATGGCAGATAAAGATAAGAAATCATGGCATGATAAACTTTGGAATGCTTTATGGGATTATCAGAAAACTACCCGTACTGTTACCCAAGAAACTCCTTATTCATTGATATGTGGAACTGAAGCGGTTTTTTGAATTGAAGTACAATTGCCTTCACTTAGTGTTGCAATCTGTGATCAGTTATCTATAGATAAAAGATCTTAAAATGGTTTAATGAGTTGGAATGATTAGATGAGAAAAGATTGCATATAATGCATCATCTAGAATTCTATCAGAATAGAATAGTGCGAGCTTTTAATAAGAATGTTCTCCTTTGTTCATTCCGTCAAAGAGAATTGGTATTGGTACTTAGGAATCCAATGATACCTAGAAAAAAACCTCCAAAACCTCAACCAAAATGGGAAGGACCTTATTCCACACATAAGGTCTATTCAAATGGAGCCGATTCTTTAATCTCAATGGATGGAGAGCGCATTACATCTCCAACCAATGTGATATTTTTGTAGAAATACTTTGTGTAATTATACCCATTAGTCCTCATTCTAAGTCTTTAAACTAAACAGTACAATGTCCTTGCTGTAAGACTTAAAACTACACAGCAACCAATGTCCTAGTTGCAAGACATTAAACTGCATGACAAGCATAAGCGTCCATGCTGCATGACGTTAAAGTGCATAGTATCTTCATCCTTGCTGCATGATGTTAAACTGCCTGACATCATATGTTAAACTAATTTTTTCTTTATTTAACATTAAAAGCTTCCATAGAAAAATGTCATTGATGTCATCACTACTCCATAGTAGTACATGAGTCCCTCTCTTTCCTATGTCGGAGTCAGATCTACATAGAGACCAAGTTTCAAGAACTATGTATGGATTGATTCTCATTTTCAATGAGATACGTAGAGACGCCCGAATCTCCAATTCTAGGCCCAGACATAATCAAAAAAAATTTTATTTTATTTTCTCCTCTTGTATATGAATCAGATCTATATAGAGTGTTTCCTAAGATATATGATTTAGCCCTTATACCATTTCATGTCTTAAGATTTATCGTTCTATCAGAACATATCAAAATCACCCATTCCTCATGTAAAACTTAGAATGAGGAATGGTTGTTTAAAGAACTACATATGGATTGATTCTCATATATTTTGAGATATGTAGAGACGCCTAGATCTCCAATCTTGGGACCAACCACCCACAATAAAGAACCACTTTATTTCTTTTATAAAATCAAATCTACATACGTAATGTTTAAAAAAATATGTATGAATTAATTCTATCCCTAGAAAGACATATAGTGAATCTTGGATTTTTCCCTTAATCCAGTTACAATATGTATTTGATTTCATATTAGTTCATAGTAGTCTTTACCACATGATGTTACACTGAATGAAAATCTGATACACCTATTCTTCATTGGAATCACCTTTGCATTATAAAAGAAACCCTTTCTACTCCATGTTTCTCACACCGAGCAAAGATCACATGGTATTAGGAATTGAGTAAATGGATTATTTATATAAGGTGTTTTAATTTCTTATGGGGTTAATAGATACCTTACTGCATGACTTGAAACTTCATAGTATAATGTTTTTACAGCATGTCTTGAAACTGCATAGTATAATGTCCTTACTGCATGACTTGAAACTGCATAGTATAATGTCTTTACTACATGACTTGAAACATCATAGTATAGTGTCATTATTGCATGACTTGAAACTGCATCGTATAATTTCCTTACATCGTGACTTAAAACTGCACATTACCAAATTCATTCAAAGGAAACAAAGAAAGTCTTCATTTTACATATGAGTTAGATCTATGTAAAGGACAAAAAATTCATGGTGAATATTGAATCAAATATTTCTCATCATTGCGCATAACCCCTTCCATATCTCACACTCTTAATATTGAAATTTTCTTTTAGATTTTCATAATCTTTTTTAAAGTTTCTGGTGATAAGGTTTCCAATATCTGAGAGCTTTTTTTGTCTGACTATGCACCATGTGCCCTTAGGCGGCCTTGCATAAATTGCCTACATAATAGGCCTATCAGTCAAAAGATGCCACTATTTGGATATAAAACATATGTCCCAATTGGACCTGCATAATACATCCCCCATCATGGGTTTTTCAAATAATGGTAACTTTGTTCTTGGTTATAGTATCTTTGTCCCCTTTAATCTTTGATGACAATATACAAGAATCTGTATTTTAAAATAGTCATTCAAGTATACTTGTCCCATTATCTTTCTCACATTATGAAAGTATTCAAGACCATGGTTTACACATTTCCATCATCATGCGTTTGATACACTATGAAATAATCTTGAAATAACTTGGCCACATGTTATATATATTTTTTCCATTTCTGGTCCTAGTTGTATGACCTAAAACTATGAACACAATATCTTTTACATTTCAGTCTGACCTTTTTCAAAGTCCTATTCTTTTGATTCATTGGATATCTTGATTGGAAATACGCTTTCCATATTTAGGTACCTTTATCCATAAACCAAACTCTATGCTTTGGAAAATATGAATATCTATAAACTTTCTTCGACTTTTAGCGATAGAATGTCAAACTTTTGAGAGCTCTTTTCCCTGACTATGCAGAATGTGCCCTCAGAAGGCCTTGCATAAGTTTCCTACATAACAGTCCTGTCAGTCAAAAGATGCCACTATTTGTATGTGCAGCATATGTCCCAGTTGGCCCTACATAATACATCCCCCATAACAATTTTTTCATGTAATGGTAACTTCGTTCTTAGAAAAGGCTTCTTCTAATGCTTCTAGACATTTTACCATACCATTCCTCAGTTTCAAAAATTCTCAAATCATAGTTTACAATTTTCTCTTTCATAACTAAATATGATAGTATATTTCTGAACAAATTATCAAGAAATTGGGAGAGTTTCGTACTTTTGGTCAGAGCTAAAGACCTTAAATTAAAGCCACTCAATTTCCTTAATGCATGACTTAAAACTACACAGTACCATGTCCTCACTTCATGACATAAAACTGCACAGTACCACTTACTCACTGTATAGTACCATGTCATCACTGTATGACTTAAAACTACACAGTACCATGTCTTCACTGCGTGAATTAAAACTTCATAGTACTAATGCCCTCAATGTATGAATGTTGGTTTAAAATAACCCTTTTTCATTATTAAAATTAATTTCCTTGGAGAAACCACTAATTGTGGTCTTATGTCACCCAAATCTTATTTTCTGCTATCTATTGACAAAAAAACATTAAATTCATAAAGATCTCTTTTTTTTCCTGAGTATGCATCCCGTGCCCTTAGGCGGCCTTGCATAAGTTGCTTACATAACAGGCTTGTCAGTCAAAAGAAGACACTATTTGGCTATGCAGCATATTCCCCAGTTGGCCCTACATAATACAACCCCCATAATGGGTTTTTCAAATAATGGTAACTCCATTCCTAGAAAAGGAACACATTATATTGATACAGGATTTAAATTTGGTATCCCTAAAAAATCATGGCCCAAGATTCCCCTTGGAAATGTTTAAAGAATATTAAATTAATTATTAGCCATAATGTTTTGTTTGGGATTTAATTCAAATTTTATTGTCAAATCTATTTCGACTGTATACATTATTTCTTTATAGTCCAACACACATGACTCTAAACTTCCAATAACAAAAGACTTTTTTATCAATAAATTGAGTACCCATGAAGGGAACTCTAAACAAAAGTCGAGTCCCCGCTCACTAAATGAACATTTTTGTATGGTTTAGGTAATATTGAGTAATAAAAGTGAAAAGACATAATGTATGTAGGGTTATACATATAACTCTAGAAATAGTCAAATCATGCTTATTAGGTCCCTTGGCTTAATAGGAAAATTTTTGAGCACTTCATTCTAATTATAATAATGATTTTTAACATAGAATAATCATTATCATCATTTAATTTTCATATTTCAATCATGAAAAGACAGGAATGAAGATTTATTTTCTTATTTTATTTTTTTTATGATAAAAAACAAAATTTATTTCATTTATATGAAAATAGAGGGTCGTCCAAAAAATGGAGCCTCTCTATCATGTTTCAGAATAAACTCTCAACATGACTTTTCATTTGTTAGACCACTTCATAAGCTATATCAGATTCCTATTGAAGGTGAGATAGTTGAGAAACTCCAGCCTCCTCTGCCTGATGAAGTGATTCCTTAGCAGTTGAAATGGAAGTTATCCCCTCCAATTGGGTTTCTTCTAATGTCTGATTCAATTGCTCAAGCTTGTTATGAAAAATATCTAGTTTCTGTTGAAGAGATAACAACTTCTTCATGGCTTCTTTGATTTGTTGGCTAATCTCAAGTGATTTCTTGTTATGATGTGGCTCCGTCTCAAATGCGTTAGCTTGAAATCCCTCAATATTGATGATTAGTTTAGAATATTCAAAATCTTGTTTCCGCTTATGCTTCTGCTCCCATCTGTGAATAGTCTCTTTCATGACATCATAGACTGGCCGATAATTAAATCCACTAAATCCCAATATGCTGAATAATGATGGGAGTTTTGGAAAATGGTATGACAATTCATCTAAAGGATTTCCAGCAATTATGCTTCAGATATTCCACCATTTCTTCTTACGTTCCATGCCAAGAGCATATTCCATTCTATGTCGGAATCCGAGTCACTACCATGAGGTAAAATGTACTCTATATATAGGCCGCTTAAAGAGTTTTTTTGTTCTACTTCTCTTGGTGAAGTAAAAGATTCACCTTTTGATCTAGGAACTGATAACCCTAAATTATAAATCAAGGTCATTATTAGTTTCAAATTAAGGAAGAAAATATGATTCAAATAGTTGATTATATTTAACCAATAATAAGTCAGCTAATTGATTGGATTCATCCCCTGTATTATCAGATTCACTGTTTTGAGTTGGTGTTTCTTGAGAAGGGGCATTTCCTTGAATTTTATCAGGTATGAAATTTGAAGTCTATGGAACATCTCTTTATGAAGGATCCTCTTTAAGTATTTCTCCAGCCCTAGTAGAAGGATAAAGTGGAACACCATGTTCCCGAAGAGCCTTTGTGATATTTTCTGTAGATAAAGCTGCATGAGGTGAATTTTGAGGTAAATAATAAAGTTAAAGAATAAATTATGTATGGAAAATGCAAGAATAGGGACATATGTCCTTGAAATTCCTCATGAAAATCTCCAAACTCTTTGATGGAACCTAGAATATCAATATTCAGATTAAGGGTGTCCATCATTTCGGTGTATATGACCTAAAATGTTTTAGAATCCTCACTATTTAAGGTATCCAAGAAATTTTGGTTGATTCCCAAATTGGATCCCCTGACATTTTGTTCTAGTTACTCTTCAATTGGTATAACAACATTAGATCTTTCTAGGTTTGGGTTAATTAGAACGTTGGTTTTAGATTTCCCTAGATCTTCATTACTTTCTTATGAAGCAATAGGAATATCAGTATTGATTATTTTCAAGATCCTTTTGACAAAATTAACTGGGGAATGTATTTTATATTACCATGTATTTCCTCTATCTCAATATAGCCAGGAGCAGGTATAGCTGAATCTTTTGACATTAAAGATTCATCGGCATGAACCTGGGTTTCCCCTAGGGCTTCTTTATCTTGTCGCAAAGTTTCAGCTCTTAATTTATTGAGATAGGATAGAGACATAGTTCCTAAAAGAGATAAAACATGGTTAACATAATATATTTATCAAGTTTTATTCCCTAAGGATTGTATAAAAACTTACCCTTCGAAGAAAAATTCGAATCAATCTCATTACTCTCTTGCGTTTTTGTTCAAAAGCATGAAAAGATATTGAAACACTCCTCTTAGCAGGGGAAACATGAGGTAACGGTTGAGTATTATCTGTTTCCATTAACCAAGCCATGATTCATACTCCTAGTGAAAGTTTTGGATACCTGGTAGGATCATTTGTTTCATTGATAAGAGAGCCTGCGTGATCGTATTTGGGTGATTCGAGAACTGGTCCAGATCTTCCTTCCCCACATTAAAGTTGCATAAATATGTTTTCATCAATATTAAGGATGATAAATGATAAAGAATATTTGAGACAAAAGAAAAAGGGAAACAATTCTCAGTATTAACATAAATATCCCACTCCTCCTCAGAGTTGATAATTACCCCTTCACGGACTCCAATGTCTAGCATATTAGATACTTGTTTAGAGGCTGGGATTTGTTGATCGGTTGAATCTATAAAAACCTCCAGCTCCGCAATATACTTCTATACTTTAGCCAAGTTATGTCCTGGATTGCAAAGCAGAAGGCGCCTTGATATCACCAATATCTAGTATTCAAATTCCATGCTGGAGGAATGCCCATGTGTCCCTAATATCATGGGTTATACGTTCCCAATGATGAATGGCTGAAGGTCACACATATTTCAATCTTGGTATAGTTGATTGTGGAAGGGAAGCTTCACCTTCTGATTGCAAAATTTCTTCAGACCTCCATTCTTTAGAAAGTTCAATAGATGTATTAGTGACCACTGTTTGATGGCGGCGACTAAATCGCCTTGGCATTGTAGGTATTGCTTTTCTAGCCTTAGTCTTCCTGGTGTACTTCCTATGAAGAGGTTTTGAGGGCTCTGAAACCTCTGACACTTCTGTATCATCTCAGGACTTGGATTTCATGCCATGATTTACACGTGCAACAGTCGTTGTAGCTACCACTTGATATATTCCTTTTGTCAGAGCCCCTTGGGGATATGAACAAACCCATGATTTGGCATACCCAGCTTCCAATCTGATCGATGCATCTAGTGGAGGTAATGTAATTGGAAATTTGAATACCTCTAAAGCTGTTAGATTCCATAATTGTCCCACTACCATTGGGTGATTATCATGTTTGACATATGTGGGTAGAAAAGTGATTGATTGTTGAAGACATATGAATTGACGAGCATACCTATAGGGGACATAAGACTCGCAGATAATTTCACCATCAATTCTGGTGGAAAATATGTCATCCCTGAATTCCATCATATAGGATCTAATCTCATAATTCTTTTCTTTACCATTATCAATAAATGTTCAAATTTTTGTATCACCAAAAGGAAAGAAGTTGAATTCCCCTGATACATTCAATGCATTCAACACCAAGTTAGGTCTTAAGCCTAGGGGATGAATACCAGAAACTTTCTAGAGAAATGTAGTGAATCGACCATTGGGATATCTAACTAAATTCAGCACTGAGTATGAAGAAAAGTGTGCTGAATCTAGGCCCACAACACTTGGAATGGCCCTACAATCCAAAATGGATCCTTCCCATTGTATAAATGTAGTACGAGATGGTAAATTCATGATAATACAGGGGTTTATAGCCCAATATACTTCCCCTATACCAATTTAGATGCAATGACAAAGGTCCTTAATCTTACACCACCTCTGTATTCATAGACTATAAGAAAATAAACACTTATCCCCATAGCAAGGAAGGCTGCTAAGCGTACTTTTTCATCTATATCAGATTTTACTTTATAGTCCCATTTCTTTTGATAGCCTCTTTCTAGTTTAGTCCAATATGTGTTTGAATTGACTCAATTATCTGCAAAAGGACAAATAGTATGATGTCCATAGGTTGGACCTTTCTCTATTGTTGGTTCTAAAAAGGCTTCCATCCACACTCTAGCATGGATAACATTCTTATCCTTGGGTAAAATCTTCTCTATATTAAGTAATTCATGGGCTATCAGTGGTGTTCTAGTAATTTCCCCCCATGTTGTAGCAGGTGGGATGAATTCATCATTCATTTCCCTAAGAATGGGAATTCCATCTATTTGGTAAAGGTCCCAGAGACTAATACCAACTTCACCTTGCAACAAATGAATGAAATTCATTTGTGGATGCCATCGGCTCAGTAATTTAGGAATGAATTCATTTTTGTAAACATACGTTTTCCCCATCCATACAGCTTCGTAAATATGAATGTCTGATAACTCTTTTCTGAATTCCGCACAAGTCTGACGTACCTAGAATGCCCACATCCACTCGAGTTTTACACCCCCTCCAGAAAGAAGGTCCCAATCTCTTTTCCAACCCTTATATTGATCTATTTGAGAATCCTTAAAAGTGGAATCATAACAATGTTGTCTTGGCTCTACAATATGATTTTTCGTATCAAGATTTCAACCACTTTGATGAAGGATGAAACTAATAGGGACTGTGCCTTCTTGTATCAGAACCCCCCTTGCACTAATATTCATGCTGTTACAGTTGGAATAATGAAGAAACTATTTCTTTGTAAAGTACTTCCTAATAGATGGAATGCGAGCGTCTTGCAAAATCCCATGCCCGTACAATGGTAAGTAAGGACATGGTGGATACTCAAACTGGTATGGAATTATACCCTTCCATAACCTAGTAAGAGTACTCTCAACAATGCCATAATAGTCTGGCCCGATGATCCTCATCATTTCATTTTGGAAAACCTTAACTTCTTCGGTATGGGTCATCAAATGAGTCATTCTTTCCTAAAAAAATAATTACCAAACTTTCAATTCATATTTTAAAGAAGAAAGTCAAATATTTTGGAAAAGGACATTGTTTGCGTAGGTCCTTCGACAAGGTCCTTCGACAAAGTACTTTGAAAAAGTACTTTGACAAAGTCCCTCAACGAGGTTAGTTGCATAGGCCCTTTGACAAGGATCCTTGCGCAACTCCATCATTGAAGTCCTTTTACTGTACCTCCATTGTGTAAATAATTTTACCTTGAATGAAATTTCAAGAGAATTACGTGAGAGAACAATGTGATACAGCTGGGTGAACAAGCTACACAATGAGGGATTTAAATATTGTAGAAGGAACAAGTGAAGAAAAAAATCCCCACAGGTTGAGACCTATTTATATATAACAGTTGTTCTACGCGTCGTGACTATGCACCATACCTGCGCGACATACCTACACACCATACCTACGCAACATACCTATACGAATCACTTTAACGATAAAACTATGCTATTCATTTATCTATCCTAATCTTTTTCCCAGACTTTCACCTCAGGACTTGACCCTCTTTGTATATTTTGGATCCAATCTTGAGGGGCTGGGGGGGGGGCATTTTGTTGACACTACTTGAAAAAGTAACCAAAAAGATAGGAAACATTTGGATATTTCAAATCCCAAATAAAGATTCCAATAGTATAAAGGACAATCCAAAATACTCCCAAAAGGATACGCGGCCGAGCAACGCAGTGGAGCTCTACAGCTGAGCTACGCGGTTGAGCCCTGCGGCCAAGCTATGCAGCCAAGCTACGCGCCAGACCACCACGTCAGAAGATGTATTATGTCCCTACGTGGAGCACCTATGCAGTGGAGTTGCGTGAAGTACTTGTTCTGGCAACATCTCTTCAACCATGCCCATTCATGCATATAAATAAAGCCCTCATGCTCCCCATTTCCGGACTAAAAAAAGTGAAAGACTCTCTGAAGCTCGCATTGCATAGATTTTTCTCCTAGATCTCTCAAATTGTCTCAGGTAGTTCTCTAAACTAAAAAATAAAGGATAATTAAATGGGATATGCATGTTTTTAAGTTATTCACATTCTTCAGTCCTCATCCATACCTATGTGGTATATCTGTGTGCCACACCTGTGTGGTACACCTACACACCATACCTGCGTGATAGGGCAACACGGGGTACCTACGCGGCATACGTGCGTGAGGTACCTATGCGACCAGCTCAAGTACCCTTATATAAAGCCATTCATGGCAGGGTATCTTTTTCCATTGTTCCCTGATCTGAAAGGGGATAAGTTGAAGCCTCTACCAAAACCTCCTAACTTCTCAAGACTTTGGGTAAGGCACATCAACGTGTCTCCAATTTAGGTTTTCATTTCCACATTTAGAGGTTTCCCACATTTTTTTCATAATGGGGTTAGGATTCATGTGATGTTTTTGGATATGTATATCCACATTCACATGGAATTTTCTCCCAAAATTAGTGTTGGGAAGTTCCTCGTTGGAAGATGGTTGGTTACCAGACTCGCCCTTCTTAAAGAGGCGACCCAGAACCTCAGGTCTCCGGTAGGGAGGGTACACTTCGCACTTTCTATTCCGTGCAAGTATAGGAGAATTTTCCCTCCCTTACCGGAGACAATATTAGGTCATCCATCCAGGTATAATCCCCTCACCTTCAACCTTGCTTCCTTGCATTGGACCCTTGTTCAATGTAAATAGAACAGAGGGAAGGTTCATCACCTCGCCCTCTTCTACGGTCGATGCACCCTCTTCTATCTGCATGGAGGTAAAATTTGGAAGTCTGAAGTATTATTGTTAAATATTTAATATCCTCTTGTTTCCCACATTGTTCATGACTCACGTGGGCTTAGAGATACATGATGATTGCAACATATGCACAACCACTCGCCAAATGAACTAAAAGATCTCTTATTCCTGTTCAAACTGGGATACGTAGGAATCTCTTTCTGGGCCCGAGCTCACTGGATGTCCTCCTCAGAAATCCAACCATAATTCACCCAATTTGGGAATCCTCCTTAGGAAATAAGCCTTTAATTCAATCCTAAAATCATCCAGGCATCCGTTTTTTAGTAAGTAACCCTAAACTCCTCTATCTTAGAGTACTATACTCTCTTATGATATTTATCTAACTATGCGAGCTTTGATTCCCATTAATATGGGATACGTATGAAGCCTCCTTGAGGTTCAAACCCAAAACTTCCAATCAACCATGTTCTCTTTGGGCCATATTCTCTATAGGGTCTGATCATACTTGGAAACTCATATCATTTCCAAGTTCCTTGGGCTGCTTCAACATAAGTCACACACTAAGTTTCAACTAATCACCTTCCGCTTAGAGGTCCTTATCACATAACCATAAAAGGTATGATGTGTCCTCCTAAGAGGCACCAAAATACGAGGGTTCTGATTCATTTCACAAGGATATGTAGGTAGATCATTTTATGGGAATGATCCCAAGATTAAAAGAAACCTTCTTCTCCCTGGATGACAATAAATTCCAGAGTTCCCCACTGAGTGGCTTAAAAACCAGTATCATCTTAACGATGATTAAAAGAATCTATAATCGGTATATTAGAGGATACCATTGATGGAAAACCTCAAATACATAGAGATTTTTCCATTTATGAAGAACCTTGAATGCATAATGATGATTCTAAATTTTACACATGTTTATTAATGAATGTAAATTCCAAGGGATACTTATGATGTACTTGGTGAATTAATAAAGATTCATGAATTTTTTTAATTTTATGAAGAGAGTATCGAAGTAGACAATAATTCCCCCTAAAAGGATATGATGAGTCTGACATCCCATCCTCTTGACCAATGAACATTCTTAAGTATCGTAAAGTTAAAAACATAACGAACACCTGCCTTTGGAAAGCAGGTCCTCTTTGGATAAATAAATGTTGGAAGATTACGGTTCCATGAATAAATCCAATAGAAACTGCCTAGAAATAGTGATTCATAAATCTAGAACACATGCTTCAAGGAACTACGAAACAACTATATAAATATAATTATTAAATTGTAATAATTAAAAAAATAAAAAATTAAAATAGTACAATTAAAAAGTATTGAAAATTTCTTCAATTAATTAATTATTAATAAAAATGATTAAATTTAATATACATATATAAAATAATAAATAATGATAAATAATTTATATCAAATATAGATATTTAAAATGAATAAACTGTAATAATTAAATATAAAAAAATTAAGAATGAATAAATTACATAATTATTAAATAAATTAATAATGAAGTAACTGTTAATAGAAATGACTAAATTTAATATATATTAATTATAAATATGAATAAATTATATAAATTAAATAAAAGTATAAAAATTCAATAAAATATAATAATTAAAAACATATTTTGGTACTATTAATTTTTAATATTCTTATTCATAATTATTCAATAATATATTTATTATTTTTTAAATAGAAATATATATATATATATATATATTATTTCCCAAAATATAATATGTATAAAAAATATTTATTATTATATTAAATAATTCATAAATTTAATGAAAATGGTTTATAATTAAAAATTAATATTAAATAAAAATATCAACTAATTGTATCGAGTAATGGATATTTAATTGATTGTTGTTCGATTTTTGAATTTAACAGATATCAAACATGTGTTAAATTTATTTTGCAAATACATATACATTATACCTATATTTTTATGTACAACACAGGCACACATAATATTTCTTTTTGTTATTCAAATTTAAATATTCATTTTAGAATTATATTTATTAAAAAAATATATATTAAAATAATGACGATATTTACTATATTTATATTTTTATATAATTATACAAATATATATAATTATACAAATATATATAATGATATACATATATTTAAAATTATACAATTTAAGTAAATATATTTACTATATTTATATATTATTATTAAATATATATAATTATATAAATATATATAATGATATAAATCTATTTATGATTACAAAGGAATAATTATAAATATATTGGAAAATGTATATTTACTATTTTTATAATATTATATAATTATATATATAAATAAATTAATAAATTTTTATTTTTTTATATAATAATTAATAAGTAATTATATATTAAAATAATTATAAAATTATAATAATTTTTTTATTGGCTGGGGTCAAAGCCCATTTATTTAAAAGAAAAATGGTGTTACATGCCAACCGTGGAGATAATAAAAAGTCCCCCATGCCAGTGGGTTACATAACCTCAACTGCGCCTCCCTATATGCCAGAGGATGTCGACTAGTAGTGAGGGTCTAAATTGGTATAATGGGGAGACTGTACCCTCATGATCAGACTATAGTACAATGGTATAATAATAACAATCAATAGCAGAAGCATAATATAATCAATGATAGAAGATAACCATCCAAATTACTTTAATGATAAATAATCCAAAACCAGTGTCATATACAATTTGATGATCATGTCATGTCTCCATACAAAATAACAGACAATACAGGGAAATGGGCAAATAGTACGATACATTGTCAAAATACCAAATGACCAAAAAGAAACTATCTCCAGCTAGCATCAAGAGTATAAATTGGTCCTATTCTCCCCTTACACTAATCAATTATGAACTCAAGCATAATATAATGTTTTCTTACCCCGATTTCTACATGCATCCATGAAGTCTATCCAGGAACCTGATTGGGACCCAAACATGATGTGAGATAATACTCATTTGGCCACCACCAATGGTGTCTATAAAAAATTCAGTATGTGAAAAATAAACAGAATTAGTGTTAAGTATATCGCATGTAAATGATTTTAAATGTAATGTGTCACACATAATTAATCCATTCTACCAATACAAGGCTCCCTGTGAACATTATTCAAGATCCCATAATAAGGGGAACTGTATTACAAAAATAAGCAGGTGATACTATCTAGTCTAGCATCTATAATCAAAAATTTAAACCAATTATATTTTTAAAGCATAGAAAAATACCCACAATGGCCTATGACATGTAATCCAATGTCAGACCTTGAAGAGCCATATCCAAGGTATAGAAGACCAAGGAATCTAAGTCGACTTCAGGGAGCATCTCGATGGAAAGTCTCTAAATACTTGAGTGGAGTTAAAGGAGCATGTCCACAGAGCATGTCCAATGTGATTCTATCCAAGATAGATCTAAAGGGTATAAAGGCCCTTAGCATCTTATAGAATCCGGATTCAAGGAGTATAAATGTTTATGGAATCCACTACCATAGTCCAGATCCATGGAGTAGAAATGACTATGTTGGGTCGGAAAAAGCAAGGGATGAGATGGCAAGAGGGGGGTGAATTGCCTTTTAAAAAAACTTGATTAACAAATTAAAAATCAAAGTAAAGTGCAGCGGAAATAAAGAGGCAAGACACACAAAATTGATAACGGAGTTCGGCCAAAACCCGGCCTACGTCTCCGCTCCCAACTCAACTGTTGAGAGATTCCTACCGCTTGCTTTTCAATGGTTTTAGCAAGAAACCCACTAGGCTTTGAGGTAGCACTAGGACCTATTACAGCTTGCTTTTTGTGGTTTAGCAAGAACCCACTTGCTTTTGATGGTTGAGCAAGAACCCACTAGCCTTTTTAACGGGTGAAGGCTAGCTCACCGTGACACAAGCCTTTTAAAAGGGAAGGCTTGAAGAAACCTCTTCACACCTTAATGGTGGTGTGAGAACCCAAAGAAAGGGAGATGAGAAAAGAGTTTGGGGTTTGTAGGCACAAACCCAATTTTAAAGCTCAAAATGAATAAAACACTAAAAACCGTAATTGGAGAAGTCTTGGGCGCCTTTGATTGATTGGAGATGTTGAAGGCCGCTTCCAAGCTTCTTTGGAGGAGCTCCTTGGGTGTGGAAGTTGTTGGAGCTAGGTGGGTTCCTTTGAGGAAGTCCGCCGGAGGTACGCCAAATGATCCAAAATATGTCCGTTGGCTTCGTATATGTTCCGGTAGATGTCCGGGGCTTCCTTGGCCTTTATTTATAGGCATGGAACCCTTGGAGAGGCTTCGGAGCCGTTGGAGAGGCTTAAAGAGCCGTTGGGAGCCAAGTGGGGCAGCCTGGTCAAAGCTCCAACGGCTAGTTTGACTGGGCCACCGGCTGGCCGGTGCAGGGCCACCGGCTGGCCGGTGCCTTGGAATGTGGAGAGAATACTGGTCCAGGCTCCACCGGTCGACCGGTGGAGGAGCCACCGGATGGCCGGTGGTGAGACAGTAGGTCTCACTATTCATCTGGGTGCCACCGGTCGACCGGTGGAGGAGCCACCGGCTGGCCGGTGGAAAGACAGTAGATTGCACTATTTGGGCTGGATGCCACAGGTCGACCGGTGGCAGAGCCACCGGTCGACCGGTGGGGAGGCAGTGGCTCAGCCTTGAGTCAGGGTGCCACCGGCTGGCCGGTGGTCAATCCACCGGCTGACCGGTGGACTGAATTTCAGTCCACTTGAAGTCCATTCTTGGGCCAACTTCTTGGAAACCTTGTGCCTATCATCCACAACACTTAAACACAATGTTAAACACATATTAAAGTGATTGTGATCATGAAAATCAAAGAGTGTGGGGTACAACAATCTCCCCCTATTTTGATGATCACAATCACTTATCAAGCAATGTAAAAACTTAAATGAAATGCATGCCCAAATGATAAATTGAAAATAAATACTAAGCGTGATAAAAAAGATTCTCCCCCAATCAATCAAGAAATTTCTCCCCCTTTGTGATTATCAAAATAGAATGGGGCATAAAACTTGATTGAGGGAAGTTTTGAAAAACAAGAGATGGGATTTGAAAATCAATTGAAATTTTGGAAATTGAAAGATTTGAATCAAAAATTGAATAATAGTTTGAATTGAAAGTTTTGAATCAAAAACCAATTGAATTTTGAAATTTGAAACCAAGAGTTGAAATTGAAAGTTTGAATAAAATTTGAAAATGAAAAGCTTAATCAATCCTAACTCCCCCTAAATAAAAACAAAAAGTCACCGGGGAGAGGGATTTTGGAAGGAGATGATTTTAGGCCCGGAGAGACTCGCTAGAAGGGATTTTTCAATCCATACTTGTCTCATGGCGGGTCTTCTCCTATAAAATTCATCCGAATAAAAAATCGATTTGGGCCTACCATACCGGGCGTTTTTGCAATTACATTCATATATCATGTGCCCGGGTTTTTTGCAATAATTACAGAATTTAAATTGGGAGCTCCCCCTTACAAAAACAGTTGGAGCATGGGAGGAGGAAGCTATATTGGTGTAGCCAAGTCCATTGGTGGTTCTAGATATTCGTTGAGAACCTAAGAGTTTGGACAGATTTTGTTCACCTTGGGTGAACTTGGCTAGGGTCTCCCTTAGGTCTTTGATGGTTGATTCCAAAGAATCAACATTTGGGAAATTTTGGATTTTTAGGGAGAGTTCCTCCTTCTCTTTGAGAAGTTGGTCTTTTTCGGAGGAGAGTTTTTTGAAAGACTTTTTTAAAGCAACAAATTTTGACGATAAAGTATGAAAACCTCTTTCTAGTTGATCTCTAGCGTATTGGAGATCTTCATAGGACAAATGATTGAAAGAATTAGAAGAACTAGAAGACGAGGAAGAAGAGTCGGAAGATGATACCTCATGATTTGCCATTAAGCATTTTTTACCTTGGTCGCTTGAGGAGAAGGAGGAGAAGGAGGAGCTATCACTCCAAGATGCCTTTGAAGCCTTCTTCTTTCCCTTCTTTTTCTTGGCCCTTTTCTTGTGAAGTGGGCAAGCGGGTACGGATTTTGCATCGGGTTCTTGCTTTTGAGCGGGTTCTAGCTTTTGAGTGGATTCTTGCTTTGGAGCCTCGCTAGTACCTTCATAGGTTAGTTCTAAAAACTTCCAAATATCATGAGAAGATGTGCAAGAAGAAATGCAATTAAAAACATTTCGATCAAGACCACAATGAAGAGCGTTCATGGCTTTGCCATCAAGCTCGAAATTTGCAATGTCATTGGGAGTCCATTTAGACTCATCGGGAGAGGAGAGGGAAAAACCATGCATAACAATTCTATAAATTGGATAGCTGGTGCTTTTAAGAAATGTGGTCATGCGGGTTTTCCAAAAAGAATAATCGGCTCCATCAAAGAATGGAGCACGATCCAAAGAAAAACCTTCGGGGGCGTAAGAGGTTGAAGCGGTAGAAGCCATCAAAAAGGATCTTTAATTTGAAACCGGTAAGGGAATTATTCAAATACGCGCTCTGATACCAATTGTTGGGTCGGAAAAAGCAAGGGATGAGATGGCAAGAGGGGGGTGAATTGCCTTTTAAAAAAAACTTGATTAACAAATTAAAAATCAAAGTAAAGTGCAGCGGAAATAAAGAGGCAAGACACACAAAATTGATAACGGAGTTCGGCCAAAACCCGGCCTACGTCTCCGCTCCCAACTCAACTGTTGAGAGATTCCTACCGCTTGCTTTTCAATGGTTTTAGCAAGAAACCCACTAGGCTTTGAGGTAGCACTAGGACCTATTACAGCTTGCTTTTTGTGGTTTAGCAAGAACCCACTTGCTTTTGATGGTTGAGCAAGAACCCACTAGCCTTTTTAACGGGTGAAGGCTAGCTCACCGTGACACAAGCCTTTTAAAAGGGAAGGCTTGAAGAAACCTCTTCACACCTTAATGGTGGTGTGAGAACCCAAAGAAAGGGAGATGAGAAAAGAGTTTGGGGTTTGTAGGCACAAACCCAATTTTAAAGCTCAAAATGAATAAAACACTAAAAACCGTAATTGGAGAAGTCTTGGGCGCCTTTGATTGATTGGAGATGTTGAAGGCCGCTTCCAAGCTTCTTTGGAGGAGCTCCTTGGGTGTGGAAGTTGTTGGAGCTAGGTGGGTTCCTTTGAGGAAGTCCGCCGGAGGTACGCCAAATGATCCAAAATATGTCCGTTGGCTTCGTATATGTTCCGGTAGATGTCCGGGGCTTCCTTGGCCTTTATTTATAGGCATGGAACCCTTGGAGAGGCTTCGGAGCCGTTGGAGAGGCTTAAAGAGCCGTTGGGAGCCAAGTGGGGCAGCCTGGTCAAAGCTCCAACGGCTAGTTTGACTGGGCCACCGGCTGGCCGGTGCAGGGCCACCGGCTGGCCGGTGCCTTGGAATGTGGAGAGAATACTGGTCCAGGCTCCACCGGTCGACCGGTGGAGGAGCCACCGGATGGCCGGTGGTGAGACAGTAGGTCTCACTATTCATCTGGGTGCCACCGGTCGACCGGTGGAGGAGCCACCGGCTGGCCGGTGGCAAGACAGTAGATTGCACTATTTGGGCTGGATGCCACAGGTCGACCGGTGGCAGAGCCACCGGTCGACCGGTGGGGAGGCAGTGGCTCAGCCTTGAGTCAGGGTGCCACCGGCTGGCCGGTGGTCAATCCACCGGCTGACCGGTGGACTGAATTTCAGTCCACTTGAAGTCCATTCTTGGGCCAACTTCTTGGAAACCTTGTGCCTATCATCCACAACACTTAAACACAATGTTAAACACATATTAAAGTGATTGTGATCATGAAAATCAAAGAGTGTGGGGTACAACAGACTATATATTCCTATGATTCAATATCCAAGGAAATCATCAAAGGAATCCCCTACCATTATCAATTTGTTAATAAATTCATTCATCTTTTCATAACAATTCCCAACTAATGAGTTCTTCCAACCCATTCAATATTTTCTCTATAAACCATTTATCCATTTTAATCATATGTAATATCATGTAAAGGAGGTAACACCCTTCTATGATCACTTAAATTCTGTTCAATCCATTCATTTACAAATGAATAGGTAAAAAATGGTTCCTAAACCTTAAAGATTTATTAAATTATCATCCAATCCATTAAGGCTCCCAAAATAAGTGGTGAGATCATAGCCACCGAATGGGGTGGTATAACACGTGGAAGATACAAAAATAAGAATCAATGGTGGCACATGTTGAGGTGAATGACCTCCAACCATATAATGGCAGTAGTGGGAAACTTAACCAAGTCTCCAAAAAATTAAACAAGACTTTTAATTGATTTTAGGGGCAATGTTAGAAATTCCAGCATGTCGCACAATGAAAACATGGAATATAAAACACCAACATTAGTATAATGGTATATAACAGCTAACATATACATGTAGTAGAACTCTAACCAAGTATCGACCTCAGATTCGATTCAAATCAGAAGGAAAATGAAGAATGGATGAATACCCTTGAAATAAGGAATATTATCTTGCACCAAAATTACTCTTCTGATATGATGAAATATTAATAACAAAACTGGATGAATGAGCAACTCACCGAAAATGATCCAATAAGATAAAAGGGGTTCAAATCTGAGTCTAGATGAAGAATGAGGAGAAAATTCCAACTGAGGATTGAAAATATCTAAATAAGAGGAAATAAATCTCCACTATTCATTATAAAAAGTAGAACAAGTTGTTTCAAAATTTAATTCATTAATAGATTAAAGTTAATTTCCTATAAAATTCATTGGTTTCATGGTTTCACTGTATATTTATCCAAACGGTGTGCCAATAATGCACCCCTCATTACCTCTCTAGGTAACCTGAATGGTTCATTTGAATGATCTAGAAAATAATGTACAAAACAATAAATATTCCACTCTCCCTTGTCACCCCTTGCACGGTCCTGGATCATGGTTAGAAAACTTTTCCCTGACCATCAATTTGGACTATACTAAAAAAATTCAAGGTGGATCACACAAGAATATACCCATAGATTCATAGTTTCCTTAAACCAAGTGGCCATGATCTAACCTTTGTAATTCTATGTATGGTTATTGGTAACCATGAAACTTGGGATGCATTTTTTCTACTAACCATTAAGCATAGATTATTTTCTCCAAAATTCGGTCTCCTAGCTCCAAATAATCCCAATAAACCTCACAAACTCCCATGATCTTATTAGTCATTCAACCATGGACAAAAACAGCCAATTAAACTAAAATTAAATAGATACATACTGCATAAAACTATTGATATTATAATATTCCCCCATTAAATCAATTCCTCCCGAATTCCCCTCCCAATGGTAGTCAAGAATTGTATGGGAAAAGCTCCAGATACTAGGAGCATACATCTACATCCCACTCCCAATTTTTATCCTATAAGAAAACATTCTTACATAACACTTGTAATAGAGGAACTGATAGGCCTGGGATATCCTTTGTTCTCTTATATACAACACAAATAGGATACTTCTAAAAGGGTGTATCTACCTATAGCTCAACCTCATTTAACTGTAGAGTATGAAATGGGTCTAGGTAATAATGGCACAATTGAGATACCAGAATGATTTTGGACATGTCTTGGTACCTATGAGGTAAATTCAAATGATAGGTTTCTAGATAGACTCTCCAGAATATCTAATGGCCCAAAATATCATGGTGAATGTTTACCCTGTATCCTAATCCATCCTTGTTAATGCCTCATTTAGATATATAAAAAGGAATGATCCCTAAACTCAAGATCTATAGGTTTATGATAGAGATTGGCATTAGATTTCTGTCCAGTCTGTACAATATCCATCCATTTTCTGATCAATAAGACCCACACCAATGTATCCTGCATGAGACATGGTCCAAATTTTTTTCCCTCCCCTATCTTTCACTAGCACATAAGTGATTGGTATGGATTACCATATAAAGCCTCATAAGGTGAAATATTTATAGTCTCTTGAAACTATTGTAGGAGGTGAACTCAACTAGGGGTATATGCCTCTCCTAAGAGCACATGAAATCAAGAATGTATGCTTAAATCATGCCTTATAGACCCTTTATACTGTGATCTGATTATCCATTAGTCAGATGGTAGTATGTAGTTCTCCAAAGCACTTATGTACCCAATACCCTCAATAAGAATTTCAAAAAACGAGATGAAATCATGGAATCCCTATCTGATACAATGGTAATTGGAAACCCATAAAGATGAAAAATCTCAAGAACATATCGTATCCCAAGATCATATGTCGAGAGGATCTAACTGATAAGTTAGAAATGAGAAACCTTCATGAGCATATCCATAACAACCAATACAAAATTACAACCTCTAGGGGACCTCAGAAACCTGGGCATGAATTCCGTTAAAACATCTTCCCATTTAAAACCGGGAATGGACAATTGCTATAAAATTCCATATGGTCATTGGTGTTCCACCTTCAACTACTAACAGTTGTAACACCTCATCAAAAAGATATCTACCATTCATATAATCATCAATAACCAATAATGGAAATAAATGTATTGGAACATCTTGATTACATTGAGATATACTGCCCAAGATGATGTATGGAATTCTCATATCAGCTCTTTATGTATGTCTGCTGAAAGCCAAATGAAACCATGAATATGAATAATTTCATATTCACTAATAGTTCAAATAGAAGGTGGGTCCATACTTACCACACTCTCCCATAGGACTATTCCCTCAACATCAGATAGGTTTCTTATTCTAGCCTTATCCAAAAGAGTAGATCTCAAAACAAAAGAAGAAATTAATTTCTATCCATGACTATCTTGAACCTTAAAGTAAATCTTTGAAACAAGGCCATAATATGCCACTTGGTATTATCCTCATGAACTGCCTATATATGTGTCCTCTTACTCAGTTCATCAATAACTACATTTCCTTTTATGGGAATATGGAAAATCTCAAAGTTGAAGGACTAAAGGTATTTCAAAACCTTCATTTCCTCAAATCTAATTAATGGTGTGTAATTATATATTTGAGGATTTTTTTGGTTCGTGTACACTGCAAAATTCACTCCTAGTAAATAATGCCTCCAACAGTGCAAGGAGTGTACACTGGAAACTAGATCAAGATCATGTGTTATGTAGTTCCACTAATGTGGCCTCAATTGACAAGACCTGTATGCCATGACTTGATCCTCCTACATTATGACTACTCCTAGACCGATACCTATTGCTAAACATATACTATATAGCTTTTTCTTGGCTCTAGAATAATAAATACTGATGCTGAAATTAGTCTCCAATTCATCTTATAAAAGGATTTCTCATAGGTATCTAACTATAAAAACTTCACACCTTTCTTAGTCAAGCCCATAAGAGGTGATGCTGGGTATGATAAGTCTTGTGTAAAATTCCTAAAATATCTTTCTATCCACAATGAAATATTTATATCAAATATGTACTTGTGATACTCTTAGGAAACTACAGCTCTGATCTTCTATCAGTTAATATATACTCTTGTATATAAGATGACATGACCTAGTAAGTGAATCTTATCCATATAAAAGTTTCACCTTGTTATCTTAACATATAACTAATTCTCTCTCCATGTATCCAAAAAAATATCAAGATGTTTGGCATGGTCGTGTAGATTTTATGAATGTACCAAGATATCATCCTCAAATTACACCAAAAACAAATCCATATATGGATGTAAATTTGTTTTATCAATTCAATGATAACTGTTGGAACATTCATGAGACTGAAAAGAATAACCAGATACTCATATAGACCATATATGTTATGGAAATTTTCATGAGGTATGTCTACAGGTCAAACACATTCCTAATGTTAACCCAATATCAAACAAATTTTTTAAAATAATCACACTCCTTATAGTTGGTCAAAGAGTTCATCAGTCTATGGTAAGGGATACCAATTCTGAACTGTCAACTTGTTCAATTTTTGGGAAACTACACATAACATAATGTTACCATAATTATTTTTCACCAAAAAGAATGAATAACCCAATGGATAAGTTTTGGTTCATATTAAACCCTTTGATTCAAATTTCTATAGCTGCCTCTTGAGCTCCTATAGCTCTGTAGTAGGAATCCTATAAGGAGGAATGGTTACTATTGGAGCTTCTAGAACTATCTTGATGTAAAACTCCATCTCTTTTTCAGTAGGTACACTAGAAAATGTTTCTAGGAAACATCCTTAACATGATCAACCACTAGAGGAATGTTCGACTAATTTGATCCCCAATCATCCATGAATATACACACAATATGGGCTATTGTCTCACCCAAACCATGATGCCTCAGTCCGACCATTCCAAAATAAACATCCCATTCACCCTTGTGAATAAAAACACCACCCTATGGTGTTATAAAGTTCACCAACATAGGATTATAGGTAACAAATTAATGATAAGAAATAGCTAGTCCATCATGAGTATGACAAAAAACATAGTCATCATGATGCAAAAAAATACCATACGAACTGAAACCCACCTACCTCAAGGGGAAACCCCATACACTAAAGAACACCCTCCTTTACAATTCTCAATGAGGTATCAATCATCATAACAACCTCATAAAAATGAACATTGATCTGAAATATATCTAATAGAGGAACATATATGAAGGAATGAGGTGCACCTATATTAAAAAGAGTAGATAATAAAGTTGAGGCTACTAAAATTGTACGTCTTACCATAGACAGTCTAATTCTCTAGTCCTCATGGGTTGGATGTATCAAATATATTTGGCCTAAACCATGATCTTGTGAAACAACCTCACTACCTAGACCAAGACTACTCATTTTCCATGGTAAAACTAGAACCTGGATTCCTTTACCATGACCACCACCTTAGTATTAAAATTCAATACTAATCTATATCACAGATTGATTTGGAATAGTAAATCATGCTCCTGATCCTAGATTCATATTCAATCCCCATCTACTAGATACTGGCGGGATGGTCCTGCAAAAAAATTGTTCACGGACCATTCTGTCGTAGGCTTGACACTTTATTAGATATTTATAGCACTAAATAATCATTTTTATAGCCTCCTATACTTATGAAAGAAGAAAATACTTCTATAACTATCAACCTGGCTAGTATACCCCTAATGAAATCCTCAAAATGGAACTTTCTTCCAAATTGCACTGAACCACTAGGTTGAGAGGTTGAACTGACATGCTCTACGCCCCATCCTCCCTCAATTTCCACTCTTTAATAATCTCAGGATTCACTATATTATTAATAATTTTCAATAAAAATACATTGAACTATGGTCAAACATCATTCTTGATACCTTCTTTGAAGCATCTCACCCGTGACTGATCATTAGTATGGTAATTCGGAACAAAGCACTAAATCACTATAAAGCTTGAAGAATACTCCATAACAGTCATCAATATCTACAATATACACATAAACTCACTATCTACTTCATATATCAGGGTATCAATTAAAAAATAATCACAAAAAATAGATTAGAAATCCCTTCAAAACATATCTCAATGTGCATCAGCCTAGTTGAAAACATCCAACCTGTTATTAGTTCCTCCCTGAAGCATATAAGTTTTGAGTTTCACTCACCTCTCAATAGGTATCTCTCAATGATCAAATATAGAAAGGATAGTATCCAACCATATCTCAACATCCAATGGAACACTATCCCACATAATCATGGTAGGATACTACTTCTGGAACACACATGTTGGTTATGCTATAAATGAGTTAGACTATGGGGCTCCTTGAACAGTCCACATAAATAATATAAAAATCTCTAAAAAATAAGCATAAACACCCATATTAAGAAATATGTGAGGTTACACATGTGGGAAAACTATAGGATCTACCCCTATCCGAGCCCTCAAAACCTTTGGAACATGGTCTCCACCACCCTCTCAACATAAAACTATTCTCCATCATGGTGGCATTTCTCTACAATGGAAAACACATGCCTCATAAAAGAATCCAATAGTGACCAAGTCACAGATAAAAGAGTTTTATAAGTAAGAACTTCCTAAAAATAAGTCACACCCCTCTACCCGATCTTAAAGAAAATAATTGGTAAACTTAATAGTCATAAAAGTACTAGAGACACTACTTACTACCCACTATAATGTTTGGTTTAGGTTAAATTCATTGTTTTACAAGTTTATTTAATTTTAAATTCACATTCAATTACATCTTTCATTAAATGGTTGAACTAAATGGGTCAATAATTTCAATCTATAAGGCCCCATACACCAAATAAACTAATGTTTGACATCCACTTAATCTATACCACAACACGTTCGAGTCTGTGAGACCAATTGTTAATGAACCAACATTCCATAATTGACTGCATAGTGTGTATATTGTAGCCTATGAAAGAAAACATTGTTCATGATATAGTAGAAACTCTATGTAGCAATTATGTTTTTTTTCAATTCCCTACACAAATAATCTATCAAAAAATAGGTAACTTACTCAAGGAACATGTATTAATGTCATGTAGTTAACAAATGTATCCTAAATGCAATAGAATATGCATTGTATGTGAATCTTATAAAGTTCCAAAAACGATACACGAAATGGAATTCCCTAATCTTATTAGTCAACTCTTGAAAATATTAAATTTTAATAAACATCAAACCTAAAGTTCATCACCCAATGGTGTAATCATATCTATTGTAAAAGGAAAACTCCATATAAAATTTTCCATTCTTGGAAATTTGTCTTTTCCTTATATATGGGTTGGATACTTCTAGGAACAACTCATTCAAAATCCCAAAACATCCTATTATCTTATCAATTGACTCAAAATAGTATATCTGAAAAAGAAATTCTTGGATACAACTTTGTAGCTTCTAGGACTAGGAGGCACTAGAAGGTGCCTCGACCTGGTTGGATACATTTCTCCAAGTGCACCTCCCATATACTAGAGGCTTCCAACTAGTAGCTAGGGTCTAAGATAGTATAATGGGGAGACTGTACCTTCATGTTCAAAGTGTATCATAGATTTATTATAATAAAAACTAATTGTGTAAGTATAATATAATCAATGATAGAAGATAACCATACAGAATACTATAATGATAAATAAGCCAAAAGTAGTGTCCTATACAATATAATGATCATGTCAAGTCTTTATAAAAAATGGCAGCAAATACATGGAAATAGAAAACCAATACAGTACATGTATCAAAATGAAATAATACCAAAAAGAAACTATCACCATCTACCATCGCAAGCATAGATCGATACTCTACTCCAATTATACAAGGCCATGATCAACTCAAGAATCATACATTGGGTGTTTACCCTAGTCCAAACCTGTATCCATGATGTCTATCCAGGTACACAACGATGACCCCAATAGGGTGTGAGATAAAATCACTAGTATAACACCAATGGTGTCTATAAAAACATCCAATCTGTATAATATATATAGAAGTAGAGTAAAATATATCATAGCTAAAATAGTATAAAAGTAATGTTTTGAACAAATGTAATCCTGTCTATCCAAAAAATTGATCTCTATGAACAATATTCATGCTCTCATAATAGGGGTAGGTATAATACATAAATAAAAAAGGTAATACCGTCCATCCTAAAAACTATATTCAAATAGTCATACTAGTGCTATCTATAAAGAATAGAAAAATATCCAAAACAACATATGTCATGTAATCTAGTGTCATACCATGAAAGGTTGAATCCAAGGTATATAAGACAAAGTCATCCATGTCAAGTCCATGGATCATATCAAATGTAAATATATACAGACTGTGGTGTATTCCAAGGAGCAATTCCATAGATACTATCCAATGTGATTCCAAGAAAGTAGTATGTAAGGGGTAGAAATGCCCTGAGAATCATATGGAATTGGCATCAGAGGATTAGAAACATCCATGGAATGAACTACCATAGTCAAGATCAATGGAGTAGAAATGTCCATGGAAACTTATGGAATCAGTATCCAAGGAGCTCACCAAAAGAATACACTACCATTATCAGCTCATCAAACAATTCATTCATCATTTCATAAGAATTCATAACCAATGAGTTCTTCCAACCCATTCAACCTTTTCCATGTAAAGAATTTATCCATATTAATCATATGCAATTACATGTAATGGTGGAAACACCTTTCTACTATTAGTTCAATACAATTTATTCCTTTCTCTTAAGTATAAATAAGTAAAACAAGGTTCTCAAAACATTAAAAAATTCAATAAATTTTCACCCAATTCATTAATGATCCCAAAACAGGTGTTGAGCTCACACACACCCAACATGGTGGTATAACATGGGGTAGATACACAAATACACCTAAAATGTGGAATGAGATGAATTGAATGACCTCTAACCATATAATGTTACTCGTTTTTAACCTAACCAGGTCCCAAAATGTTAAATATGACATTAAATTGATTTTAGGGGTCGTGCTATAAATTTTGGAATTCGTCAAAATTGAAACATGGAATATATAACACTAAACATTATGGGGAAGGTATAGACCACCTTCCATATACCTATAGTAGAACACTTATCCAAAATCAAACTACAATTTGGTCTATATTGGAAGAAAAATAAATAATTCATTAATACCATAGAAATATAGAAAACTACCCTACACCAAAAATAACTATGTCGAGACGAACAAAAATGAATAATGGCACAAGATCAATGAAAAAATCACCAGAGCAGATCCACATGGAAAATAGTGTTCAAACCTGATTCCAAATAAATAATCAAGTTATATTCATAGATTATACTTGAAAATGGATCAATCGGAGGAATGGAATCTACCTTGAGCATTGGAAAATATTGAAGAAGGGGTTTCAAAATATAATTCATTAAGGATGAAAAGGGAATTTCCCCTCAAATTCATCAGTCACACGATTTGGCCGCATGATTGGCCAAACTGTGTGCCAACTGTATGAGCTTGATTTCCAATGTAGGGAACCCTATGGTTCATAGACATGGTCTGGAAAACAATGCATAAACCATGCAATATTCCATTATCCACTATCACACATCACATGGTCTTGGCACAAAGTTAGGAAAACCATGTGCTGACCAGGCATTTTTCCTCTTCAAAAAACATTTAGGTGCCTCATACCTATGTGAAATTCTGGCTTCACCATTTCCTCAAACTAGTTGTCCCTTCTATGACCTCTGAAATGAACCACACAGTTAACAGTAACCATGTTGAATGGGTGGAACAATTTATAATCTCTTTGTGGACCAAATTACATTCTCCTAAAGTAAGACTCCATGCTCTGAAAACGCTCAAGACACCCCCAAAAAATACCATGAACACAGTAGGAATTCACACTATGAAAAAAAAATTAAATTAAAATTATAAAGATCTTTACCTCATAAAAAATCTAGGATCTTACAAACTGAATGCAAAGGGATGATTGAGTTATACAACCACCTTCCCTCATCAATAAGAAAGACACATAATAAAATTGAGATAAGAAAAAATAGTTCAGAACTACACAAGTTCATCAGGTCTTGGGATATCCCCTGATTTTTACAAGGAACAACCATGTAGACTACATGAGAGTAAATTCTCATGTTTTGATGAGAAACATTCCCCCTAACCATGAGGATGACATCCAAATCTCTATGATTTATCATGCTTCAATATCCCCCTCCATCATCAAAGTATTCATCTTCAGAAAAATCATTAATTTATTCATGTTTAGAAGAAACAATGACTCTTTGTTCATCCTCCTCAATACTTTCAGAAGAAATAAGTCCAACGGGATAAAGCCAAAGGATACGACACCATGTGAACATTAGTATCTAACATATGTGTTTCATATTATATGACTATATGGATTCCATCATTTTTTCCCAAATTCACATGATAATTTACAATATATTAATTATTATCATCTTGAAATGTATTACTAGTTTTAAAAGCATCATTCAAGGTATGTGGCAGCATCTTCTCATAACATGAATTATAGTTAATTTTCTTGTTCGTGGGAAAATACCTTCTTCCAAAAAATCTAATTCAATTCATTTAGTAGTCCTTTGATGATTACTAAGATTCCAAGAATCAGATTTTGAACTATGATAAAAAAACATTTTCTTTCTTTGTATTTTTTTGACAGGATCGAAGCTAATAGATGGAACATCCAACATCTAAAAACTATAAATACATAATGCCACATCTCCTTGTTCCAATGTAGTTGAAAATGAGAATGGTAAAGGAAGGTCTCCCATCTTCACAGGAAATGATTTTTCAAAAATAATAGCAGAAGAATTCTTGTGACTGCCACTAGTTGGGAGTAGATAAATGGTATTAGAATCCCAACTCAAAGAAGAAAAAAATTCAGCTTCCACTAGATCTGTAAATGAAACCTTTAAATCTACTTATTTTTTTTATAATGGACCAAACATTTAGCTCTCTCAAAAATATAGATTTATCTTGGGCCTCATCATCAACTTTATTTTTTCCCTTACGATATCTAGAGGAGACCCCTACATCAATTGTTGGTCAACCTACATTTGAATGGAGTCTTAAAATTCAAACATCACATTTGATTCACAATCAATGTTTCTGATGTTTGTCAGCAAATAAATAGATTCTAGATTATCATCAACTATATCAACACACAATCTATTATAAATTACCAGAAACATGACCATAAAATGTTTTCCCCTCCTGTCTCCACCAGTTTAGTGGGGATCCCTATTAAAAATTTGTTAAAATTCAATAAAACGTTAGAAACATCAAAATCCTTAACAAATCTAAGTCTATCAGCTAAAAATATATTTTTTATGTCCATTTATGACTATCATTCCTAGGTTATTGAGAATAGAAAGTCCCAACACATTCTGAGGTGTTCAGTTCCCTATGCACCACATGGGAAGGTTTTTGGAATATATGGGACATAACCCTACCCATATTTCCTTCAAAGTTCTTTCTTTAAGTGACCTATCTTGAGGAATTTTTCACATATCAGAGATCTAAGATAGTTATCCTTAGAATGTCCATCTATAGTTTAAGATACAAATAACCGAGGCTTCCATTCATACTCAACATTCAAATTAAGATCATCATAGTCCATGGAAAGAATCACTTTATTAATCAGGGTATTGATTAAATCTGTCTAAACTAATGTCCTAGTATAGTTTCTATATATAGGTAATTAAATTTCCCTATCCATTCAAATCATGATTCTTATTATAGATACAATGTAAAAAATACTTTTTGGATTCCAATAGATCCAAGATATACCATAGATCATAATCCACAAATGGGAGAATGTTTTTTTGATTAAAATAGATCAAACTCAATTGATCACTCATGAATTTGGAAGGAGCCTAGTTTTAATATAGTGAGAAAAAAATCCATTTTGTTTGGATTAACATATCAAATGGAAATAAACTATTGAAATAAACTCACCCAATATAAATACATTTATTGTTCTAACAACACCAAATAGAAGATACATGGCTTACCGTGTGCTCCATTCAATAGGGATTATCTAATTTTGGGAGAAAAAACTGATAAATAAGAGAGAACATTCACATCTCCAACCTATTAGAGATGAAATCAGGTCTTGTTTTGACATTCACAATTAAACATTTTTTGATCACCCTTCCCTTAGACGAGTCCCTGAACAATGTTAGGATTCAAGGATCCTTAAACTTAACTTCAAGATTTCCTTCTTTAGTAGCACCTGGAATAGATTTAAATTGAGGAAACAAACTATTTCAAACATCCCAAATTTGTTTTTACTTATTCAACTTTGGTGGAGGATTTTTTTTGTTCCACTACTGAAGAAGATCCATCCTGAGAGACCATATTTCTTAATTACACATCTAAAGATCCATTCCCAAGAAGAAGATGAAAGCCTACCCATTATAGAATGGATATCTATGATAAAAATCCCTAATCGCCATGTGAATCATTATGAAGAGATCTATAAAACTACCTCATATATACAACCAAAATGGATATAAAAATATAATAAATTTATTTAAATAATAAATATATTTAACATTGATGGATTTATATATATATTTATTGTAAATATATTTAATTATATAAATATTTTTTAAAAAATATTTTCTTAATTATAATTATAAATCTTTATTAATGTTGATAAAAATAATCATTAAATGTAATAATGATTTAGTGATGATAATGAAGTCTTTTTTGAGTGATTTGTATTTTAATGATGAAAAAACCCTTGTTTATCATCTCTTTTTGGAATGTTTGATAACCCCTCTACCATGATCTCTTTAAAAGATCCCTAATCAGACCGATATTCATCATACCATTTAGGATCTCATAGAAATCTAGTGTTTCCATAACTTTCCCTTGAAATTCTCTCAGATGAATCCAACCTCAAATCTAAGGTATGTTATTTTTTATCCTCCTATCTCATTTCTTGATTTTTTGGGTTTAGCAGAGTGAGATATGTGGAATTATCATATCTTGGTGGCCTAATAGTTTCATGTTTCAAATTTCTATTAATAAATTCCCCTTAATCATGCATCCCCCTCTAACGGTTCCTTGTTTTTGGGTCTCTACATTTCTGATTTTACTCTACTACGACTCCCATAGAGCATGCTCAGTTTATCGTGTTGTCTTTTGTTTTTTTTGTTTCCAAACCACTCCTTAATTTCATTAAGGATTTTTTTGGAGTCTCCTTTCAAAAAAAAATTTATTTATATAATATTTATATTTTAAAATCATATTTTATATAAGATATTTTTTTTTTCAAAATTATAATTATATTTTTTTAAAACCCTCTAATACAGGGATCTAGTTTTAAAGATATTATAATTTCAAAATTGAGACTGTGAAGCTTAAATGATATCATTTTATGTGTAATGGTGAAAATATATCATTTTATCATTTCATGTTAATTTTTTTATATTAATTAAATAAAAATATAACTCCCTTTTAGTGGATTTTGTTTTTAGAATATTCTAGGTCAAAAAGGAATCAAGAAACATTAAGTTATTCACATTATTTTCTCTTAAATTATTAGATGTGTATTATTAATGTGTTTATAGTTTTCTTGTATATATCACGTTTTTACAATTTCCATGTATAGTGATTTTTAAAATTGTTACTTTGTTGTATAAAAGAAACATAAATTATTAATGAAATTAATCTTATTATGAAATTAAATGTTTTAAAGAAAGAGTTTAATTTGGTTATTGATTGATAGGAATTGTTAATTGGGGTTTTAAAGTAGGGAAATCTAATTATTTTTTAATAAAGTTGTATTTGTGTATATTAAACTGATTATAGTTTTCCTATACACAATTTTTTTTATAATGAGTTTTTTGAATGAGTTTTTAATTGTATATAAAATAAATTTTTCGTTTCATTTCTTGTTTGATATGTTTTATTCAGAACAAAAAAATATTTAGGATTTTAAAGCATATTTTTTTTGTTTATTTGGGTTCAATGGTTTTCTTGGAAGTAAATGAGTTTCTTTATTTTCCCTTAGTTTAACGTTTTTCTATTTTGTTCAATTTTTTGATATTATAATTATATATTAAAATACATAAATGTGATCACTTGTGATCCATTTCACCCCTTTAAACATTTTGTTTTTTGAAATATCCTAAATGGTTTGAATAATATACTTTCATGCGATATTATTTTTCCATGATCTACCTCAACTGATTATCTAACAAATATCTCCTTTATTGATCCATTAATGGTTCACCCTATCCCTCCCTTTGACATTAATTTTTACTCATTTATCATTATTTATTACCCTAATTAAATTTATCTCCAAGCTGTGCTATGGAAAAACCCTGCACACTTATCATGTAAGGTGGTAACTGAAAATGACAAGTAGGCAATGTTTTTACGACGAACAACTAGTAATTGGATCCAAGTTCCATGTATCCCTCCTATTACCATGTTCTATCCAATATCTCTTACCTTGAAGAATTTTTGGTTCACCCTCTCACTCGCCTTCATGTTCATTTTCTCCAACTTATTATTATTTATCTCTTCGATTGAATGGGTATCCTAGTTATTCACCATAAAATCCCAACCCACTTATGATGAATGTTTGTAACATTAAATGATAAGTTGGAAAAGGTTTTTAGTTAACATATGGTAATTGGATCCAAGATACCCGTACCCCTTATGTTCCCTTATTCCACCCAATCTCTCTTTCCTTGACCCATTGTTTGTTCCCCCTCTCCCTCACCTTTACATTATTTTGTCATTATTTCTCAATCTGATTGAATGGAGCTCTTATCTAGGCACAAAAAAAAAGTTTACACTTATCGTGTAAGGTGGTGACTATAAATGATAATTAATAAATACTTTTTAGTGCACAATAGTTAATAGGAACCAAGATTCAAGTATCCCTGCCACTCCCATGGATTAAAATAAAATAAATTGTCCCATTTTCTTCCATGTATACCTCTTATAACCATGGGTTAAAACCACATTGTATTATTAAAACATGTCATTACCATGTGTATTATATTTTTAGTGACCATTAAAGAATCATATTTTAATATTTTTTATTTTCAAGAAACAAAAATATTATTAAATATGGTTTCTTTAGGGACACAATTTAATTTTGATATTAGTGGAATGTTGATTTCCAAATTCATTATTTTAAGGGTATTCTTATTTATTTTTAGTGATTTTATTAAATTTTTAATATGATTTTAAATATTCTGTGACTTAATAATATATTAACATAATATGCATTATTATGTAATATAGAATTATATATTTTCAATTGATGTTCCTTTAATTTTAACTAAAATATAATATGCATGTTATGTATATAATATATAATTATTTTCATTATAGAATCCATATATAGAATAATATTAACATTTTAATCTACTGTGTATCATTAAGAATAGTTTTAGTGTCACCCATAAGAAGTTGTAATTTAAAACACATTTATATCAGACACATATATGATTTAAAGATATTTGAATAATTTTATAGAGTTTATTATAATCTCCAATAACCATACATATGGTATGGATTTTATTTTGAATGAGTATTCTCATTTGTATATACCTAGAAAGGTTTTGAATACTACATGTAGAAGATATATTATAGTGATATGTGTCTTTCTTAGAGGTGGAATTATAATGGTTTGGATCAAAATGATGTGAATTAAATGGTAAATGTTTTTTAGAATTTTTATTAATGGAATGTTTTTGTTGTGTTTTTAAAGAAATTTAATAGAGGTGTTGAATAATGTACGATATGTGAAATATACCTATGAATGATAACATTAATACTTTTAAAACAGGGTTTCGTCAGTGGGTTACACTACAAATATATTTTTTCATATTCTTATAATACACGGTCTATAATAATCTACAAAAAAAGATTAACATGGAATACAACTTCACATATTTCATTAAATTTTTTTTAATTGATTTGATTCATGAAATCTTAAACTCCTTGACCCTATATCAAAATACAGTGATTACATGACCTTGTACATTCTGAGGAAAGATATTTCTACACAAATATATAAATAAAAGTCATAATTAAATGATAATTAAGAGAAATAATATCAAAGGGAAGTTTACCATCCAATAATAAATAATTTTTTTACCAACATACTTGTTACCAACTTTTTATCACACACATAATCAAATTTGGAAACTATAAAAATTGCACCAGGTATTCCCAAGTTTTTTCTTTTTGTATCTCTCTTATGTGAAATGATAACTTGTGAGAAATAATAACTGATAAAATTCAAATTTTGGGTTACCCTTATTAGAATTATCTATAAATATCTCATTTATATATGAATATATTATGTTTATTTATTTATTTTTTTGAAAATAATTAAAATTTTATGAACATATTAGGATTAATATGAATAAAAAATAGATTCCCCTTAGTAATTTGACAAAAGAGTTTCACAATAGAGTTAAAGAGATCGTCAATTTTGAAATGATGCATTTATATTACCCTTTTAAAATTTATTTTCCAAATTTATGTTGTTATTATTCAATAAAAATTATTTATAAAGAGTTTTAAGAACATTTTATTTGTTATCGAATAGATAAGACCTATAAATATTGAACTAAACATGGGGAAAATTAAACATGCACATCGATTTGGTTGACACTATAGTTTAAGGATCATTTGATATTAATACTTGTGTAAATGATGATTGGTATTATATAGAATAAATGATAATGAATATTTAATATAAACTTAATGATTGTACAAATTGTTTTGATATGTTTAATAGATATTCTATGAGACCATTGTATACTGGTTGTACAAAAGACACACCATTTTCAGCGGTATTGAAGTTATATAATTTGGATTTTGGGAGTGGATGGATTGCCAACTACCTTATTGAACTACATGGTATCCAAAATTATTTTATATGAAAATAAAATGAACTTCCTTATCAAACATATGATTCTAAACTAATTATATTTTTTGTGGGTATGATCTCCAAAATAATTCATGCCTTTTTAAATGATTGCATATTGTTTCACAAAGACAACGATTAAATCATTAAATTCCCAAAGTGTGTCCAGAATTAATAAAAGAAATATAAATCAAGTCCTTCAAAATCTATATGCTACTTTCTTATCATTCCATGGTTTATAAGACTACAAGGATGTTAGGAAACCATGAGAGAAATGATATGGCACACAAATACATGAATTTAATAGGGGAAACTGTAACACCCAGACCCAGTTACCCAGAGTCGGTGCATTATTTTAATTCATTGGTATTATTACAAGGAATCATGTCCTGAAGGACCGATCAGTTTAGCAGTCTTGGAAAATAGATTACATACATGAATGTTACATCACACTTTATAACATAAAAAACATCATAAATAATACTTTATGAACACAATTATTCCCTTGGCTTAACCCTGCATATCAATCACAATACACTTCTTGGAATCCAGGGAAAAATAAAACATAGAAAAGGGGTGAGCGCAAATGCTCAGTAAGGGTATGAAATACAACAGAAACTTTCAAAAATAAGCATAAACATTTAAGGCAAGGTATAAAACTAAAACAAAAGCCTTTTAAACTTGAACTTCAGCATAATATGGAAGAAATAAAATAAAATAATGCCATTTACTTATTCACATGGATATTCTACTAATCGAATAATCACATGCAATATCACTAACCACTTTCATAATGATGGAATGCATAATTCGGAACTTTAATTTCTTTATCAAGGCCTAGTGCCAAGGCCTAGGGGCTAACTATAACCGAAACCCAACCCGAAGTGCCTCTAATAATCGGACACCAACTCGGAGTGCCTCTAATAATCGGACACCAACCCGGAGTGCCTCTAATAATCGGACACCAACCCGGAGGGCTTACTGTTACCGGTCCCCAACCCGGAGTGCTCTAATAACCGGACACCAACCCGGAGGGCCTCTAATAACCAGACACCAACCCAGAGGGCTTACTTTTACCGGTCGCCAACCCCGAACATAGTAGTCCAACCCATTCATCTTAAAAAGAGGATGAAATATAACATAAACATTCGTATTAAAACTAGCATAAGAAATCCCAAAACATTAATTATAAACCATTAATGGCATAAAGATAACTCATCCATAGACAAACATATCACAAAACCTTAAATACAATATGGAAGATTTGTATCATGATAAATCAACTTCAAACAAGTGTAAAATTTATCAAAGGATGTTGTCATAGATGAAATCAAAACTATTTGAGAGAAATATCTCTTTTTCATGAAAACATTTAAATGTCACACAATTTGGAAAATAATTCATTTAAAGACATTTTTGAATCAAAGTGTCCCATACCACTTTGAACCTTTTGAAAGGAATTAACATTTTGAAGACATTTATGTCCATATAAAAAAATCCTTAAAAACTATTTTGAAGACATGAACATTAATGAGAAAGATTTAGAAGAATAAATATTTAAAATGTTTGAAATGATGCTTTAGTAAAAAGTCCCTTAAAAGAATCCTGTTAAAAAATCTTTCATAAAACATGGATATGGACAATAAATATTTCCCAGTATATACTTATGAAAAAACAACCTCGGATAATAAAGATATTGGGAAATTAACCCTTACCAGTTAGGTAAATTACGAAACATACAACCCATGAAAGAGGTATCATACAATGAATATGTAAATACACAAAAATTAAAGTGCATTACACAAAGAATATAATTATGGGCAGTACATACACAACACAAAAGTTAATAGTGGCAATATGGCATTATTTTCACAGGAATAAGGAGTGAGATGAAAACCCCTTACCTTGCACTTTCCTTTAGTCGAGGGTACGTTTAACCTCCTCTTCTTCGGGTTCTTCCTTTTGATTTGATCAAAAGGTCTCCATAGGTTGGATTTCTGATCAAACTAAGGCCTCTATGTTGAAGTGAGGAAAGTTGAGAGAGTATTTTGGCAGGGGTTTGCCGAACCAAAAGGCTTTGAAGGTGTGAAGAATTGGTTAGAAGTTGGGTCCTTTTATAAGGGGGGGGGGATGGGCTCTTTAGAAAAAACTTAAGTATTAATTTATAATAAATTTATATTCGGTTTCTAATGGCTCAAAAGTGTATTATTTAAAGGTTAAGGTGGGGATGGGTCGAAAACTACTCAACCAAAAGAATTTAGACAGGTTTGGGTCACTATATTAACTTTATCTTTAAGTATTAACTCTTAGTTAATTAGTTTCACGTTTACAATGTCTCTTTGTATTTTTATATTATATGGGTAATAAACTTACTATATACATCCAAGAGTCCCCCAAGTGGTCCATTAATGATACACCTATCATGATACAAGTCCTTTGGCCGAACCTTAGAATTTTAGGAATTTAATATCAATTAATAATATAATATTTGTTTTAAAAACTCTTTTATGTCAATTTTGACACTATTTGGTATTTTGTTTTTTTGAAAGTCAACACAACTTTATTACTTAGAACATGATACATTGAATCATCCCTAACATGTCATATTCACCTAGAAAATTCGTGGATGTCATAAAAACGATGAAATTATATTTATTTTAATATTTTTATTACCATTTATTTGATTCCTTCATTAATAAGGTAATTACTGCATCATCATTGTGTCATAAATAAATTTAATTATTTAATGTATAAAAATTATAATTAAAAAATAATTATGTAGGAAATATTTTTTTATTTCTAATGAATATTTATAATTGAATTTATCTTATGTATAACCATTTATTAAAAATGTTTTAGTTATTAAACATTGATTTTAACTCTTTTAACTCTTCTTTGAATTGAATAATAATAAATGTCCTAATCTAATCCAAGTGGACCTAAATGGATATATTTTATTCATAATGTTGTTTTTGGTCGAATTAAACTTATCCAATAGAATTAGGACATGTGTTAGGGTAATAATAATATCATTTTTACCCTTAATTACCCTATTTACTTTTTACCGTGGTAAATAAAAGTAAAAAGTTACTATTCACCAAAAATTATTTTTATCTTATTGAACCACATTTTACTCCTTGATATTAACCGTGTCTCTCGTATTTTTGAAATTCCACTCACAGAAGCGGTAAAATTATGTTTTATGTGAATTTCCAAATTCTCCTAGGAGGTGGGTAAAAGACGGTGAAAAATTTCAATAAACTTTTTATATATCTAAAATTATTATAAACTACCTCCAATTAATTACATTGAATTTATATAGGTGTTATGTATCTATTTTGACCTAAAATGAATTTAAATAATATAAATAATTATTTAAATAAAAAGACGATTTTGAACAGTAACTCAGTGTTTTCACTATTCATCAAAAATTGAATGTTTTCAGAAAAATACCAAAAAATTACCCTAAGCTAATTCTGATATTCCGAATTAAATAATGAAGTCTATTTTAACAAATTAAAAATATAGATGATTCATTTATTAATTTAAAATTAATTCCCATTGTTAAAACAAAAAGCGTGTTTTTAAGAAACAATAACTATCAAAAGATTGACACTTGTTTATGTCCGGTTTAAGTGTGAAATTATGTCCAATGACCAACATTGGATTATATGGTAAAAATATATTCTAAATATAATTTAAAACCAATAAAATTCATAATTTATCACTATTAATTATTTCGATTAAAAAAGTTGTTTTTAATTAAAATTTTGTAATTTTCACTATTCATCAAAATATGAAAGTTATCATAAAAGTACCAAAATTTCACCCTAGGATAATTTCGATATTATGAATCCAAAAATAAAGTCAATTTTGGGAGATAAAATTTATAAAATTTTAAAAAGTGGGTATTGCTATTCATAACATCTATTTTGATTGATCGTGGTGTGTGTCAGAACTCGAAGTTGCGTACAACACACGCTACTGTATTATTCTAAGAGAAGCATACTGTGGAAACTTGGGGTGTTAAATTCTCCCCTCCTTCAATAAATTGTGTCCTCACAATATATGCTCGGTAATGGAAACTTGGGGTTGACATTTCAAAATATCTTAGTTGAAATCCCACATCGAAAAATGGATTAATGAGGCCTCTATTTAAAATAAAGAGTGGTAAGTATGAAGGTTACCGATAATAACACATACATGGGTTCATGTAGGAAAACATGGATATGAAAGAGAAATCTGACCATCAATACTTGATGGAGAGTGGTAGAGCACATGGCTATGAAAAAGCCAACAATCACAAAGCCAAAAATTTGTGATGATCTAAGGTACTATCTAGGACAACATTTTTGTTCTAAGTTCCTTTTCATAATGTTGAGGAATTTATTTATGACATTGGATGAAATCATAAAAATATATATTTACTTTATAAATAGAGTTTTATCCGTTACTAAATTTCTACCACAAACTCTTCTTTCAATCCAAAACATAATACAACTCAAAAATACTCTATTTGTCCTAATCGTATAGTGTTACAAATATAATGAATTTTTAATTCACATATCAGACCCTTTAAAAAAAATAAACTACATTATACAATCCAGGGACTTCACGTAGTCCAGTGGTAGGCGATAAATCCCAATCGCACTATGGTTGGGGGTTCGATTCCCGCAACTTTGTCCGACGTGACGGGTTGTCACACAGTCTGCGTGTTATCCTTTTATAAAAATCCAAAAATATCCTTTCAAACTTAATCCATTCCAACCTTTAGACTTATCCAAAATACTACTATCCAAACTCACAGTCCAAAATTTACAAGGAAGTTAAACATAATGAGGATCCTTTTTTCAAGGTAATAACATGTGAACGCCTTCCTCATATATTCTTTTATAACACCGCAATATCCTGAATTACCAAAATCAACCATCTCTTATTCCAAAATCACTACCTCAATATTAGGACCATATTAAGGTTTATCTTTCCTTCAACCATGTAATTTCCAAAAAAAATAACTCGTTGTAGAGTCACTTTTCTTAGTACCATAAAATCTCATATCCTAAATGAAATAGTACTGCAGTACAAACCTTATTTCTTTCCAGAACATCATTGATACAACAGTTAAATGAAATAATTCTAAAATAACAACATAAGAAAACTAGTCATTCCTCTTCATCTGTTGTAGTATCATAACTTGATTATTATCCAATAGCATCATTTGCGGCATAGTCTGATGACTGGGTCATTGGTTCGTGTAGTGTCCAAACTCCTTGCAGATGAAGCATTGTACATTTTAAACCTTTTTATTACACTTTCATTCACATACTTGGTGTCCTTTTTCTCCATACTTGTAACATACTCTCATTCCCTTCAAGCATTTTCCAAGGTGATTCTTTCCACATTCATCACATATGGGAAAACCCTTCTTTACATTCTTCACTTTATCTGTCCTCCTCTCTACCATCCTTTTCTTCTCTGGATTCCCTTCAAAGCCATAGGACTCTGAGAATTTTTTACTTATCTTATCTACACATGATACTATTTCTTCATATGATGATAATACATGGGAGACTATTTCCCTTCTAAATTATGGCTTAGGACCATGAAATCTATGATCCTTCTTACTCTTTGGATAATACATATTACTGGAGTTCACCTTCATTATTCTGGGTGCCATTTCTATACAATAGCATAAACTAGGTCAGTTTATGAATTGCAATGAATAATTCCAAACTTGTAAAATACCTAACACAAATTGAATAGTTTATGTATATAATCCATAATCATAAAAAATGTTTTATTTGAATAAGTATATACTCATGAGCCCTTCATAATGGGTTGTAAAGAAAATGAGAATTATCCTAAGCATATCCCTCGGGAGTGTCGTAACCAAGAGTGCAGCAAGGCCTGTTGTTGTGCACCAGTTCCCGTTCGAGTCTAGCTCAAAGCGGTGTTTTTGGGTTTTACCCCTAGGTACATCTGCGCCAGATCCACCTCTACCTGCTCATATCCAGACAGGGATTTATTGCTCGGAAAACTCAAAAAATCTCTACAATACCAAAATTCTAGGAAGTTCTTCTATACTAATCCTCATAGTCTATCTTAGGGCTATGTGCTCTAATTATAGTTTATCTAAATCTAGTTTCCAATGTTATTTCTAAACTTCCTCTGATACCAACTATAAAACGCCGACCCTAGTTACCCAGAGTTGGTGCATTATTTTAATACATCAGCATTATTACAAGGAATCATGTCCCGAAGGACCGATTGGTTTAGGAGTCTTGGAAAATAGATTACATACATGAGTGTTACATTACACATTATAACATAAAAAACAACATAAATAATCTTTTATGAACACCATTATTCCCTTGGCTTAACCCTACATATCAATCACAATACACTTCTTGGAATCCTGGGAAAAATAAAACATAGAAAAGGGGTGAGCTCAAACGCTCAGCAAGGGTAAGCAATACAACGGAAACTTTCAAAAATAAGCATAAACATTTAAGGCAATGTATAAAACTCAAAAAAAAGCCTTTTAAACTTGAACTTCAGCATAATATGGTAGAAATAACATAAAATAATGCCATTTACTTATTCACATGGATATTCTACTAATCGAATAATCACATGCAATATCATTAACCACTTTCATAATGAAGGAATGCATAATACTGAACTTTAATTTCTTTATCAAGGCCTCGTGCCAAGGCCTAGGGGCTAAATATAACCGGAACCCAACCGGGAGTGCCTCTAATAACCTAACACCAACCCAGAGTGCCTCTAATAACCGGACACCAACCCGGAGTGCCTCTAATAACCGGACACCAACTTGGAGGGATTACTTTTACCGGTCCCCAACCTGGAGTGCCTCTAATAACAGGACTCCAACCCTCAATGCCTCTAATAACCGAACACCAACCCGGAGGGAATACTTTTACCGGTCCCCATCCCGGAACATACTAGTTCAACACATTCATCATAAAAATATGATGAAATATAACATAAACATTCGTATTAAAACTAGCATAAGAAATTCCAAAACATTAATCATAAACCATTAATGGAATAAAGATAACTCATCCATAGTCAAACATATCACAAAACCTTAAATACAATATAGAAGATTTGTATCATGATAAATCAACATCAAACAAGTGTAAAATATATCAAAGGATGTTTTCATAGATGAAATCAAAACTATTTGAGAGAAATATCTCTTTTTCATGAAAACATTTAAATGCCACACAATTTGGAAAATAATTCATTTAAAGACATTTTTGAATCAAAGTGTCCCATACCACTTTGAAACTTTTGAAAGGAATTAACATTTTGAAAACATTTATTTCCATATAAATAAATCCTTAAAAACCATTTTGAAGACATGGACATTAATGAGAAATATTTAGAAGAATAATTATTTAAAACATTTGAAATGATGTTTTAGTAAAAAGTTCCTTAAAATAATCCCTTTGAAAAATCTTTCATAAAACATGGATATTGATAATAAAGATGTACCAGTAGATACTTATGTAAAAACAACCTCGGATAATAAATAGATTGGGAAATTAACCCTTACCAGTTTGGTAACTTACGAAACATACAACCCATGAAAGAGGTATTATACAATGAATATGTAAATACACATAAATTAAAGTGTATTACACAAATAATATAATTATGGGTAGTACATACACCACAAAAAAGGTAATAGTGGCAATATGGCATGAATATCATGGGAATAAGGAGTGAGATAAAAAACCCTTACCTTGCACATTCCTTTAGCCGAGGGTACGTTTAACCTTCTCTTATTTGGGTTCTTCCTTTTTATTTGATCAAAAGGGCTCCTTAGGTTGGAATTCTGATCAAACTAAGGCCTCAATGTTGAAGTTAGGGAAGTTGAGAGTGTATTTTGGCAGGGGTTGGTCAAACCAAAAGGCTTTGAAGGTGTGAAGAATTGGTTAGAAGTTGGGTCCTTTTTTAAGGGGGAGGAGGGGCTCTTTAGGAAAAACTAAAAGTATTAATTTATAATAAATTCATATTCGGTTTCTAATGGATCCAAAGTAGATTATTTAAAGCATAAGGTGGGGATGGGTCGAAAACCACTAAACCAATAGAATTTAGACCGGTTTGGGTGACTATATTAACCTTATCTTTAAGTATTAACTCTTAGTTAATTAGTTTCACTTTTACAATGTCTCTTTCTAATTATATATTATATGGTTAATAAACTAACTATATAAATCCTAGAGACCCCCAAGTGGTCCATTAATGATACACCTATCATGATACAAGTCCTTTGGCCGAAACTTAGAATTTTAGGAATTTAATATCAATTAATAATATAATATTTGTTTTAAAAACTCTTTTATGACAATTTTGACACTATTTGGGATTTTGTTTTTTTGAAAGTCATCAAAACTTGATTACTTCGAACATGATACCTTGAATCATCCCTAAAATGTCATAGTCACCTAGAAAATTCGTGGATGTCATAAAAACTTTGAAATAATTTTAATTTTAATATTTATATTACCATTTATTTGATTCTTTCATTAATAAGGCAATTACTGCATCATCATTGTGTCATAAATAAATTTAATTATATAATGTATAAAAATTATAATTAAAATACCATTATGTATGAAATAATTTTATATTTCTAATGAATATTTTTAATCGAATTTATCTTATGTATAACCCTATATTAAAAATGTTTTAGTTATTAAACATTGATTTTAACTGTTTTAACTCTTCTTTGAATTAAATAATAATAAATGTCCTAATCTAATCCAAGTGGACATAATGGTCATATTTTATTCTTAAGGTTGTTTTTGGTCGAATTAAACTTATCCAATAGAATTAGGACATGTGTTAGGGTAATAATAATATCATTTTTACCCTTAATTACCCTATTTACTTTTTACCGTGGTAAATAAAAGTAAAAAGTTACTATTCACCAAAAATTATTTTTTTCTTATTGAACCACATTTTACTCCTTGATATTAAATGTGTCTCTCAGATTTTCAAAATTCCACTCACAGAAGCGGTAAAATTATGTTTTATGTGAATTTAAAAATTCTCCTAGGAGGTGGGTAAAAGATAGTGAAAAAGTTCAATAAAATTTTTATATATCTAAAATTATTATAAACCACCTCCAATGAATTACATTGAATTTATATAGGTGTTCTGTATCTATTTTGACCTAAAATAAATTTAAATAATATAAATAATTATTTAAATAAAAAGCCGGTTTTAAACGTTACTCAGTGTTTTTTACTATTCATCAAAAATTGAATGTTTTTAGAAAAATACCAAAAAATTACCCTAATCTAATTTTGATATTCCAAATTCAATAATTAAGTATATTTTACCAAATTCACAACATAGAAGTTTCATTTATTAATTTAAAATTAATCCTCGTTGTTAAAACAGAAAGCGTGTTTTTAAGAAACAATAACTAGCAAAAGATTGACACTTGTTTATGTCCAGTTTAAGTGTGAAATTATGTCCAATGACCAACATTAGATTAAATGGTAAAAATATATTCTAAATATAATTTAAAACCACTCAAATTCATAATTTATCACTATTAATTATTTCGATCGAAAAAGTTGTTTTTATTTAAAATTTAGTAATTTTCACTATTCATCAAAATATTAAAGTTATCCGAAAAGTACCAAAATTTCACCCTAGGCTAATTTCGATATTCTGAATCCAAAAATAAATTCCATTTTGAGTGATAAAATTTATAAAATTTCAAAAAGTGGGTATTACTAATGGCTACTTTGATTGATTGTAGTGTGTGTTAGAAATTGAAGTTGCGTACAACACACGCTACTATATTATTCAAAGAGAAGTGTACTGTGGAAGCTTGGGGTGTTACAGAAACTATGTCATCCAATAGACTCTCCTCAGTGAAATAAAATTGATTATGAGTATCCTAAATTTGAAAATGAGCTGAGAAACTTCCATCTCACATTATATATATTACATTAATCCCTTTGGTTTACAACGTGGTACTCACAATACAACTCCAGTTATTTTCATTAATTATAACTTTCTAACATGGTTATGTGTGATGTGAAAATAAATTATGTTGTCTCTAATTATTTATGGACCAATATACCCAATAATTATGTTGATTTTTGTTTGGATGCATTGATCAATGATTATAAATTGTTGTAGGATACAAGTGTTATGATGTATGATTCTCATAGAAGTGAAGAATTCACATTTAGGGCCTTACTCTAGAGGATGATAAGTGAATTTCCTACGTATGAAAGTTTTTTAGGCTAAATCATTGAAGGAATGTTTGGGTGTCCCATTTGTGAAGAATATACACACTCAGTTTAGTTGAAACATTTATCAAAGCATGTGTTTTTTGGGAATCATAAAATTTTACCTTGGTGACGAAAATATTGATCATGGAGAACATCATTCTATGGGAATACCAAACAAGGTAAAAAACTATCTCCAATAATGGTTTATCATCTATTTCATAAAATAAAATATATTGACACTATTTTTGTTAATTGTTTTTTGAAAAACCATAAAATACTAGTTTTTAAAAAGAGATCAATTTTATTTGAATTACCATACTGGAATTTTTTGTACTTCAAAAATTTTACAGATGTCATGTGTGTAGAAATAAATGTATTTGATAGTGTTTTAATCATATAAATAAATGTTCTTGAAAAAATAGAAGATGGTATCAAGGTTAGTTTGGAAATTATTTAAATGGGGATACGAGAATAGTTGGAATAGATGAAATATAAAAGTCAATTTTTTTCCTCGAGCAGCTTATTCTTTATCTAGACAGTAGAAATACCATTTTTTTATTTAAATTACCAGGGATAAAGATTCAAGAGGTTATTCATCAAATATCAGTAATGTCATGTCAATGACTAATTTGAAGTTATAAGGAATAAAATCACACGAATATCATGTTTTGATGCCGGATTTGATTCCCTTTGTGTTAGGTTTATTTCTTCCTAAAAATGTATGACATAAATTAACTAGAATTGTGTTTTTTTAAAAGTCTTATGTAGTAATTTTATAGACCAGGTAAAGTTTCCAATGATGAATAAGGAGGTTGTAGTCATTTTTTTGAATTATAGATGATCTTCCCACCATAGTTATTTAATATAATGGTCCACTTGATGGTTCACCAGGTTAGATAGGTTCAACTATTTGGTCCCATCCATTATAGATTGATGTTCCCAACTAAATAGTATATGATTATTTTGAAAAGGCGTGTTAATAATTGAAGTCAACCAGAAGGTTTTACTATATAATGATATATTTTTGAAGAATCTATTGAATTTGGTAACAATTATGCAACATCTATTTACTCTAATGACATGTACATTTCAAATATTTTTGTGATTTTCTTTTTCATTATATAGGTAGGGCCTAGAATGAAATGGGATGCTACTTTTAATAGTGAAGTTAGTGATTTTTTGGAATTTCTATCATTAGACCAGCTGGTTCTATAGATTGTTGAATATTTTCACACCTTGTAATATGGTTACATAAAATTTAAACCATAAATTAATATATAAACGTTTTTTTATATAAAGGTGATGGGTTTTTCTCACAATTAAGCAAATTATCCATTATAAATGTGTAATTGGGTTACATATCATGTAAAGTCCCAATGATCCTTTTTAAATAGGTATCTCCACTGATTTACCTTTTTTTCTTACTTCATTCTTCATTTATATTAACCTAGAGCGTTCCCTAGGAGAATATGTGAGCCTCCAACCCCTCAAGACCGTTTCATTTGATGATTGATCGTTGTTACGATCACAATGTCTCTTTTCAGGTAAGTGTTATCTATATCTCTCTACTTCTTTCTCTAATCCTTCCTTAGAGTTTGATTGATCATCCTGTGTTTGATGGATCTATGATCTGTATTGTTGAATATCGTTTCTAGGTTGATTTCATAGATCACTTATGCCATTGACCTTATTGGAGGGTTTCATTGTGGGCGTTATGTTTCCATGAAAAAGGTAGGTTGTTCCATATTTGGATTCAAATTTAATTAACCTTTAATAGTTTGATTTTATTTTTGTGATTTAAAATTTAATTTCATAAATTTAATAAATTTATTTTAATAATTTAATTAAAAACCCAATTCTAGTGAATTGGGGTTTTGGTTTGTTTTGGCATAAAAATGGAAAACCCCCAATTCCATTGAATTGGGGTGAGTTTATGAAAATTATTGTAATTTAAATTATTTAATTTAAATTATGGATTTTATGGAAGTAATTTCAATTAAATTTTTTAATTTAATTATGAAAATAGTTTTGAAGGAAAGGTGTGGAAAACATTAATTCCAATGAATTGGTGGTTTGTTATGGTATTGAGGGAATTTTAATGAAAATTAAATTGTTGAATATAATTGTAATTCTAGATTGTGAAATTTCATGGTAAATTGATTTCAAATCCATATTTGTGAAAAATAGATTCAAAATGGTTATGATGGAAGCTCAATGGTTTCATCTTTTTTAAAAGGCATGTTTTTTTATTAAAAAAACATTAGGATTTTTAAAGGTAAAATTAGGATATTGAAATAGAGAATTGGATTCCATTATATTTTAAGATGTATTAAAATAAATTGACCATCATTGTTTTGTATTAGAGAACATGAAATTATTAGGTTGTTAGTGAGTTATTTTAGGAGACACTTTATGATTTACAATGTTCTAAAACCTCATATGAGCACATCCCATTCCTTAGGTGATTATTATGAGTCCCCTTAAACTTAGTCCCAAAGGGGCATATATTCATACTTATCATTTCACAGTGTGGGTTCCCTATATCCTAGAACTGTCATACCTATTTAGAACATGAATATGTTTCTCACTTGTTTGTATTTAAATTATATATATATATATATATTTATTCCATTGTTGTAAACTATTTTACATGCCTTGTATATTTATACAAACTATTTTATAAAAAATTATATATTTATTCCATATTGTGAAAAGTGATATTTGTGTAAAGAATCATTTGTTTAAATGTAAATTTTATCTTTTAAAATATATTTACATTATTTGAAATGTGAAGCATGAATTTCCAATGTTTTTATATTTTGAAAAGAAAATCATGAAATGTTTTAATTAATATTTTGATATACAAAACTTGTTTTTGAAAATTGAAATCTCATTCAATGTTTGTTTGATGTTGGCATATTGTTATGTAATATTTTGGTGAAATTCTATTGGGTTTTAGATCACACCCTACTTGTTCCTTCAGGTGATTATAGATTATCTCCTTCCAGGTTTGAGCAAGGGAAATGATCTTTTTCAGGTTAATCTAGGTTTTGAATAACAACTGAGAATTGGGAATTTTTCCTATTTTCTAGCACTATTGTGGTACATGGTCTTGTCTACAACATGTTTATTTTAATAAATTAATCCTAGTGGAGTTTCGTTTGATATGCATACTGCCTGGTTTCTTTTACTTCAGTATTGTTAGTGCCAACAATCATTCACACATTTAGTTTGTATGATTCATAGTGCTAGTCTCTGACATATGGGGATCAGGAACACCCTTTAGGATATTTCTGTACTTGATCATTTATTAGGTTACAAGGGTACCCGGTCTGGTTAAAGAAAAGTGGTATCATAACTCTAGGTTGATCTTTTATCTTGAATTAAGTATGAATTTGTGAAATCTTGTTCTTACTGAAGAGGTAATTATGATTGAGTGCCTAGACATATCTCACCACAATGAACCTTAAGTCCCTAGGGGTGGTTATGGAAAGTCATCTTGTGGATGTGTCCTAGACTATTCCCTGTTTTAATTTGGGTATAGTCAAATCCAAATAATTTTTTTTCTATATGTTGGGATTAATTTACTTATTGTTTATTTTGAGTGTTATTATATGAATTCCTTCTTGTTTTTTGTTTTTTTGTAGTGGCATGCCTCTGAGAAGGTTTGAGAATTAGATCTAGGAGGAAGATTATAATTCACCTTAGTGAGAGAATCCTATTGTGGACCTGAATCCAAGTAGAGATGATTGCGCACCCTATCTATGCTCTGGGAAGTTCACCACCTCTAGTTCCAATTCAGGATCCAACTGTTGAACCTTAAAGGGTAATTATCAAGATTTTTTCTCAAGAGTTCATTATCTATAAGACAAAAATTTTTAAAATATCAAATGATCCTCAAGAGGTTAAAGAGTGGTTGAGCAGAATGGATTGTATGTATGGGTTCTTGGACACACCTGATAAAGTCAAGGTAATGTGTGCCACCTTCATACTGGAAGGACCTAAAAGAAGATGATGGGACACTATGGTTATGATTAAGAAGAATGGGGGATTTTATTGGAAATAATTAAATATTATTTTCATTAACTAGTTCTATAATAAGTCTATTCTATTGAACAGGTCTATAGAGTTCCTCAAACTTGAGTTTGTTGACAGGACCATGAGAGAGTGTGCACACCATTTTACTAATCTCATGCATTTTTCACTCTAGATAGTATTGAATGAGAGGATGAAGGCTCAAAGTTTTGAGTTGGGACTTTTTTAGGATATTAGTTCTTTGGTTTTATTACTAATTCTTACTTCTTATGCTGATGTATTGGATAGAGAACTTATGGATGAAATGGACATGGCTGGAAAGTCAGGGTTATCAGAAGCTTCTTTCTCTCCTAGTGGAAGCATGGTTTCCTTCAAGGGAAAGTGGAAGCATGATGATTCTCATGGAAGTTCTTGACAGAAAGGTCAATCTAGACATCTTCAGTACCTGGATGTTGTCTGTAGTTTGTTACCGGTGTGGTAAAGTAGGAAATTCGACGATGATTTGCACTGAGGCACCCAAGAATTGTAGATCTTACAGACATTCAGGGCACTTATAGAGATTGTACCAAATTTATACCACTCTAAATAGTGGAAAATGATATTTAGTTCTTTCTAAAACTGTGGTTCAATAATATATTTCATGTACAAAATGGTTTCATCCATAGGTATTGGGAAAAAATCTTCTTTATACTGTAGAAGAGTCTCTAAAGTATGTGGATACAGGTCCAAGAATAGTGAGAGGAACCTTACTATAGTTTCATCATTAGTGACTACTCTATTTGATACTGGTTCATATCATTCATTTATTTCTACTTATTTTATTAATCTACTAAATATTCCTATGAAACTTTTATCTTATGCAATGGATATTACTACACCCCTAGATATGAAGAGAGGGTAGGGTCTCTATAGTAACTCTTGTGTCTTCTCTCTATTAAATGTTGATCTTGCTGGGAATCATCTAGTTCTGGAAATGAAGATGCTTGATTCCATATTATGGATGGATTGTATCATTGCCAATAAGTCTGAAATTTATTGTTACCTTCGACAGGTCTCTTTTACTACACCCAGTTGTGTGTTCCATGTCTTTCAAGGAGAGTGGGACCCAAGGTTGAGCAAGGCTGGGCCTTCTTATCTAGAGTTGGGGAATGTGATATTTGTATTTTCATTTGATCTGGAGCATGGATATTTAATTGGTGATCTCACTCTAGTTTTCATCGAGTTTCCCAATGTGTTTCCTTTAGACTTATCTGGGTTGCCACTGGTAAGGGAGGTTGAGTTTTTCATTGACTTTATTTCTCAATCTTTACCAGTTTATATCCCATATTATCATTTGTACTAACTGAAATGAAAGAGATAATGCCCTAGTCGAAAAATATTTTAAAGAAAGTCTTAATATTCCAGAATGTGTCACCTTGGGTGGCGCTAGTTCTCTTTTCAAAAAGACTGATGGTTCAATTCACATTTTCATTGATTACCAAAAGATCCATAAAGAAAAAATAAATAAAAAATATCTATTTCTATTGATTGATGATCTATTTTTTTTAGTTTAATGAAACAAAGTGGTTTTCCAAAATTGACATTATTTTTGGTTACCATCAGTTAAGGATAAAAGATTATGACATTTAGAAAACCACCTTTTGGAGAAGGTGTGAATAATATGGTTACCTTTTCACACCCTTTGGTCTAACCAACACTCATATAATTTCGATGGATTTTAGGAATATAATTCTTCATGAGTATATGGAAACATTTATGGTAGACTTTATGGATGACATACTCATTTAATCTATGTCTATGGAGGATCTGGTGCAACATATTAGAACAATTATTTGTTTGCTATGAAATCACCAACATTATTCCATGATTTTGAAATGTGATTTCTTGATCTTATAAGTTATGTTATTAGGAAACATGTTGCATGAATAGGGTATATCAATTGATTCTTTGTAGGTGAATGATATTACGACTTTAGAGCAACCAAAAAATGTCTCCAAGATTCAAAATTTCTTATGCTTAGCAAGATATTATCACTGATTTGTTAAGGACTTCTTGAATTTGGATTCTCAAATAACAAAACTAACTTGGAAGTGAGAAATGTTTTATTATAATGAGAAATTTTAGAGTTCATTTGCTGAGTTGAAAAGGTTTTTGACTACTACACATGCATTGACTCTCCCTAAGGCCAGAGAGGGATATGTGGCATTTTTGTGATGCATCTGGTTCATGTAGGGGATACATTATTATACATGGTGATCATGTAGTTTTTTATGGATATCACCATATTAGGATAGACAAGAAGAATTATCCAACCCATGACCTTAAAATTGTAGCTGTGATGCACGTGCTTATGAGTTGGTGGAATTAACCTATGGATAAAGGTTAACTTTATTTTATGACCACAAAATATTGATTTATATATTCTCTCAAAAATATTTGAATCTATTCCAGAGGCATTAGGTGAAATAATTTTTTTATTTGATTTTGACATCACCTATAACCTTGGTAAAGAGAATGTAATTGAAGATTCTTTGAGTAGGAAACTTTCAACCCAGACAGTGAAAGAATCATCAAAAGAGTGGAACTTTATAGTTCTCTTTGTGTAGTGTCATATTGGAGTTATAGATAAAGGGGATAAAGTTTCCCTGGACAATGTTCAGTTGACATACAATCTTATTGAATTGATTCTACATGAACAACTTCTTGATGATGAGTAGCATATCATTAGAGACTCTCATTGTTATACATGGCAACCGAATAATTTTGAGCATTATAAACATTCGTGTTTGATTTAGATACTTTCAAGCCCTTCTTGCAAGTGAGATGAAATCTTTATTGACATTGTGGTTTTGTTTCAATGTACCCATAGAAATAATAATACGATATGGGTTGTGATCGATACGTTGAAGAAATAAACTAACATTGTACCTATTCATGATATAGACAATGTTGAGGATTTGGGAAATATCTATGTTAAATAGATTTCTTGTTTGCACAGACATACATTTGATATTATCTATAATAGGGATCCTTAGTTCACTTATTTCTTTTGGATAGGCCTTTAGGAGGAACTGAGATCTCATGTCCATTTGAGTACAACATACCATCTGCAGTCGGATGGCCAAATAGATAGAGAAATATTGATTATTGAGGATATGAATCTCACTTGTGTTAATGAATTTGGTGGAGAATGGGATGATTATTTGGGGATGGTTCATTATTTTTATGAAAACAGTTACAAGTCTGTGATCGGGATGGAACATTTTAAGGCCTTGTATGGCCAACCATTCAAATATCCATTGTGCTAGACATAGATTGGTGAATCTTCCTTGGTTGGACCGATTTTGGTCCAAGAGATGAAAATAAAAACTTAGCTGAATTTTTAGACGATGCTGATGACATGTAGTTGATATAAATAATATATTGATTGTTTTGGTAGTCCTTTAGAGTTCTTAGTTGGTGATAAAGTGTTATAAAAGGTTTTAACTGATTTGGGTCATCGATGGATTGGGAGGAAAGGGAAGGTGGGTCATAATTGTTTTGTACCTTTTGTGGTTGTTGAAAAGGTGGGCAATGTTTCATATCATTTGACACTACCACAACAGATAAAATCGATATATAATGTGTTTCATGTATCTATTCTCTAAAATATCAATCTAATCTATCTCATGTTCTGAGATGGTGTGATCATGAAGTTAAACCTGATTTATCCAGGACTGAGTAACCTATCTGGATAGTTGATTCTGAAACCAAGGTACTTCTATGGAGGATGATACCTTTGGTTATTGTGCTATGACAACATGGTTCTGGTTCATATGAGACATGAGAGAGGCAAGCACTGATGAGAGAGCAGTGGCCTCATATTTTTGGCATGGAAGTTTCTTCATCGGCTTTCTGGGGATATAAAGTTTTCATGGTGGTGAGTTTGTAACATCACATTACTCTTCTCATAGGTACATTAAAAACCTTATTGTGGTTATACTTTTTCGTTGTCTGGGTAGGTTCCATAAAGAAATGGGAGGACACCTATAATGGTGAAGTTAGATATTTATTGGAAATTGTCACACAAAATCTGTTGGTTTTATAGCCTGCTAGAGATTTACCCATCATGTAATATTGTTACACGATGTGTGAACCATAAATTAAAATAAATCCATTTTTCATAAAATGGAAATGGGTTTTTCGAGGATTATAAGAGATATCAATTACATGATGTGTTATTGGGTTACACATCATGTAAAGTCTCAATGTTCATTTTTAATAATGCTTCACAACTGATTTCTCATTTTTTCTTCTGCCATACTTTCTTTATCTCAACCTAAAGCTTTTCTTAGGAAATTTTGGTAGCATCCAACCCCTCCAGACCTTTTTGTTCGGCGATTGATCATTACTGTGATCACAATGTGTCTTTTTGGTTAAGTGTTTTATATGTATCTTCATTTGTTTCTCTATTACTTCCTTGGAGTTTGATGGATCATATTTAGTTTTATAAATCTATGCTTCATGTTATTGAATCTCATTTGTAGGTTGAGTTGCTATATGTTTTTTGCCTTTGTTATTGTTGTTTGGTTTCGTTGCATGTGTTGTGTTTCCATGAGAAAGGTAGGTGGTTCCATACTTGTTATCCAATTTAATTAACCTTTAATTTCTTGATTTAAATTATGTTTTATTTAAAATTCAATTTCATAAATTAAACAAATTTCATTCAATCATTTTATAAAAACCCAGTTCCAGTGAATTGGGGTTTTGTTTCATTTTGGCATAAAACTAGAAAACCCCCAATTATATTGAGTTGGATTGTGTTTACTGAATTTATGGAAAATTAAATTTTTTTAATTTAAATTTTATTTTTAATGGAAAGTGTTTTAATAATTTTTTGAATTTAATTCTAAAAAAGGTTTTGGTGGAATGTTTTGAAAATCTCCAACTCTAGTGAATTGGTGATTTGTTATGAAATTTGAATTTTTTTTGGAAATAAAATTGTTGAATTAAATTGTAAAATTGGACTGTAAAATTCCATGATGAAATGATTTCCAATCCATATTTGTGAGAAATGGATTAAAAATGGTTTTTATGGAAACCCTGTATTTTCATCTTTTTGAAAAGGCATGTTTTTTATTATAAACTATTATGCTTTTCAGAAGGAAAATTGGCATAATCAAATGGATAATTGGATTTTATTGTACTTTAAGCTGTCTTAAAATAAATTTCCCATCATTTTTTAGAGCACATGCATGACTTAAGTTGTTATTGAGTTATTTTGGGCAACACCTTAGAATTTACAACGTTATAAAACCTTACATAAACACATCCCCTTCCTTAGGAAATGATGATGAGTCCCCTTTACCTTAGGCCTAAAGGGTTGTATGTAAATACTTACTGTTTCATAGTGTTGGTTACCTATAACCTAGAAATATCATACCTATATGAAAGATGACAATGATTCTCAGTTTTTTTTGATTGTATATATATTCCATTATTGTAATCTATTTTATATGCCTTGTAAATTTATATAAACATTTTTTATAAAAGATTTTATTTAAACCATTTTGTGGAAAGTTCCAATTGTGTAAAAGTAAATTCCATATTTTAAATTATATTTCCATCATTAGAAATGGGAGGCATGAATTTTGAAAATATTTCAGTCTCTTGAAAGGAAAATTTTGAATTGTTTTAATTAATAATTTGATATTCCAAACCTGGTTGTTTTATAATGAAAAGAAAATTCTTATTTAGCTTGATATTGGAAACTTGTTATGGAATATTTTGGTAAAATAATAATGGGATTTGGAACACACCCTACCTATGCCTTTATTTGTTTGTAGATTATCTCTTTCTCGGTTCGTGGAAGTGAAATAGATCTCTTGGAGGAGGATCTAGGTGTCGTACCTTGGACTTGGTGAGTTGTGTATGAGTTTGGACTTGGGATGTTTTCCTATTTTCTTCAACTCCTGTAGTAAATGGTATTCTTTACTCCTTGTTGAGATCCAGTACATTACTTGTAATGGAGTTCATTTTGATACGCATACTATCTTGTTTATTTTAGTTCTGTATTGTAAGTATAAAAAATCATTCCCACTTTTAGTTTGTATGGTTCCAGGTGCTAGTCTTCAACACATAGGGATCAGGAAATCCGTTTGGGCTATATTAGGGCTAGCTCAGTTGTCGAGTTATAAGGGTACCGAGGATGGTTTGTGACAAATTACCTATCATATTTTGATAACATATGTCCCCTAAAGTATAATCAAAGTGGATGCCTTATGGGTGAAGAAATTTCTTGAATATTTGTTGTCACAATTACCATCAAATATTGAGAGTAATATCACTATTACATTTTACATAATAGTGAATATTTAGATTCATAATTTAAATCCCAAAATTAAATTCTTTGATATTTGAATCCATTGACTATTTAAGTATAGATATCAAATAATTCTAATAAATAGTTTAGAAGAAGGATTTGTTATGATATTTATAAGGATTTATCTAAAAATTAAAATTCAATTAATGAAAGACTTTGATGGATATCTAGGGAAAAAATGAAAAGTATATATCATAAAATGGTTTGGTAATTAATGGTTACATGTTTAATATAAAATAAGACATTGACCATGATATAATGAAAAATTGTGGAGTTATGCTTGTGGAATAAGTGATGAAAATATCTATTTCCAAGGATAGAAATCCAATTTATGAAAATATATCATATTTTAGTATCATCAAACATATATAGGACGTATATAATACAAAATTTCAACTGCTGATTTTCTATAGAAAATGGGTTAACAATAGGAGTTTGGTGTAAGTTGTTGAAATGGGATTTGCGATGTGAATTTTAGTGTGGAAGAATATAAGTATGATCCTTTCATAATGGAATCAAAAACAATGTAGGTATTTTATGTCTTAGATCTATAAAATATTTAATTTTCAACATCCCTATGTGTGACTAAAACAACTATAGGGTCAGAGAAAAATTTAATCAAGGATGACACTTTCACCAGGAGATCACAATCATTTCATGGTTGTCCCAATAGAGACAATGTATTTAATATTAGAGATTCCCACAAAGAGGAGATTTGGTTTCAATATAGTGGATCAAAATCAATTTATCCTTTAAAAAACGTAATAGTTTTCAATGATAGGGTTAACGTGTGTTCTAATATACTATGATTTTACTCATAATATTATATTTTTTATTCTATATTTAAGTAATATAAATTAAATTTTTGACTACTCATGAATAAAATAACATCGTCACACAATAATGTTACCAATATTGTGGGAGAGATTGAGGATGACATTGAACAATAGAATTATTAGGGGATCAACAAGATGTCGATGAAAAAACAAGAATGATGGAATATCACAATGTTGACTACAATTTCAAGGCACTAAGTAAGGGTATAAAATTTTAGGCTGGATGGAATAAACATGGATAAACCATTGACACAAATAATATAATGTTCATTATTTATGTTTCGGTCACATGGAGGATGAATTTCTTGGTTGATATTGATTCTTGGTGCATTGTCCATCTAGTAATGATGGGAACCCATTTAGATGATATAAATGTAATGTTGCAATATAATTACTCTATTTTACTAAAAAATTATATAGTGAAACATTGATTTATTTTAAATTATTTCTTGATTTTTTAGATGATTCCAACAATTAATTTTTCTTAATGGATTCTAGAAAATCCCATAAAAGATTTTGGACTCTTCTTCCATGTCACATATTAGGGTTGCTGAGGGGAAATTAAAGTACTTCCCTCCAGTTACTTATGCATAAATTATAAAGTAGGATACATGGAATGGTTTTATCAGTCATCATGATGTGAAATAATTTTTGGTTCATTGTAGTAAATAATATTTTATTTAAAAATATTTATATTATCAAATATGGTTCAAAACTGATAATTTAAGAAATAAAAAATGAGCGATGAAAATAAAAAACAAACATCAATTGCAATTTACCCCTATCGAAAGGCAAGGATGGGGTGTGATTAACTTTTTAAGGAAATTCTATTTATTATAAATAAATAATATAGTTTTTATGTGATATGTAACAAAATATGTTCCATTGATTATATGAAAATTTATGAGTCAAAATAGGAAGACACATTTATCCCACATCATGTTCTATGGAAGGAGGCCCACATAAATAAAGAGGGTAAAATAGTTAATGAAAAATAAAAAATTATTATGGGAAACATGTGTATGTATGAAATAATAGTAATTTTTTATGTTTATAACAAAATTTAATATTAATTTATATGTATGTTCATATGTTTTTTATACGTTTTGGAAACTGTGATCGGTAGTGACCATATCGAATAAAAAACTACTTTCAATAGCTTTGTAACAGCCAGAACAGTATGGTCATGTTAGAGATGTAGGTTTTGGAGTGGATCCTAAAACATATTTTGAGAAAGAAAAAACCACAAGAAGATATATATCAAATGATTGTTGAATTATAGATGAAAATAGATGATTTTATAGATATTATTTTATTACCTAGTTTTACATACCAATATATGTGAAGGTATCGAAGTGAACCGACAGTGAAAAAACTATAAGCAACCAAACAACTAAAAAACCCAACTATATTTTAGGCTATTCATTCCCCTCAACCACATTCCTCACTCATGGTAATCATTTTTTCATTAATATTTCTCATAAATGTGAATCAAACATCTTATGATAAATATGTAGAGACCCGTATCTTGACGTACATGGACATTACATTACATTTGCGGAATACTTAGTACATAACAAAAACACACACATAAGGATCGTAATAGTTTAGTGTCTTTGGAAACTCGGAACGTAATCTTCTAATCGTGGTGAAAGATCTTCAATATCTCCCATAAAGATCTTCCCTTTTTTTTCCTAAAACCTTTCTTTATATCCTGGGGAAAAGAAAACATAAAAGGGTGAGCTCAAATGCTCAGTAAGGGTAAACAAAAGAAAAATCAATCAAATCATATTCATAAGAACATAACTTTTGGAAATCTTAACCTGCAAAAGAGAGCATAATTTCATAACATGGGATAAATCATAGTAGTGAAATGAAATCCCAATAATCATAACTTCAAACATGAAACTTTGTGGCATACACACATAATCATAGAGAATCATTTCTTGTTAGTCAAGACTCATTGCCAAGACTATCTTAGTGGACAAAGTCCCTTTCTGAATCAAGTAACCCTCGTTTCAGTCCTGTTTCACGGAACCGGTATAACCTACCATTCCAGCCATGTCTATCTCATGAGATATAAAATCTTTACCCAATGCATTGGAGGGAGATATAGGTCCCACCAATCTTATAATGAATACTTTCTTATGTGTGCCACATAATCATAAATCATACATCATCGCATAACACATGTAACAAAAATGGGATTCTTGAAACATCATGACATCATAAAACAAATCATATAAGGTAAATGACTTCATAAAAATAATTCCCTCACAACATAATCAAATCAATGTAATAATAGGGATAAAAACATAACCCTATATTATCTTATATGGAAAATAATTTTGATAAAACATTTGAACTCCATTCTTGAGGAAAATATCCTTTCTACTTCAAAAACACTTTTCTTTTCTTAAAATGTCATACAATTATAAACTAAAAGAAGTTGATTAAAAATAAACTTGAAAACTTGTAAAGGAAGCTTCTTGGAAATAATGTTTTAAAAATCCATTCTTGCCGTATAAGTTAAAAAAAACATTCTTCGTACTTTTGTCGGAAAAGTCAAAAAAGTACCTCGTACGAAAAACGACAAAAGATTCCTTTCATATCTTTTACTAAAAACTCACCAAAGGGTAAAATTGGATATAAACTATTGTAGAAGGATATAAATATTACATATTGAAGAAACATGGATGTGGATGATAAAATACACCCTAGTAAATACCAAAGTATAAACAATCTTGGATAAAAAAATGAGATTGTGATATATCCCTTACCTTAGGTCCGACTTTCTTTGTAAGTGTCCGAACCTCCTGTATAATGATTTAAATCATGTTATTGACTTATTCTAGAATCATATTCATTGTTATTATATCATATATGGTCCACTTATGACTTTATATTACCCGTTCTTTTGTAAATTCATGTTAAAGTAGCGTTTTGGGTAAAATCGTCTCATTTGTCGTTCGTGTTTTTAACTTGTAATTATTCATATGATTACTTAGATCAATATTACTTAATTACAGAATATAAAACATGATTTATATATATATATATTCAGAATATACATATATAATAAATCAGTAAATGGAAGGAAATACACCGTTCATGGAGACGGTAGTCCGTACGTACGCATGAACGCTGTTTTCGTTTCCTTACTGAATTGAATGGAATTAAGTAGATGACATACATATAAATATAAATAATTCCAGTATCATTATTAGGTCATATATTTCATTATTACTTATTATATATACTTTATAATCATTCATGAATGGTTAATCATTGAGAATGAATCTCATCGCGTCGTGGAGACGGTAGTCAGTACGTACGCACGAGCGATGATATCATTCCCATGGTCGTGGAATTGTGTTGAAGTGTATGTATACTATTTCAGTATCAATATAAATTTATAATAATCATATATAGTTACTCATTACACCTTTATACCCATCCAATTAAGGTGGTGGCGGAAAATAGATTACACCACGACGTGGAGACGGTATTCCGTACGTACGCACGCGCGGTGATTTCCTTTTTCCGTAGGATGGATAGAAGGTTAATTACAGTTGTTTCATATTTATAATAACATATAAGTATATAAGAAATACTGATGTTATTACTTTATCATGAAACAACTAAAGAAGAAGAAGTTGAAGAAGAACGAAATTGAAAAAGATCGGTAATGGATATTACCTCTTCTTTGAAACGCCTCTTTGAATCCTCCACTTAGGGAACTAAGATTGGTCTTTGAAGAAGACCAGGACCTCTAGGATTATTATAGGGAAGTGGAGAATGGATTTTGGCAGGGTTTGGCCGAGCTTGAGAGCTCAAATTGGTGTGAGGAGGAGGGGGAGGAGGTGTCCTTTTATAAGGGAGGAGAGGGGCACCTTAGGAATATCTCAAAATATTATTTTATATTAAAGTCAAAATCGGTTTATAATGGTTCCAAAGGGTCTTATTTCGAAGCTAAAGTGGGTATGGGTCGAAATACTATCAACCAATAGGATTTAGACAAGTCTAGGGTATTATTTTAACCTTATCAATTAGATTTAACTCTAAGTTAAATAATTTGACTTTTACCGTGTCTTTTTGTTTTCTTTAACTATATGGTTAATACACTTACTATAACATGCCAAACGAACCCCAAATTGTTTATTATTAATATATATATCCTTATCTAAGTCATTTGGCCGAACCTTAGATTTTTAGGAATAAAATAACAATTAATAATATAATATTTTATTTAAAAACTATTTTGTGTCAATTTTGACACTATTTGATATATGATTTTTGTGAAAGTCATAACAGAATTATATGTTCAAAACAAGTTGATTAAATCAACAATAATATATCATAGTAACCTAGAAAATTAGTGTAATTCATAAAAAGTCTGAAATTATATTTAGTTTGGTGTTTATAACATCAATTATGTCAATATTTCATTAACACGATAATTACTGCATCATCTTTGTTTCATAAATAAATTAACTTATCTGATGTCTAAAAATTACAAATAAAATACCATTATGTGGGAAATCTTTTTAGCTTTCTAATGAATATTTACAATCTAATTTATCTTATGTATAACCCTATATTAAAAATGTTTTAGTAAATAAACTTTGATTTTTAACTCTTTTAACTCTTTTTTGAATTAAATAATAATAAATGTCCTAATCTAATCCAAGTGGGCCTAAATGATAATATTTTACACTTAAGGTTGTTTTTGGTCGAGATACACTTGTCCAATAGAATTAGGACATGTGTTAGGGTAATATTAATATCATTCTTACCCTTAATTACCCTATTTACTTTTAACCGTGGTAAATAAAAGTAAAAAGTTACTATTCACCAAAAATTATTTTCATGTCATTGAACCACATTTTACTTACTGACATCAACCGTGTCTCTCGGATTTTTGAAATTCAATTCACAGAAGCGGTAAAATTAAGTTTTATGAAAAATTCAGTTTTTTAACTACCACTTAGTAGTTTCACTATTCATCAAAAATTGATGTTTTTCAGAATAATGCCAAAATTTCATCCTAAGCTATATTTCATATTAAGAATTCAAAAATGAAGTCTATTTTATAACATAAAAGTTGAATTAATTAATTTTATAATTAAATCCCGCTGTTAAAACAAATAGCGTGTTTTTAAGAAACAATATCTATCAAAAGATTGACACTTGATTATGTCTGGTTTAAATGTGAAATTACATCCAATGACCAACATTGTATTAAATTGAAAAAATATATTCTAAATATACTTTAAAACCAATAAAATTAATGATTTATCACTATTAATTATTTCGATTAAAAAAGTTGTTTTTAATAATAATTTAGTAATTTTCACTATTCATCAGAATATGAAAGTTATCCGAAAAGTACCAAAATTTCACCTTAGGCTAAATTCGATACTCCGAATCCAAAAATGAAGTCCATTTTGAGAGCTAAAATTTCTAAAATTTAAAAATTGGTTATTACTATTCATAACGGCTAGTTTTAATGATATTTTAATAGCATATCATTGTTTCGTGAAACTCAGTATTACGTACTACACACGCTATCGAGGAAGGTTGCGATTGCGTGTAATGCAAGGCAAGTCAAGGATGCGTGTTGTGCAAGCTCCTTTTGGTGTAGCGTACAACACAAGACATTAGTGAAATAAAAAAGAATATTTTTCATAAAATCTCGGGCTGTTACAAAATATATATTACTAAAATTTTGTATGGTAAGGTTGTATGTTTTTTCAATCAATAAACACCCATGCTTAGCCTTTTTGTGAGGGGTACGGTGTAAAATATCCTCAGAGAAATTATATATAAAAAATGAATCCCAAAAGACAAAATGAGACTGAGAATTGAGGTATCTTAAGAGCCCCGTGCTGAGATGATTTTTCCACTTGATTATCCAGATATTACGATGGTCAATAATTCTATTGTAACTTTAATTGTGTGGATATATAATATTATAAGTATCCATGAAAACCTATAATATTTTATACAGAATAGGCAAAATTGGGTCATGGTATTATAGAGAGACAAAGCAATGATGAAACATATGGTCAAATAAATACAATATGGTGAATCATCCATGAAAAAAATGAACTTTCAGAATCACATTCTCTCCACTAGTTACATAACAATATATAATATCATTAGAAAATAATTAAGACACAACATTCAAATATAGATATGTAGGACCCTAATATTTAAAAATAATACCATTGTATTTGATAGTGTGTATGACACACATCACCAAGAGTGTAATAGAATATAATATCCCTTGACTTTACAATATATTTACAATTTTAAATTGACTCAATATACTAAATATATTTTTATGCAAACAAAATTTATTTACCTTTCATTACATGCCAGAGATACTTTGTTTGGTAGATTGTGTCACACCTAAGATCAAGTTTTACCAAACAATAATATATTAATAAAGAGTTATTATTTAATATAATAAGACATAATCTAGTGGTTAAATTAGTGGTTATGAAAAGTATTGAATATATTTTGAAAATATATGGTTTATAAAAATGTAAGATTAATTCATTGGTTAGAAATTAATTATAAACAAAAGTTTAAACCAATTGATTATAAAAGAAATATTTTTATTCTTATGCCCACAATGGAATTTTATCATAACAAATTAAAATTAATTACTATTAGTAAATGATATTAATGAAATTTACATATTACATATCCAATAAAATATTTTTTATACTCAACCAATAAATTTTTTATTTATAAGATAAGAACAAACCCAATATTAGTCTTAAAAAATTTTATTTTTATAAAGGTAATTTTACAATCTTTTAATGAAGCACCTATATGAAAACTGAATTTTGAATGTTTTATAAATAATATATGTCATAATAGTATCAATTTTGCAAAGTATAACATTAAAATTATCTTAGGTTGATTTATTTTTAATTTTAAATGAGGATTCATTTTTTGATTAATATTGAAAAATACTGATTTTTAATTCATAACTCTTATTTCATCTAATTTATTTACAAATATAAATTATTATTTTTATTTATTTTAAAGTTTAATTTGATAAATTATAAATCTATTAATCTAGTTTAGTTCATTTTCATTAATTTAAAATAAAAATTGTTTAAAAAAATATTTCAAACTTTTGAACATTTTTACTTTTAAAAGCTGATGTGTCGTCCCATCTGCCGGATTAATTTTAAATTAATTCATTCCACTTACATGATTGTAATTTTAAAAAAATTATTAAATATTTTTAATAATATTAATTTTTTAATCTCTATTAATATCAAATTATTTTTTTACCAAAAATATTAGTGATTGTAATTAAATTTATTTATAGTGATTAAGATAAAAATTAGCTTAATAAGGGACTAATCCATAAAATTAAAGGCCCAAATGAATGATAAACGTGTACAAAAGAACATTTATGTAAACATTTCGACCCTATAATACATTTAAAATGATTTGGTTCATTATGGAACCCCCTTTACATGGAAAAACATGGGTGGAATTCTCTTTTCATAAATGTACATGAATGACACTCCTCATCCACTATAAAAAGCACTCACCCCTCCCACTTATGAAAACCTATCAAGCCCATTCAATCACCCAAACTATACTCAAATAAGATTGCAAAATAACTTCCAAAAAAATAGAATCATCTATTTGGGAAGAAACAAAATCGAGGAATGCTTTTGTTAAAAACCAAAATGGGAGACCAAAAGAAGTGTTAACATCCTTTCTCAAGGTCTTTTAATTTATTTTCATAATACACCATCTAAAATGTTATTATTACTTGATTAAATTATAACATAAGTTTCCTAAATATATTTATATGTTTTTAAATTAAGGGTTTTACCTACACTTAAACACACATGTACGACGGAGTACCGCCTTGTGAAACAAGATCATTTTTTTCATTTACCATATCTTATGGTTATAAATTATGAGGTAAATTTTGTTTATATAAAATATATAAGATATATATTATCTATTTATGTTTTTATAATTTTTATATAACAAATACCTTCATGAATTTCATTTTTTTGGGAATACGATAATATCATTTTGGGAAGTGTGGACTACTACATCCTCAAAGTGATGTGATTCATTCACACTATACATGGAATGTATAAAAGATGATTTGAATAAATATATGTGACCTATATTACATAAATATGAATATGGAATTATAATATATATATTTAATTTAATTTAATTCTTTTATGTATGATAAAGAAATGGATGTAGCATTCATACGTACGTACAACCTACTACATACATAAATGATGCATTTCATTTCATATCTCCTAAATTTATGGATTATTATAAATAAATATATAATTAATATATATGATAATTAATTAATGTTTTACATTATTTATATGATTAAATCATGATATAATTAATAGTAACAACAACAAACAATTCAAAACATACTCGACAAACTAGGAAATTGACACTCGAAATAGTGAAAATAATGAATGATTACAAACAAATGGGTAAAAAGATATTATAAATAGATATTATATGGTATTATAAATATTAAAATGGTTGTGGAATAAGTTATTAAAATTATTAAAACCATTAAACCAAGGGAAAAAGTATATTCACCTAAAAGTAAACACAAGGTAAGGTATTTTCATCTCACTTTTTACATATGTGAGATAAATGTCATATTACCAATTACTTATTTTTGTGTGGTGTGTATACTACCCATTTTGATATATTATATCTTGAATTATTTTATATTCATGTTATTTTCAGTTTCAATTTTAATTATTTTTTTAAGGATATTTTAATTAAAAGTTACCAAGTGGTAATCAATTTTATAACCCGATTTATTTTCAAATAATTTTCTAACTCGATTCATTTTCATAGGGTTATATTACTTCCTTGTTGTTTTCAAAATTCTTAAAATTTTTGTGTAATAATTTTTTAATATCAATTTATTTATTTCATATTTTTTTGTTGGATCTATATTTGAAACATATAATCAATACATTTATTGATTCTCACATCAACATTATGATATTTTCAAGGGTTTACTTCAAATTCTCATTTTGTTCAAGATTATTGACACATGAATTTATATTAGAGGAAATTATAAGATAATTTCTTAATAAATAATTTAATTATAGTATCCTTCTGTTATTAAAAAACTTTTTAAGTATTATTACCTTTTCCCACTATTTGGTACACAAAATTATTTAGAAAAAGTTTATAAGAAAACTGGACTTTATTTCTATCATTAGTCGGAGAACACATTTTCTTCCAAAAACCGTATTTTTCTAAAAATATTTTCAAATTTTTTTTAGTTTTTAAATTGATTTATAAAGGTCATTCTCAACCATTATAAACTCTTTTGTGTTTTTAAAAATGGGATTTTTAAATAAAAATATTTTGAAAATGGTTTTCCAAATGAAAAAGATATTTACCTAAATAATGTTTTCAAAGGATATTTTTGTAGTATTTCCATTTTTCAATCATAATGACCTTTGTAATCATATTGGGATATTTTTTATTGATACCATACTTATTATTTCTTTGGATGGTTTATGAATCATTTAGAAAATGGTAGTTTTGACATTCATTTCCATGATTCTTTTTTATAGTCCCCTTAAAATATTCAATTTCCTATGATTATTGTGGATTGAATTTAACCTAATTATTCATATCATTTATCATGGATATATTAACATCCTAAAATATTCTATTTTTACATATGGAATTTTCATTCAATGTTATTTTCTTTATATGGGAATATTGATAAATATGATTCCTTTACTCTATATGGATTTTTGATAAGGCATATTTTTTTTGAATTAAATCAATTTTTTGAAATATAAGGAATGATTTGGACATGAAATACATGAGTTGGAGACAATTTAAATTAATATACTTTATGGATATCTAGTCTTATGAGACAAAATCAATTGGTTAAAAACCCTCTGAGTTTGTTTTTTGGAAGAATAAAAGGTTTTCTACCCACATATTTAAATTGTCTTGTGAAAGGTCGTGACAATAGTATGATACAACATCCTATGAAAGGTCATGAAGTTAAATGTATCTTATTCCTGTGAAACAAAATTTATGATAATTTAAAATATTATTCATTCAGTATTAAACAATTATTATCCACGATATTTTTTCTTTGACATTATCTATGGATAAATTTCATTCTTGTTTAATTGATTAATTAGAGTGCGTTTCAATTATGTTTATTTCTATATTGATTATGCCTTATCTAGTAATTTAAATTTCATGTGTTTTTAGTTATTTACCATTTCATATTTTTTATATAACTCCTCATTTTATTTATTACATGGAAGGTGTATTCAGCTAACACCATTCTATATTGACTGTTCACATTGATTCATTATTTCTTATGCTATAATTGACCATTAAAGAGTATTTGAGATCAAAATTATTTTGTTTCCTCTCCCCAAAAATCCATGAAGTGTACTAATAAATATATGTTAGGATATTCTAAGTAGGAATAATGTTTTCCTTGAGAGAAAATTATATAGCAATCAGTGTATTCATTTGTAATAAAAGTCTCATGTATGTATCTGGTTTACCAACATTATTAAAATCATCAGTCATTTATGATTTGATTCATTTTAATAATGATAATGTAATGGTTTTAGAAACTGACTTTGGGATTCTGGTGTCGATTCACTATAGTTTGTATTAATGGAAAGTTTAGTAGAAACCTTGAAAAATTGATTTTGGAAAACATAGATTATTAAACATAATCCTAAGATAGTATTTGAGGATAAGTTTAGAATAACATACTATAATTTTAGGAAGTTATAGATTATGTGGGTATTCATAGAAATAAATCCCTATCAGGATACTATAAGTGAAACTGGTTCTAGAACATATATACCTAGGGGTAATAACTCTGAAAAGGTGTATCGGGCCTAACTCGAGTGTAACCTAGTACACAACAACATGACATAATGTGCACCTAGTTTGACACTTTTGGGATATATGTTAGAACAATTAAAATTTTATTTATGAACCATTTTTAGGGATTTGAATATATGTTGGAAAAAAATTACCTAGGTTAAATCTAAGATGTTTTAGATTGAAAATAAGGTTTCATGACTTAGATATCCTATAAATTTTTATATGTTTTTCTCACTATGAATATTATTACTGACAATATGGTATTTTGGTTTTAGTCAGTGGATGGAACCTAAATGAGTCATGTTAATATTGATCATGAAGTTCAGTGTGGTTACAATGATAAAACAAATGAAGTTGTGATAAGATTAAAAGACATCGTGTTCATTCCTAATCAGTTTTCCTGAAATTTCATTAATAATATATACCTTAACCTATTCCTAAACTCACCAAATAATAGAAGGATAAATTCTACTAAGAGTTCATGTGGTATAGACCATTGAGAAAAGAAGGATATATATCCATCATGCATGAAACATGAAAGGAAGAACCCAGGAAAGTGTCTCAATAGAATATGGAAATGATTGATGTGTGGGAAACAAGGGAATAAAGAAAAGAAATACTGAGGAGAAATTAAATATATGATGGAAGGAAATAAATTTCATCATAAGGATTTATTTATGGTTTGTTTCCATAAATTTTTTGAATCTTGGAATTACCCAAGTCAATGCTCACTTCTAAAGGATAAAGTCTAGACCAAGGAAGGACATATATAGAAATAAAACGGATCAAGTATTTATGTATTGAGGTTGTATTTAGAACCATAGTTAAAATGTTATTTTCTGACTAAATTTCATGGATGTCCATCATATTTATTTTGGAAATTATATTCATATAATTTTAGAAAAGGAAAACCTATATGTTGGGTGATAACCCATAAAGTCCAATAACATTGCGAGACTCGAACCCATGACTGAAGGATGATAATGGGTTTTTTTCAACCACTAATTTCCTAGAAAATATGACATTGCTTCTAGTTAAACAATTTGATGAATAAATTTTAATGATGAAATTGTTGTGTTACTTTTTTAGGTTTAGAGATTTATGTATTAACAAAACTAACTATAGATAATATTTATAGACACATAGTTATACTTGTCAGTCTTTTATAGTCACTGAGATCCATTAAAAGTTTTTTTAGTGCTTTAGGTATAAAAGTAAATTTCTGGATATCCATTTCATGCTGTAAGGGACGAATTGTAAAATGATTGATGAAAAATTAAAGGATGAAATTTTTTTTATAGAAAAATATCAATTAAATATATTTTCTTATATTCTTGGTTAGTAAAATAATTACTCAATATTAGAAAAATGATCAAAAAAATATTTTCTTAATGCCTTAATTTTTGTTGAACTGATAGTCTATTGAAACAACATTGATTTACGACATTGATTCCCTCAAAATTCCTCTAATCATTCATTTTTGTAACACCCCAATGATTTATATATAAATATATGAAATAATAAGTCTCCTTAGAACACCTATTTTTTATAAAATATCCAAAAAATATAATTTATTTACTTCTCTGATTTGAATTTTTAAAAACTAACAAACACGATTATGTTCAGTGTGATATGTAGAGTCTGATAGAATCAATATAGTTTTTTGATGAATATTAACATAACCTAATTAATAGTTATGGTAATCTTATAAATATTCATGAATAGAAAATCGGCCAAAAAAATAGAAACCTCACCCATAAATGTATAAACACAATTTAGACATCTTATAGGTAAAAAATTGATCATAATATAAGTATTGGTATTTTTGTATGTCATATATATTTTAATTAAAATTTTATAAAAAATTTAATTATTAAAAATATAAATGTTTTTTCATAAAATGTAATAATAAATTTTTATTTTACTATCTTATGGTTATAAGACAATTTTATAGGCCCTTGATTAATTTTTCTTGATGTTATAAAACGAGTTATAGTTTTAATGTAATTTTTTCGAATTAATTATGATTTTATTTAAAATTAAAATAAAAATATTAAAAATATTATTTTCATAAAATGGATTTAATTTTTTAATTCTAAATTTCATAAAGTGTTTGGGTTAATGTTTTGGGATTTTTTTAAAATACATGAATTTTGGATGAATAGTAAAATACGATAATTTACGATAAATGATAAATATATGATTTATTGAGTCATAAGTGATGTAAGGATGATGTAATACCACCATATTTGAACTCACATGCACTTATTAGTATTATGGGGAAATTAATATACACTATTGGTTTTCTTGAAGGAAATAATAAAATAATGAATAAAATATTTACAAATCACCCCTCTCCTCCACTATAAACCCCCATCGCACTGCATCTTATCTCACTATTTTAAATCATTGTCACTTGTCTAAATTCTGATCAAATATCATCCCAAGATCCTATGCCACGTCCATCAGCCCTTGGTCACATACAAAAATGAAAACCTCTCCACTAAAGAGTCTATGAAGGAAGACAACTTGAAGAGGTAAATTCCTCTTTTCATTTCTTATATTTCAAGTTACTTTCATTTCTTTTTATTTCCTCAACTAATTTCATCCAAATTTTGTGATGACTCGAGTAACATACATATAATATAATATTATTATGATGAAATAATAATTCTTCTTCATTTCACATTTCCCATTCTTTTATACTAGAAATGAAAACACTATCTGTGATGTGTTAATTTATCACATGCAAGGACAACCAGTTTTCAATTTCTATTAACATCTTCAATTATAGTCATGAAACCATTTTAATGGTTGAAATAGAATATAATATATTTATTATAACTTATTTAATGTTCTTTAATTATTTTTTACACATAATATTAATTTATAAATCAAAATGAGTTTGTTGTGATCAAGAACCGCCAATTAACCCAAACAATTGTCATTGATGTTTTATATAATGATACACATTCACTACCAATAACCAAATGAATTTTATAACCATTTAATATTATATTTTTTCACTAATAACATAAAAATTATATTCTATACAACCATTCTCATTCTACATTTTTATCCGTACATGAATATTAGTAAACTGATTATGAAGACCAAGAAAGAAAACACTCCCAAATAATGAAATTGAATCTCTTAACACATCAAAAGTTCGTGAATGAACCTAATTAGGTAATACTAAATCAATTAAATATAGATTAGGTTCTGGAATCATCAATTTATGATTCTAAATTTTATTTTAAAGGTTATTAATATCAAGTGAGTAACACCTTCGTATTTAAGGTGAGAGTTTTCTACCAAAACCTCCATTCTCTTTTGGGTTATTCTTTGTCTCTCTTAACCCCAATTAAATACTTATTTATTATTATTTATTATTATATAATCATAATAAATTATATGTTAATGTTCTATATATGTTTACCAACCATAAACCTTCTTTATTTTATGTGTATAACATGTTTTAAAAGGATCTTTCAAAAATACTTCTGGATAAACAATCCCGTTTCAATGAAATTTCTAAAATACTTGCATATTATGAAAATAACTATATAATATGTGATTATACACCTTTATATTTCTAAAATAACTCATTTTATTATTAAAATACTAACTTACTTCACTTCAGGTTTTATACAAAGATATTTCCAAATGAAATCTTGTTTTCAAAGAAAAAGGGTATTTATCTCAATAATTACTTGATGATTTTATAAGAGTATCTTAATTTATTTCAACACTTTTGTTGATTATTATGTATTATTGGGAATAATATTTTATTATATAATCTAACATATTTAATTGAATGTTTTATGATAAATTTCACTATAAATATACTATCTCAAAACCATTCAAGAATTTACTCCGAATGGTATTGTTTATGCTTAATGTTTGGGGAAAGTTAACTACATTTCATATTATTGTTTCAATATGAATGTATATATTGCTTATTTTTGTCCCCATTCATATGAGTAATTAATTGGACTTAGTAAGTGATTTTTTGGGCCCTCTATATCCCCTCTATGCATCAGTGGGTCTCATGAGATAAACTATAGTCTTGGTACAAGGCCTTGACAAAATGATTATTTATGGTCTTGGCATGAGGCCTTGAAGTTATGGTTATGTTGTCTGAAATTACACATTACATAATTATGGAAATAGTAATTTAATATTCATGAGGTTATTATAATAGTATAATACCCATTATTATGCTTTATTATGGCATTATTTATTCATCTCTTATTCATTCCATAATGTGTTCAAGTTCATTTTAAAGGAATGTGTTTTTAGTTATTCTCCATGCCAAATGTTTATGATTTTGATATCTTATGCTTTATTGATAACCCTTACTAAGAATTTGAGCTCATCCATTTCTTATATTTAATTTTCCTAGGACATGAAGAGGTATATTATGAATGACATGCAGAAATAACCTAGGAGTCATGGATGTTGTCAAAGGAGTTTTTATGTTGTTTTTTATTTTCAAGTTGTAATGTCAAAATTATGTATGTATATTTTTTCCAAAGGTAATAAACTACTCGGTACTTCAAGATGAAAATTCATTCTTTATATGCCAATTTAATAAAATAAGGAACCATCTTCGAGAAATTGGGGTTGAGTCCTTACAGTTGGTATCAAGAAAATTTTAATAGAAAACTTGGAAACTAGATTTAGAAAATGTAGATAGGGGAATATAACCGTAAGATAGTATTTAAGGATAAACATAAAATAACATCCAAGAATTTTTTTACGGAATAGATAATGTGGATATTTATAGGAAATAAATCCCTATTATGATACTATAACTAGACATGGTTCTGGCCCAAATTTTTCTAGGATTGAAAATTAGGATTAGGATTTTCAAGCTTGACCTGGGGTATCCTGGTACATGAAAATGGGCCTTACTGCACACCTTTTTTTGACACTCTGAGGGGATATTCTTAGGATAATTCACATTCTCTTAACAAGACATTATGAAGGATTTAAATGAATGTTTTTCTCAAAAAAACCATGTTTATGATTATGAGATTTTCTATGTATAAAAATTCAATTTATGCTAAGTATTTTTCTACGTTGAGATTATACATTATGATTCATAACCTAATATACTATATATCATTATTTATAAATAGCACCTAGAGGAAGGAATGGAAAACTCAAGAACGCACATGACCCATGTAGGGATTTCTCTTTGATGCAAGATAATGATTTTAGCTCTGGTGTTGTGACTAGATCTGAGAAACTTATTACAATACTGGGACAACTAACTCAGGTTATAAATAACAACCTTACTTGTATGGAGAATTTCGATCCACAATGTGGGGGAGCTATGTTAGACCGCTTTATTTGATAATATACCCCATCATTTAATGATACTACAAACCAATTCATAATGGAGTAGTGGATATGTTCATTAGAGAATATATTTCTCACTTTGGGATGTAATGAAAGAGAGAAGGTTGTCATGCCAGTTTATGGACTATCGAGAGACGGGGATCAATGGTGGTATTTAGTCCAAAACACAAAGGAGGAATAAATAGAAAAAATTGAATGGATGGATTTTAAGGAAATATTCTTATAAAAATAATTCCCTCATGAATAATAAGTAGAAATAGAAATATAATTTTTGAATATGAGGAACAAAGAGGATGATAATGTTGCAAAGTATGAAGCTAACTTTACAAGGATAGCAAGGCATTCCATAAAATACATACGTAATCCAAGGAGAAAAATAGAAATATTCTTTGATGGTTTAAAACCATTCAACCAAAGGGATCTAATCTCCCAATGTTTCTCATCATATGAAGATATAGTCTGAAGTAATATCAAGACAGAAAATGAATTCTATATGTATTATGATTTTAAGGGAAATAAATAGAAGAAGAGGGCAGCTAAAAACACTAGAAAAAGAAATAAGGAAATTGGTAATAAGGGAATATTTGAACTTCCACCCTATGATAATTTTGGGAATAGACACCTTGGTACTTTCCTAAAGGTTTTGGGTGTTTTTTACATGGTATGACAAAAAGGACACCTATCCTGAGATTGTAATGGGAAGGTGGAAGCTAACAATGTTCAATTATACCATTATAGGGAGAGGGAAAATTATGAAAAATATTTTCTTAGGTGTCAGGGAAATTTCCCCCAAAGAAGTCAAAGGAAGAAAGTCCAAGATTATGTTGTCAAAATTGTGGAGGTTTATATTCATAATGATGTGGTGGTAGGTAATTTAATTATTTCCTCAAACCAAGATAATGCTCAATTTTATTAGAGATCATCACATTATTTCATATCTTCCTAGTTTTCCTAGAAAATTAGATATTTGAAATTTTATTTAATAAGGGATTTGTCTGCAAAAAATCTTAAGGGAGTTATCACTACAAAAATGCTGTATGAGGCAGTCCCCATTATGGAATATAAATTCTTTTTATATGATATTTTGATTATCATTTCTTTGTGTGAATTTGATATAATCCCTAGTAAGGATTGGATTTCAAAACATGATGTGAAAATTTATTACTAGAAGAAGGAGGTTACCTATTACTGGGGAAAGTAATGTTAAAATAGATAATGTACCTATTCTGCAAGAATATGTTGATGTGTTTCAAATAGATTTACTTGGACATCATCTAGAGTGGGAAATTGTGTTTTCCATTGACTTTGTTCCTAATTAAAGGACCATATAAAATACCCCTTATAGAATGAACTCTATGGATTTAGTGGAACTGAAGAATCTACTAGAGTAATTTAGTGACAAAGGATTTATTCTCCCATGTGTTTTTCCATGGGGAGCCCCAGTTCTTTTCATTAAGAAGAAATATGGATCTATGAGGTTGTGCGTTGGCTACAGAGATATGAGTGCTATAAAAATATAGAACAAGTATCCCCTACATCATATTGATAATGTATTTGGTCAGATTTATAGATCCCAATATTCTTCAAAGATTAATCTTTGATCTGGATATCATCAGTTGCGTGTGAGGAAGGAAGATATTCCAAAGACAACATTTTGAACCAGGTGTGGGAATTATGAGTTTAGTGTAATTACTTTTGGAATGAATAATGCACCCTCTATATTCATAGATCTTATGAATATGGTTTTCAAGGAATAACTTAATGACATTGTGGTGGTATTTATTGATGATATCTTGGTATTCTCCAAAAGCTACAAAGATCATGAAAATCACTTGCGCAATATTCTGAAGAATGTTAGATGAAATGAACAATATGGGGAGTTTATAAAGTGTTAATTGTGGCCTCAATCAATTACCTTTATTATCTAAATTGTCTCTAAGTATGGAATATCTATTGATCCTGTGAAGAGAAAGGCTATTCAAGAATGGCCTACACCAACAAATATACCTAAGGTACATAGTTTTATTGGCTTAGTAGGTTATTATTGATGTTTCATTCAGAACTTTCCCATTTAGCCAACAAAATGACCAATATTACACATAAAAGGGTTAAGTTCATATAGAGAAACAAATGTGTGGACTATTTTGAATAATCGAAGAGGATATTAGTGAATGCTCTGATCCAAACCCTACCTTTGGGTAATGATGGATTTTTGATCTATAATGATGCATTAAAGAAAGGGCTTTGTTGTTTCCTTATGAATAATGATAGAGTTACTGCCTACAAATCAATCCAATTAATAATTCATGAACAAAACTACCATACTCATGATATTAAGTTAACTTATATGATCTTTGATATGAAAATATGGAGACACTATATCTATGGTGAAAGATATGAGATATATACGGATCACAAGAGTTTGAAGTATATCTTCTCATAGAAATAAATAAAAATGAGGAAAAGGTGATGGCTCAAAATAATCAAGGATTATTATTGTTACATACACTACCACCCAGGAAAGAAAAATAAGGTATCTTATGCATTGAGCAGAAAGGATCGTGGAGTTTTCAACAAAATGAGGATTGAAAGGGATCCTATATTCTTGGATATAGTAAGGATGGACATGGGAATTATCAAAGAATGTGAACCATAATTACTTTTTCATTTGGTTGAACAACAATATTTATTATAAATGATAAAAATATCTCAACCTGATGATGTGATCCTTAAAAATAAAGTTAATGCTGTGAAATATGGGATGTTGGAATAATTTGTATGTGAAGATGGAATTGTGAAATTTGGGAATATGCTATTTGTTCCCAATAAAACTGATCTAAAAAAGAAGATATTGGATGATTCCAATAGCTAAAATTTCTCTATAAAAAGTTGTAACACTAAAATGTATGGAGATTTTAAGGAACATTTCTTGTGGGATAACATGAAGGATGAAATTGATGAATATGTATCAAGATGTTTAGTCTGTAAACAAGTAAAGGCCAAACGAAAAGATCCAATAGGAGTCATGATTCCTTTACCAATTCTTACATGGAAATAGGATGACATAACCTTTTATTTTTTCACAATATTACCCAAAACACAAAGAATGAATGATGCAATATGTGTTATTTTTGACCAACATACAAATTTTTTACATTTCCTCACTATAAGGGAGAATTTTCCACTGGGGCGGATTGCACGAATCTATAACAATGAAGTTGTAAGACATCATAGAGAACCTATTTCAATAGTGTCTGATTGCGATCCTTGATTGAAATTGAAATTTTGGAAAAGTATTCAAAAAACATTGGATATTGAGATTTGTTTGAGTACTACTTATCATCCTTTAACTGATGGGCCATCGAAAATGACGATCCAAAATTTATAAGACATGTTGAGATCATGATTTATTGACTTTCAAGGTATGTGGGATCAATATTTACCCATGGGGTAGTTTTCGTACAATAATAGTTTCCATTATAGTATTAAAATAGCACCATATAAAGAATTTTAAAGAAAGATATGTCGTACACCAACATGTTGGGATGAATTCGGTGAAAGGAAGTTAGTGGGACCAATTCTTGTGGAGGAAACACAAACTAATGTATTTATTATTGAAGGCCATATCAAAGTATCTCAAGGAAGACAAAATTGTATGATGATAATTGAAGGAAGGATTATGAATTTCAAGTGGGATATTATGTTTTCTTAAAATCATCTCCATGGAAGGGTTTTATAATATTTTGGAAGAAAGGGAAACTGGTCCCTAGGTACAAATTACCTTTTGAAATTCTGGAGAGAAATAGAGCTATTGAATATTATTTGGCTATCCCACCTATAATGTCTAAATTAAACAATATGTTCCATGTCACATTGCAAAGAAAGTACATGCAAGACCCAATGCATGTCCTCAATTCTGAAGGTACTAAATTGGAACCTGATCTTTGTTACTGTGATGTTCCTATCTGAATTCTAGACACTAAAGTACATGTGTTGAGGAATCGAAAGAATAGACTAGTTAAGATACTTCAGAAAAATCATAAAATCAAAGAGGTAACATAGGATCCTAAGGAGTTTTTGATGAAGAACTACCCAATCCTTTTTGTGAGGTAACATTCTTGTAATTTTGAGGATGAAAATTTTTTAGGGAGGAGAGAATGTAACACACAAATGATTTATATATAAATTCATGAAACAATAAGTCTCCAAAAAACAACACTTTTTATAACATAGATATTAAACATAATTTTTCTACTTCTTTGATTTGAATTTTGAAAAACCGACATACACAGTTGCATTCAGGGTGATATTTAGTGTTTGATAAAATCAACTTAGTTTTTGATGAATAGTACCATATCCTTATGAATACTAATGTTACTCTTATGAATAGTCATTAATAGTAAATCGACCAAAAATTAGAACCTTCACCCATGAATATATAAATACAATTTAGACTTCTTGTAAGTGAAAAATAAAAACATATTATAAGTATTGGTATTTTTGTACGTTATAAATATTATAATTAAAATCTTGTGATCAATTTAATAATTTAAAATGGAAATGTATTTTAATAAAATGTAATAATAAATTGTTATTTTATTGAATTATGGTTAGAATATAATTTTATGGGACCATGATTAATATTTCTAGGTGTTATAAAACGAGTTATAGTTTTAATGCTGTTTTTTAAATAAATTATGATTTTGTATGAAAATTAAATTAAAAATATTTTAAAAAATATTTTTTATTTTTTTATTTATTAATTATACACATCGAATAATGGTTGGGTTATTTTTTTGAGATATTTTTAAAATACATGAATTTTGGGTGAATAGAAAAATATGATAATTTACGACAAATGATAAATACATGATTTATTGGGTCATAAGTGATGTAAAGATTATGTACGACCACTAGATGAGAGATAAAATTCATTTATTATGATTATGGGTCATATTAGTCAATACTATTGGTTGTCTTGAGGGAAATAATAAAACAATGAATAAAATATTCACAAATTACCCCTATCTTACACTACAAACCCCCTACTCACTCCCTCTTATCTTCACTCCTCTAAATCCTTATGCCTGGTCGCAATTATACTTAAATATACTCCCAATATCCTCCCCAAAATACAACGTCCTTTGTTCTCATAAAAAGACCAAAACCTCTCACATATATAGGCTCTCAAAGAATAAAACATGAAGAGGTAAATTCCACTTTTCATTTCTTTTATGTCAAGTTCCTTTCTTATCTTTTTATTTCCTCACATCTTTTCATCCAAATTTTGTGATGACCCCAGTACCTTATATGTAATGTATTTTTGTTTTGATAAAGGGATAATTATTCATCATATCTCATTTCCCCTTATTTTATACTAGAAATGAAAACACCATCTGAGATGTGTAAATTTATCACATTCAAGGACAATGAGTTTTCAATTTCTATTATCATATTAAATCATGTTCATGAAACCATTTTTATGGTTGAAAAAGACTATAATATAAGTATTCTAACTTTTATAAGTGTCTGGAATCATTTTTTACACATGATATTAATTTATAAATCAAAATGAGTTCGTTGTGATCAGGAACCGCCAATTAACCCAAACAATTATCATTAAAGTGTTATATAATGATTCATCTACACTCACAATAACCAAAAAAAATTTATAAACATGTAATATTCTGGTTGTTAAATAATAAAATACAACTTCGATTCTGGACGACCATTATCATTCTACATGTTATTCGAAAATTAATATAAGTAAACTGATGGTGAAAACCAAGGAAGAAAACACTCCCAAATAATGAAATTGAATCTCTTAACCCATAAAAAGTGCATGAATAAACAAAATAAGGTTATAATAAATCAACTAAATTTTTATGATGTTCCGAAATCATTAATTTTTGAACCTAAATTTTATTATTCAGGTCATTAAGATCAAGCAAGTAACACCTTTGAACTTAAGGTAAGGCTTTTTCTACTCGAACCCCCATTTTATTTCAAGTTAATATTTGTATCTATTAAACAAAACTAAATTCTTATTTAATCATAATAAATTGCGTTTTAATGTTCTTTATATGTGTACCAACTAGAATCCTTCTATATTCTATGGGTATTACATGTTTTAAATGGATCATTGAAAAATCATTCTCGATAAACCAGCCCATTTCAATGGAATTTCTAAAATTTTTACCTAATTTTAAGGGCACTATATAATAGGTATCTAGAAAAAATTATCATTATAAAATTACTTATTTTGTTATGATAATAATATCTTACTTCAATTATGGTTTTATTCAATTTGTTTCTAAAGAAACTCTTCTTTTAAAAGTGAAAGAGTATTTATCTCAAGAATTACTCGATGATTTTATAAGAGTGCCTTACTCTATTTCAACAATCTGGTTGATTGTTTTGTATTATGGGGATTAATATTTTATAATATCATATAACATATTTAATTTAATGGTTTATTATTATTTTGACTGTGGATTTGTTATCTTATAACCATTCACCAATTTACTCTGAATGGTTGTCTTTATGCTTAATGTTCAGGAAAAGTTATCAACATTTCATATATTAGTTTTAATATGAATGTTTATGTTATTTATGTTTATCCCCATTCATATGAGGAATGAATTTGACTTAGTAAGTGATGGTTGGGGACCTCTATAGACCCTCGGTGCATCAATAGGTCTCATGGCACATATTACAGTTTTTTACAAGGTATTAAAAAAAATATTATTTATGTTCTTGGAATAAGGCCTTGATGGTATAGTTATGATGTCCGGAATTATGAATTCCCTCATTTTCAAACTAGTAATTGAATGTTATTGAGGTATTCATCTAGTAGAATACCCATGATTATTCTTCATTGTGGAATTATTTATTCAACTCTTATTCCTTCCATAATGCGTCCAAGTTAATTTTTAAAGAAATGTGTTTATATTTATTATCCATGCTGAATGTTTAGGTTTATTATATATTCTTATGTATTGCTTACCTTTATTAAGAATTTTTTATTACCCCTTTCTAATGTTTCATTTTCTAAGGACATGAAGTGGTATATTATGAATGACATGAAGAAATGAACCAGGAGATATGGATGATTTTATAGGATTCTCTAAATTATTTCCATTTCAAGTTGTAATTTTAAACTTATGTATATATATTGTTTAACAGATACAAAACTAACCGGTCCTTTAGGATGAATATTCATTATTTATATCCCAATATAATAAAATAAGTCACATGATCCAAGAAACTGGGGTAGGTTCCTTACAATTTGTTTGTGAAAAATGAAATTAATCATCCTCTATAAGTATTTATGATTTTAATCCATTTATGTATCTTCACATTCTATTAATGTTCCCCTACTTATAGACCTAGTTATATGTTATTCAATGTGGCCTTTGTACTTCTAATTATCTTTTATGAATAGTTTATTTTAGAAAATATTTTATGATTTTGGGGTTTCAATAAATTTAGTTTCAAATTTCAAATAATCTATTACCAAATCATTTATAAATATTAGGCATTCAAGTTATTTTAGGTAGGGATAATATAACACCAAGAAATTTGAAAATAAGGACATTGTATTTGAGAGGATGTTTGACATGCATCACTAACCGTGTAAGGGAATATAATATGGTGAGTGTTTATAGTATATTTAAAATATAAATTAGATGAAATATATTCTATATATTGTAATTGATTTAACACTGAGTAATATTTCATTATCCACAAGAAGAATTTTTTTTGGAATTTTGTGTTATACACAAGGCTGGGTTTTACCAAACAATAATATATTATTCAAACATTATTATTTAATATGATATGATATAACCAAGCAATTAAATTAGTAGTTATAAATAGTAATAAATAACCATTTAAAATATATGGTTTATAAAAATATAATAGGAATTCATTGGTTACCAATTAATTAGAAATGAAAATATAAACCAATTGATAAAATAGGGGTTTTTTTATTTTTATGGTAAAAAGGTGTTGTATCCTAATTAATTAAAGTAAATTACTATTAGTGAATGATAAAAATGAAATTTATATATTATATATCCAATAATTTATTTTTAATACTCATCCAATATATTTTATAGGCATAAGATAAGAACAAACCCAATATTATGCATAAAGAGATATATTTTTATAAAAGAAATATTACAACCTTTTAATGGCGTACCTATATTAAAATTGAATTTAAACAATTTAATAAATTTTATATGTAAAAAAACATAATTTTTAAAATCATTCAGTTGAAATTTTCTTAGGTTTAATTTTTTCTAGGAGGTTTTTTTGATGAATTGTGAAAAATACTAAATTTTAATTCATTTTTTCCATCTAATTTACTTATAAGAATAAATTATATTTCTTGTTCATTTTAATGTATAATTAGATACTTTATTGATCATTTAATCAAATTAATTTCATTTTTATCAGTTTCACATTGAAATTTTATAGAGAAACATTTCAATCTTTTGAACATTTTTACTTTAAAAACCTGCTTTGTCGCCCCATTTGTGGGGTTAATTTTAATTTAATTTTATAAAATTATGTAATTTTAATTTTGATAAATGGATTTAATATTTTCAATTATCATTATTTATTATTTCTAATAATTTAAATTTAGTTTTTTACCAATAAATTAGTGAAATTAATTAATCTTTTTTTCAACAATTAAGAGGAAAACCATAATATTACGGGCCCAAATCCCCTAAAAAATGGAAAAATACATTTTATGATCCTTTTAAACCCTTTATTTCCTAGTCTATACTTGGGTTCATTATTTTATCCATGTTCTATGAAACAAACATTGGTTTATTTGAATGTCACTCCTCCTCCACAATAAAAAGGAAATCACTCCTTCCATATATTCAAACCAATAAATACCTTTGTCTCTCCCAATATATGATCAAATAAGGTTAAAAAATACATTTAACCAACCTAAAATCCTCAATTTTTCAAAAATAAAATGAATGAAGGCTTTTGTTATAAACCAAAAAGAGTTAACAAAATAAAAGGTAACATACTCTCTGAAGCTATTTTATTTTAATTTCAATATCCACCTCATAAATACTATTATTACATGATTAAATAATAAAATAAGAGTCTTAATATTCATAGACCTTTTTATCTTTAGTGTTAAACCTACATTTACACACACTTCCTTCAAATGGGTAACAGACATACCGTTCATGCGTATGGGGGACTACCGTCTCATGAAACGAGATTGTTTGTTTTTTCATTGCCACCTCTCATTGTTGGGAATTATGTTGGACATGATTTTCATATAAAATATATATGATATTTATTAAAAATTAATTCTTATATAATTTTTATACAACACAAACCTTCATGATTTCCATTTTGCGGGAATACGATGACATCGTTTGTGGTAGTGTGGACTACCACCTCCTCAAAGTGATGTGATTCGTTCACGCTATGCATGGAATGTATAAAAATTTGTTTTAATAATAATATTTGACATATAAGACATAAATATGTTACTGTAATTATCATATACTTTTATATCATTGATGGTTCATTCTTTTAAATACAACAATGAAATGGATGTATCATTAATTCGTATGTACGACCTACTGTCTCCATGAACCTTTCATTTCATTTCATATCTCAAAATATTATGTATCATTATAAATAAAAATATAATAAATATATATGATAATGAAATAATGTTTTAAATTATTTATATTATTAAATAATGATTTATACAATAGTAACAACAAATAACAAGTCAAAACATACTCGAGAAACTAGACAATTAACACCCAAAATAGTGAAAATAATGAATGATTGCTAAAAAAGGGTAATACGATATTATAAAAAGATAATATATTAAATAATAAAATTTAATATGGTTATTTAATATGTTATTAACATGATTAAAACAGTTATATATGAGTATAAAATTTTTCAGTCTAAAGGAAAGCCAGGGTAAGGGAATTTCTTCTCACTTTTTACATCAATTAGATAAATATCATATTCACTACTTACTTATTTTATGAGGTGTATATACTACCCATTTGGATATATTATATCAAGAATTATTATATATTCATGGTATTTTTCAGTATAAATTTTAATTATTCTTATAAGGTGATTTTAATTAAAAGATACCATGTGGTAAATAATTTCACAACCTGACTCCTTTTAATTGGGTTAAGTTACATTCTTATTATTGTTAATATGCTTATATTTTGTGTGTAATAAATTTATACTAACTGTTAGTGTATATAGAAATTTTCCATATGGATTTATATTTAACACAAATAACGTATCCATTGATTTATTCTAACATGAATGTTATGGATTTTTATGGGTTTACTTCATAATATCATTTTATTCGAGATTGTTTTACACTTGAATTTATATTAGAGGAAATTAATGGATAATTAGATAATAAATTCATAAATTTTAATATAATTTTTTTATTAATGACCCTTTTCAAGTAATAGTACCATTTTTATAATCTTTTGTAGTGAAAACGTTTTAAAAAATATTTTTAAGAAAAACCGACTTCATTTATCTATTTAGTTAGAGAACCCGTTTTCTTCTAAAAACCCTATTTCAGAAAAAGGATTTCAAAAATGTTTTTAAACATTTCAAAATGGTTTATCAATGGAATTTTAAACCTATTAATATTCTTTTAATGTCTGTAAAATTTTTTTGAATGAAAATTATTTTCATAATGATTTTCAAAATGAAAAGTATATTTTACTGAAGAATGTTTTCAAAATATATTTTTATAGTATTTCAATTCATCAATGAAAACAACCCATTTTTCTTACTCCACATAGGATATGTTGTATTGATACAATCATTATTTTTTATATGGGTAGTTTATGATTTATTTGGCCAAGGATAGTTTTTACATTCTCTTGATTCATTTTTATAGTCCCCTTGAAATATTCAATTTTCTGTGATCAGTGACCATTGAATTTCCCTTAATTATCCATACCATTTATTATAGATATGTTAATTTCCAAAACCATATACCATTTTTACATAAGGTTTTTTACTTTGAAAGATATTTTATTTACTGGGAAAATATTGATAAATATTGTTCCTTTATTCTATATAAATATTTTATAAGGCACGTTGTGTTTGGATTAAATTGATTATTTGATATATGAAGAATTATTTGGACATGAAATTCATGGGTACGAGACCATTTAAATTAATCCCCTCAATGCATTGATAGTCTCATGAGATGAAATCGGTTGGTGAAAACTCCTTCATATTTGTTTCCAAGTACAATAGACGGGTTTCTACACACATATTTAAAATGTATTGTCAATGGTATTGAAAAGAGTATGCTAAAAAATATTGTGAATGGTATTGATGATAATGGAATCATGTTCCTGGAAAACAAGATGTCTGATAATTAAGGATTTCCTTTATTCAGTATTCATTTTTTTATTATATTTTAGTTTTTTCTTTGACCATATCTATGGATTAATTTCATTATCATATAATTGATTAAAAGTAATATGTTTGAGTTACTATCCTTACCATATAGATTATTCATTATCTAGTTATTTAAATGGAAAGTGTTTTTATTTATTTACCTTTTCATATTTTTACACAATTCTATCTCTATTTATTGATTACATGAAATGTGTCTTTAGTTATTACCTTACCATATTGAATATTATGATTGATTAATTATTTATTCCTCTGTACGTGACCCTTATTGTAAATTTTAACTGACCCCTATTTTTTTCCTTTCCCAAAGAATCCAATAAGGGTTCTAAGAAATATATGCACGCATATGTTGAGTGGGAATAAATTTATCCTAAAAAACAAAAATATTGTAATTCATATATTAATTTGTAATAAAAGTCTCATGTATGTATCTAGTTTACCAAGAATATTAAACTCTTTAGTAATTTTGGATTCTATTCCTTGTAATCATTAAAATGTAATTGTAACAACTAGATACTTTGTGAAATAATGTTTTCAATCAATTTATTGTTTTGAATATTTTTCATTTCACATGACAGTAGAAATAGTCATTATATATATATATATGTATATATTGAAAAAATAAGTTTAACATTCATTTCACACATAATAAAAAATTTTCTTTCACTATACAAAACACCAACATGTTGTCTGTTACATGGAATAACAATGTTAGTGTACATTACATGCAATATTGACCTTCCTCGATGGATTGTGTAACACGCAAGACATAGAGTTACCTAACTAAAACATATTATTAAAATTTTATTATAACAGGATATAAAATTGATGTTATGTTTATATATAAAAATATTATTATCTAAATTATGAAAATATGTGGTGTAAACATATATAAGATGAAATCATAGGTTACTAATTAAGGAATATGAAAACCGATTGAATATAAAGAAAAATATTATTATAATCAGAAAGCTATTTTTACAAAGTAAATTAAATTAATTACATTTGGTAAGTGATATTTATGTAATAAATAAGTTATATATTCAATAATATATTTTTTTATATTCTTCTACTATATTCTATATACATAAGATAAGAACAAACCCAATTTTATGCATAAAAACCGATTTTATATAAAGGCAGTTTTATCACCTTTTAATGTAGAACCCATTTTAAAAACAATTTTACTAAATTTTATAGATTTAATATGTCAAAATAAAAATTATATTTTGAATCTAAACATAAAAGATATGTTAGTTTAATTTTTTTTATTTTTATGAAAGGATTCATCTTTTAAAGAATAGTTAAAAATACTGGACTTTAATTCAAAACTATTTTTCAATCTAATTTATTTATAAAGTTAAATTGTATTTTTAAATGTTTTAGTTGATTAGTTAGATAATTTTTATATAAATTAATCTAATTTATGTTATTATAACCAATTTCACAATGAAATTGGATATAAAAACTTAGTAATCTTTTTAACATTTTTTACTTTAAAATCCCATTGCGTCGTCCCATCAGCAAGATTTATTTTAAATTAATTTCTTCCACATCTGTGACTAGAATTTTGAAAAAATGGATTCCATATTTGGAATCATAATAATTTATAATGTATAAAAATGTTAACTTTTTTTTGTCCAAAAATATTAGTGAAAGTGATTAATATTAATTACATCGGTTGAGAGAAAAATTAGGTTAATAAAGTACAAAACCATAAATTTAAGACAGAGAACCACATATAAACTTGTCCAAAACCCATTTTATGGACATATTTTTAGCTTATAATAAAACTTTTCAACCATTTTATACTTTCTTATTCACTTTCAACATGAAAAACGTTTGTGGATTTCTCACATAAAATATTTTCCAGAGTTCCACTTTGCCTTCACTATAAAAGCTCACTACCTCTACCAATTCATCACACCACTCAAAACTTTTATATTTGGGAACAATATGACCAAGTAAACTCAAATAATTAATCCCATACACCTTTAAGCCTCCATTTTGGTATAAATCCTCTCAATGAATCCTTTAGGTTCAAACCAAAAGGAGTTACCCGATTAAGAGGTAACGTCTTCTCTGAAGCTCCTTTATTTTATTTTCCTTCTTTAACCCCTACAATCTCTTTATTCCATTATTCTGTAAAAAATAGTATCCTAAATATACTATAACTATTTTATAATATGGTTTAAACATAAAATTACACACACCTCCATATAATGGATATCAAACATATTGTTTCTGTGTATGAAGAATTACAGCCTCATGAAACGATGATTGATCATTTTTCATTTACCACAATTCATGGGGAATATTATGAAAGGAAAAATATTTATATATTTCTTATATTGTATTTATTATGTCTTTAAGCTTCATTATTCCTTTTACAATAGACATATATTAACTTTCCTTTTGGTTTTAATACGATAATATCATTTGAAGAAGTGTGGACTACCACCCCCTCAAAGCGACGTGGTTCGTTCGCACAACACATTGAATGTATTAAGGATGGGTTTAGTGAAATTATATGATATATATAATAAAATAATTCTATTTTAATATATATATATACCTATTTTTATATATATTGACATACACACACAAAAAATTATTTCATTATATACTTTCTTTCACTACGACAATTAAAAATGGAAACAACATTAATGCGTACATACGTCTTACCATCTCCCTAAATGGTGTATTCTATTTTGTAGTTATTTATTATATAAATTATTATAATATAAATATCATAGATATAATTGATATTTAAATCATGATTTACATTCTATAATCATGATATAAGAATAATAACCAACAATATAAAAAATTAAGACACATACGAAGAACATGGTGAATATTACCCGAAGTGAAACCTTAACATAGGATTGTTAAAAAGTGGGTAATATGAGGTCATAATAAAACTATATATAGAATTAGATATAATAATGTGGTTATTTAAAATATATATAATAAATATATATTTATTATAAATGATGTTTGAATGAGTACAATGAGAGTCAAGACACAAGGTAAGGGGAATTTCATCTCACTTTTATTATACATGAGATACACATTATGTTTTACACTCTTAAATTTTGTGTGGTGTATTTAATTCCCATAATTGTAATATATGTATCTTATAAATATATTTATGGGTATTAACATGTCTATTTAATGATACTACTTTCATGGGGTTTAAGATTCAAAAGTTACTAAATCGGTAAATAACTTTGTCTCAATTTTCCTCATGTGAGACCCATGTTTTCTTATGCACCTAATCACTTTTTTTGAGGTGTGTATACATAAATTTTACATATAATTAATTTAAATCTTTTCATCGTATTCTAATATTAATTTATTTTATTTTTTAGAGAGTATGATTCTATGTTACTATGTTATAAGAGTTTATTAATATAATCTCATTACTTTTCAAGATTATTTATATTTATTCTTAGTTTGATGAAATATTATGATTGATATATCAAGAATAATCATAATTTACCTTATCCTATTTTATTTTATGATATAATACTTTATGGGTACCATTTTATACTCTTTGTTACATAAGATAGTAAAAAATTAATTTTCAAGAAATCCCAACTTTACCCTCTCTTTAGTCAGAAATCTATGTTTTCTAAAAAGGGTTTCCAAGAATATTATACCACTATCTTATAATATATACAATAATTTTTCCCAATTTTGTCTTTTAACAATCTATTCAATGGAATATTATTGTCTCTTTACAAACAAGGAATTTTTCTAACCCTTTTACCATCAAAAGAAATGTTCTTGTTACGTAATACGACATGTAGAGATTTACCTGAAACCATTTTTTATGCTTCCTTTGATTTTTTTAAGAGGTTAATATTTATGAAAATGTTTTTTTAAAAGTAATTTCTATTGAATTTTTTTTTCAAAATGTTATCATGCCTTATTTATAAGTTTTAAACATATTTTCAAAGAAATTATTTTTAAACATTTTTAGAGAGATTATTTTTAAACATTTTCATGTTTTTGTCATATGTTTTCAAGTAAAAAGTTTAAAAAAAATATTAAATATTTTTTATATGTTTTAAAAGTTGTTTCAAAAAATGTTTTTTAAATGTTTTAAATATTATTTTATAAGTTTTCAAGGAAGAAAGGTTTTTAAAATGATTTCAATTCTTATTTGTAAATTTCATAGTATTTTATAAGAAAATGATTTTTAAATGGTTTTATGTATTAAAAATCCTATTAAAATAAGAAAGGATACTTTCCCCAGTAAATGTTTTTGAATGATATTTCAAAATTGTTTTCAATATAGGTTTACATATGTTTATGTTACTCATTAACTTTTAGGAAGTTATCTAAAGGTTCCATTCATATCATTTCTATGAATGTATTATACTTAATGTTATAGTCTTTATGAAATATGTTTCTTTTCATAGGTTATATGATTTTGAAACCTGCATATTTTCATGGGTAATGCTTCGATGAAATGAATTCAAAACCTATATATTTTGAATATGTTACTATGTGATGAAATTTTATTGATTCCAATTTTATTTTTGGGATTATGATTTGATGTTTATAGAAATAATATCTTTTCATGGGTCATGATATGATAAATATTTTTTGGCACATGAATGTATTCTTTCATTATATTAAGGGGGGGGGGGAATAACTCACTCCAATGAATTGGGTAATGATAAATATTTTATGAGCTCAAAGGGTACATGGGAGGTCATACAAAGCTTGAATCAAGAGAAAAAAAGGATAACATCCCAAATATGAAACAATAGGGTACATGGGAGGTGATATAAATTCTAAAACAAGATGGTAAATAGGAGGGAATCCCAATCATGAAACAAGAGGGTATATGGTAGGACATCCCAATCCCAAGACAGGGGGGTACATGAGAGGACATATCAATCCCAAAACAAGAGGGTACATAAGAGTACACCCAAATCACGAAACAAAAGGGTACACAAGAAGAAATCCTAATCCCGAATCTGGTACACAGGTGATTAACCCAAGACTAACATGTTACAAAGGTCTTGATGGGACACATTGACTTGGATCTTTAATATGTGCTTTCCATAATCCAATGTTTTATTCCTATGTTATGCTCTCATGTATTATTTTAATTGTTACCTTATGATTCACGTCTTATAAACTGCCAATATTTATTATGATATCTAATATATATGGTATGACCTTCAAATGTTACGCTCATGTTATACACCCTTTGGGTCATAAAATGCGTAATAATATTTTTTATTTAACCTTAGTGAGCATCTAAGGTCACCCATTTATTATGTTTCCTTTCTCCAGGTTACAAAGAAAGGTTTTATGTAGAACTACTAAAGGTGTAGATCTTTATGGGAGATATTGAATATATTTCACCAGGATAGAAGATTTTGTTTCCTTGTTTCCAAAAACACTAAACTATTACGACCCTCTAGAATATATTTGTAAAATTTACCAACTATTAATCTAAAATGATGTAATATACTTGTATATTAAGCCTGGGTAGCTATAATAATGGTAGTAGAAACTGGCTCTTGGATTTTTAGGTCAGGTTGCTATAGGGTATTCTTCCTACATTTCATGTTAAGAAGAAATATTTGGAACTGTTATTACATATGTGGTTGATCTCGAGAGTATAAATGAGATTATCATGTTTAAAAATCTAGAAGTCGTTATTTTTAATTCATACATAGGATAAATTTTTAAATTATTTTAGTTCAAAAAAATGTTCTAATATGACCATTAAAGTTAAAAACTATTCTTATTTTCAACAGGAATTTATATACATACTATATAAAGAGGAAAAACTATGAATCAAGATTAATATTCATTAATCCATATAATTTCTATAGATGAATTAAATTCTAGTCAATATAAATTAATAATAAAAAGATGATATAAACAAGGTGGCTGACAAGAAAATAATAGAATATAAACTCTTTTGGATACCAAAAATACATGGGTAAAACTCTGCAATCTAATCAAATAAAACATATTTTTATTCTTCTCATTAGTTATTTTTTTTTCTAGGAAGGAAAAGATGCTAATTGCAATCAATCTAGATACCCCAAATTCTTATTCTTAGGATCCAATGTGAGGATATCTAACAAAATGACCACCCATGATGTGTATTTATAATTTTTATTTCACATTAATAATGATTTTATAGATAAAATTAAAATTATATGTTTCAGTCTATGTTCTAACAAGAGTTTTTTACAATAGGGAGATCACTAAATATAGGCATGATTGTGGTATGAGGTCAATGACTGAATATAAGAAGCATATAGATTACATCAAATGGAAATATATTAAAGAATTTATAGAAACATTATACTATCAAAAGATACTTAAAAACAACTTACATGTTTTGGTTAATGTATTTTCATATTTAAAATAAAGATAACAAAAAAGAATATGGATATAATATTTTCAAATTTGTAAACGATATCATAAACCATAAAAAACTATCATCCCTGTATAGGTTATCTTGGAAGGTAATTATAGTATTATTAAAAATTTATTATCATTTTTTGCCTATATTTTCTCAGCACTTCCAAGGATTCCAAGAACCTTCGTACTAAAAATAAAAAGAAAATTTCATTAGAGATGAGTGGGAATCACACATCTTGTCGAATTGTTTTTCTAAAAATAAATTAATGTAATTACCTACTATGTCTATGTTATAGTATGGGACATAAAAATAGAACAAAATTTTGGGTGGGAAATATTAGTACCATCATTATTATATATTGTTATTGATTTATTTCTCAAGGAGAATTATAATAGAAGAAATCAATTTTTATATAAATGAATAGGTAGAATGCATAGTGTCACAATGTATACATACATCATAAAGAGGTGACCCCATATTACTTATTTAGTTAAATTTATTATCATTTTATCTACTTTTTGAGTTATTTTCCATACCATTTTTATCTTATAGATATTTTGTTTAATTTACACATTGACCAAAACAAACATCGCATGCACAAAACTGAGTAAATAGGCTCAATTTGTTTTCAAACATTAGAAAAACAATCCATAAACAATTCATTTTTAATGAGTCGTAATTGACCGCACTCAAATCAGACACATGATGTGGTCAACATGACTCAAAGTATCTGTTACTAGTGTAAAATTATAATTTTAGATCAAAACATGTTTCACTCACTAAAAAAAAGAAAAAGAAACATATATTATCTTTATAATTTTGGAAAAAAATCATAATTCATTTGTGACATGTAAGAATTAGCCTTATTAAAAGTACACAAATGATGTTACCGGTTTGACTCAAAGTGTCTGTTTTCTGTTTAAAATGACATTTTAGTAAAAAAAAATTGACAAACATAAAACTAATAAAATTAATTTGATTTTTTTTGATAATTTAGGAATAAAATTAGTACGTTTTTTTGAAATTTAGGAATTATCCACACATCAATCCAACACATAGTGTGAATAGTATCACTCAAAGTGCATTTTTTCATTTTAAAATAAAATTTTTGTAAAAAAACAAGGGAAATAATAAAAACTAATAAAACACATTAATATTGATTATATACTTTATAATAATGATCTATAAATCATTTTTCATGGTAATTAATTAGAAACACATCATTATGATGCCTCGTGTCACCGATATTATTAAAAGTTCTTATTTTCATTTAAAATTAACATTTTAGTTAAAAAAGGAAAGTAAAATATGAAAAACTGATCAAATCAATTCATATTATTTTGATAAATTAGAAAAAAAATCCATAAATCATTTTGATGGGCATAAATCCTTTTCACCTCAATCTGATAGATGATGTGCTTGATATGACTCAGAGTGTCCTTTATAATTTTAAAATATTCTATTTAGTTAAAAAAACGTCTCATTAACAAATAACCATGAAAACATCCTCACATTTTATTAATAAACGTAGACAATTATTTATATGTATTTTTTTATTTGTGGGACAAAGTCTCTTAATAAATTGACAAACTATGTTATTGGAATGACTCAAAGTGTGGAATTTTAGTTGAAAATGACATTTTAGTAAAAAATAAGTGACACACTCAAATATGAGAAAATGAATTCATATTGATTTGATAAAATAGAAAATGAACCATAAGCTATTTGTGACATATAGGAATCAACCACACCACAATTTTATTCATAGTGTAACTTGTATTATTCAAAGTACATGTTTTCAATTTAAAATGATATTTTAGTAATAAATAAGTGACATACACAAAATGAGAAATAAGATTTAGATTGTCTGGATACTTTATAAAAACATCAAAAATTTATTTGTGACCTATAGGAATCAGCTATACCTAAATCCGATACATGGTGTGACCAACATTACTCAAAGTGTTTATAATTAAATTAAGATTTACATTTTGGATCTAAATTTGTGCCACTCACTGAAAAGTAATAAATTTTTTTATAGGTTGTATTGATAATTTTGAAAGATGATCAATAATTCATTTATTAAATAATGTAATAAATCTCATATAAAAATAATACATGATGATACATCTATGAACAAATGTGCTTTTTTTATTTTGAAAGAAAATTTTAGTAAAAAATTTGATGTAACATCACGATATTTTAAAAATTAAACATTTTGTTTGATATCGTATATGATACACCACATCAAGCATAAAAAAAAACAAAATATTATTATTTAAATGTGAAAATTTTAACATAGCTAAAAAATAAACACGTATTAATAGAGATAACTAATTTATGAAATAAATATAAAGGACTAACTGAATAAGAATTTATTGGTATGTTCTTAGAAAATTATCACACAATTTTTTTATGTCATTTCATTCATAAAAAATACAATTTCAAAAAAATGAGTTTTTATATTTTTTATAAGTGAATATAATTTCTTTTAGTTATTGAAATTTAATTTGAAAAAATTAATTTTATTTTTTAAATAGGAATTTCAAAATAGAATTTTCAGAATTTGCGGAATATAATTATTTTTTAAGGAATAGTGAAAAATGAAATTTTTTGTTGAAAACTATATTTTATATTTATGATTTTACAAAGTATAATTAAATTTTTGATTAGTTTTATGTTTTCATTAGTTAATTTGGATTTAAAATTATTTAATTAAGGTTTTTGAAGTAAATTTTATACTTGAATTTAGAATAAAAAATTATATTCCAAAGGTAATTTTCCAAAAAAAATTTGGTGCATTATACTGCTATAATTTTAAAATTATGTTTTAAAACTTTTGAATTGTGAATTTTAAAAAATGGGGTCCATATTGTGTAATAGTGGGTCCTATGTTAGTAAATATGTCAATTTTATATCTAGCCTATATGAACAGAAACATTAGTAATTTTGTTACTCCGGTGGAGGGTAAAACATGTTAATATGACTTAAAAATAAGTGATAAGGACATAGTTTTCAAACTATTTGTTTTTTAATGAAGTTAATTTTAAACGTAACACATGATTTTGAAATAGAGTTATTTAATAGAAACTTGTCCATGAAAATGGCTTATATATTATTTAAATCAATGAAAGTCACAATATGTCACTTTCTTTGTCTTTAATATCCCTTATATGTTGACATAGAGGAAAAAGATGGTTATGAATGAATATAAGTTTCAATATTTAACATAATAAAACTTTTTTCATGATTGAAAATTATTTTTAATTTTTAGTAATTATATAATGTCCTTAATTACTAATGCAACACTAATGCAACATTTTTCTCATAAAATAAAATAATATAATAACTAACTTAAAAATATGAAAATTTATATAATTTTAAAGGGATAAAGTCACGCACAAATTTTTTAGATGAATATAAAATATTTTGGATGTACTAGAACTATTGGTTAAAATATATCTTGTTATCTTGATATACATGAAGTCAAAGTAATGAATAGTGTCAAAATTGAGAATAATAATATTTTATAAATATAATATTTTATTAAATTATAAAAATATTAGATAAGAACAAACGGGTTAATATATTGTAAAAATTTATAACCTATTCATTTATAGGCCATTTTTAATCATTTTTCTCTTGAATTTTCTTAATATATTTTAATCTTTTGATAAATTACTTATGTTCCCCTCTTTTCAATTATAAAATCTATCCTCTTCATCTCTTTCATACCACTTCAAAAACCAATAATTTATGCCATTATCTACCCAAATTACTCCATAAAATCACAATTTTAATTTTAGTGGTCTTATTTTTGAGAGAGACCCAACATTAATGGCCTTAAGGTGTTAAAAAAGGTATTTTCTAAAGAAGAGAAAGATAAATCACATGCATGACAAATCGTATTCGAGGTAAGGGAAAAATTGAATATGTTTTATAAGGACTCAATTTTTGAAAACTATTTTATGGGCTTATATGTTAAAAACATATATGATTTTATTGTTAAAAATTCTATTTAAACCAAATTCTTTTTTAAATTTCCAAAATTTTTATAATAAAAAAACTATGTTTTGTTATTTAATTTTATAACACTTGTTTCAAAGAGAAATTTATTTTATTAAAATATATTTTTAATTTCTAATTATAAAATCTATCATTTTATGCGTAACAAGTTCTTTAATTTATTTAATTGTCCTTCATAATAGTAGATATGGCCAAAATCTATAATTCTTATTGACATTTCAGGCATTTCAATACAATCTCATGTTTTAATTACAAATTATTGAGAATATATATTTTAAATGTCAGTAATCATTTTTAGAAATATGGATTACTACAATGGATTTTATGAAAAGTTATTTACCAAATCTTGGAATTCATAAATTTATTATCTTCATTGAAAATAATTCAAGTAGATATTTGCAAAGTTTTTAATGGGTTATAAATAAGAAAGGCATATCTTCTAAAATGTATTTTCTTAAAATTTGGAACTAGGGTATCGAATGAGATGATAAGGTATGAGGAGTGAACACATGGAAACTAGGTTACACTATCCGACAAGTGAAACTCTTAGTGGCCGCACTATTTTTTTAAATTTCTTAATTATCATTTTAATAATTAAAAGTAATATTATTTAAAAATATTTTTAATGGGATATCCAAGTGTTTTAATAATATTATTTTTTGAAAATATTTGAAATTGATATGTATTTTAAGATGGTTTTGAAATATATTTTATTATAAAATTTTCAAAAAACCTTTTCTTATTATTTTGTTAAATCAAATATTTTTCATTGGATGTAAAAGTCTTTCAAAGGATTTTTAATGTAATTTTCACTGGTTTTAAAAATCCTTATTCGGAAATTTTATACTCACACCAAACATTAAAATATTTTTAAGAGGTTTAATATAAATTCCGACTATCATTGTTTTGTATATGAAGGTACCCTATGTAAATATAATTTGTTAATCATATATTTGTTTTGAATCTCTGAAGAATTTTAAGGTTTTTTATAATTCTCCCAAACATAGACGATAAAAGATATTTTTTTGTATAATGTATTGTGTATTATTTAGTAATTCTTTATAAAAAATAAAAATAATATTTTTAACACTGAATCTGGAAGAATGGGATTGGGATGTGATAGTTGTTAGTAGAGAAACGATCTAGATAGTTTTGGAGATTAGGTGTTGTCATTTGAGGAAACATTATAGCTATAAATATTACTTGAGATATTCTAGGTAATTAAGTGTCATTAAGAATATAGTTTTTCCAACTTATGGAGATGGAAATTAATTTTTTTTATTGTATGATGAAAAAATTTCTAGGACAAAATAATTTTACGGGGGGAGAATGACAGAACTTGATATTTCAAAATAGAACACTATGTTAGATAGAATATAAGATACGCCTCATCTAGCTTAAATAAAAAACTAAATATATTTCATTAAATGTTACCATTTTTAGATTTTAGTAAAATTTTTGGGTTTCAATATAAATAATTTATTTATAAAATAAATATAAAGGTTCAACTCAATTTGAATGTGTTGGTATGTTCATAAAAATTGATCACTCATATTTTTAGTAAAGTCAATTTAAAATTTTGAAAGTTTTTTTTCTTCATAACTAAGTTTTTTATGAGTGAATATTATTTTATTGAAGTTATTGTAAATTTATTTCAAAAAATTAATTTCATTTTTGAATTTTTCATTTAAAATTTATTTTTTTATTATTTTTGAAAACATTTATTATTCAAGGAATTGTGAAAAATATTCATTTTTTAGTAAATTAATTTTATTTTAACGTTTTTACAAGGTATAATTATGTTTTTTATTGGTTTTAAATTTTAATAATTCACTTTTATATTGAAAAATATAATTATTTTTTTAATTATGATTTTATACATGAATATATTATAAAATATTTTATATTTAAAAGGGATTTTTTGTGAAAAACTATTTTCATTGCATTTTACCGGTTTAATTAGAACATTAAAATTTTCAACTTTTATATTTTGAATTTTTAAAATTGGATTCCATATTTGGAATAAGTGGGTTAAAATTTAGTAAATATTTTATGTTTATTTTTTATCAATATGAAAAGTAACCTTAATAAATTTTGTTACATCATTAAAGGTTCAAACATGCTAATATTGATTAAAAATAAGTGATAAGGCCATACATTTTCACAAAATTTATTATTTAGTAATTTTTATTCAACCCTTATCACATAAGGTTAATAATGGAGTAGTTTAATGGACAGATTTCTATGAAAGTGACAAATATATTTTTTAAATCAGTCAAAAGTCACAAAAGGTAACTTTTATTGTCTTTAAAATATCATATGTGCCCAAAAATGGATAAAAGTTGGTTATTATTGAATAAAAGTATCCATTATTAACATAATAAAATTTTTTTCCTGATAAAAATTTATTTTTTATTTTTAGTAATTTTGTATAGGCATTAATTTCTTAGGAAACACGAATGTATTATTTTTCCATTTAATAAAAGAATATAATAAACGAATTAAAAAATATTAAAATTGAAATAATTAGAATGGATAATGTAACCCATGATTTTTCTAGATGAAGATGAAATATTAGGGATGTATTAAAAGTTCTGGTAGGAATATATCTTGCTAACTATGTACTTTAAAGGAAATATAACAAATAGTTTCAAAATTGACAATAATAATACTTTATAAATATAATATTATATTAAATAATATAAACATATAAAAAATAATATATAATTACAAATGGGACATTATATATTTAAAAATGAAACCCTTTATACATTTAGGATCTACCTTTAAGCATTTTTATCTAGATTTGTTTTGATATATTTTAATATTTTGAGAAAATTGTAATGTGCCCCTCAAATAAATTATAAAAGGGAACAACTTCTTCTCATTTCATCACACTTAATAACCCATTTTGTTCAACAAATATCTGACTAATTCCATTTATAAAATCCCTCCCAACATTTAAGAGTTCTTATTTTAGGCATAATACCAACCTTGGTAGTCTTAAAGACTTAAGAAAATTGATTTTCTAAAAAATAGGAAGATAAAGAACATTTTTGATAAATCAGATTTGAGGTAAGGGAAAAATTATATATTTTTTAAAGCCTATATATTTTATATCTATCTAAGGGTTTATTTTTTAATAAAATATATGATTTTATGTTTTAAGAATATATTTAGAAAAAATATTTTATTTCTTGAAAATACTAAAATTTTAACAATAACAAAACTTCGTTATTTAATTTCATAACCCTTTTTTTAATGAGAAAATTATTTTATTAAAAATTATTGTTAATTTAAAAAGATAAAATCTATGATTTTATGGGTAAAAAGTTCTTCAATTTTTATAAATTTTATTCATAATAGTAGATGTGGACATAATATATAATTATGATTGAAATTTTATTCATTTTAATAATGGATTTTGTTTTAATTTCAAAGCATTCTTAATATGTATATTAAATGTATGTTTTTTTATAAATTTGGATATCTCTTATGAATTTTATAAAAAGTGAGTTATCAAATCGTAGAAGTTATAAAATTATTATCTTATTTGAGAACAATTCATGTAGATATTCAAAAGGTTTTTAATGGGTTATGAATGTGAAAAGAAGATCTTCTTCATTTTTCTGCTTAAAATATAGGATTAGGGTATCAAATAAGATGATATTTTATTGGGATTCAACCATTAAAATCATCTAGATTCCATCCCATATGTGATACTACTAGTTTCTACATGGGTTTTCGTATGATTTTTGATGTGTCATTTTAATCATTAATGCCCCGGCCCGACTAACCACTAAAGTGGTAGCCAGACTGGTCACCACAGGGCATCAAACATGCCTCCCCATATGCTAGTGGCTACCAAATAGATTTAACGGTATGATAGTGGTATGGTGGAAAGAATATATCATTATGTTCATAGCTTCACAATGGTCTATTAGATACAAAAACAATAGATAATAGCTGAAGAATTCATAATGAATGACATGAAACTGAGGATAAAAAAATGACTAAATAAAACCAATTGGTTTAATACAATACACATAATAATACATTCTTGTCCTGCTGATGCTACATGGTATAAGAAGGGGATATAATAGGCAATACAATACAACAAAATAATAAGTATCGCATGGGATAACTCCATATGCATCCTGAGTGCAATCCCAATCCTATGCTCCTTAGCTCCCAAGTACACAACAAAACACAAGAAATAAATTTGTAGTCCTACAAGCATGATGATATGCTCGGGTACCCCAGTGCAATGGTTGCCGAAGCAGGGTGTAAGATATAATCCTAGAAGGCCACCAACAATGGTGTCTATATCTATCTTGTTCTTTCACTATAAAATTACCAGCATGCCAACATAGGTTAATTCAAAGTGATAATAGAATAAGTAAACAACACCTCAATCTGGGTTCATAAATGGATACCCAAACGATCGTACCTACTTTGATCTATGATGGATTTTGGAACCAAGTGAATGTATCTAGAAAACATCGTATATAGATGGAATGATATTTCAAGCAATAGAAAGGAATAAACCCAAAGAATGTGATTAGGCTTGGAAGTCACACCCCTAGGACTTTGTTAAAGCATTTATATACCATATTTATAATAATAGTAGTAATACTTTGGAATCCAAAGTAATACATGGAAAGAAACAATAAAATCTAGAATTTGATGCCTAATCCTATCCAAGGTGATCTATAATAGATCCTAGGGGTTTCTAGAGGAACATATGATATAACTGATACCACTATGTTCGTCTGAGGTGACCAAAAATAGAGTTCCTCATATTAGTCATGTCATGGTAAACTCTGAGTCTATACACAGTATCTCACATAGGGGACCAGGTTTCACTGGATTCATGGAATAACTATCTTAAAAATGAGGCTATCCATGGTTAATACCTTAGGGAATTCTTGTCGCTAACAATTATAAAAATATTCACAGAGATCCCATATAAGGAATTCCAATGTATCGCTCCCAACACATAAAGTAGCACCATGGAAAGCACAACAAGTCTATCCATGACAACCTTAAGTTGGGACCCATGTTCTCTCTCATCCAAAAACCTGTTCAGGCATAATAACCATGATCACAAATTAATAATTAATGACAGGTGGTCAATACAATAAATCAAGAAAATCATTATGTTCAAGCCAAAAAACAATGTAATAAGGAAATTATCACATGACACTAAGCACAATATATTCCCTGGGCTACATGGCATGAACACATGGATACAAGCATAAGAAAAAATAAATAAACAACAAGACTCAAGTATAGAGTACAAGGAATGGAATACGGTCAAGAATATGTAAGGTGGCAAAAATCATACATATTTACCAACATGAAAATGATATATAGAAAATGTTAAAAGAAATATTATATAAGTGTGATAAAAGAAGCATAATATAAAAGGTATAAGATGTAAAAATGAAGATTAGGCTGTTAAAATAGTACCGTTCAACCAATTTAATAAATCTAATTTCACTAAAAGAGTTCAAACATGGAATAAAGCATAGCAATTATGTTCAAGATCATAAATAATGGCCACCAATCCATCATAATTCAATTATTTAATATAAATAATTTTTTAAGGGAGAGACACACCCAAAAGGGTGTTTAAAAAATAAATGTTCGAGAGTGTTTCAACTAAAAAAGAAACCAAGCCTATAGATGTGGCTAAAGATTATGAGATCAACCAATGGGTTGATTCTCTACTCATAGGTGTCATATCATAAAAGGTAACTGGTTAAATTTAAATTATTTGACAAAAAATAGGCATCAGTAGAAACGTTCTGCACCAGGAACAATGAAAACCCATACAAAACTCAATAATGCATTGGGAAATAATATATAAAACCTAACTTATACCAAAGATGAACCACTTTTCTAATATCAAGGTCTGATTCAGGCTGGTTCGAGTGAAATCAAATAAACAAACAAAACACCCTGATAATAGGGTGAATTATCTTGCACCAAAATAGCATAAAGAGAGGAATAATAAATGAAGAAAAGGGAAAGGAGGAGATATTTAATTACTAAGGGCTATCCAATGCACTTTTTTGAAACTTTAAATAGAGATTGTTTGAGGATGATCTCCTCATACCTATAGAAGAAGAAGAAGTAGAAACCATGGAGGAGAATATTATGCATAGAGGAGAAAAAAGAAAGGAAAAGGAAGAGGAAACAAGGAAAGAGGTGAAAAGGGGTAATTTCACCCCTTTAATGAGGTTAACAGTTTGGATTCATGGTTGGACAAACCGTTGACCAAATTCGTATGGGTTGCTGAAATTTGGAGGGGTTTCATGGTTTTGGCCACATAGTTTGGACAAACCATGTGCCAACTGTGTAATAAACAATGAACCTATACTGCCAAAGTGGCACTAAGTGTGTAGTCTAGGTTCATGGTTTGGGAAATTGTGTGCATCTATTGTCGATCAACCTAAATTACACTACATAATACATATAAAATCAAGCCAATGATTTTTTTCCAAATTGAAACAATGAGATGGTGCAATCTCGAACCCGTATTACACATTATATGATCACATTTTCGTCTCCCTTACCACTAGTTTCTAGTATTCATAAAAACTAAATTGAGACACAATATTCCACTAAGGGAACTAAAGATTTAAGATTTCTCTTAGCACTAAAGTGATTCTATTGGAATGACTTGTAGCTTAAATGTTTGATCTAATCCCAATCAACCTCAGTGGTTTGGTCAAGTTAACTTTTCATAAACCATCTTAACCGATAGTCACTGCACTTGTAACAATAAAACAAAGTTCCATTAAGTGGTTCTTCACATGCCCCATAAAACAAGATAAAGAGGTACAAGTTGAAATTTATCTGGTCGACTTCCCACAAAACAACAAAATTAGACAACTATTTCATTAAAAAACTAGGACCGAGGCCCATTAGATGAAGGAACCCCATGTTTTATTCGAAAACATCAACCGAAGATCATATCTAGTATCCAGTGGACTCTCAACCAAAAATGATAACTTAAACCATCATGAATCTACATGAAAATGAATGTAAACATGATCTATTATAACCAGATAGACACCTCTTAAACCAAAGTATCTGAGCTATATTGCATGTCTAAGGTAGGCTCAAAAGCAAGCACTAGGAATGAAGGATCTTACCCAAGGTACTATACAGTCTAGTTTTTACAAGAGAGACATCAGTACAAGGCTGAACGTTCAAATACCAAGAAATCTAACTAAATCCAAAGTGGCATCTGCTTGGTAATAAAGTAAAATGGAAATAACTAGTGTCCATGAGTCTATCCCTGGAGTACCTACTTGGGAACATGGGCATCACTCAAGAGTAACCATGCATTCAACATAAAACTTTGATAGAGATTAATAAACCAACCAAAACTCTATTTAAATATTAGTGCGGTGTATAACTGAAACTATCTTAGTCTACCTAGATGATATAATGGTAGGGCACATGATCATTATTTATCTTAGAGTAAAGTAAGAGGATTTGGATAGTTTCAAAAAATGACCTGAGACACTCCCACTCCCACGAGGGAAAATTTAACAGTGTAGTTTCAAAAAAACCATACCAACTAGAGAATGTATTAATAGTATAACCATTACCAGGAAACATCTTTAAAGAAATATCAAATTTACCTATTGATGCATCACCATTAACTGTTAAAAATTCCTTTACCACCCAAGGATTTCTGCGCTTTCTCAAGCACAACCACCTATGCATATCCAAAACCAATGGTGTCTTTATGGGTTTCACACACAACCAAGACCAAAATCATTATTCTCTATAATAGGTATCAAATTAAAAAAATATTACCAACAATAGGGGAATTTAAGAAGGAATAGACATTTATAAATGGACTTTCATGGTTTCATTCCCTCTACCTAGAGGACATTCCATGATAGTTCCCACACAATACTTCCCAATATAAGAGTTTTTGAGTCATCAGTTGTTCTGAGAAGAGAACTCATCCCATGGAACATTCTTCATGGAACACTAACTGTGAGTCTTAGATTTTGAAAACATTACTTTTTCCAAGCGTTTACATGAAAAGAAAAAAAAAACAGCAAAAAAATAGTGAACTTGAACTGGTTTTCACTAGGCATATATGTGATGGTTCGCCAAGTCACACTTTTTTAAATCAAGGCATTAGGAATAAAATCCAAAATAATTGACTAGTGTATCAAATACCATATCCCCTTAGAACATCATCCAAAACATTCGGAAATGTTTTCTTTTGTTAGATGCTCAGGTCACTCTACTCTGAAGATGATCCAAAACATATTACCATAGGTCATTTCTTACATGACTACCACAAAACACAACCGGTTCATTGTACCACTTAAGAAACTCATTGGCTACCATGTGTTTCTATCATGACCCGTCCTAGAAACCCATGCCGTGACTACCCCAAGTCCGCCTTCCATAGGCCAGGGGCTGGAAACAAGCACTAAAGGCGTAAATCCCAATAAAGGAAAGGCATTGTTTTTATATAAGAAATAAAACACCACAGAGTACGAAAGCTGAAGTAAACACTAAGTAAACTGAGTACAAAAGTAAGTGCTGGAAAGTAAATGGGCCAGTATACAAAACCAACTGAAAGTACAGTACAACTAAGAAATAAAGTACAATAGATGAAAAGTAAAGCAGAAACCACCATGTCGTCCTCCGGAATTCACACTTGAAGGGTGGGTACAGATGGTCTCCTCAACTTCTCGGGTCCGGTCGTCCGCTCCGTGTACGTCCCGCCTGATAGTTCACCTCCGGATACCGTCCTACTCCACAAGCCCCAACCACGATAAGCACTGTCCATCTTCTGAAACCAACACAATGTAGGTTGGGCATAGCCCGTGCCGGGGGTGAGTATAAGATACTCTGTAGGGACCCCGAGACTCCTGAAGGTCTCCCAGAATCAACAAAGGAATAATCCACAAAGGAATAATCCACAAAGAAATAAGATAAACATGAAGTATCAAACAACACTACTTAGGTATATTCCTATACATATACCTAAGTCATAAATTCCAGTTTGGCTCCAAATCCCAAGCCCAAGTTCAACCCAGTCCACACAAAAAAGTACAACTCAGTCCACACAGGAATGTAAATCTCAGTCCACACAGGAAAGTACAACTCATTCCACACAGGAAAGCAAGACAATCATATCGAAGATAATAATCGAATGTCAAGACTCAGCTCACACAGGTATACTATTCACAAATAGTGGTGGAGATGATTGATGTAGCCTTTGAATTATCTCCTCTGCCGAACCCACATAGGATCCATGAACAGTAGCTATTGCTGCCGAACCCACGTAGGATCCCAATATAGTAACCATCGCTGCCGATCCCACATAGGATCCAAGTAAAGCCGTAATCGCTGCCGAACCCATGGAGGATCCATGTACAGGCGTCATTGCTGCCGAACCCACAGAGGATCCAAGTACAGGCGTCATCGTCGTCGAACCCACGGAGGATCCCAGCAAGGTAGTCGTCGTAGTAGCAGCCAGCTTTAGGGTTCTCGTACACATCATGCTCGTTTCGGGGAGGGTCCACTCCATGAGCCAAGGGGGGTCAATACATCAAATGACACAAAGTCGGGAGTTGATGTATCCAAATGTTTCATCTCATTGATAGGAACTCAACGTGACAGACGGTGTGTCAATCGGATGCCCGGTCTGAGAGTTATTGGTTTTTTTGTCCCAGGGGCCCAGTTGGTTTTTAAAATAAACCAACCTGACCATACTCCAGATGGATCCAAACCTTGAGTATATTAATTAAAAACAACCATCTCACTAAGAGGAATTCAATGTAACTAATGGCACGTCATTCAGACGTCTGATCGTTAAGTTATAAATGTTTCTGCTCCAAGGCCCCAGTTTGTTTCAGGTTCGAACCAACCCAGCTAAACCCAAACTTCATCAAAACTACGACTGTAATATATCAAAATGACCGACTCGATCCAAGGATCTCTATTCAACTGATGGTGCATCGATCAGAGGTCTATAGGCCATGATAAGGGCGTTTGAACGAACCTGGTCCGAAAATAGGGGGTCTGGGCCAGGTCCGACCCGACCCAATACCCCCTGGGTGGGCCTGAACCGGGTCGAACCGACCCGAGTCCGGGGCAGGCCCGATTGGGCATGGCCCGCCCCAGCTGTCGCAGCCCGGCCCAGCACTGGCAGCCTGACCCGGTGCGGGTGGCTCGGCCCGGCGCGGGCGGTCCGGCCCGCACGGCCTGCGGCCCGGCTTGGAAGCCAGCCACGGTTCAGCTCGACTCTCGGCAGAGCAGGGTGCGAGGGGGGGGGGGCACCACCCCTTGTTTCTGTAACGGCCAGCCATTAAGGACAGCCTTGTGCAATCCGTGGGACCCGAGGGGTCCCTCCTCCAGGTGGCGCCGGCGGTAGGCCGTCCCTTTGAGAAGCCGCCGCGGCCTTAGGCCATGAATTCTATCTGACCGGCGCTGTGCCCCTCCGCCACGACGCGCTCCTGGCCGCGACCCGCTCTGGGCCGCGGCCTTCTTCGGCCTCACCGGAACATGGTGACGGCACCATGCTCCACCGCCGTGGCCCACTCCGGCCGCGGTCCTCTTCGTTCCCGCGCGGTGTAATAATACCACGCCCCCTTCACCACAAACATCAATGATGGTCAACATGAAAGAGGGGTGGAGGATCAGTCGTGTTTGTGCAGTCTGATCTCTTCCCATTATGAGGATAAAAAGTGGTCAAAAATAAACGAGATTGTTCAACGACAAAACAAAACACAATTTTAATTCATTAAAAATGAACTTATCCCCTACCTCAACAAATGATGAAGAACGTCGACGTCGCAGTTGACAGCGTCACGTGGTGAGCTTTCATAGATGTCAGCGGAGAGCATCCAAGGAGGAAGCAGCATCTCCTCTGTTTCTCAAGGTGAGAACAGAGTGTGATGTCGTTGGCGAATTCCCGTGTCGTTGTTTCCTTCCTTTCCACGGAGGAGGAAAAGGAAGAAGAATTCGGGCCGCTGGTTCGACGTTCTTCATCGGAGAGTTGGCGTTCTTCGTTGAAGATGAAGTTCTTTAAAAGAGAATAAAACTCTCTCCCAAATTCCCTCATACAACCAAGCTAACCAAATAAAATAAGTTATCTCCTTATTTTATTATTTTTCCATGTATCTCTAAATTACAAAATTCAAATCCTCTTAATTAATTAAATGTTGAGTTGTTTAATTTAATTAAGAGGTAGGTTGGAAAATTAAATTGGAAGTGGAAGAGTTACATAAATAAAAGGCAGGGTTAACAAGTTTAAAGGGGGAGAGTTAAGGGGTTAGGGAATGTGAATGGTTGGGGCTCGTGTAGGACCCACCCCACAAATATCCTAACATGAGTAGTTAGAAACTTGTGGGTCCCACCCCAAATTTCCCATGTAGATTAAAACCACTTTAGAAAAAGAAATAAAATTGTTACACAATTTTATTTTACTTTTCATTTAATCCACATTTTTTAACAACTCCTCCCGGGAAGACGCATCTTCGATAAAGTTCCTCTTAAGAAATTACTGGCACTGCGGTTCCATCGGTGCCCTCAGATTTCAATTCTGAGCACCAGTTCAGAAAATATAAAAACCCGCTCATTCGTTCATTTAACGTACCCGAGCTAATCTTTGGAAATTGATTCAGGGCACACCGGCCTCAGAATTTGGTTCTGTCAGAAATTGCGTACTCGTAAAATCCAAAAGAATTTATGAAAAAAAATTCATTAGAATTTATGGGTCATTAGATTACTCTCCCCTTAGGGATTTATGTCTTCGTAAATCTACATCATAAACTAGGGAAACAAATGAGGGTACTGTGCAGCATCTGAGCCTCCCACTCTCATGTGCTCTCCTGGAGGTTCCCGTTCTGCCACCTGATGCGCACTAGAGGAATCGATCATCCATGTAGGACCAACTCCTGTCAATCCTCGATCTCCTTCGAAACCTCCGAAAATGTCACCCAGTCATCTATGTCCAGCTCCCCATGATCAATGTTATGCGTCGGGTCATGGACGTATCTACTCAGCTGAGATACGTGGAAGACGTCGTGCACCTAGTGCAACTAAGGTGGAAGCGACAGGCGATATGCCACCTCACCTATCCTGTTTAGAACCTGGAATGGTTCGATGAAGCGCGGAGATAACTTGCCACCCTGGCCAAATCTCTGTAGTCCATGTCGAGGTGAGACCCGTAAGAAAACGTGGTCACCATCCTCAAACTCTAGTGGTCTCCACCTTCTATTAGCATAGGTCTTATGTCATCTCTGAGTAGTCCTCATCGGATCCTAGATGATCTATACCTTTTCTATCATAACCTGGACCATCTCAAGTCCTACAAGTATTGACTCCCCAGGGTCTGTCTAGCTCATAGGTGATTTAAAAGGCCGGTCGTACAATTCCTCGTATAGTTCCATCCCGATGGTGGAGTGGTAGCTGTTGTTGTACCCAAACTCCACCAAGGTTAGGTGACCCTCCCAGCTGCAACCAAAGTCAAGGACACATGCACGGAGCATGTCCTCAAGTGTATTAATGGTCCTCTCTGTCTGGCCATACGTCTGAGGGTGAAAGGTGGTGCTCAGGCGTAGCTGCATCCCAAATACCTCCTGAAACCCCTTCCAAAGACATGAAGTAAAATGAGCATCTCGATCAGAGACGATAGATGATGGTATACCATGAAGCCGTACAATCTCCTGAACGTAGAGGCATACCAAGATCTCCACTGATCCTTGCTCTATGATAGGTAGAAAGTGGGCTGACTTGATGAGTGAGTCTACAATCACCTAAATGGAGTCATTCCCTCTGGATGTACATGGAATCCCAGCCACAAAATCCATGGATATCCCGTCCCACTTCCACTCCGGGACCTCTAAGGGCTATACCAAGCCTGCTGGTACCCGGTGCTCCACCTTCGCCTGCTGGAAGGTGAGGCATCATGAAACGAACTCTGCCACAAGCTTCTTAATACCCGGCCACCTGTGCTGTCGTCTGAGATCATGGTACATCTTCACCATTCTTGGATTTACCACTAGAGGGGAAGTGTGAAACTCCCTCATCACCTCCTCCCGTAATGCAGCTGGTAGCATGGTATGTCCTCTGAAAAGGATGGCATGCTCTCCTCCTATAGAAAATCCATCAGGTGCATGTTCTGTAGATATCTATGCACGTCACGTCTCATAGTCAACGTCCCCATGTTGTGCCTCCCTGACCCGCTGAAGTAGTGGGGGAGTGACTGTGAGTGACTGTAGAAAGGATGCTTCATCTTTATCCATGAAGGATATATGCAACGTGGCTAGTTGCTCTGTTTCCTCTCCAATTAGATAAATACCCAATCTCATGTTGAGAGCATCAGCTACTACGTTCCGCTTCCCAGGAGAATAGACTATATCAAAGTCATAGTCCTGGAGGAACTCGAGCCATCGCCGCTGTCTCAGGTTCAGGTCCTTTTTCAAGAAGATGTACCTGAGACTCTGGTGGTCAGAGTAGACTATAAAGTGCTCTCCCATTAGATAGTGCTACCACATCATCATGGCGAAGACCACTACTGCTAAATCTAAGTCATGGGCAGCGTAGTTCTGCTCGTGCTGCCTCAACTGTCATGAACCATAGGTGATCACTGCCCGCTCCTGTATCAGGACACACCCGAGTCCGGTCCCTAATGCATCGTAGTAAAATACGTACCCTATGCCCTCTTCCAGTAGCCTCTTGATGGGTGCATTGGTAAATCTCTGTCTCTGATCCTGGAAGCTCTGCTGATATCTATCTGACCACACGAAGGGTTTCCCCTTCTTCGTCAAAGCTGAAAGTGGTGGTACAACTCTTGAGAAGTCTAGAACAAATCTTCACAGGATCCACTGCAACTCCCGCCTTAGAGATGATGTTCCCCAAGAAGTGGACCTCTCGAATCCAGAACTGACACTTTGAGAGCTTATAATAAAGTTGTTGCTCTTGGAGTGTGTCCAGTACAACCCACAATTGGTAGACGTGCTCCTCCTTAGTAGTCAAGTATATCAGTATGCCGTCGATGAAGACTACGAAAAATCGATCGAGGTAAGGCTGGAAGATCTTGTTCATGAAACTCATGAACACTGATGGAGCATTGGTTACACTGAAAGGCATGACCAAGACCTCATAGTGGCCATACCGACACCTGAAGGTCGTCTTTTGCACATCCTCGTCTCGAACTCTGAGCTGATGATAGTCTGACCCGAGGTCTATCTTCGAGAACCATCGTCCTCCCTTAAGCTGATCGAAGAGGTAGTCAATCCTCAGAAGTGGATACTTGTTCTTCACGGTCACCTGGTTCAAGCGACGGTAGTCGACACACAGTCGCGAGCTCCCGTCCACCTTCTTGGCAAACAAAATCGGGGAAACCCAGGGTGAAACACTGGGCCGAATGAATACCTTACCCTACAAGTCCTCCATCTGTACCCGTAGCTCTCAAAGATTAGCGGGAGCCATCCGATATGTTGGAGTAGATATCGGGGCTGTCCCGGGGTATAGGTCAATATAGAAATCTACCTCTCGGCGAGGAGGTAGTCCTGGAACTTCGTCAGAAAAAACGTTCTCATATTGATCCACCACAACAGGAAAACTCGTACTCCGCACATCAAGTGCTCCTAGGATGAGACTATCCAACTGATGGGTGATTGGTTGTCCTCTCCTCTATGTGAGTCCATCCTACACTGCAAAGTCTCCCTTATCGATGGTGAAGGTGAACCTACTCCCATCGGTGCGAACACATTGCACATTGCGCCTAATACAGTCGATCTGAGCATGGAATGTAGATATCCAATCCATGCCCAAGATGACGTCATAATTCCTCGACACCACTACAAGAAGATCCCAGCCAAATCTCTCGCCTCCTAGAGTAAGCTCACACTGCCAGCACCAGTTCGTAATCATCGATTATGCTCCCATATGAGTCTCTAGCCGTAAGGATCGAGAAAACAGCTCCGTCGTAATCTTCGAGCTCCGAACAAGGGCAGCGAAAATGAATGAATGACTCACTCCTATGTCTATAAGAACTAGAGAAAGGGTGGAGTAGACATATATAGTACCTTGAAACATCTCAGGTGCGCTGTGGTCGTAGGCTTCCACTTCTAGAAACTGAGCCAACCTCTGCCCGCTAGCTCCCTATGGTCAGGGTGGACCTCCTGGTGGTGGTGGTGGTAGAGCCCCGAAGTGTCGTCTACCACCTGCTGCTCGGCCAGATCCTCCACCTCGTCCGCCAGCTCCTTGCGGACTACCACAGTCAAACCTCTGCCTCTGCTTGGGTGGTCCCTCAACCATCTACTGCTCCTCTGCATGGCGGGTCGGGCAGTCAAAATCCATGTGGCCCTACCGTCCACATGTATAGCACTGTCTGCCTCTCATATGACTAGCTCTGCTGGGTGTGCCCCGCACCTAAGAACCAGTATCCTAAGGTTTCCCACCTAATGGTTTGGTCCTCTTGGACCTCTGTGACAACTCTCTACTACCATCTGCAGAAGACTCTGCTACGTGCCGCCCTATGGTAGGTCTCACTGCTGGTGTAGGCTCAGCAAGAAAGATCTACACAAGAAGGGCTCGCTCCAGTAATACTTCCTGTGTCGAAATGCTGAGGGAGATCATCAATTCCCTGATCTCATGCCTCAGTCCCTGCTTGAAGGTCCAGACCCAGAAGAATGGGTCCCATTCCATTTCCATGGAGTAGCGCGAGAGATCAGCAAATCTCACCGAGTACTGGGCTACCATCATGCTTCCCTACAGCAGCAGCAGTAACTCCTGAATGCACACCGCATGGAGGGTGGCTGGAACGAACTCCGAGCGGATGAGGCTCTCAAAGTCTGAACAAAGGAGACATACCTCGTCGTGCACCTGGAGCATCAGGCTCCACCATCTACCTGCTTCTGCATGTAGGAGACTCGCCGCAAGGATCACCATGAGGTCAGCTGGTGTCCCTACTAATCTAAAGACACGAACAATAGCCTCCATCCAATCCTCGACTACCTGAGGGTCCATCTCCCCGCAGAACCTAGGTGGCCTCTGATGCTGAAACTCTTGAAGTGCACTCAGGCGAAGTGCACTCTCAGCTACTCGGGTTGGTGGCATCGGTGGCTCGGTGGGTAGAGGTACCGTCGGTGCCTTCGCTGAAATGGGCCCTGCATCGAGGCCTCGTCGCTCGGTGGGATGCCATCTCGCACAAAGCTCGGAACCCTAGCTGGCTGTCGTCATGGGGAAAACCTGAAAAGAAACAGGTGTTCCACGATTAATATAGTATACCTGGTGAGCCGAAACAAAGTAATCACAAAGAAAACTTTTAAATCACACATGCAATCAATGATTTCATGCATTGAGTCGGAAATCAGAAGTTAGGGTCCTGGTGTATGGATACGTCGGCCACCGCACCAACACTGGACTCCCTGGACTGATAACTACAATCAATACCCTTAACATTATTGCTTCACATAGAAGAAATATAAGAGTCCTGAGTTCTATGGTATAACCGAACTCCTCTGATACAAATTTTTCATGACCTGTCCTTGGGGCTCATACCGCGACTACCCCAAGCCCGCCTTCCATAGGCCAGGGGCTGGGGACTAGCACCAAAGGAATAAATCCCAATAAAGGGAAGGCATTTCCTTTATATAAGAAATGAAACACCACAGAGTACGGAAGATGAAGTAAAAACTAAGTAAACTGGGTACAAAAATAAGTGCTGGAACGTAAAGGGGCCGGTATACAAACCCAACTGAAAGTATTGTACAACCGAGAAAGAAAGTACAATAGCTGAAAAGTAAAGCAGAAACCACCACGTCGTCCTCTGTAATTCCCACCTAAAGGGTGAGTACAGATGGTATCCTTAACTCCTCAGGTCCGGCCATCCGCTCCATGTACGTCCTGCCTGATAGTCCACCTCCGAATTCTATCCCGCTCCACAAGCCTCAACCACGATCAGTGCTGTCCATCATCTGCAACCAACACAACATAGGGTGGGCATAGCCCGTGAAGGGGTGAGTATACGATACTCATTAGGGACCCCGAGACTCCCGAAGGTCTCCTAGAATCCACAATGGAATAATCCATAAAGGAATAAGAAAAACACGAAGTATCAAAAAATACTACTTAGGTACATTACCATACATATACCTAATTCATCAATTCCAGTTAGGCTCTAACTCCTGAGCCCAAGTTCAACCCAGTCCACATAGGAAAGTACAACTCCGTCCACATAGGAATGTAAAACTCAGTCCACATAGGAAAGTACAACTCAGTCCACACAAGAAAACAATATAATCATATCAAAGATAATGATTGAATGTCAAGACTCAACTCACACATGTATACTATTCATGAAGAGGGGCGGATGTGATTGATGTATCCTCTGAATTATCTCCTCTGCCGAACCCACGTAGGATCCAAGAACAGTAGTCGTTGCTGCCGAACCCATGTAAAATCACAGTACAGTAACGATCACTGCCGAAACCACTAGGATCCAAGTACAGTCATCATCACTGCCGAACCCACGAAGGATCCAAGTACAGTCGTCATTGCTGCCGAACCCACGGAGGATCCAAGTACAGTCATCATCGTCGTCGAACCCACGGAGGATCCCAACACGGTAGTCATCGTAGTCACAACCAGCTCTAGGGTTCCCACACACAACATGCTCGATTCAGGGATGGTCAGCTCCACGAGCCAAGGGGGGTCGATACATCAACTGACATTAAGTCCTGAGTTGATGTATCCCAAATTTCCGTCTTGTTGATAGGAACTCAATGTGACAGACGACGCGTCAATCGGACGCCCGGTTTGAGAGTTATTGGCTTTTCCATCCCAGGGGCCCAGTTGGTTTTTAAGTTAATCCTACCCGACCATACTCTACCTGTATCCAAACCTTGACTGGATTAAGAGAAAAGAACCATCTCACTAAGAGGAATTCAACGTAACTGACGACACGTCATTCGGACGTCCGATCGTTTAGTTATAAACGTTTCCTCTCCAAGGGTCCGGTTGGTTTCGGGTTCGAACCAACCCAGTCGTACCCAAACATCACCTAAACCTCGAGTGTAATATACCAAAACGGTAGGCTCAATCCATGTATCCCTACAAAACCGACGATGCATTGATCAGAGGTCTATCGCTCATGATATGGTCATTTGAACGAACCTGGTCTGAAAATATGGGGTCTAGGCCCGGTCTGACCCGACCAATACCCCTTGGGTGGGCCCGAACCGGGTCGACCCTACCCGGGTCCAGGTCTAGCCTGATTGGGCATAGCCCATCCTGGCGCTGGAGGCCCGAACTAGTGCGGGTGGCCCAGCCCGACGCGGGCAGTCCAGCCCGCACGGCTTGTGGCCCGGCTCGGAAGCCGGCCACAGTTCGATTCGGCTTTGGGCCGAGTGGGGTGCGAAGGGTGGGTTCCCCTCTATTTCTGTAATAGCAGTCCATTATGGACGACCTTGTGTATTCCGTGGGACCTGAGAGGCCCCACCTCTTGGTGGCCCTGGCGGCCGGCTCGGCCGGCCGCCCCTTTGAGAAGCCGCTGCAGCCTCAGGCCGCGTCTTCTATCTAACCGGCACGGTACGATAGCACCGCGCCCCTCCGCCGCGGCCTGCCCCAGCCACGCCCCCTTGAATCTCTGGCACGGCGCGACAGTTCTACGCCCCTCCTCCGTGGTCCACTCCTGGACGCGGCCTCACCGGCGCGGCGTGACGGCGCCACGCTCCACCACCTTGGCCCGCTTCAGCCGTGGTCCTCTTCATTCCTGTGGCGTGCAACGCCACCACGCCGCCTTCACCACAAACTTCAACAATGGTCAACACGAAAGAGGGGAGGAGGATCGGCAATGTTTGTGCGGTTCGATCTCCTCCCATTATGATGATAACAAGTGGTCAAAAATAAATGAGATTGTTTAACAACAAAACAATGTACAATTTTAATTCATTAAAAATGAACTTAACCCCTACCTCAACAAACAATGACGAACGTCGGCGTCACGGTTGACAGCATCACGTGGTGAGGTTTCGTAGATGTCGACGGAGATCGTTTGAGGAGGAAGTGGCATCTCCTCTTTTTATCACGGTGAGAACAAAGCGTGACGTCATTGGAGAATTCCCGCATCGTTGTTTCCTTCCTTGCCGCGGAGGAGGAAGATGAAGAATAATTCGGGCCGCCGGGTCGATGTTCTTCATCAGAGAGTTGGTGTTCTTCGTTGAAGATGAATTTCTTCAAAATAGAATATAATTCTCTCCCAAATTCCCTCACACAACCAACCTAACCAAATAAAATAAGGCATCTCCTTATTTTATTATTTTTCCATGCATTTCAAAATTACAAAATTCAAATCCTCTTAATTAATTAAATGTTGAGTTGTTTAATTTAATTAAGAGGTAGGTTGGAAATTTAAATTGGAAGTGGAAGAGTTACATAAATAAAAGGGTGGATTAACAAGTTTAAAGGGGGGGAGTTAAGGGGTTAGGGAATGTGAATGGTTGGGGATCGTGTGGGCCCCACGTCACAAATATCCTAACATGAGTAGTTAGAAACTTGTGGGTCTCACCCCAACTTCCCCATGTAGATTAAAACCACTTTAGAAAAAGAAATAATATTGTAACACACTTTTATTTTACTTTTCATTTAATCCACATTTTTAAAAAACTCCTCCCGAAAAGACACATCTTCAATAAAGGTCCTCCTAATCAATTACTGGCGCTAAACTTCCATCGGTGCCCTCAGATTTCAATTCTGAGCACTGGTTCAAAAGATAGAAAAACCCGCTCGTTCGTTCACTAAACGTACCACAGCTAAATTTCAGAAAATGATTCCGGACCCACCAGGCCTCAGAATCAGGTGCTGTTAGAAACTGCGTACTTGTAAAATCCCAAAGAATTTAAGAAACAATTTTCCTTAAAATTTACTGGTCTTTACAGTTACAATGCATACTACTCCAAGATTACATGAGAAAAAAACACATCCCAAATTATATCCATATTCTTATCATACCTATACATTTTGGTATCTGATATCCCACAAAAAAGAACTAACCAAGACTCACATTACTCCACTTAAATGTAAAACAAGTTGATGACCTCTCGTGTCACCCAACAATGAAATGGAAAAGAAGGGTCACACAACCTACTAAACAGTGAATCCTTCCCTAGGCATGCGTAACCCATTGAAAACCAAGAATTAGATGATGCTCATTCCATTACATCAAATCAATCCTGTAATAGTGCTAGTAAAAGGTATTTATTAGTTCTATAGAAGCAATGATCATGTAATCAAAGTTAAAGGGTCAACTTTAACAACACTTGTAAAAAGTGAGGATAAATTCCCCCTTTAACAGCTCTAAAAAAGTGTTGATAAAGGGATCTTTATCAGCGACTTTCATAGTAGTGATAAAGGGGCCCTTTATTAGTTCTTTTTAGTGTTGTTAAACTCCATCTTTAATATATCTATATTTTTTAGCCATTTTAATGGACCCCTCTATCATCATTTTTTAGTTGCATTAAAGGTGACATTTAATAGTGCTAAAAAAGCACTAATAAAGGCCTCACTGATAAAGGGTATAATTTTTTTATCAGGCCCTACCCCACCCCAATTATCAGCACTTCCTCCCACCCTACCCCTTTATCAATGATTCCCCTACCCCTTTATCAGTGATTAAGACAATCTACCCCCAGTGAACACCCCTTCCCCTAGAGAGTTTCAAATATGAGTCCTCTTACTTATAGCATAATTCTTTTTCCACACCCATATATTATTTTTTACATCTTTTGATATATATATATTTATATATATTTCATTATGTTTAATTATACATATATTTATATATATGTTTATATATTGTTATATATATTATTAAATACACATTAATTTATATATATATTTTAAATTTGATATTAACTCTAAATCCCCTTAAAACAAAAAAATGTTAAGAAAATCAAAAAAATCAAAAAACCCCTAAAAACTAGGAGAAACCCCTAAAATATGACCTGTGAGTCCATTTTAGTTCCACAAATAGTAAAATCTAAGATCATTAAATTTTATTTTTTTCCATTCTGATACATACTAAATGGACATCGGGATTAGAAGTTATAGATGTTTTTATTTCAACAAACTGAGGTGGGCCTCAAAAACCATAGTTTTAGAAGACTTTTGGGTCTTTCTAGAGAATAGAAACTTTTAAGAGCTCATAAAACTCAGTCCATGACAGTTTTTTCGTATATATCATCACATGATTTGAATTGTTACATAGTAGAGCCCAAACAGACATCCAGATCAAAAGTTATGGTTATTTGAAATTTGAGTTCAATTTTATACTTTTTGAAACTGTAATATAATTTATTCCTTTGAATATAAAACAATTTAAATATAATGTGTTTTTATATCATTTCATAATATTTCATTCGATTGGTTGTGGTGTATAAATAGACTCCTCGATCGAATGTTATGATATTTTCCGGGTTTTTAGGGTTTATCACATTCGACAGCCTTTCAAACAGCCATATCGTCTGAACCATGTGTCTATTTTGCCTCTATCACATTTCAAATCAAAGGTTGAGATGTCTTATATGAATCAGTGAACCACATAAACCATATATCACCTCTATTTAGGCTAAAACCTGTCAAGAATGCCTCCAAATAGCCATAACTTCTGCTATCAGTGTCAGTTAATGAAAACTAATTTTTTTGGAAATAAAAACTTTATTAGTTCAATTTATAAAGTGATGATAAAAGAGGGGTATTTATTAGTGCTTATATAAAAGTGTAGATAAAGGACACCCATTTATCAACACCTTTTCAGAAAAGCTGATAAAGATCCCCCTTTATAAGTGAATTTTTAGAAGTGCTGATAAATGACAATTTTTTCATCTCTTTTTTACTAGAAATGATGGGGGGTGGTTATCCATAAATTTTTAAAATAATTTATAGATTCCCCCTTTAACAAATTTTTTTTGTCACTATTAAATACCACCTTTAATAGCACTAAAAAAAAGATTTTAAAGACCCCCTTTAACTATGTGATTTCTTGTGCTGAGTAAGGGGGTCTTTAAAAATGCTTTTATAAGAGACATTAAAACCCTAGCACTTGATAAACCCAGTTTTGAAGTAGTTTACCTTTTACAAGGATCAGCTGTTTGAATGGCCACCTTCCAATTTTAGGTTTCCACTTTTAAATGATAAAATTCCAATGAGGGAGAAATAAAACCTGAACAGTTCCATGCAAGAGAACCCACTCATAAGCAAGTAGAATGGAATTTAAAGACTGGTGGGTGTTACCTACAATGGGATAAAAACTTACCAAAACTCAAAGTGTTGACCCAAAAGTAATTCACTCCTAAAAAATGTAACAAGTCTTAGGGAATTATCATTTAGGTTCATACTCTAGAAGAAAAGGCCCATCACGTTTCCATTTTAAGGCATTAAACCAAACTCATTTAATTTATTAATATATTAAATATTTAAAGGTTTAATTTTAAATAAAAACGAATCATTCCTAAGGAAAATCATTTGGAAATTTTTAACAAAGGAAAGAAGTCAAAATCAGAAAGTTATATTGAACTTCCCTTTTAATAATTATTCATTTATATATAAGATTTTAAAATTTTATTTGTCAATGAAAATTTCAATTGAAATTTATAGAGGAAAACACTATTTAGGTTGTAACTGGAATTTTAGTTAACTAATGACTCATATTTAAATATAGCACAATACTATATAGAAGGTGTTTTGGTAGTTTAATAGGTCTGGTAAAAAGGTATTCCACTATATGTATACATGAAAAACAATATGGTAATCCATGGGAAATATAAATATCTGTCATCACATAGAATAAGTAGACCCCCATAAGGTATGCACGTAAGGCATTTGAAAAGAAAAGACGATCTATAATGGTACCATAATCCATGTAATGTTATACTAAAAGAAACCCATACATTTTTAACATTAAAATTTTAAAACACCCTTAGGACTTCATTTCTTAGGAAACATGCCCTAATCGACCTACTTCGATCAGTCATGAAATTATGATATTTATCTATACGGGTCATTATTCTCAAGAAATATAGGTAAATATAGTAATAAGGAAACCAATTTATTTAAAATGAAAATGATTTTATATTAATAAAAAGTATCTAAGTACATAAGGATATTAAAGGATGGTCCAGTTACATGGGTCACTACTTCTCAATTTGTATTGTTCCTATACAGTTTATTGATTGTAGTCAAGCTCCCATTTAACTGCAATAGTTTTATCTGGGATTAAATGAAAATTCAACCACCTAAATATTTATGTGATAACCTTTAAGTATATAAATCAAATCAATAATGGTTCAATTATATGGGGTTATTATTTTACAATTTATAAAAAATCCATACATTTTATAAACTAAAAAATGGATACCAATTAATCTCAACAAGAAACATTTCATCCCACAATAAACAAGAACATAAGCATGGAAGATGGAAACAAAGACTGTTAATTATTCAAAAAACATGGTAAGAAAATAAACATTCTAAAAGAATAACTATACATGATAAACATAACAATTACATAAACTTTAACATGGTAATGGAACAAGGAATCATGATAATTAACCAAGGAAGGCTACTAAATAACCATGGAAGCATAATAACATTCTAATCATAAAACTAAATTCATGGAAGCTTGACATAAACCTCAAGTAAAACATATTAATCAACACTTAGACATGTTATACAAAAGAATTCAATGAAATAAATAAGTATATAAAAGCTAAGATGTGACTAAAATCACCAAGAATGGAATATAATAGGAAATTAAATAACACACATGGTACATAAATAATTTCAAAAGGCCTAACAATGTAATCTATATGGAAAAAAATATGCATGGAATTTGACTTACTATGTGCTTATCATGATACATGTAATGATACTTCCTTTCCATACTAAGCCATGGGTAAAAGATAAGAACTTTATAAATCAAAAGACAATGGAAAGTACATGATTCACTCAAGGTGAAATCATAATCAACTATAATACAAAATAGCATAAAAAATAATTTAATTCCTAGACACATACAATTTTCTCTATGCGTGCACTCCCAGGCATGGGTATTTACCAAGTGATGACACATTCCTAGTATCCCGTCTACTAGCCCAAAATATTAAGGCAAAGAAAAAACTGATCTAATACCACTTTATAACATCCTAACATGACTAACCACTAAACCGGTATCCAGATAGGTCACCACATGGCCTTAAGCATGACTCACCATACACTAGAGGATGTTAACTACCAATGAGGATCTGATGGTGGTATAATGAGGATAATATACCCTTATGTTCTAAGTATAAAAATAGAGTATTAGATAAGAAAAAATAGAAAAAAATGGAAGAAGTAATAATAAATTGTAAGATAAGGAATGTAATAAAAATGACGAAATATAAATTATTGGAAAACGCTAATACACTAAATAATGCATGCATGTCTACATGTTGTTACATGGTACAAGAAGGGGGTATAAAATCAAGTACAATACAATAAAATAAAATAGATCCCAAGGGATAACTCCTTGACAATCCTATGTATTAGCTCATTTCTATTCTCCATAGCTCCCACGTACACAACACATCACCAGTAATAAATCTATAGACCTTCAAACATGAAGATCTACTCAGCTACCCTAGTGCAATGGCGGCCCAAGTAGGGTGTAAGATATAATACCAGTTAGACACCACAAATAGTGTCTAGATCAATCCAGTTCATACCATATAATATGAATAGTGTTCCAGCAAAGGTGAATACAAGGTGATAATTGAATAAATAATCAACACCTTGGTTTGGGTACCTAAATGGATACCAGAACGATTCTACCTGCTTCGACCTAAGCTGGATTTTCTGAACCAAGTGAACTAATACAAGAATTGTGGTATATATATCAAATCATATAGGAATCAACATAAGTGGATGACCATAATCTTGTTCTAAATATTTGAAGTCACATTCATAGGAAATCATTAAATAATTCACATATTATAGTGAAAATCATAATAATAATAAATAATCATAATTAATCCATGAAAAGTATCCATCAAATCCGATAAGGGAAACATGATACCATTCAAAGAGATTTATATTGGTATCCTAAGGGTATCTACAAGAACCTCCTATATTACAAATACCACCATGTCTATCCATGATGACCCGTAATAGGCTCCCTCATATCACTCATGGCCTACTAAACATAGAATCCATACCAAGTATCTCACATAGGGGACCATGTATCACTCGAGGCCTAGCATATTCATCTTTCCAATGATTCCATTCATGATTTCTCCCCTAGGTAATTGGTGTCACTCAAGAGTATAATAATCTACTTGGAGATCCCGTACAAGGAAATCCAACGAATGACTCCCAATGCATTGTGTAATACCAATATAAGAACGATGAGTTCATCCACTACATAATTAAGTCGGGACCTGTGTAAAATTCCAAACCAAATGCAGTGAAGGCATAACGACTAATATCACACATAAATAAGGAATCACATGTACATTATGATAATTACTCTATCCAAGAATGAAATCCAATCAAAATAACTATGGAATATGGAAATATTCATAAGTTATTAATAATTATATAAGCACTAGGATATAAGGCTTGCACTCATGGACACAAGCATAAGTACAAAGTAATAAACAAAAAGCCTCATGTATAGTGTACATGACATATAATATTATCAAGCATAAAAAAAGATGCACAAAGTATAAATATTTAACAACATCCATAATATAGATGTCACATAGAATAAGGAAAAGAGATAAGTGAGATAAAATAATCATAAGAAAAAATGTACAAGACGTAATTATAAAATAAAAGGTATTGTAGTAGTGTCATTCAACGAATCTAATAAATTTAATTTCATTCAAAGGGTTCAACCATATCATGAAGCACATTCATTATGTTTGATAGCCTAACAGATTGCGAAAAATCCATCTTAATTTGATTATTTTATATAAGGAATATCTTACGGGTGAAACACACCAATAACGTTGTTAAAAAATCATGGATCAGGGGAGTTTACAACCGAAAGAGAAACAAAACACAAAAATGTAGATAAAGTTATGGTTATAAGAGTTGATTACTTACTCACAAGGGTAACACTAAACCAGGTAATGGGTTCAATTTAGCTAATTTGAAAAAAATGATCTGTCTCCAGAAGAATTAGGTGCCCGAGAAATGAAAAACCATAGAAAATGAAAAGAAACCTTGGGAATGAGGGTAGCACACAAATATTATATCAAGGAAGAACCACGTATGCAATATAATGGTCTAGTTTGGTCATGTTTGAGAGAAATTTATGAAACGTATAAAGGCCCCAAAAATTAGGCTATTTATATCTCACTGAAATAGCATAGAAATAAGGAAGATAAATGGATAAAAGAATCAGTATGAGTCATATATATATATTGAGGGCTCTCCAATTGACATTATGTGACTCTAATGATTGTCTATATGAGGAAGATGTACTCTTACCAAGAATAAAATAATAAAATTCCATAGAAGAGGATGCTATACATGGAGGAGGAAGAATAATGGAGGAGGGAAAAAAATAAGAAAAAAAAAATTCAAAATGGTAATTTAACCCCTTTAATTAGGAGAGAATTTTGGCCACATGGTATGACAAACAATGCGCAAATCATGTGAGGGTTATTACCTAAAGGGAGGGGTATTGTGGCTTGTAAAAACCATTTTCCAACCGTGTGCCAAATAGTGCACACAAAACACCTAAGAGAACTAAGCATGGTGGCTAGGTACATGGTTTGAGAAACCTTTAAAAACCCATGAATATAACTTCTTCTCACCATTATAATGTTTGTAATTTATAATTTTGGGATGAAATTTTTTAGAAAAACCATACACCATGAATATTACTTCCTATTTTTTGAGTTTTTATAACTATGTTCTTCCAAAACACAATAGAACTCCCAAGGAACCTCTCAATAATTTATCCAAGTGTAATTTTTTTTGAATATTTTAACTATCAAAGTTCCATTATGAGAATTGGATTACAAAATGAAATTTCCACCAAATGACAGAATTATAATCCACCTAGAATTTTATCTTATCCAAAAAATATGATGCTATATAATCTATATAATTATTGCCCTTTCTTAATGATTTTCAAGGATATATCCATGTTTTTTAATGATTATTTTCTAAAGTATTTTAAAATGATACTTATTTTTAAATGGTTTATAAAAGTATTTCCTTATGAAATTTTCTAAAAACCATACCTTATTATTTTATAATATCAAATATTTTTTCTTTCATATAAAATGTTTTCAAATAATTTTCAAAGTATTTTTCACATCTTTTAAAACTCCTTACTAGGAAATTTTATTTTATCCCTATGTTTTAAAATCTTTTCCATAGGTTTAGTAGAAAATATAAACATTCTTGTTTTATATATGGTGGTAGCACACTTGACGATAATTAGTTAGTGGTATAAATTTTTTTCAACTATGATGAATTATACAGATTTGTATAATTTTAAAAAACCTATATTAGAAAATATCCTTGATTGTATAATGTATTGCATATTTTTCAGTTATATTTTATATTAAAAATACACATCATGTTTTTAGTAACAAATCTATATGTGGGGGTTTGGGCTATGATAGTGACATACTCCAAGCTGACCAAACACATTTATATTGTTATGATACATTAATAAAATGATCCATATGTCATTTTTGATGTGTAGAAATTAGTTTCACTTCAATATGACAAATGGTGTTACTGGTATTAATAAAAGTTTGTGGTTTTAATTTAAAATTTACATTTTATCAAAAGCACAAGTCATATAATGAAATAAATGATAATTAATTAATATTCTTTTGATATTATATGAAAATGATCCCTCAGTCATCTATAAAATATTTGAATAAACCACACCTCAATATAATACATGATGTTCTTGGTCTGGATAAAATTGTCTGTTATCACTTTACAATTGACTATTTAGTTAAAAACATGTGTCAATCACTGAAAAAAACATGCTCATATTTTCATGATAATGTAGTAAAACAAGTCATAATTAATTTGTGACATATATAATTGAAAATACATTAATCTTATAGTTGATGTAGTAAGTATGAATTAATGTTTGTGTTTTTAGTTTGAAATAACATTTTAGTAAGAAATAAGTGAGATACTACAAACCATGAAAATACATTCATATTGTTTTGATACATTATGAAAATCATCCATAAGTCATTTGTGACATGTAATAATCATCTAAACATTAATTCAATACACACTATGACCAGTATCACTCAATGTTAATGATTTCATTTTAAAATGAAATTTTTGAGAAAATCAGAAGTGACATAATCAAAAATGATAAAATACATTTGGTTAATTTTGACACTTTAGAAGAAAGATATAGAGAACCCAGCCCTAGTATATTGGAGCTAGTGTATAAATTATTACATTGTCATATGATACATGGAATCACATCTCAAAATACTGAATAACATAGTTGTTTTGGTAAAATAGATATATACATGATTTTAATATTATATTTGAATACATAAATTACAACATATACTTATTCTGAAAATAAAATTATTTTATATAGTATATACTTTTGTATCATTCATAGTAAACTTCAATTAATCATAGGGAAAAGAAATGAAATAAGGGTGAGCTCAAATCCCAAATAAGTGTATAGTATAACCCAATCTGTCATGAATCAATAATAATAATCAATCTGGGAAGATAAATAAATGAACAAGAATTCCGTGTAATCAATAAAATATGAAATAACTCTATCCAGATATAATATCAATATGTAAATATAATTGAAAATATAATTGAACACACATTTCATATAATCAATAACATGGCTATAATAATTATATAAGGAATGATCAATATTGGAAGGTAAATAATTGATAATACATTCCATTTAATCAATAAATCAATAATGATATACATGTAGAGATAATATCATTGTGAAAATATCATGGAAAATAATAACTGAAATATTAATAAAGGAAATTCTTAATTAAGGGATTCTATGAACTCATGCATCATGATAACACTACCATCAATACCTTTCACAATACAATTTCAAAATACAGGTAGAAACCCATTTAATGAATGATTATGTATTTCTCTCATAAGGCCTATTGATGCATTGCAGAGATATAAAATAACTGGCCCTACCCATCATCACATTTGTGAAAATAAATCATCATTTATTGAATAATATATTTAATACATGAACGATTTTCCATATCATCAAATATCCATATTGAGTAACTAATACAAATTGGTCAATATTTCCCCAATTAATAAAATAACATTTAAAGTGAACATAATATGTAGAAATGAAATAATTTTTATAAAATAATATGTATATATAAGTGAAATGTATTCTCCAATGAACATAGGAAAGTGAATAATTTAAGGGAATGTAAATTAACACAAAAATGATTCAAAAAAGCGATTGTCAATACATTACTTGATCAAAATCATTATAAACCAAGTATAATAACAATGAAGGTTGTATTAATACACCATATACCCATTGATGTAATAATAAAGTGTTTTTGTCATTGATTAATATAAATACCATAAAAATATCCTCAAAAAATCTTGTGGAAAAAATCATTTACATTTTGAAAATATGTTTCTAAAAATGAAGAATATCCAGAATATTAAGAATGAAATTTTCTTTAATAATTTTTTGTAATATTATGAAGGAATTCTCAAATAAATTATTGTCATTATGGTCAGTAATTATATATATTCCATAAAATTTAAGGGGAAAAATTTCTTTTTTACTATAAAAAGGATGGAAATTGACTTGTTCAGAAAATGAAAAGAAGTGTGATTTAATATTTTCTATAGAATGAAACTCGGAATTATTTTTAAAATGACATCAATATTAATTTGAACCCTTTTTTATAAAATGAGAAAAATATATTTCATAATTTATATTTAAAATTTTAAAACCTTTTTGAGAACATTTTTAGAAAAAAGTTTTTTGGAAGAAAACTGATTTCAGACTGAAGAAGAAAATATTGTTGGATTTTCTTAAAAAACATTTTATCAATTATTTTAAGTAAAAAAGAGTCGATAAATTTACTTATTACTTTAAAATATCTTAAATAACCGTATTGTAAGAATACTAATTGGTTTTATTTATACTATGATAAAATAATTTCCCTCCATTGAAAGTCAAGAATTAAAAATGTTTATTAAAATGATATTCTTAAATAAACCCATACAATTATCATAAAAATGAAGTCATAATTAATAAATGAATAGATTATGGGTATAAAATGTAAGTAATAATTAAAAAAGTGAAAATAGAAAATAAGATAATAAAAAGTCATTATAAATATAATCTTATAATTTCAAATATAATGAAGGATTAATATAACCCAATGAAAGAAAATTGAGTCATGAAATTCTTTACCACTTGATAACTTTTAACTCAAATAAATATAGATGAAATAATTGAAATTAAAAATTAAAATTAAAATAATAATTAAATATTAATGATATTAAATTTAAAAAGGGCATTATATTAACCATATAAATGAAACTAGGTGTATAACATTATAATATGCCATAATGAAATTAAATTGAGACGAAATCCCTTACCTCACACTTCCTTTTGGTTGAACAATCATTAAGACTATTTAAAGTGGTTTAAACATGTAATTAATTTATAAAAGATCCCTATAAGTATTTAAAATATCATATATGATCATATTATAAAATCTCATCACTTTTTTGTTGATAATCTTTCATTATTTCTATTTTTTCATGTGTTAATTACCTCGATTTCTCATGCATAGTTTGTCCTGAAAGATTTGGTTCTTGCACAAATTATATAGTTCTTTAATTTAAAGAATAAAATAAATTAAGTAATTATTTTATTCATACATCAATTATAATTTTTATATAAATAATGAAATATGGTTATTAAAAATGATGTGTATTACGGTCATGGTGATGGTAGGTCATACATACACATGAGTAACATTTTCATTTTTTAGTGATAATTATAGAAAAGTTGTTGGTATAATTTTATAATCTAATAAAGATAATAATATCCTAAATTATATATTAAATCTTTAACAATACTCATACATATCATCCATGTTATGTGTCAATAAAAGAGAGTCACATCACTTCGTGAATGTGGTAGTACACACATACACGAATGATGTTGTCTTCTTTACTTTAGTGAAATGAAATGATATAAAATGATATATATATATGTATATATATATATATATTTAAAAATGATAAATTTATCTTGAATATAATAATTATGTAATTTATATCACATATAATCATTATCCTTACCCTTATCACCTTCCATGTAAAACATTAGTGAATGATAAATCACATCGCTTTGTAAGGCAGTAGTCTGTCATATTATGAATCGGCGTTATCCTTTCTCCCTCAAAATGAAAGGTGAATTGGTATATATGATAAAAATAATAAAGAGTTATAATTATATTAAAATAACATATATATTATTTATATGAATCATCATTCCCAGTCATTATAGATAGAAATGGAAAAACTAATGTCCTCAGTTCGTGAGGCGGTAGTCCACCGTACACATGTATGGTGATTTTATGACACATTTAATTGAAGTGGAGTTGGTTTTAGGTAATTAAATTATTAAAAAAACATATTATTAAATGTAATATTCTCAATTTATTATGTTATAATGGTTTAATTTAAATTTTATGAGGTGTTAAAAGATATAAAATATAAATTCTTGTTGAAGAATACAACCTCTCATGTGGGTATATTGCTTTTCATTTTACAAAAATCCTTACTAGGTTGGATATTTACACAATAAAAGTATTTTATTATAAGGGTATGGATGTTTGGATGTGATTTAGGAAGTTATTGGATGAGAAAAATGGTATTTAATATGTAAATAAAAGAGGATAGGGGTACCCTTTTATAAGTGGGGGAGAGGGAACACTTGGTATTTTTGAAAATAAATAACTACTCCCATAATTTTCATGTGTAAAAAGGGAGAAAAATGGGTCATAATAGAACCTTATAAGTTTAATTAAATAAATATATAAGGAAAATAGTTTTTATACAAGTTTATAAGTAAATTATAACACTTATCTTTTTAATATAACCCATGGCACATCCATTTTTTCCTTAAACATGATGATTATTTTATAACATTTTCACTATTCAGTTGGGTAAAAAATTAATTTGAACTTATAAGACAATATAAATAATTATAATTACAAATTTTGAATCAATTTTCCCAAATTATATTAAAATAAGTGACAAAATGTAATTTGAAATTAATCCTTTAGATGCGATGAGAAAGTAAATTTTTAGAGAGAAATTGTTCAAAAGTTTACAAGGTTTTTATGTCTTAATTAAATATGAAAATTATTCCAACTACCCAAATTGGAATAATTTAAATATTTTTAAATAATTATTATTTAAATCTAATTAAAATATAAATAAACCATATAAATTAATTAAAAATTTGTTTTTAGTTAAAAATAAGTGTTTTTCACTATTTATAAAAAATAAACACTTTTAGAAAAATCCAAAATGATTCATCCTAATATAATTTTAATGTTATTATTACAAAAATAAAATTTATATTTTCAAATAAATTTTCTAAAATTGTTAATTTTTTTTAATTTAGGTGCGTAAACCATTATTAAATCATCGTTTTAAAAAATAAACTATTTTATGAACCATATCTTTTTCATTTAAATGATGATTATTTTATTTTTAATCAATAAATTACCATAATTTTAAAATTTTATTTAGTAAAATTAATACCCACCAATTTAATGTGTAGGAGATAACTATCATATTAAATATTATTATTTTAATGATATATTTTTGTTTTATGAAACATGGTCTTCTGCATAACATAAGCTATCAAAGAAACTCGTTATTGCATATAATATAAGATAAAACTTGTGTTTCATGTAATTAAACCTATTGAAAATATAGAATTTTTTTAAAAAAAATATTTCAAAAATACTCGGTGGGTTATATTTTTTGAGGTTTGGTGTTTCATGTCATACATTCTATGAAATTCAAATTCTTTCTTTTAAAATCTCAGGGTGCTACAGTATCATGAACTTAAAGAAATTGAATTCCCAAAATTTAAACTTGATTATGGAAATCAATGTATTGATATTTAAAAATTCTTTTATTGAAATCCCATATCATGATAAGGGTTGATAAAACATCCTATTAATAATTGATAAAGTGGAATAAAAAGGTCAAAATAACTAGTTTGTTATGTAGGGGAACATTAGTGGAATGTTAATTTATATACAAGGATGAAAATCATAAATAATTATAGATAGTGATTGAAGCAATTGATCAAAAGTAATTTAATTATTAATGGAATGTTAAGGGCCTTGAAACCATAAATTTGTGATTATTTAAAACACCATATAATTTATCGAATATGAATGTTATATAATAAAATTTATTTAGGATCCTTTTCCTAAATTGAGGAATTATTTTAATTTCTATGTATATAAAGAAATATACTCACTTTATGTGTTTCTATTTCAGAATTACAATTTCATCCTTTTTTTATTCTTTGATCAATTTCCAATTCATCATTTACTATATGAAATGAATATCTAAAAATAAAATTTTTATTTCTGATGAACTAAAATTAACATTTAATGGATCCTAAAACCCATAAAACAAGTCTTTCCATCTGTATCTAACTATATCCCAAAACTAATAAGGTTATCAAAATTTATCCAATGTAAAATCTTAATCTCTAAATATCAACAGTAACACCACTGGTTCATCATTAATAATTATTCATCAAATTGTTTAATTAAAAACAAGGGTATATTAAATAGGACATCATATAGGACAGAGGTAGGCACTAAACTCTTATCATCATTCGATCATGGATTCAAGCCCCATGGCCTCGCCGGACAAGTTGAGTTTATTACTAGTATGTAGGATTTAATTTTTCAAAACTATACTAATAAAATTCCTTTAAAATTCCCCCAAAAAATATAATCCATGTCCTTGAAATAAATTTAATCATTACATAATCTTCTTACTGAGGATTTCAACATAACTATTATTTTTACAAAGTCTAATAATATTATTTTCCTATTTTTAAAATATCATTATTTTTAATATTAACTACAAAGTATTCCAATAACTTTAAACTTATATCCATAAAATTTAAAGTTATTACTCCTTAAACAATTTTTTCACTAAAAAATATACTAAACCAGTGGGTTGTGTCACCAAATATTTCTCCAAAATATCTTTAATATTGGTATAATCCCCTAATATAAACCCTAAAATATGTGTCTAATACTTTAAAATTATGATAACCCATATAATTATAACCCTTTATGGTATCAATAACTCTTATGTTAATGAATATATATATGATTTTAAAATTTAACATATTTCATAGATGTTTTAGGATTCATATAACAAAAAATTCCATTTGTAAAATACTTTACAATTTAATTATTGAATCAAAACACATAAATGATTAATGTATTTTATTTCCACATAGTTACTTTATTGGTCTAGGGTTGAACCTAGTTCATTCATTGTCATTTTCTATTCCTATCATTCATATGTGTTAGTAAAGAAAATGTGGATTTTCCTAAGAATATCCCCCAAGAGTCTCAAACCAGGTGTGCAATAAGGACAATTTTTATACACTTGGAAAATATCATTTCAAGCCCAATGCACCCATTTTGGAGTTATTACCCCTAGGTACATCTGTGATAGAACCTTATCCACTTATAGTATCCATAAATTGATTTATTTCTAGAAAAAACGACTTAATATCTACCTTACCAAAACATTATAACGTTTCTTTATATTAATGCTCAATGTCTATCATAGGGTTATGTTTTCTAATATATATTTCCATAAATATAGTTTCCAATGTCTTTAGTAAACTTCTTATGATAAAAACTGAGTTAGTGGCTGTTTTATTACGTTGGAATAAGAAACAAGGTATAACAGCCTGAAGAACATAGTTGTTTACTAGTCCTGGTGAACTAAATAATACTTGATTCCCATATTACATTTTAATGCACAAATTAGAACAATTTTTTTGCAGAATAACATTATTATCTCTAGAATATCCTTACTTAATGTTCATAGTAATCTTCATGGAATCCCAGGGAGAAGAAACAAAATAAGGGGGAGCTCAAATGATTTATATGGGTTATGTATAATGAAAGATAACAGGAATCAATAATAATATTCAATATGTCAAGGTAAATTACTGAACACACATTCCATGTAATAAATAAATTTAGTAGGAAGTGAATCCAAATATAATATCGATAATAAAATCTCATAGATAATAACCTATTTGAAATGGTAAATAACTAAGCAAATAGTCCATTTAGTTAATAATAAGGCTATTATATAAGTAATAATCAATTTTATAAGTTAAATAACTAGATATAAATATAATTTAATCAATAAAATAATAATGAAATTAATATAGAGATAAAATATTTATGAAAATATCATGGATAATATTAATTTAAATATTAATGTTGGAAATGCTTAATTATTTAATGCCATGATCTCAGGAATCATGACCCCTTTACCATCAAGCCCTTACATAATATGGTTTAAAACAATAGGAAGAACCCCATTCAATTATATCTCAGTTGTTTGTCTCATGATATCAACCGATGCTTTGAGGGGATATATAATGTTGGTCCCACCTAGCACTATAAGTCCTAAGCATTCCTCATATGTTGAATAATTGATTTAATTCATGAACAATGTTCCTTATCATAAAATATCTGTATTGGGTAAGGAATTAGGATTTATCAATATTTCCCCAATTAATCAAATAGATTTTAATGTAAACACCATATGTAGAAATGATATACATTTAATGAAATAATAAGCACATTTTTGGGAAATTTAACTTCCAATGATCATAGGAAAGTGAATAATTCAAGGGAAAGTAAATGAATATAAAAATGATAAAATAAAGTGAATGTCAATACATACATTGGTCAAAATGATCATAAAACATAAAATGGAATAATGAGGTTAGTATCAATATAACTTATAACCTTTGGAGTAAAAATAAAGGTTTATTGTTATTGAAAATTATAATTACCAACAAAAGATCATAAAAACATTCACAGGAAACATATCTCTTTCATTTTAAAAATTATTTTTTGAAATCTATGAATTTATAGAATATTAGGAAAAATATTTTTTTTAAAAGTCCTTATAATATTACAAAGATGTATTTAAATAAATTACGGTCATGATGGTTGTTAATTCTATAAATGATGTTCAAGTTAATGAGTACATGCCATTTTCACTATAAAATGGTTAGAAAAGTTCCTTGTTTAAAAAATTATAATAATATTCCTTTCAAATTATCAGTTAAATCCAACGGGGAATTGTTTTGAAAAAAACTTAAAGATTACTTTGAAATTTGTTTATAAAATTGCATAATTTTTTTTAATAAATAATTTGAAATATGTTATAAACATTTTTGAAACCATTTTAAGAAAATATGGTTTTGAAAACTTATTTACGAACAAAGAGAGAAACAAAGTATAATCATACTATCATAAATGAAATATTAATTATTTTAATATATTAATATATATCATCCATGTGGTGTTGTGATAAAAGAGATTGACATCATTTTGTGAAGGTGTTAGTCCACACAAAAATGAATAATGTTATCATCATTACATAAGGTAAAATGAAAGATATAAAATGATATATTTTATATTTCTAAAATTATAAATATTAAATTAATGTCATAATTATTTCATCTATATAAAATATAATTATTAACCATATCTTTTTCACCATCAGGGTAAATATTTAGTGAAAGACGAATCAAATCGCTTCACAAGGTGGTAGTCTAACGTACACATGAGTCTTGTTACCGTATATCCTTCAGAATGAAAAGTGAAAATTTATATTAGATATAATGAATATAAAATTATAATTATATTATAAATATCATATATATAATTTATATCCATAATAATTCCTAAACATGATAGGTTGAAATGGGAAAATTAAAGACATCCGTTGGCGAGGCGGTACTCCATCGTAAAATTGAACAATTATTAGATAAACAATTTTATGGAAATAGAGATGATTATAGGTCATGAATATTATAAAACATCCTATTATGTGAAAGATACTATCTTTATTATATAATAATGGTTTAATAAGTATCTAAAGAGGTGTAGAAATAAGTTAAAGTAAAATACTCATTGAAGAATGTGACCTCTCATTAGAGTGTCTTGCTTTCGTTTGCACTAAATACATATAAGGATATGTTTGTTCTACAATAAGGATCTTAGGATGAGTTAAGGGAATTTGGAATGTTATTTTATTAGTTAATGGACGAAATTTAGGTTTTTAAGGCGTAAATGCGATAGGAGTGGAGGTGACCTTTTATAAGTTAGGGTGTAGACACACGTGGTATTTTTGAAAATAATTGACTACACCCATATATTTTATATGTAAAATGGGTCCAAATGGGAAATTATCAAACCTTATAAGTTTAAAATTCAATATATAGACATATAATAGTTTTTTATATAATTTTATAGGTCATTTTAACCCTTATCATATTAATTCAACCCCCGATAAATCCATTTTTACCTTATCTATGGTATTTAATTTTTATTATTTTCACTATTAATTTTTGTAAAAAATTAAGATAAAAGTTTTAAATAATATAAATTCTCTTGATTCCAAATATTTATTCCATTTTTTTATAATTAATTATCATATGTGGAAAATTTTAATTTATAATTAATCCCATTGGAACGATGAAAAAATGGGGTTATGAAGATAAAATGTCCATAGTTTACGAAGTTTTTATATATAAATTAAATATGAAAATGTTTCCAATAACATAAATTGTATTTATTAATATATAATTTAACTAATTCAACTTTAAAACCAATTAAAAATTTAATTTAACCATATAAATTATTTAAATGAAAAGGTAGCATTCAATTAAAATTTAGTTTTTTCACTATTTATAAAAAATAAGCCATTTTGGATATATCCACAAAATTCACTATAATATAAATTTTTTATTATGATTTAACAAAATTATTTTAAAAAATTAAATTTCTAAAATTTATAAAATTAAATTTAAATTATGTGGGAAAAACATGATTGAACCATCTTTTAAAAAAATAATTTTTTTTTGAAAATTTTTCTTTTTCATTTAAATGATTTTACTTTTATTTATAATCAATAGATAACTGTACTTTTCATATTATAGTTATTACTATTCATACCCATAAATTTAATAGGAAGGTTATAAGTATCATATTAAATTTTAATATTTTAATAGTATTTTATTGTTCTGTAAAACCTTGTCTTCCATGTAACATAAGCTATCAGAAATCCTCATTTTAGCGTGTAATATAAGCTAAACCAAGTTTTTCGTGTAGTGAAATCATTAAAGGGAATTAATTTTTTAAAATATAAATATGTCATAAAGTATTATGGTGTTATATTTTCTCTTATTCTTGGTGTTACCTATAAAATATGCTATCCAATATAATTTCTTTTTAAAATATCAGGGTGTTACATTATCCCGACCTAAGATAAATTATATCCTTACAATTTAAACATGATCTTTATAATAAAAGGATTTATATTTCATAATACCCTTATTGGAATCCTACATCATGAGAATATTTGAATCAATAACTTCTTAATAATAGATAAAGGAGAATACAGAAGTTACATAACTTGGTTTCTACGTTGCAGAACATTGGTGGGAAGTGAAGTTATCGACGTAGAAGAAAATCACAAATAATTATATAGAGTGATTTTGGACATTTATCAAAAGAAATTGAATGATCAATATAAATTTAAAGTCATCAAAACCATATATCAATGATTATTTAAAAGTCTATCTGATTAATCACACATGAATATAATAGGATAACATTTTTGATTCACGATCATTTTTTAAATGTTAAGGAAATATTTTACTATATAAGAATATAATAAAATATACTTATTTTTTATGTTTCAATTTCACAAGTACAATTTCATCCTCTGGTTTTTCATTGATAAATTTCTAATTCATCTCTTACTCCATGAAATGAATATCTTAAAACAATTTTTTATCCCTGAAGCACTAAAATTTACATTTAATGGATCATAAGATATTTAAATCAAGTTGTTAGTATTTATCTAACTATTTTTCAAAACCAAAAAGGATCGAACAATTTTTCCAATGAAATAAATTAATCTATATACCTAAATAGTAATTGCATTTGTTCATCATTAATATTTATTCATCAATTTTTATCTAAAAGAAAATACATATTAACCATGATATCACGTAGTCTAGTTGTAGGTGATGAACCCTTATCATCCATCGGTCAAGGGTTCAAGACATGAGGCCTTTCTAGATGCATAGGAATGTCACCCTTCATTAAATTTGTCCTTTCTTAAACTATATTTATATAATTTCTATAACATTCTCCACGAAAATATAATGTACATCCGTAAAATACATTTTTCATTAAAAATATTTTTACTAATGTTTTCAAGATAACAATTTTTTTTAAAGTTAAATATTCATATTTAACTATTATTACAATGTCATTAATGATTATATTAACCCAACTGGTTACCAATTCCTTTAAACTTTTTCCTATAATATTTAAATGAATTACACCTCAAATAATTTTTTTACAAAAACATATATATAACCAATGGGTTGTATTTCCATAAATTTCTCTAAAAATATCTTTATTCTTGGTATAATCCCATAATATAAAACCCAAAATACGTTTCTAAGACATTAAGATTATATTCAACCTTATACTCATTACCAGTGATGGTATAAATAACTTTTAAGTTAATGAATACATTTATACTTATAAAATTTAACAAAATCATTAGATATTTCATTATTCTTATAAGAAAAATAACATTGAAATAATACTTATACAATTTATTTCTTTAATCAAAGTACATAAATACTTCATCTTTTTTATTTTCACTTAGGTACATCCTTTGTATAGGGTTTATCCTAGTTTATTAATTATTATTATCTATTCAAATATTTTATAAATATCTGTAAAGAAAATTTGGATTATCCTAAGAAAAAATGATGTGAGTGTCAAAGCAGGTGTGTATTAAGGCCCATTTTCATGAATAAACTAATGAGAGGGTCAATAACAATGTTCTCCTTTCTGAGTTATTACCCCTGTGTAAATCTATTTGCGAACCACATCCACTTATAGTATCGATACATTGATGTATTTCCAAAAAATAAGCACATAATCTATTTCTTAAGAGAACTTTAGGATGTTCTTCTATACATACCCTCAAATTTTATCATAGGGTTATGCTCTTTTATCTTTATTTTCCTAAAACTAGTTTCTAAGGTTTCTACTAGACTAATTATGATACTAAATTTAGAAACCTCGAGCCCAGTAGATTGAAGTCTATGCCACCTCTATTACACAAGAATAAGATATAAGGAGTCACATCTTGGAGGTCCGAACAGTTTAGTAGATTTGGTAATCTAGATACATACATTATTCCTATATTACATTTGAATATAAAAAATAAAATATATATTTATTTAGAATGATATTATTCCCAATATCATATCATTTCTTATCATTTATGAAAAACTTCATGGTACACTGGGGAAAGGAAACAAAACAAGGGTGATCTCAAATGTTTAGTAATGGATAAGTATAATGGAATATATAATAAAGCCATAAGAATAGTAAATATCAAAAGGTAAATAACTAAACTCACATTCCATGTAATAAATAAACTTAGAAGAATGTGCATCTAGAAATAATATCAAAAAAATCTCAGGGATAATAATTAATATGGAAAGGTAAATAACCAATCACACATTCCATTTAATCAATAACTTCAATATCATAATTTGATATATAATAATCAAAAAGGTAAGTTAAATCAACTAAAACACATTCCATTTAATCCATAAACTAAGAATGAAATGCATCTTGGGAAAATATCATTATGAAATTATCATGTCTAATAATAATTGAAATCTTAATTAAGGTAATGCGTAAATATTGGATGCTATGATCATAGGCATCATGATACCTCTACCTGAAGAAATTTCATATTAAAATATCAAATTATAGGTAGAAACCCATTTAATACTAGCCTAAATATTTTTCTAGTGAAACCTACCAATAAATAAAGGGGCTATATAATGATGGGCCCACCTATTTATGAAATTTCAAATCATTTATTGTATATCAAATACGTAATTTAATTTAAGAAGAATGTGGTTTATCATCAAATATCTATATTGAGTAATTAATACAGATTTATTAATATTGCCTGATTGAATTAAATAACTTTCCAAGTAGACCAAATATGAAAAAACAATATAATTATTAAGAAATAATTTTTATTTTTGGGGGAAATTTAACGTTCAATGATCATAGGAAAATGAATAATTCAGAGGAAAGTAAATTAATAGAAAAATTATGCATGGAAGATAATTTCAACACTTTCCTTGGTGAATATAATCATAAAACATTCAGAGGAATAATGATAATGGTATAAATACAACATATACCCTTTGGAGTATTAATTAAGGGTGGTAGTAATATAAGTATAAAATACCCTAAAAATACCCTAAAAATATTCTTGAGGAATATATACATTTTATTTTGAAAATCAATTTTTTAAAAATAAGAAAATCTAGAATATTAGGAGAAATATTTTCCTTAAAAACATATATATAATATTAAAAATAATGTTTAAAAAAATGATTTCCATTATGGTGGGTAATTTTATACATTCCGTACAGTTATGGAATGAAATTTCTTTTTCACTATAAAATGTATAGAAAGGACCCCTATTCGGAAAATGAAATGAATATTCCTTTGGCATTTTTGGTGAAATTCAAATGGGCATTGTTATCAAAACAACACAAAGATCCCAATGAACATTTATTTCAAAATTTTTGAAAATTTTATTAATAAATCATTTTGAAAAGGTTAAAAACAATTGGTTTTTTTAGAATACATAGTTTTTTATGAACACTGATTTTCGACCAAAGAGAGAAATTAAGACAGTTTTTCTAAGAAAAATATTTTATTAGTAATCTTATGTACTAAAGAGAGTAAAAATAGTACTATTACTTTAAAATATCATGAATCTAAAAGGATAATAAAATGAAATGGTTTTACTTATATAATTATGTCATAATTTTCTTTCAACTGAAATTCAAGAATAAATAATCTCGATTAGAATGATATTATTAAATAAACCCTAACAAGGATCATAATATTTCTGTGGGAATTAATAAATGAATCAATTATGTGTATAAAATTTAATTCCACAAAAAAATATAAATACAACATAATATAGTGAAAAGTCATTAAAAAATAATCTTACAATATCATTGAGAATGTAGGAGTAATATAAACCAACTATAAATAAGTTGAGTTATGAAATTTTTTTCCACTTGGTACCATTTAATCCAAATCCCCTTAGATAATGTAAATCAAATTTAAACATAATATAAAATAGATAATTAATTATTCATGATATTACTTGTCAGAGTGGTGTTATATAACCCATATTAAATAAATTTGGTTCATAACACTATGATACACCTCAATGAAATGAAATTGAGATGAAATCACTTAACTCACTATTCCTTTTGGTAGAATGATATTTATCCTCATTTATAGTGGTTTTAAACATGTTATTAACTTATAAATGTGAAACACATCTCTTTTCATACATATACATTATATAAAATTTAGGGAATACTTAAAACATTATACAAACATATGCTAAAAGACTATATTGGTCTAGTGCCTTTGGAAAGATGGAAACATAAACACCAACACATAAGTGAGCTACATTATCTCACACTAGGTTCTTATTGACTAACACCCTTCTTAGACACATAAAAAATAATACATATCTTTATATCTTGTTGGAATGGAAACATAAAAAGGGGTGAGCTCAGAATCTCTATAAGGGTATACTAGGGAGATATGTAAATATAATAATGAGAATATGGGTATGAGAATATGATAATGAAAAAAAATACCATATCATATATATGAAAGATCATAAATAGGGATCATGGACTAAATATTAGTAGTTCTTAAGGAATAAATCATAAGTAAATAATGAAGATATTCTATGAATGTGTAACATAGTAATATGACATAGAATTTTGGTAGACACACAAGCATTTAAAATGAATTTCATAGTAGTTAACACATTGCTTCCATGACCTTCTTGGTGGTATCATATCACTTACCATACCATATTGGTAGTCATGGTTCACTCCCATAGACATCTTAGTTGTCTAAGTTAACTCCCAATACTAACTTGGTAGTTATGGTCTACTCCCATGGACATATTAGCACTTAATGTTTACTCCCATGACCATATTAGTCTATCTCATGAGATATAAATCTTTACCCAATGTATTGGTGGGAGATATTTGTCACACACCTCTCATAGTAAAATCATACATAAATGTTCCACTAGATCATAAATAATCATATCATACCAGATGAAATGAAATTGGTTTCATAAACAAGTAATCATATCTTAACTTATAAAAAATTTACAGGTTTCATAATAATTTCATCAAAATCACTACCCATGAAAAGAATATGGTTTCAAAGGAATATAACCCATGAAAGAGAAATGTGTTTTATAAACATCATTCCATAAAACGATAAAACATATAGAGAAATAAGAATAATGTAATCATTTAATCACATCTATAAAAATCCATGGTTAGCACCAACTGATGTTATCTTAATGGAAAATAATTTTGAAATATCTTTGAAAAATATTTCTTGAGGAAAATATCCTTTCTGCATTTAAAAACACCATTTAAAACACGACATTTTTAACATACTTTTCATAGAAAATAGATTTTGAAAACAATGTAGTATGGATTTAAAACCATAAACAAATTTGAAATATAATTTCATTAAAAATTATCTTTAAATATAATCTATAAATAAATATATTTTTTGAAAATATAGTTTTGAAATAAAAAACGATTTATGACCAAAGAGAGAAATATGTTATGATTTTCAAAAAAAGGTTTCTTAAATATCTTAAGTATAAAAGGGTGATAAAATGGAACTAAAACCTGAAAATACCATGAATAAATATAGGATAATAAAATTAATGAGTGTTCTTGGTAGATGGATCATAATATTTCTTCAGTGGAAACATGACCATAAACTATCTCAACAAACAATGAGATTATTTGAATAAACTCTTACCACATGGTAACATGGGATAACACTCTACATGTAATAAAATTAAATAACATGAAGATGTAAATATCATTAAAATAAGTAGATTCATGATATATCATGTCAAATTCACATCCGAAATGAATGTACGTTCGTAACAAAACATGTCTCTCAAAGAAAGAATATTGAGAACAAACAATCTTACCGATTTGGTAACATTTGAATCCTAAACCCCATGAAAGAAATATCATATAATGGATTTGTAAATAGAAATAAATTTAATAATAATAATCATATAATAAATTTATGGTAAGTAAATACACCACACAAAAAAACAAATATTGGTGAAAATGGCATGTATCTCACGAATATAAAAAGTGATATGAAATTCCAACACCTTGAGTCTCACATGTCACATGTGTCTTTATTTTTCTTAATAACTAAATTATTTTATTCATTTAAATTCATCAATTTTTTAATGTTTATTATTAATTTTAATTCACTTATTACCATGTTTTATATAACTACATAGACAAGTAAGTATAAGCAGGGTATTTTAATGAAATTCTGTTAATGTGTTAAAAATGACTTTGGTTTGTCAACTATGGTCAAAGGGGTCATTATATAAACTAATCTTGAATAATAATAATGAAATGATTATCGTATTTATACATAAGTTACACATTTAAAACCAATAAATAATGATGGTAATGAAAAATGAACCCACAATACAATTATGGTAACGGTAGGGCATACAAACATATGAACGATATTTCTGTTTTATTGTCGTTTTAATGGAAAGAAAGTAAATGAAAAATATTTATATATATGTATATATATATATATTTATATATAATTACGATAATATCATGATTATATCATATATATATAATATAAGTTCACTAATATCATACTTAATATATTCCATGTAGAGTGTGAATGAATCACATCATGTTGAAGAGGTGGTAGTCCACTAATCTACAAACGATGTTATCAGATTTACATAAGATGAAAAGTATAAAGGTATTTGTTATAAAATAATTATATAATTATAAATAAATAATAAGTAATATATATACCATATATAAATAATTTTTCCATAACAATTTCCAACCACAAAACACGGTAAATGAAAAAATGAATAATCATCATTTGATGAGGCAGTAGTTCACCATACACATAAACCATATTTTCATTTCCCATTAGATATATGTTTGTGTATGTTTATGTACAAAAATTATCATAATAAATTCTGATTATATTTGTGAAACTGTTTTTGTGGTATAATCGTGGATTAAGTATATCTGAGGGATGGATAATGAAAATAAAATAAAGGATCTTAAAGAAGGAAGTTACCTCTTATTTGGGTAACGACTTCTGGTTTTCAGTATAGGGAAAACTTTGATTGATTTTTGGTCATAAAGATACTTCATTTATAAATGAAGGCATTTTGGGGACTTAATTTGGTAGATCATGGATGAACCTAAGAGATTTTAGAGGTGTGATGAAGTGGGGGGTGTGGTGGCCTTTTATAAGGGAGGGAAAGGACTCACATGGTATTTGAAAAAAAAGTAATATGTACAAATGATATTAGATAAAAACTGTAATATAAAAACAAAAAAAACTATATAATGGTATGTTTATGGCCTGAATATGTCCATACAATGGGTTTTGGACAAGTGACTTTGTCATTTTGTCCCTAACGTTTAAGGTTTAACCCCTTGATACGCTTAATTTTAACTTATTCATTGTAATCAATTTTAATCACTTTAAAACAAAATTATAGTAAAAATTTATTTTTATATTATTATTGTAAAAATATCATACTGATTACAGTTGTATATGTAATTTTTTTGAAATTCAATTCACATAAGTGGAAAAATTATAGTTAATCCTAATACCACAGACGTAGTGAGAAAGCAGGTTTTAAAGTGAGAATATATAAAAGTATATAAATATTTCATATCTAAGTATTATAGAAAAAGATTAAATGGATCTAAATTCAATTAATATATGTGTAACTTGAGTAATTTTACTTAAGAAAAATTAAAATATAATTTAACAATATAAAAAAATTATACGAAAAAACAGTTTAGATTTAAAATTCAGTATTTTTCACTATTAATCCAAAAATGAAGTATCTCAAAAAAGTCTCAAAAATTCACTCTAAGATAATTTTAACATTCTAAAATAAAACATTTTCCAAAATTAATTATATTTTTTTCACATAATTACATGAAATTCAGTTCATTTGAGAAAATATTATTTTTTTGAAATATTTATATACTCCCAAAAATTACATATTTCATTATGAATAATTTTTTTATATGAAACCATTATATATAAAATTTTAAAATTTTTCATTAATTTTCATACTACTATATTTAATGGCCACTTATAACTATTTTTGTTAAATAATTATAATAATAAAGTGTTGTTTTGTCAGAACTCAGTTTTGCTTGTAACGCAAGCCAAGTTAGTGTTGCGTGTATAATAAACTTGATTTGGTGCTGTGTTAAAAAAGTTCAAACATAATTATCTCATATAATAAAAGATATATTCATTATATTGTGAAATGAAAAACATCATAAATAATAACTTAATTTAACGAAAATATTTCACAAAATCTCAGGGTGTTACAGTGTAACCCCCTCAAAAATAATTTCTCATAGAAATTCATCTGAGTTGTCTGTGGTTTAATACATGAATGTTCCTTCCATAGAAACCCACATCGTATAAATGTACACTGAAAAATCAATTAAAAATTTAAGGTTATAACCATAATGGTTATCCAAGGTAACTTATAACTAGTTCCCCACAAATGATAACATAGTTTGGAAGTGAGAACATGGGCATTGAAGAGAAATATAACCATAATGTTATGATGGTTAATGATAGATAAAAATGTCAGGAGGCAGTTAACAATCACACAACATAAATCTGTGATCAACTAAAGGACCATTTTATTGATTATAAATAAAGGCACTTGGAAAACATTTTTTTTTCAAGATCCTTTCCCTACAGTAGAATAATTTTCATGAGAAGATATACTTACTTGATTCAGTACAATCTCATCATTTTTTGTTCCATGATTGATTTCCATGACATATCATATTAGAATAAATGATGTTGAATTTTTCATTCTTGAATAATTAGCAGATCATGAGATAAAATGATTAATAATTCTATCAAAACAAAATGTTATCAAATGTTATCCAATATGCCTAAATACTCAACTGGAGAGATAATACATTAAAATCTAAAACCATATCTATTGTTTAAATTTAATAATTAGATAAATATTTAATCTCATAACCCTTATAAAAAATGAAAATATAAATCATAAGAAATAAGATCTTTAAATTATCTTAACATTGATTCCCCATATATCATAAATTTTCTCTTTTCTATCACATACCAAACATGTGAATACCATCAACAATTATTTTCTTGAAACATGGTAATAACCTAAATTACTATTAATACTTATTTAATACATTAATTTAATCTTATTCCAAACATTATTGTCTATATTCCTTAAATCCAAAAATTCTATAAAATTCACCAATGATATCACAAACTTCTATGTTAGAAAATCCTTTATCAAATCGAAGGAAATCAGCACAGTCTAATTCACTTATTGATTTACAACTTACGTTTAATCAAAACATGATTATCATAATATAAGGAACATATTAAGGGTTATATTCCCTTATGCAAAATTTCACCTTGAAATTAATTCACTTTTACAGTCCATTAGAAGCATTCATAATAATGTTGTAAATCCTTAGTGAAACAAATAAACCGATCAATCCATGTATGTTTCACCAAACTTATTGAGTTCAAACACATAAAAACTATGATTATTTAACTTATTCAATAATCCATAATAATGAAACCTCATCCTTTTACATAATACCACTTTATGTTCATGTTTTATATATAGTATCATCATCAGTAGCAATATAACCATTACTCGTACCACTTTGCAGATTTTCTTCTTGAGCATTCTACTTAGGACATCAATTTTAATAATGACCATAATCTCCACATTTAAAACATTCAAGACATGATAATACGTTATGGAGGAGAACATTTTTATATATTTTTTTAACTGAAATTCTCATTTTCCTTTTATAGTTACTTTCTTTCTATTCTTCTTTTCCACAGTAAAGAATGTTATGTTCCTCTAAGACATTAACTAGGGTGATTACTTCCACATTATTGACATAAGGTGAACAGAATATTCTTTTTTTCATGGTATCCATTTTTCCAACTCTTAGAAAACTCTTTCCTTATATTCATTGGTGAGTCCTAGTGTTGGTTGAGGTGAACATTGTTAATCCTGATCCTTGAAAATAGATTAGGATTAATCACAATATCGTTCACCCAAGTGATCTTCCCATTTGACTACTCATTAGAAAATTTTCCATCAAATTCAATAGTAACCATGTTCATTATCGTTCCCTCCATTTAATAATATGAGAAAGAACAATTTGAGAAATAATTATAAAAATATAAAACCACATTGTCTAAAAAAATTACATATAGGATGCCTAAATCATAGGTCCTACTTTAATCTAAGAAACCATATGCTTATCCTTGGTTATTCAAAGTAATATTCTAATTATATCCTTCATGATGGTTCATAAATATATTTTGAATTACCAATGAATATCCCCCATTAATGTCAATCCATGTGTGCAATAATGTCCATTTCGGTTTACCAGGTTACATCAGGTCAGTCCCTACACAGCTAATCTGAGGTATTACCCCTAAGAACATCTGTGTCAGAGATATATCCACTTGTAATATCCAAAAATAAATTTATTTCTATAAAAACACTCTCTATATCATTTACCAAAATTTCTTGAAATTTTCTTATACTTTTCATTATCCTTATAATTATCCTTACAGACACCCTATACATATTCCTAGAAATATTCCTAGGGATATCTCTAATTTTTTTAATCCCAATTTCCAAAGGATTAATAAACATTCACTCTGATACTAACTATAACGACCCTCAATTTTCATACATAGATATTACATATCATTCTTCTAATACATAAAACATTATATAAATAGATTCCCAATGACTGTATTAGTCTTTTCCTTTGGAAACATAAACACTGGTATAAATGTGAGATATATTATCTCTTACTAGGTTCTTCTTGACTAGCATTCTTCTTAGAGACATCAAACAAAATACATATCTTCATAACTAGAGGAATGGAAATATAAAAAAGGGTGAGATCTGATTCCAAATAAAGGTAGACAAGGGAGATATGTAAAAATAATCATGATCACAATGGAATGAGAACATGATCATTAAAATGAAACATTTTAACATATATGTAAAAGACCATAAATAAGATTCATGGAATAAAGATTTCCAGTTTATAAGATAGGAATCATAAAAAAATAAAGAACATAAATCATGAAACTATAATAATGGAATAAGACACAGAATTTCGGTAGACACATAATTATATAAAATTATTTCCATAATAGTCAAGGCATCACTACCAAGACCATCATGGTAGTATGGGGACACTTCCCATACCATCTTTGTAGTCATGGTTCACTCTCATGGGAATATTAGTTGTATGAGTTCACTCGACATACCATATTTTAATTCATGGTTCACTCACATAGAAATATTAATATTAAAGGTTTCATCCAAAGTCTATATTATTCTATCTCATGGAATAAAAATATTTTTTCAAATGAATTGGAGGGAGATATAGGTTCCACCTATATTATAATGAAATCATACGTACATGTTCCATAAGATTATAAAAAATAACATCATATCTAATGAAATAATGTTGGTTTCATAAATATTTATTAATATAATAAGTTGTGAAAAAGATAATGTTTTTATAATAATTTCATCAAAATGACAACCTGCGAAAGAATTGGGTCAAAATCATATAACCCGTGAAAGAGAAACAAGTTTCATAAACATAATTCCATAAAAACATAAAATATACAGAGAAAAAATATTAATGGAAAAATTTAAAATATTCCCCATAAAGGAATTAGTAACACTGATATATGTCATTTTATATGGGAAATAATTTTGAAAGATCTTTTAGAAACATTTCTCGAGAAAAATATCATTTCACTATTAAAAAACTCATTTTAAAACATAAGACATTTTTAAAAATCAATTTCTTAGAAAAAAAGTTTGAAAAGTTATAAATGAATATTTTAAAACCTTATAACATTTTAAAATACGTATTAATTGAAAATGATATGCAAATATCATTTAAAAACAATTTTGAATGCATTTTTTAAAACATGGTTTTTGAAATAAAATAGATGTCCGACTAAAGAGATAAATACATTCATAATTTCATAAAAACATTTTATTAAATATATTATGTACCAAATATTGGTAAAATGGTACTAATACATGAATATATAATTAATAAATAGAGTATAATAAAATTCATGAGTGTTCTTTATATATGGATCATAATATTTCATCAATAGAAACATGACTATAAACAATCTTGACAAAATATGAGATTGTTTCAAAGAACTCTTACCATAAGTTAACTTTGGATAATAAACTCTACGTAATAAAATGTAATTAAATTAAGCTTGAAATATCATTCAAATATGGATATTCATTATATAACATGTAAAATACACATTGTAAAATAATGTTGGTTTATAACAAAACATGTGTCTCAAAGAGGAAAAATTGAGAAAAAACTATTTTAAAGATAGGTTATCATTTTAAAGATAAAAAAATGAAATAAAGATCATATAATGGATATGTAAATAACCATAAATTTAAGAATAATAATCATATAATACATTAATTTTTATTATATACACCACATAAATGAAAAAAGTTGTGAACATGAAATGTAACTCATGGATATAAAAAGTGGGATGAAATTCCATTACCTTGAGTGTGACTTGTCATGTGTGTCTTTATCTTCATGAATAATGAACTTTTGTTAATTAATTACTTTATTAAGAAATTTTTTAAGTGTATTTTAACTATTAATTCTCTTATTACTATGTGGTATAAAACTATATAAACAATTAAATTTCATTCGGGTGTTTTGCCCAAATTCGATTCATTTGTTAAAAACAACTTTGGTTGGTCGAATATGATTATAGGGGTAATTATATAAAAATACCCATAAAAATAATCATAAAACAATTTTAATATTTATATGTAAATTATACATTTAAAACCAATCATGAATTATGGTTATGAAAAAATAACCAATTTTTCAATCATTGAGACGGTAGGCCGTACGTACAAAAAAACACTATTTTCATTTTATTGCTATATTGAAGGAAAGATTGTAAATTATACGCAAACACACACACCAACATATATATATATATATAATTATTATAGTATCATTATTATATTATATATATCATATATTTTCACTAAAAAAATCCCTAATACATTTCATATAGAGTGTGAATGAATCAAATCACATTGAGGAGGCGGTAGTCCACTCGTCCACAAACGACGTTATCATATTTACAAAATATTGAATGTATAAAGGTATGTGTTACAAAAAAATTACATAACCATAAGTATATAATAATTATAATATATATCTTATATAAATAGCGTGTCGATCTTAATTACAAACCATGAATGGTGGTAAAGTAAAAACAAACAATCATCGTTTCATGAGGTGGAAAATATCTGTACACATAAACAATATATTCGATACCCATTTGATGGAAGTGTGTATTAGTTTAGTTTTAACACTTATGATAAAAAAATCATAGTATATTTAGAAAACTTCTGTTGTTTTATAATTATATAATAATGAGATTTTAGGGTGTGGATAATGAAAAAAAATATATTGAGGAAGGATGTTCCCTCTGCTTTGGGTAACTCCTTTTGGTTTTCACCAATGGGATTCCTTGGATTACTCTTTGAACAAAGGGAGGAATCATGGAGTATTGTAGGTTTTTTGGGAAATTAAATGGGAAGATATTTTCCGAATATAAGTGGTTTGAGTGGTGTGAGGAAGTTTTAGGGATGTTGGCCTCTTATAATAGAGGGATAGGAATCACTTGGTAATTTTAAAAATAAGTTGGGTGCACCCCTATTTCTTCCTAAAAATGTCATCAAAAAACACCCAAGATCAATTATGGAAGGTTTATGGATTAAAGATTTCTTGAAAATTGGTGTTATACATGTGAATTGTTAATTTTCTCTCTTAAGTTTATGGTCTAGTCACTTATTAAGCTTAATTTTACCTTAATCATTGGAATTAATTTAATCACTTTCACAAATATGTTTGGTAAAAAATTAAGTTAATATTATAAAAAAATAAATGTTATAATAATTATGACCATGTAGTTATTTTTTTTAAAATTTTATTCATATAATTTAAAAAATTATGTTTAATGCTAACCCTGCAGAGGTAGCTAGAAAGTAGGTTTTTAAAGTGAAAATGTTTAAAAGTTGAATAGGCTATTATATCTAAATTCTATATAAAAATAATAATATGAACTAAATTGGATTAATATATGAATAATTGATCTAATTTTTCTTTAAAAAAATTTAAAATATGAATTAAATATATAAATAAATTAGATGAAAATGTAGTTTTGAATTAAAATTCAATATTTTCAATATTCATCTAAAACTGAAGTATCTCAAAAAAACACAAAAATTAAACCTAAGATAATTATGAAATTTTTAAATAAAAAATTAATTTTATTTTATCAAATTCAATTTCTATAATTGTCTCAAATTAATTTTATTGTTTTTCACAAAAGGGCATGAAAATTAATTCATTTTAGAAAATAGTTTTTTTAAATAGATAAAGAATTTACAAAAGATTATATATTTAATTATCAATGTGTTTTATTTATATGAAACAATGATAAATAACATTTCAAAATTAGTTATTACTATTCAAATTACTAAGTTTAAATGTTATGTTATAAGTACCTTGTCTTAATATTTATAATAACAAAGTATTGTTTTGTAGAAACTTAGCATTGTGTATAACACAAGACATGCTACTGTTGTGTGTAGTGAAAGCATAATTTTTTTTTGGGAAAAAAATACAAAAATAATTCTTTAATATAAAACAATCTATATTCATTATTGCGTGAAATGAAAAATATAAAAAATAATTACTTAATTAAAAAAATATTACAAAAAAACACAGTGTGTTAAATTACTAGAACCATATTAATGTGTATGATATCATATATTATCCCTTTATAATATCTTATCACCCATTAACTATTATTATTTCATTATTTCCATTGTTTTGGGTGTCAATTTTATTTTTTTTGTCATGCATCTTTTGTCATGAATGATACATTTCATATGCATATTATATAGTTATTTAATCTACCAAATTATAATCATGACATAATTATCATATCTATAGATCAACTGAACTTTTTAATTAAATCAGGTAATATGGATATGATAAATTATGTACGTTACAATCATGGAGACGTTAGGTCATACGTACACATGTATAACGATTTCATATTTTAATGATCATTAGGGAAAAGATTCAAGTTATATTTTATCATTAAAGAATGATAAAAATATAATAAATACCATATTAACCCTTTAAATATACTCATATATATCATCTGTGTGGTGTGGTGATAAAAGAGGTTCATATCTCTTTGTGAAGGTTGTAGCTCACATGTATAAGAATGATGTTACCATATATATGTAAGTGAAAAGAAAAAAAATAGAATGATATATATTATACTTATATAATGATAAATATTTAATTAATATCATAATCATTTCATGTATTTTAACTATAATCATTAACATTACCCTTATAACCTTCCATGTAAAGCATTAGTTAAAGATAAATCACATCGCTTTATGAGGCGGTAGTCCATCGAACACATGAGCGATGTTATCGTATCTCTTATAGAATAGAAATTGAAAATTTTTATATGTTATAATTTCTTATAAGGTATAAAAACATTTTTAATATCATATATTCACTTTATATTTATCATCTTACCAGACCTTGATAGGTCCAAATGAAAAAACAAACATCATTAGTTCACGAGGCTGTAGTTTGTCATTCACACGAATGACAATTTCATGTCCCATTTGATGGTAGTGGATATGGTTGTAGGTAATTATATTTTTAAAACAATGTCCCTAAAAATAAAACAAAATGAGGATAAAATATCATCATGTTTTATTAATAAATGAAGGAGGTGGAGAAAGAAATAAAAAACGCCCATTGAAGAACATTACCTCTCCTTTGTGTATTATCCTTTTTTGCACCAAAATTATAACTATATTGGATTTATAACAAAACAAAGGCTTATTGGATGAGATTAGGTATGTTTTAAACTTTTTTGGATAGGTCTTGTCCAAAAAATTGACTGATGTTGTAATGAAAGTAGGATAGGGGTGACCTTTTATAAGTGGGGGAGATGACAAACTTGGTATTTTTGAAAAGAAATAAATGTTATCACATTTTTAAATGTTAGAAGGGTAAAATATGTGACATTATACATCCTTATGTGTTTAATGTTAGAAATATTTCCTTAAAATAGTTTTTATTCAATTGTATAGGTCAATTTTACCATTATCCTTTTTGTTTAACACCCGGTAAATCCATTTTTTTTACATTAACTATGATAATTAATTTTTATATTTTTAACTATTATTTATATAAAATTTTAAGTTGAAATTATTAGAAATTATATATTATGATGACTCAAAATATGGATCCCATTTTTTCAAAATATTGTTAAAATAAGTGGCAAAAGTTAATTAAATTTTAATCCTTCATATGCGATGAGAAAGCGAGTATTAAATGAGAAAATGTTTAGAAGTTTTAAATGTTTGTATATATAATGTCAATATGAAAATCATTGAAATGAAAAGAATTGGGTTATTTGATATATTATTGATCTAATTTTCCTTTAAAACCACTTATAAATATAATTTATCGTTATAAATTATTTAAATGAAATAATAATTTTCAATTAAAATTTAGTATTTTTCACTATTCATAAAAAATGAAACATTTCAAAAAATATCACCATTAGATAATTTTGATGTTATGATTTAAATAATTAATTAATTAATTTTAGATAAATTTCCTAAAATTGGAAAAAATTTATTATATATTATGTGTGGAATCCATGATTAAACTTCCATTTAGAAACTTACAGTTTTACAAAATAAATTTATTTTTTGTTTAAATGATTCTTATTATATTTATAATAAATAGATAAATTTAATTATAATTTTAGTAAGTACTACTGATACTCACCAATTTAATGTCTAGTTTCAAACTATCATATTAAATATCAATATTTTAATATTTCATTGTCGTTCTGTAAAACTCAGTCTTCTGTTTATTGTAAGATATCAAAGAAACATAATGTTTCATGAAAGATAAGCTAAACTTTGTCTTGTTTGTAATGAAATCTATTTAAGATACTAAATTTATTTAAAAATAAATTTTTACAGTCTCTGGGTTTCATATTATTATTTTGGTATGGTGTTTTATGTCATACATGCTATCAAGTAAAATTTCATTCTCTTAAAATATATTAGTGTTAAAAATTATTCACAATTCATTTGTAATGTGCAGGAATCAACCACAGTAAAATAAATTATAGGAAGTTCTAGGTATGACTTAAAGTGTGTATTTTTATTTAAAATTTATATTTTAGTAAAAAAGGCAAGTGATATACTCAAAACTAAGATAATTATTTTCGATTATTTCGATATATTAGGAATATGATTCATTTGAAATTTATAGAATTTAGTAATTATCTGTACCTCAATCTGAAACACGGTTTTCCCAAAATTACTCAAAATGTCCATTTTCAGTTTAATATTTACATTTTAGTTCAAAACATGTTCACTCAATGAAAAATGTTAAAACAAACTCAATTTTTTTTAATAATTTCTGAAAATTATTCATAAGAGAATTGTGACATGTAGTGATCAGTCTCATGTAAAACCAATGAACAATGTGAGCTGTATGACTCAAAGCGAGTGTTTTTATTTTATAATGAAATTTTAGTAAATAAACATGCGACTTACTCAAAACTAAGAAAATTCATTCATAATATTTTGATTGATTAGGAAAACATTCTATAAGTCATTTTTGATATGTAGGAATCATCTCTACCTCAATCTGAAGCATTGTGTGACCATTATTAGCCATTTTTTTGGTTTTAATTTAAAATTGTCATTTTTGTTTAAAACGTACATCACATAATCAAAAAATGAAAAAACACATTATTATTTGTTTAATACTTTAATACAGTGATCCACAATCATTTTTGACAAATAGGAATCATTAGTACCTTAATTTAAAACACGGTGTGATCGGTATTACTCAAAGTGTCATTTATCAGTTTAAAATTCCCAAATTATTTCAAAATGTGTGTTACTCACTAAAAACCAAGAAAAAACTCTCATATTGTCTTTATAATTTTGGAAAATTATTCATAAGTCATTTTTTATGTGTACGAATTAGAATCACATCAAACCAAAACATGATGTAACTGATATGACCCAAATTGTGTGTTTTTTGGTTAAAATTATTTTTTAGTAAAAAAATAAGTTACATACTCAAAACTAAGAAATATAATTAGGATTGTGTAATGTCCTGACCTATGGTCCACTTAACCCAAGCCCCGAGCTAGTAGGTCACATGTCCTTACGCTCGCCTCCATATATGTTGGAGGCTGCTGACTAGCAGTGAGGGAGTAAACATACTTCGGTGGGGAGACTCTACCCTCATATTAGAATGGAAAAATAGATATCAATATTATACATGCAACAATGGAATCATAATATAAATAGAAAGAATAATTAATTAGTGGAATAAAAATACATAACAGATATAATAAGCATGTGTGGAAGCATAAATTAACAAAAATTTGAATAAAAAAAAACCACTATATAGTTTCATATACATTGATTCATGGTGTGATAATATAAAAAAAGGGAATAGAGGACAAGCATCTAAAAAATATACAAAAAAACTACTCCATGGGAATCTTAAGTGTAATCTCTATCATCTTCTCATATATTCAATTTATAACCAAAATGTACCATCAGCATATGGCAAGGCCTTTTCCCTTATCCGTACCTTCAGTCATATAATCTTCCCAGGTGCTAAAGGAAGCATGAGTAGGGTGTGTGATAAAATTCTTTTTAGGCCACCACTAATTCTTTATATATGTAATCCAAGTATTTATTTTAAGTAAAATAATGTGAAAGTATAAATGAAATAATAAAGCAATGATGAAAAAATAAACTACTAGGCCGCTCAGGTTCTTGACGGACACCTAACAACACTACCTTCTTCAGCTCATCACTAGGATGACTGTTCGATGAATAAATATATATATTAATAATATATATAGTATATTAATATATTTAATCCACATATACGATGAAATTATGTGCAGACCTAAGTGTCCATATTCCAAGAATACTATATTATGGATATATTAGGGTGTAACTCAGACATCCATGACTAGTCTATTGAGACTATAAGATAAACAAAAGGATAAATTCCATACATTTCATAGTGAGTGGGATAATTCGTGCCCACCACTTGAAATGGTTAGGTTCTCTCATGTTAACACTCAAACAAGGGACATAATTCAACATGCCAAACGTCCAACAAGTGTCAGTGGTGTGAGATGTTATTATCAAATCCTGATGTAATAGAGCATGATATCATAATGCTCTATAGAACCCCTACCATCATACCAAAACCTCTATAAAGGCATAAACATATTTATTACATTTACCATGAGGAAATATCTCTCATGCTTCATATTCACCATTCCCTTATTTATAAAGAAGGAATAGTCACATTTATAAATAAAAGCATGAGGCACTACCTCCAAAACATCACATTTATCATGATAAAGGTAATCAAGGATTAATAATTGAATTAAATTAATTTTATTAAATATAAATTGGCATAGACATACCACCCATATAATTCATTCCATCTAAAGTGTTCAATTTAAAATGGGAAACCATCATGTAGTAGCAATTACACTTAATTAAACCATTCAATTATTCATAGAATGGAAGTTCTAATTTATAATCAATGTTCAATTTAGATGGTCACATAGTTTACAAGGAAATTTCCTCAATGGGAATTTTTTAGTATATGTTGGACAAATACTTAGTAGGTGGCTTGGTTTCAATAAACAATTCATATAACATGGGAAATTCATTTTAAAATCTATGTTAGAAGCTAAAAAGGAGTTCTGATCATCTGGAACAATTAACCACATGGGTTAATTTAACATGGCACACACATGGGGGTTTCTATATATATAGTAACCGTCCTATAAAATACTAAACAAGGATCAAAGGGTTATTATCGTGGTACAATGATAAATTTTATATAAGGAAATAAATAAGATGGTGACTCTTGGAAAAATATATAGCATGGAACAACGACATAGATATGATACATAAAAACTAATGGGGAAAATGAAGAGACCACTGACCTCAAGGTCATAGATGAATCCACACTCGATATCAACCTCATATTCTATGATTGTTTGAGGAAATATAATAAAATATCCAATGCTTAGAAAATAGGGAAAAGGCTTTTCAACTAAATATCATGATGGATTCAAATATAATATTATATATTAAGGTAGAGGATTTGAGATATCAGCATGAAAAATTCAGTGCCTTTGAAGGATATTAAATCACACTCCAGATGCGAGGGTTATCAAGGATCTAAGAAAATAGGAGAATAGGCCTTCAAGAGGATGAAATGGAGATGGCCTGCTGAAATGAGCAAGAGGAATAAAGAAATTATGTTTGTAGATTAAATAGAGGAAAATGGTCATTTAACCCTTAAAAACAAGGGTGCACAGTTTGGAAACATGATTGAAAAAACTATACACCATTCACCACATTAATGGGGAACCCCATATGGTTATGTACACTTTTTCTAACCATGGACAAACCATGAAAAACCAACTATCCAAAAACAGATATAGCACCACATAGCTGTGTTCTTGGGGTTGTACAGTTTCATACAAGCCTTGTGGCTCCATATGGACCTCTGTTTCTCCACTCACGGTTATAGGAGACCATGCAACCTGGGAGGCATAGTGTCCACTAACAATACAACTGAGTTATTTTTCCCATTTTCTAGAACCCCAGGCTTATAATGTTCCCCGGACTCTCTTGGGACCTTCTATAGGCCATAGTATAGTTTTAACAAGATTTAACCGTGGTTTCAAATTGAAAAAAAGAGTCTCACCTTAATCAATAGATGGTTTTTTACAACCTACCATCCTCAAGGTAACCCATCCACGAGTTTGACTTATGAGGTTAAAGAAGTATTATAATTGAAGTGTTAATTCTGATGAGGTTGTATATCATATTTCCATTCCCAGGTCTCATCTAGTACTCGTATGTGCTTCCATAGCACCTGAACTAAAGGAACTTACCTTCCTCAATGTGTCTTCATGCCCTAATCCATAGTATTAATGAGATACTCCTCAAAGAAAGAATCTACATCTAGTTCAACCTCATCAGGTTGAAATACATGTACGGGCTCCGGATAATATCAATGAAGCAGACATACATGAATTACCTCATGCATCGACTGGTTTTTTAAAAAAGTTCCACACTGTAAGCCCCTAGTCAAATCCGCTTCAGAACCTAAAAGGGTCCAATGAACCTTTACGAGAGATTACCCTACATCAGAATATGATTATGGACCAAAATAGTGTAAAAATTCTAGAGAACAAGGTCTGAGACCTTGATCTAGAGAGGTCACTGAAACATGTTGTCATATAACCACCGTTTGGACAGAGCTATCATCATGCACCTTCTGATCAGCTGGACATGCTTTGTAGTCTATTGTGTGATACATGGTCCATGAATATCTATCTCCCCTACCTCTAGCTAGCTTAGAGGTGAGCATAACAACCTACATTATAAGTCTTAATAAGGATCCATCTCAATAGTATCCTATTATTTGTTATTATAAGATATCTCAATCCAATGACAAGGACATACACTCATATCATTTTCTACAGAACAAGAATCATATGATCTATATATATATATATATCGGTTTTTGGGTGATAGGATTTGCATAGAGCATTTATGAACCCAAGGAATTATGCAACCCCTTCCATAATTGTGATCTAAAGTGAGCTTCTCTATCATAAATAATAGAATGAGGAGATCCATGAAGAGATGGTACCTCCCTAATGTACTAACTTCCTTGCTCAGCAATCATGAAGGTATCTTACAAAACTAAAAAGTGTGAAACATTTATTAGATGATCAACTACAACCCACACTATATCATTTTCATGAGGTGATCTGGTTAGACGAGTCATGAAATCCATTGAAACATCATATCATTTCTAATTAAGAAAGGAAAATGGCTATAAAATCCATTCCAAATGTTTTCATTTCACTTTTATCGACTACCAGGTGGAACACCAAGTGAAAAATCTGGTAATCTCATGATTCATATGAGGACACCAGTATTGGCACCATATATTTTGATATATTTTGGTGAAACTGTGTTAAACCACCCCTGATGTTGTATTGAATTCCCACAGAATCTTCTCCCTTATATCTACTGGTAACCATAAAATCCCATGGAATAGTAATGTATCATCCACATCCATGGTACAATATAAAGAGTCATCTTTATATGAAACACTTTCTTATAGTACAAGGTCTTCAGGATGAGATAGTAACCTCATTATTACTCGTTCTAGAAGAGTAGAAATCACGGATAAATATGAGAGGATTGTTGGACCATAGTCCTCTTAAATATTAATATGGATCTCAAAGATTGAATATTTGAGATTCCATTTTCCAATGGATTCCTAAATCACCTGAGTTTGAGTCTTCTGGCTCTGGGAACCGACTACATCATTTCCTTTTACAGGCATGTAGGCAGGTCCAAAATCAAAAGACTGTATGTACTCATCCAACCTTCACTTCCTGATATTAAGATCTTGTTGTGTAAAGTTACACTCAAGGATTTTGTGATTAGTGAATACTATGAAATGATATCTAACTAGATAATGTCTTCAAAAACATAAGTCATGGAAAAAAACAGCTATCCTGAGGCCATACAATGGGTAGTTCTACTCGTGAGGCCTCAATTGACGATACTTGTTTGTGACGACGCACTCATCATGCATCTAAACAGCTCCAATTTAGATACCTGATGCATCATAGTTTATAATATGTCCTCTTCATTGTTCTATAATAATTAGTATCGACACTGAATTCAAATATTCCTTCAACTCCAAAAAGGATACTTCCTAGTCATATGAACACTCAAATTTCACACCCTTCTTTGTCAAGCACCTATGTGGTGCTGGGAGGTATAATAAATCCTAGACGAAGAATTAGTAGTATCTAGATAGTCCCAAGAAACTCCAAATGTAAAAGAGGTTCTTGGGATACTCCCAAGAAACCACAACTCTCACTTTCTCTATATGTACTAAGATTTCTGACTTCGAGATGAAATGACCTTGGAAGCGGTCTTTCTCAATCCAAAATTGGAATTTACTGATCTTAGCATAGAGTTGATTATCTATCATTTTATTCATCATGATTGAAAAAATATTGGAATGGTTGTGTTGAGAATGAGAATACACTAAGATATCTCCAAAAAAGACTACCAAGAATGAATCTAGATATTGGTGGAAAACCTAATTCATTAAATCCAAAAGGACAGAAGGTTACAGTTGTGAGCATAAACAACCTGAAAAGATACTAGTATAGACCATACCAACTCTTTAATGTTGTATGAGGTATGAATGATGACTTGAAACTCATCTAATGATAGTACAAACTCAATTATATCTTTTAAAACACTATCAATCCTTGGAGTTGAGGAAATAGGTTATCTATTCAAGGTATTGGATACTGATTCCGGATTATGAGCTGGTTTAAACGAGGTTAAACCATGAAAATTATGAGGGACCTATCTAACTTCCTAGAGAAATACATTGGTGAACCCCAAGGAGAAGTTTTGGGTCATATATTCCTTTAGCCTCCTCATCTTCCAACTACTTTTTGAGATCCAGTAGCTCCTTAGGTTCCATCCTATGTGGAGGAATGGTCACTGAAACTGCTCCTAGAATAAGCTCAATGGTAAACTCTACATCTCACACCAAAGGTAGAATAGAGAAGTCATCAGGAATGAAGTATCTGAAATGATCTACTATAAGAGAAAAAATAGTGGATCATAACCCCTGATCATCTATGAAAATATTGTCGATATAAGTTATCAAACTACCAAGCCTCTACTGCTCTGGTCTTGATCGCATAACATGAACATACCAGTCTTTATTATTCACATTATTACCACCCTCTAGTTATGAAAATTAACCCTACGACAATATCAATGAATTTAGGATATATAGGGTACTTTATAGTCTATAATTATGATTATATAAAATATAGTCATGTCAACGAAAAAAAAGGTTCCATAGAAAAAGGTATCCACCTATCTCGAGGGGATACTCCTTACAATGATGAATCCCCTCAGATCGAATACCTAACATGATAGTGTCTGATCAGAAGGCCAGACTCTCCATGATTTCCTTAGATGTAAATTAGCGAGACACACTTGTAGATAATAAAATAGATACTAAAGTTGAGGCGATAAGAATAGTACCATATACTATTGAATGTATGGAACACTATTCCTCTGGAATAGGCTGGACTGAATGTAATTGGCCTATACTGTGGCCCCGAGTCACTGTCTAATTTCCCTAAGCATGACTGCTCTACTGGCCCTGAGATTCATAGGTTTGACTTACTCTAACTCAACCACTACCTCATCCTGATCAACCAATGGTATTCTAGTTTCCTACTTGTCATGATCCTATTGGTCCCTCTCTTGAACATGGAGTGGGTCTAGATCCCCACTCACTAGGCATTGTTGTGAACATTCTGCAGAAATGCTGGATACGAACCATCTTTCTGTAGCCTCTTCACTCTAATAGAACCCATAAGAATTGTGGTTTATTATGTCTTGAATTCCCGCATGGGTGAAATATTAAAAATCTATTAGAGTTATGTGCCTAACTATTTCTACCTCCATGAGTAGTCTTAAAATGCATCATTCTCCCAAAAGATGAAGTATTGATCGATCTGGTTTTCGAACGACAAATATTCCTAGCAGCATCATCACTCATATTTTTCTCTAAATTAAGGAAATGGTTTATGATTTCAGATATATTGGTCAACCTAAACACATTAACCTATGATTTAATGGTGTATACTAGACCATCCTCAAATTTCCAATTAGTCATAAGATCATCACCAAATAGAAAAGGAGAGAACCACTATAGGTTAATGAAATGAGTAGAGTATTCCATAACAGGAATATTTCTCTACTACAGGTTCATGAATTCTATGTCTCTATCATCCCCTAGAGTAAGGCAAAGAAGTAGTCATAAAAGATTCTATGAAAATATTTTCAAACCATATTGTGATATTGATCTACCTAGGTGATAACATCACACCACCTCTTTTCATAATCATGTGACATATACCACAAAAGTATGACCCTCCTCTCTAGAGGAATCTCTAGATACTTGGATATAGAAATGATTGATTTGATCCATGACTTAGCAGTCTGTGATCTGCCATCCCCTTAAAATGAGGGAGGATGTTGCTGCTGGAATTTCTTAGTCAACTCTTCCATACTCGGGTTGGTCAAAAAACACCTTGAATATTCTAAAAATCATATAGGAAACCATCTTGGAACTGATATTCAATGACCATATAAAGTACTAGAAGAGGTTACATAGTTTTCCTTATAAGAGGGATCACTAGAAGATTATAGCCTCTTATTTAAAGAGCATAGTCATATCCTCTTTTTGGGAAATTTACTAGAGTACATCATGGAAGCATGATACTAAAATTCCAAATGTACTTCCTCTGAAGATATTTGGAAATTTAGAAGATTGTTGGTAGATAAGTTTGATAGGTATAAGTCCTTCCAATATAAATGATAATTTCACTCTTCATGCTACAAAATTCAGTTCTAGGTAGTACAAGAGACCATAATGGACATAAAAATGTAATAGATACCCCAATAGCCACTAATAAGGATGAGTTTAGGTCTCTGTATTTATTTCTCATTTATAGAATAACTAATTTCACATTAAAAGTCATCTTCATTATATATTTTTTCTTATTAAATTATTTAAATTACTTTAAAATTATTGATTTTGATGGATTTCAATTTCTAATAAATAAGGTCCAATAATCCTTATAATAAAAAATATAGCATCCACGTAACCCACACTATAACATGTTCCAACCAATGAATCCAGTGGGTTTTAGCTCAATGATTCATAATTTACTCCTTAAGGTGTCTACTTTAACCTATTCTAGATAAAACTATTAGGATAAAGAATACACTTTATGTGTCAATTATGTTGTCCAATCCCTGCAAGATGGTTCAACACTATTCAATACATATTCAAGGAACTAATAATATGAAATAGGAAAATTCATGATGAATGTAGATGTGACATGAAAAAAATTCAAGTCATATTAGTCCTTTTATACCAAAGTAATGCATGGACTAATGTAACACCATTATTTCATCAGGATTATGTGAAATAAATAATGATTTCAGTAATAACAATAATAATAACATCATAAGACATTTGGGTCACCCATATGTGAAGTTGTATAAACCATTTATAGAATAATCAATAATAACAATTTCCTATCCCAGGTAATTTGGGTTTCCCTAGTACACAAGTTATCTATGAGTAATCATAAAGTCAATTATAGATCCCATTAACTCCTCGTCTTCTGTATAATACCCAAACAATAAGAAAATGGATAATAATATGATGATACCACCTTCTAACATCCCAACTTAGGGTATACTTAACATTTTCCTCGAGCTAGTGTGTCACATGGCCTCAAGAATGCCTCTTTGTGTACCAGAGTCTATCAAACAACAATGAGGGTATAAATGTGGTTCGGTAGGGAGACTATACCCTCATATCCTAATGGAACGTTGGATAATGATAATAAAAATACAACATAAATACAATATAAAAAGACACAATAATAAAGAAGTGGAAGAATCGTATATAACACATATAATAAACATGTGTGGGTGAAAAAATAATTGTATAACTGAATAATAATCAAAATACACTAGGTAGTTTCATATACATGGATGCATGTTATACTGATATAAAAATTGGGAATAAAGGACAAGAATATAAAAAATCTACAAAAACAAAAAAAATCCGATCCATGAGAATCTTAAACCTAAGATCAGTCTTTTTCTTTTATGCTCCATCTATAAGAAAAATGTATCAATAACCTATAGTAGTTCCTTTTCCATTATTCCTACATAAATTCCTATAATATTCTCAGGTTCCAAAAGGCATCCCAAGTATGTTGTGAGATAAAAATACAACTATACCATCTCCAATGGTGTCTACACATAATACAAGAAGTTCTCAAAACTAATCAGTGTTTAGGTATAAATGAAATAATAATGTAATATATAATAAATGAAAAATCATGTTACTTAGGTTTCTGAAGGACACCTGATAACACTGCCTACATCAGCTCCTGGCTCGGATGAATGTCTAATAAATAAATATATATATGACAATAACAATATATATAGTGTAGTTATATATCTAATAAACCTATATGAACCATGTATGCATGGACGTTAGTGTCCATATACATATAATACTAGTTATTGTATAGATCAGGGTGTAACTCAGACATCCATGACCAGTCTAATGAGCCTATAAGCTCAAGAAATTGGGTACATACCATGAATCTCAAAGTGAGTGGGATATTTCATGATCATTACTCAATATAGTGAATGTTCCATCATGTCAACACTCAAACAAGGGATGCAACACATCAATCCCAACATCCAATTAGTGTTAGTGGTGTGAGATGTCATGCTTGACACCTGATGTACGGGATCATGGTACCGTCATGCTCAGCAGATCCCTTAATATCATACCACATCCCCTATAGAGGAATAACCATATTTATAACATTTATCATGAGTAAAATCCACTCATTATTCATGCTCACCAAGCCTATATATATAAATAATTCATAATAACATTTATTAATATAAGCATTAGGCACTACCTCCCATGTATCTCATTTATCAAGTTCATTGTAAAGAAAGATTCACATTTTAGTTAATTACATTTTATTAAATATGAATAGTCATGTCCATACCACCCATAAAGTAATTCCATTTAAATCATTCTATTAATTTTTAGAAGGTAACCCATCATGTACTATCCATTCCACTTAATTAAACAAATAAATTCATCTTCATAAAAAATTAATTTATTAGGCCGAATAAGACATCTATAAAGTCACATGATAAACAATGAAATTTAAGATATAGGAAATTCTAAGTATAAGTGGTCCAAGCACTTAGGAGGAGACTTGGTTTTAATAAAATTTTCATATAAAAAGTCTAATTCATAGTAAAATCTATGTCATTATCTAAAAAAGAGTTTTTATAATTTTGAAAGATTGACCAAGAGGTGAAATTTAAGTCAGCACACCCCGGGGGTGTCCATAAATGTGGGAAACATCCTCAAAACTACTAAACACAGATCAAAGGATGTGTATAATGTTGAGATGATCAATTTGATATGAATAACTCAATAAAAAATGGATACATGGAAAACCCCATGTGAGGAACATCCTCATATCTATAGGACATCTAAACTCATTGACAAATCAACGAGACCATATACCTCAAGGCTGTAGATAACACATCACTCAATATTTGTGTTAGATTCAGAGTAAGTTGGAAGAAATATATGAAACGGTCTAACAACATGATAATAGGTAAAATAGTTCTTCATATAAATAACATTATGGATTCAAAGACAAAATTAAATAAGAATAGAGAGGAGTCGAGACCTCACCATGATGATTCCAATGCACTAGATGAAGCTTGAATTAGACACCAGATGTGAGAGTAAAAAATGGCCAAGAAAGGAGTAGAAGAGGCCTAATGGAGGAGGAAAGGGGGATAGTTGGCTAGAATTTGTAGGAGGAAGAATGAAATTATGTTATTAGATTAATAAATTCCAAAATGGACATTGAAACCTTATAAAAAATGGCACATGGTTTGGCCGCATGGTTATCCAAACTTTTATCCAACCATGCACGATTCACCACCTCAAAGGCGCACCCTTCATGGTTAGGTTCTTTGTTTGTCTAACAATGTCCAAACCATACAAAAAACACTCTACAAAAATCAATTCATTACATCCTAACCATAAACCTTGGATATCATGGTTTCAAACAGACCATGTGGCTCCTAGAGCACATATGTTTCACCTTGCATGACTAGAGGAGACCGCGTAGCCAAGGTTTCACGGTGTCCAACAAATATAAGACCAAGTTGTTGTTCCCATTTTCTAGAACTAAAATCTCATAATGAGTCCCAGTATCTCATAAGACCTTCTTTAGGACGTATTACACATTTTCAAAGATTAAACCAAGGATTTTAATTGGAAAATGTACAAGTCTTACCTTCATGAAAAGATGATTCGTTATATATTTTTTTGATACATTAGGAAAATGATCAATATTTTATTTGTGACTTATAGGAGTCATCCACAGATAAATCTATTCTATTTTTTGATTGGTATGACCAAAAGTGCACATTTTAAGATTAAAATAAAATTTTAGTAAAATATATAAGTGAAAAATTCAAAATTAATACATTTTAAAAATAATCCATATGTCATTTCTGATGTGTACGAATCAACCAAAAATCAATCCGATGAATGTTGTGACCATTATGAATCCCTAGGTGTCTTTTAATATACAATTAACTCGTTATGAAAAAATAAAAGTTACCAAATGAAAAATGATAAAATTCAATTGTATTGTTTTGATACTTTATTAAAATTATTCATTAGTCATCTTGGATGGATATGAATAATATGCACCTGAATCTGATAACCAGTGTTCTTGATATGACTTAAAGTGTATGTTAATAGTTTCAAAATGTCATTTTATTTCAAAACATCTATCAAACACAAAAAATGGATAAACAATTCTCATATTATCTTATTAATTTAGGAAAATTACTCATAAGTCATTTGGGATGAGTTGGAATCAGTCTCACATCAGATTGACACATGATGTGATCGATATGTCTCAATGGGCATGTTTTTAGTTTAAAAAAATATTTAATTAAAAAAATAAGATACTTTAAACCAGGAGAACCCATTCAGATTGTTTTGATACTTTAGGAAAATGATCTATAAGTTATTTGTGACATGTAGAAATAACCCACACCTCAATCTGAAGTATATTGTTACTAGTATTTAAAAAATTGTGTGGTTTAATTTTAAAATCATCATTTTTAGGAAACAATTTTCACACACTTATAACAAAGAAAAAACATTAAAATTGTTATGATACTTTGGGAAAATGATCCAATACTCAATTTTGATGTATATGAATAAAACTAACCTCAATCTAGTACAAGTTGTTTCTAAAATGACTCAATGTTTCAATTATGAGGATAAAATTTATTGTTTAGTAAAAAACATGTGTCACTCACATAAATATTATAAAATGTGATTGAATTGTATTGATAATTTATGATGACCCATAATTCATTTTTGACATATAGAAATTGGTTGCATGTCAATTTGACACATGACATGGTTAGTATGACTCAATGTACATTTTTTCAATATATAAGTGGAATTTTATTTTTAAAGACGTGTCACATTGATAATACTTATAAAATGAGATATGATTCTTTTACTACCATTTTATATTATATTAGTTAATTGATTTCTTTATTATTTTTATCTTATACCTATTTAGATAATTCTCATAGATATGATGTTTGAAGAAACAAAGGGAGTGAATATTGAATATATACTCTAAGAAAACAAGACCTCTTGAATTGGATCCCATCTATAGTGAGTTTTTTATCACCACAGATTAGATCCTATTCGAGAGGATCTTCTTTTGAGAGCAAAGAGAAATAGTGTGATGTGTAATAGTCAACTAAAACACAATATTAAAAATAGTGTGCTTAGTATGATTCAATGTTTTTTAGATTAAAATTGAAACATTGTGTTTAATTTATTTTTTTATAGTATTACTAATAGTAGAATTTATTTCTTATACTAGTTAATTCCCTTAATTTCACTAAAGTGGTATTTTTAGAAATATCATGATTGGGTTCTGGGGATAAAGAAAAAGGAACATTGATGTTTTTTGAATGTATGTTATATTTTTAATTGATCATGTAATTGTATAAACTAATGTTAGAAATGTATATAATATAGTGTTTATTTTTTATATTTGTTTTGTAAATTTTATTCTAATTAATTTATCTATTTTCAATCTATTGTTTCTATTTTTCTCTTCCATAATGTTCTGAAATTTTAACAGCATTCTATAGCAGTATGCCCCTTTTTCAGCACTTATTATAATGATGATAAAGTGATGGTTTATTAGCTCTACTAAAATTTCACATAAAGGGATCCATTATCACCACTATTGAAGGTGATAATAAATGATTACTTTGTCATCACTTTTCATGTGATAATATAGGATCCAATTATCATCTATTTTAGTTGTGCTGATAAAATATCTATTTATTAGTTATATATAAAAGAGTTGATAAATGGGGTCCTTTATTAGTGCTTAAAGAAGTGCTAATAATGGAAAATTTTATCATCACTTTTTGAAGAACTAATAATGTATGAAAGTTTTAGCACATTTCTTGTGCTGATAAAATGATAGAGAATTTAATCATGCTTTGGTATTCAAAACATTTTTAAACTTACAATGGCTAATTTTAGTGGTGTAAAATTCCTTATTTATAGAAGCCAACATCACAACATACTATATTTCTCAAAAAAATAATGATTTGTCATAAGATTATAATTTAGGTATAAATATGATAATTATTTCATGATAATTATTCAGAAAATTATGGGACCATGATCAAATTATGTGAACCAAAAAAAAGAAATCAAAAATTATATGAAAATAAAAGCAGTCATTACCCAAGACACAACTTTAGCGTGGAATTGATAATAAATAAGTTATAAAAGGACATAAGTAAAAACTTTATGGTATGATATATTCATGTGTGGTTATATCATATAATTTTAATAATTTTTTTTCATGTATGTTTTTAATAAACATATATTTATCATTTTTAGGTTTGAATGAGTAGAAAGGAAGTCTATAATTAAGGTGTGGGATTTATAGACTCTATTTTATTTCTTGGATACATAGGAAAATTCAACACTTGTTTATTTTGGGCAGTGTATATACTAACCCTTTGATGTGTTATATAATGAATATATTTATTCTCATGACACTAAAATATTCATTTGATGTTATTCTTTAATGTGGCTTACGTTTCAAAATATTTCTATAGCAATAAAGGATTTTTGTTCAAATTTTTCATCTTTGAGACATATGTTATGTTATGAACCTATATTATTTAATGATGTGTTTATATATCCCCTTTGACATGTAATATAATTAATTTTTTATCCTGGTTATATTTTAAGTCTGATTTTGTTTTATTACAACATGGATCTTATGATTCAAAGTTACCAAAGTGGTAATTATTTTATTTTACAATCTCATCGTTTATCGGGATTGTTTTTTATTATTTTTTCGATGAAATAATTTTATTATACATCTCTCAAGAAACTCATTAATTTTATTATCCAATTGTAATTTATTATATTTTCATGTAATAGTACCGTTTTTACACTATATCGTACTAAAAATAATTTAAAAAATATATTTATGATAATCCATTTTTTTTCTATATTTGGTTATAAATCTATTTTCTTCCCTAATTATGTTTTATAAAAATGGGTTTTAAATCATTTTATTGTTTTCTTATGATTTTTGAATGTAAATTTTTCCTATGTTTTACTTGTAAATTTTTTTTGAAAGGAATATACATGTTATCTTCTAAACAATTCCCATTTATATTTTATTGAAAATGTGAAAGGAATCTCTTTTTGAATGTGTAAAAAATTAACAAAACATCCCTTTATCATGACCATTATATTCATTGAACAAAACATTATATGTTTTCAAGTTAATTTAAAAACAAATTTATTTTTATTTTTTTAATAATTTAAAATGTGTTTTTCAAAGAATAAAGGATATTTTCCTGTAATATTGTTTTAAATGATTTATCAAAATCAATCTCTATCTAAAATGATATCCTTTGATGTTACCTTTGATTTATTAGTGATATAAAAAACGATAAATTTCATATTATTTATTTTAATGGTTTATCATGATAAGATATTTTGGACTCCCACTTCTCTTCCATAGGTTGTGCCATGATAAAACACTTATGAAAGCTGCATCATTTCATGGGTTATGTTATGATGAAATTATGAAATGGTTAAGAAACCTATCACTTTTCCATAGGTTATAACATTGTAAAATGTTTGTGAAGCCCATTTGATTTCATGGGTTATGATTTGATGAATATTTTACGATTTTATGACACACATAAATATGTTCTTTATTATGACAAGGGTGATACCTATATCTGCCTCCAATGCATTGGGTATATATTTCTCTATAATGTGATAGAAAAGATTGGAACATGGAGTGAACCTGGTTCTATAAGGGAATTTTTCCACTATGATTGTTTTGAGTGTGAGCCATGGAAACCATGATGGTTTTCGGAGTGAACCCATAACACTTTTAAGAAAGGGTTACCACTGGAGATGGTGGTGTTTCCCTCACAGGAGGTGTCTCCACCAAGGTTTGTGCCATGATATGTGTTGTAAACAAAACATTACTACTAAGGAAATGATTTTCTATGCTTATCTATATTACAAAATTCTATGTATTATGAAAATATTAGGATCTCATGACTCATGTTATTTTATTTCTTTATGATTCATGTCTTATGAAATACCAAAATTTATGTCATGACTCAAGATTATGATCTTTGATATATAGGGTTTGTTTTTCAAATTTTATTCTCATGTTATCATGCCATTTAATTAATTTTATGCTTATGTATCTCTTTTTTTCACTCTTAGTAACAATACGAGCTCATGTTTTCTTATGTTTACTTTTCATAAGTTATAAATAAAGATTTTAAGCATGGTATGTTTGTGAAGAGTATATAATTGGAAGATCATTATGGGAGACATTGATGATCTATTAAGAATTAATAAGATTGTGTTCCAAGTTTCCAATGGAACAAAACTATTAAGGTCCCCAAGTATTAGTTTATGTAATTTGAAGAATAATATTTTACGAAGATATAGTATCAATGTATTAGAATCCTAGTATGTTATACTGTCAATATGAAATAAAATTTTTCATACATGGACATTAGAATAGCAATATGATATTTAACATCAACCTTGAGATTCTATTTTTCAGTAAATGAAAAAGGTGCATCTTTCTACATTGGTATAAAATTATTGTGGCTTCATAAATCACCTATAATCCAAGATAAAAGTGATAGGGTATCATTATATTACTACATATATTGTAATTCAAATCATATATGGTAGGAATGCTCTTAATATTAAATGCATTGATAATATCCATCAAAAATAATATAAGGAAAAAGGATAGGGAACGACACTCTGATACCAATTTAATTTCCAAGGAATATATACACCACTGAGAGTGGGGTTGAATTAGTGGTGATATTTTACCATTTCCCTTATCCTAAAATTAACCACTATAACCTATTAATGTTATTTATCCTCTAAAATCTATAACTCGACCTCAAATGTATGTAATGATAAAAAAATAATGGAAGGCACACAGATTTATACTAGGTTTTGTCCCAATGTGTGTACCTAGTCCTTCTATTGTAAATTATTCTCAATCCCTGGATATACACTACATAATGAATATGAAAACAAATGATCCAATAGTTTTTAAGATCCTTCTATATCTTGATAAGAAATATTAATAGTTCTCACTAGTTGTAAAATTTGATTCTTATTCAGATCCAACACAATATTAGAATATCAAAATATGACCACAAAAATATCTATATATATTAAAATTTATATCCATCCCCAAATCCTCCATATGGCTTCTCTATATAACACTCCTTTATATAGTATAGTTTTGTAAATTTCTTATTAATCTGAAAAACATTGTGTGGAAATGATTTATCATGAACCTGTTGTTCCAATATTATTAAACTATCATCTTTAGAAGGGATATCTATAATTATCATAAATATCTATCTCAATCACATAATTTCATAAAGATACTTCTCCCATTTATATAATCATATTTCCTCCAAAAAATAAGCTGTAACCATAGACTTTAAATTTTAATTTCTTACTTAAATCATTTTTCATATGACTACATTCAAAATATCTGTACCAATTGGAGAAAACAATATTTGTCAATGTTTTCTCAAATCATTGAAATATTTATGAATGAAAAAATAATAGTTCAATATTTTCATTATGTATGGAGATTAAACAAAATTTAGGTAGCTTTTTTAGAACATGTTAAGAAATTCTCTGTTGAGAAAATCTTAGTCTCGTATGTTGTCTATGGTATATCTCTATATGATGGGTTTCTATATGGTAGATATTTTTTCCTATATATGATTATATTATCATTCTCTGTATATAGCTCCTTCTTCATCTCATACCCCTTCCCTCTAGAACTTCTCTATTTGGTAAAAATCATTTTGGAGAACTCTGCAAATTTTTTCCAACTTTCTCTATCCAATAAGCTCAAAAAAATATTCATTTTTTAGAATCAAAATAAATTATTTATAGAATACTGCATCATATGAGTTCATGTTCATGTATTAGAAAAATAAAGGATGCTCTGCTTGATGGCATCACATTTCTCAATCTGTCAAACATAGGATTTCTACTTCTACGGCTCTACATATGTTTCCTTTGTGCAGTTTTGTTCATTTTATGGATTCTAACAAATTTCATTGGTTAAAATCATAATATTTCCTCTATATGGATCTATTATTTCCAATTATATATCAAATTTTATTCCAATAATCTATATATTTTCTCTATTTTGTAATTTTTTTAAATTCTACAATTATAAAATTCAATTTTATTCAACATCATCTTTTGAACAAACTCATCTATAATCATGAATATCATAGAATAATAATGATTTTTGGTACCATTAAGAACAAAAGAACATTATATATCTTATGAAAGATAAAATCAATCATTTTTTGATAATTTATCATGTCATTTAGACAAGAAACAGAAATACCTTCATAGAAAATTGTACAAAAAAATACAAACACATTAAAAAAATTAATCCAAAGGGTCTTCAATTTGGAATTATCTTATATTCAAGAAAAACTCTTGTATCGTCAATTAATCAAAATATGAAATAATTTTCACTAATGGATTAATAAAAAATGGTAACATATTAAGAATATGTGATTTGAGTAATTCTTATTAACTCTCTATAAGAGATGAAAATAATATTTTTCTAATAATAGTTATCCATACTTGTTTAATAAATTTGAGGAAAATATCAACATATGATTTGGTAAGAGACCAAGCCCAATTGGTAAAAAAATGGAAGAATATTTTTTTATGATTTCAAAAAGGGAAGATGATATATAGAATCCATAAAATATTGACATTGATTCCACTAAACTACTTGCAATTATACACTTCGATTTATGTGGATAGATTAGACATCATCCATTAATGTTTACCTTTACTTAAACACATTCATTGTTGATTTCACCATGATGAATAAGGAGATACTCATGAAGAAAATTTATAGTGGTGTAAATTTTTACAATATTTACATGTGAAGTTAATATATAAAATTGAGGATATATTACAGAGTTTAGAATAGATTAAGGATGGGAGTTCATAGATTTTTTTGAATCTATCATTTATGTGAATGTGACTGAACATAAATATAATGTTATTTACACTCCATAAATGAATGTAGTAGTGTAAAATAATAATGGAATATATGTTGAAATGGTAGGAAGCATGATTGTTGAATAAATATAAAAAACAATTATATAAGTATACGTTATGAATACAATTGTGAATATTCGTAATAGATAATTCTTTAGTTAAAAATAAAATATTACTCATTATATGATTTTCTACCAAGAGAACATGTAGTGATTTACATCATGAATTTTGGGTGTCTATGGTTAATAATTATAAAACATATTTATTTTTGAGGCATTTAAAAAAAATACATTGATTCTTTATTCATGGTTTATCCATTAGGAAAAAAAGTTACAGGTGATCGAAAAAAGGCTGCAAAAGTTAGTTGAAACCAATTATGTGAAAGTCATCAAAATTTTCTCACATCAATGGAGAGAGGTAAAAATAATTTTGAATAATTATAGGAATATAACATGTTTAATGTTGAAATAGTAATTGAAAAATAATATAGTCATGCACCGAATCAAGTTAATACTCATAAAGATTAATCTAGTGAAGTTTAAAATACAATTGAAATTTTAATTAAAATATTTGAAGTTATAAAATCATAATTAACTAAAAACATCATTAGATATCAAAAATATATTGTATAGAATATAATAAAATGATTACATAAAAATTAAACAAATATTCTTTAAAAATTTAAACCACAGTATATTATAGAGACTTTTGAGAAGAAGAATTGGATAAATTATATTAAAGAAGATCTAGATCAAATAAAAAAATGAAACCTAGGATCTTGTTCCTAGTATATATTGAATGGATGATATAGGAACAGAGTGTGTGATCCGAAATAAACTCAATGAAAAAGCTTTTATCTCCTGAAATAAGTCCTTATTAGTTTATAAAGGGTGTTTATAGGTGGATGGCGTGTATTTTGTAGTGACATTATCACCAATTAAAATTCTAGAAACAATCAAGACGTTGATGGTTATTGTGGAATATAGGAATTAAAAAGACAATAATTTTGATTTGAAATATACTTTCCTAGGTGGATATATTAATGAAGAAGTTTTTATTGAGAAAATTAATGGTTTAAAACATGTTAATGATGGAAATAATGTGTTAAAATAGTTGAAATCCTTGTGTGGGTTGATATTGGACATTAGATATTGGTAATAAAAACATGATTGTTTCATAAAACAATTGGAATTTTCACATGTAAAAGATGAAAACTGATTATATTTTATGGAGATGGGAATATTCACTCAAATTATCATTTTTTTCATTGAAGGAATAATTTTTTATAGTTGATAATAATTATAAATGTGATTTTTTTAAAATACATAATTTTGGATATTTAGATTTTAATCCATATACTATTTGTTTCTAGGATTATATGTTGTAAGAAATAAAATATAATTTTGTTTATCATAGGAGTAATATGCAGAGTAATTGAAAAAGTTTTTCATAGAGGATTAAAGGGAAGTATCCACACCCATGATGGTTCGATTGATTTTAAGAAAATATGAATTAGGAAATACTTTGAATCATAAGGATTTTATGAAGGTTATTATAATATTTATTTATCTTTCCTCATTAAGACCAGATATTTTTTATAAATTTAAATTTTTTATAGGTACCAAAACGATCTAAAATAATCATGAATGATAGTTTCCAAGAGAATTTTTATGTATATTGAAGGAATATTGAGTTATAATATAATTTATAAAATAATTAAATAATGGAAATTTATGGGTTTCAATGATTTTTATTGATTTATATATTGTAATTATAGAAAATCAACAAGAGGAAAACTTTATTTTTGAGATAATTTTTTCTCATTTTTCATAGTAAGAATCATTTTTTATAACATTGAGTATAAATAAATTTTAAAATATTGTTTTCATATGTTATATTATTTAAATATTTTGGATGAAAGTGAATCGAGATGATTTGAATGTAGAATATGAGAAACCATTAGAAATTACTAGTGATAATAAAAGTGAAATTAGTATTTCAAAAAACCAATGCAAAATTATAGATTTGAACATATTGATGTAAAATGTCACTTCATCAAGAAGATTATTTATAATGGATATCTGAAGTGGGTGTATATTTTAATGAAAGATCAAATTATTAATATTTTCACTAATTTTTTTCTGTAATAACTGAGACCCCGCTTTAGCAAGTAAACACTATATATGATACTATCAAAAGATGTGAAATATAAATATCTTTAATCCATTTGTATATATAAAAGATGAAATTTTGAATTCTATAATGTTATTTTAACAAAATAATCTTAATTTTTAAATTAAATATAAATATACTATCTTATAAATAACTTTTTAATTCTTCCAAAATTTTCCATTTTAGGTAAATAGTGAAAATATAATTTTTTCCAAACATGGACACTTATAAAACTGCTGGGATTTAATCAAAAAATAAAACTAAAAAGAAATTTTTATTAATAAATTTTTTATTTATGAATGAACATTATGTTTTTTAATTTTTTTTTTAACTTATAAATCTTATATTCAAATTTTATATTTGTTTTATAATAAATTTATTTTAATCATTAATATTAGTATCCAATTTAATTTTATATTATATATTAATTTAAATTATTAAAACCTTAATTTTATAAAAAAGTTTTTATACTATTTAGAGGGTTTATTTTAAATTTAATGTTTATCAACATTATTAATAATATTTAAAAAATTTATCTTAAAATTTTAAATCATAAGGATTTTAAAATTTAATATCAGATATTTAAATTTTTTTATTTAGATTAATTAGTATGTTAAAAAATAAATTACCATGATAAAAATAAATTATGGTAAATCATCAATTTTTTAATGAAAAATAACTAGAATACTCAATTTATTTTGAAAAATGAGTGGTTGAGTGGGTTTTGAGCACAACTTTTATTTACCATCCCATTTATTCCATTTTTTGGTTGTTTACCAATGAATAATATCATTAAATTATTGAAAAATTAAGCATTACTTCAAAAACTACCCTTACATTAACCAATACTAGGCTAACACTTCGAAAAATTCAGGACTCATGTATAATAAAGATATATTATTGAAAATATTTCACTTTTATCTCCATGGAAACCTATACCATGTTTAAGTGATTATGTTCACCATTAGTTGTCATACTGCCTTCATTTCATGGAATTATTTGAAGGAAAAATCATGTCCCAAATGTGAGTATTGTCAACTACTTAGCTTTTCATCTTAATTAACTTTATTCAAATTTAATAACACATTACTAAAATAATGATATTATTATAAATTTTATACATTAATGTAACTATATTAATGTTTATATCATTTTATATTCTCAATAATATCCACTAATATATGTGATACCATTGTTCATGTGTACGTACGAGCTACCTCCACCATGAGAAAAAAAATTGTTTTTTTATAAAAACGAATCATATATGGTAAATAAAATAGATTTAATGAGAAAATATGAATTTTATAACATAATTATGTTTATTTTATGAAGTATTATAGAACCTATTAATAATATGATCAAAAAACCATCATCATTAATTCAATAGTTTAAAATAATCCTTCTAATAGTGAATGATTTTAATAAAATTATTTAATGATTTTATATCAATTAATTTTTTATCAAAATACTTTAAAATTATGATATTTTTCACTAATAGATGCTAAATAATAAAATTATGGATCTTGTATAATCATTTTACAACAAAACCACCTCATAAGTATTCATCAAAATGTGATATGTTCATTTTTGGTTGGTATAACCACATACTAGAACAATACTTTGAATTTTAATTTTTAATAACTATGGGAACATAATTAATTGTATAGTATAAATATATTTATATAATTTTTTTATTTCAGATATGTTACATATATATTTAATATATCAATTATGAAAACACCATTTGATCATCAATAATCTTCAAAACATGTTTGTTATTGATTTAATATTCAAGGGAAAAGACAAAAATAGTTATTAATGGAATTTCAAATATCCTAAATTTTTATAAGAAATACATAACAGTAAATTTAGTGACTCTCTAATGAGGAACTTTGGAATGAGACAAAATACATACACTAATGTTACGAAACTAATACAAATAGTCAAAACTGTAAATTCCATGTGTGAAATAGGTATAATTCATATAGAGAATGACTATTTATGAAGAGTATAAATTAAAATGGATTTGAGTAAGGTCAAAAGTAAATATATTATGAAATATATTTGTGATAAATGAGTTTAATTATTGTTATGTAATTCATGATAAGAGATTAGGGGTTTTAACACAAATTCTTCTCTTTGATGTATGATTTTTATTATGCACCTAATTTATTTTATGTGGTGTATATATACTACCCATTGGATATGTTTTATCATGAAATTATATTTTTAATTTATCTCTAATTTCAATTTTAATACCTATATTTCAATTGGATTTTATTGAATTGATACCCAATACATTAGTGGGGCTTTTCCATTTCAATTTTCATTCTTTTGGACTCATTTTACATTCACACCTATTTCATTTATGAATTTACATGGAAGACTTTTTAACATATTAATAATGAATTTCAATGTATTTAAAATCATATATAGTTATCCCACCATCATATTCTTTTGATTCAAGAGTTACCGAAACCATTGTAAAACATGTTCTTTTCCACGGTGTAAAATCCATATTATATTTTGTTAAAGTAATTTGTTTTGTTGTTTATTACAAATTGAATCATTCTATAGATAATAGAATTTGGATAAGGTTGTGTAATAAATAAATCTAGGAGTAATTAGCTAGAAAAGTGTTAATTAATCATTGAATCAATCATAAAATTGATACATAATGAGTGGGTCTAAGACCTCGCACCTGGATCGACACACCCATGGGATATTCTTTGAAATATGAACACATTATTTATTAACCATGATGAAGGATTTTTCATTCAATTTTTTTCATCGCCTAAAAATGAATGTTATTAAACCAAATTATTATCTTCCAGGGAAGTACTATCACAATGAATGTACCCTCACCACAATATTTATTAGATAAGTGTACTTCATGTTAAATAGATAGTATAGTATAATTTTTATGTTGATTACAGATTTTATCCTAGTTATCCACATTATTCTATTAAATGGGCTTACATTTTTTTTTCTATATTTCTAATTATACATATATATTTGTCTTTATTCAAGAAGAGGTACCTTAAAAAATGACATGAAATGTCAGGATGAATCTTATAGTAAATGCATTAGGCTTAATCAGGTGATGATTGAGTTCCAATATTATATAGCCCCTTGATTCATTGAATGGTATCATGAAACAAAATAGCTTGTGTTTTGGTGTATACCTAATTTTTTTAATATAGTGACTTGATACAAGGAATTGACAATATTTTTTGATGTTTGGAATTATGAATTTCTTCAGTATGAGATCAATTATTACTATTATCCATTTTTTAATTTATTATTATGGATATTAAATTATTGTAGTTTCATTGGATTATAGATTCATGTTGATAATTTATTCATTTTGTTTCAATTATTCCATGTATATTTTATGATTGGTTCTTATGTATGCTACTCGTTACTAAGAATCTGAGAAATCTATTTTTTTCCATTTCCCAATAAATAAAGAGTAGAATGATGTGTAATTTTAAAGGGTACAATTGAATGGATAATAATGTTTTCATAATGTTTTTATGATGTATCTTATGTTTTAAAATGTAATGTATGTATTTATCTAGTCTTTCATGACAACTAACCTATTGTATCCAACATAAACTCTGATATTTTATAAAAATAATGAATGTTAACTAGAAACTATAGTATTCTAGAGTCTATAATGTTACAATTAGTATTAGAGAATGTTTATTAAAAACCATGAGGGCTATATTTAGAATAATCTATTTAAAGACAACTAGTACTAGGAAAAACCATCATGAATTCATGGGAACACTCGAGAAAACATAATTAGAATTTTCTTTTATAATTCAATATTAGGAGATGATTATTTTTATACCATTCTATGAATATTGTGACTAACATAAGGAATTGGAAAATTATCAACACCTATAGTAACTGAAGAGTTTCCCCCCTAAGAAATGTGAAAAAATCTATAGTTGGGAATAATATGATCATAACTTTATTTAGGAGGTTAACCATGGATATGACTAATAATTTCTCTTATATAGATTAACCTACTAATCAATAACATGGTGTGACTATGTTGGATTTCATCAAGAGTCAAAAACCTCTAGCATTCACTAGAACCAACTATCTATTGGTTGATAAAAAATAGATCAAGTCGCTAGATAAGATATTTCAAACTTTTGGAAGGAGTTAAACCAAACAATTCTTCATGTGAGTATATCATCTAAAAGGAGATTCAAACAAAATGTGATCACTAATTAAAAATACTAAAGCATAAGATGAGATAAAGTGAAAGATATGGGTAACTGTAAAGAATTAGTTCTTTGATAAATAATTTTTTCATAAGAAAATAGATTAAATGGAAAGTAAATTACTCCATATTATATAGGATTGTTGTGAACTATGTACGATGACTATAAATAATGATTGATTATTTATTTGAGGGATTAAATTTAGGACTTCAAAGGGAATTAGTTTCTTATACCTTTTTAAAATATAAGGATATTTTCTCAATAACTATTAAGATAGAGAAGAAGTTCTCTAAGACACATTTATTCATAGAAAGAAGGAAGATAATTGGTTGGATGAGCATCATTGGATGAACAATATAGAAAATTGAAATAACGGAAGGGTGTGATATCCCACATTTGATAACTATGGTAATAATCACCTTGACTATTACAAGAATGAAACATTAGTTTGTTATAATTGAATAGAATATGCCTATATTTATCATGAATTCAATGGTATTATGAATGTTTTTGATGTTAAATTAATTAACAGTAAGGCGAAGGGATATTATGTTAACCAATGTCCCAAAATTCTAGAGAAATATCATAAATAAATTAATTGGTAGAAAATAAAAGATTATTATATTACCAAATCTGGAGTATAAGTTCTTAATGATATGGTTGAAGGAAAATTGATGGTTTCCTCAAAGTAATAAATCTTTTATTTTATTATGGATATTTTAACTCTTTAATATATTTAATGTTTTTCAGAAACTTTTGATATTTCACTTGGACTCTAGTATGGGAGTTATCAATTAAGGTAAAGAGTGAAAATATTATTCCAACAATTATGTGTCAGGATATTCCAATTATGATACCTAAATGAAAAACATTTTTAATTTTTTATTATACCTATTTTTGACTTAAATATGATCCTTTAAATGGATTATATTTTTTATGTATAGTGAAATTTAATTCCCTATAGAATGAGATTAAATTTAATGAAGCTGAGGTGGAAAATATTTTCTTTAGATGGTAACCATAATCATCCTAATCATGTAAAGATCCTTCTTGAGTAGATCTACATAATCAATATCTAGAATAGTGGAAAATAAAGAATGATCTATGGATAATGAAAATATCCTAAGGATAAAAGATATACCTATGGTACTAAAAACCATTACTTTTTCTCCAAATTAATTACCTTATTATCTATGAGAGTGTGATGTTGATTTCTCCATAAAACTAATTAATGATAGAGGAACTATATCTACAATTCCTTTTTGAATTAAACTAGTGTTGTTTCTGGAGTTGAGTAAATATTTGTAAGTGGTTTCTAATAATGTATTCATATTCCCTAGTTTTTCAGTGTGGGAAGCAACTATTATATTATTAATGAATAAGGGTGGGAATTTGTGAATTTTTATTTATTATAGTGAGTTCAATGTGATTACTATGAAAAATAATTATCGATTATCAAGAGTTAATGTTTTTTAAAAAAACATTATGGATCCCAATACATTTCAAAGATTGGTTTTTTTTACTCTGGTTATCATCAACTATGGATTAAGAAAGATGATATATCAAAGATGACATTTAGAATAGGGTATGGTAATAATGAGTTTAGTTTTTATTGGATTGACTAATTAAAATTCTATGTTTATGGATATGAGGAATAGAGTATTCAAGGATGACGTTGACAAAAATTTCCTGGAATTCATTGATGATATGTGGATACTCAAAGATCTGTGACGAGGTTGAGAATAATATAAAATTAATTCAAAATACACTTATGAAAATATAATTTTATGGGAGATATAGTAAGTATGAATTGTATTTCAATGAGGTTTATTTTCTTGACCATATTAGCTCTATGGATGGAATATATATCAACTGCTCATAGACAAATATAGTCAATGAATGGAATAAATCAATGAATATAATTAGTATATGATGTATTTTGGGTTTAACATGTTCTATTGACCAATCATCTAAAATATCACCCAACTAGCAACCCGTTAACCAAGTTAAAAGTGTAAGGGGGTCAACATAACATGGTAAACAGAATTCAAGGAATGTTTTGAGGAGATATGATGGAAATTACTTAATTCAAAGGTATTAAATCTACCATTAAGTAATGATATATTTGCAATATATAGTAATTCATTGATGAAATAACTTATTGTCTTCCATAAGTACAATGGTAGAGTGATTTTCTATGTATCAAGGAAATTAAAAACCCATGAATAGAAATATGGAAATCAATACCTTAAGCTAGATTCTTTAATCTTTTCTTTAAAAATATATATATGCTACCTCTATTACGAAATATGGAATATATACACACACCATAAGAGATTGATGTATATGTTATCATAGAAGGAGAATAATATGAGGAAATAAGATGGCTATAACTACTCAAGGACATTGATTTATTGATAAAATACCACCTTGGGAAGGAAAAAATGGTTTCTCATACACGGATTAAGAGGGACCACACTATTTTGACCATGATGATGACTAAAAGGATCCTGTATGCATAGATCTTTTAAATATTGATATGGTGATTTTGAGGCATATGGATCCATCATTACTTTTCCAAGAAATTGTTAAACCATCCTTAAGTTAAATTATAGAGAAGTCCTATCTGGATGATAAGGAATTACAAAGGAAGATTAATGTTCTAAATAATGTAAGATAAAAGAAATTTTCTATTGAGAGGCAGTGTTAAATACTTGAAATAGGTAATGTGTTTTACCCATACTATAATTGAAGATGGAATTTATAGACTAGGCACACAATTCCAGTTTCTCTATGAGTTCTAGTATCACAAATATGTATTTGTTTTTTAGAGAACATTTTTCGTGGTGTGATGAAAAGATTGAAATGTTGGAATATTTGTATATATTCTTAGTTTTTCAAAATAGGTAAAAATAGAAAGAAAACATCTTATGAGAGTCATGAAACCTCTTATAATATATATAATTAAGTAGGATAATGTTATAATGTATTTATCCACTATAATCATGAAGACACTAAGAAAGAAAAATAATATATGGGTCATCATTGATTGTTTAACTAATTCAGATTATTTATTACTAATAAGAGCTTATCTAAATATTAAGAACCTTTCCTGGATCTATATAAATGAAATAATAAGGCCTCATGGAGAACCTGAATCTATCATATCTGATCATAACCCCCAATTCACATCAAAATATTTGGATAGTTTTAAAAGGGATATTGAAAATAAGATACATTTAAGCACCATTTATAACCACCAAACTGATGACAATTCCTAAAGGACCATCTAAACATTGGAACACATTCTAAGACTATTTTCATGTTACCTCTATAGTATAAGGCCAATGAGCTTGTACCTGAGGTTTAGAGGCTTCTGCTTTTCATTTGAAAGAACTAGGATCAAATCTGGGTGAAGATGAATTTTTGGGTTACTTTAGTAGTACTTTAGTAGGTACTGTAGTAGGAACTATTTTGTTCTATAGCGGCCGAACCTATTCATCTGATTTTGGACTTCGAGTCGCTAGTTTGGGCCTGTAAGTATCAAGGATTTCAGACCTTCATTCCATCAAGGATATTTGATACATATGGATTTCGGGCCATAGTGCCTTTAGGACATAAGGAAAAAGAATTATCCCTAGTAGACCACACAAGAGTAAGCTCATAAGTTTATTTATAGCAAGTAACAACCACCAAAGAAGAGCTATCTAGATTGGATGAATGGGAGGGTATGACAACGATCATTGGTACCAGGCACCATGTTACTCAATACAGGGAAATGATATACAATTGAGAATGTGAGTTGAGTATTTAGGCGCCTTCAATGATGTAGATGTTGGGGAAGTGTAGTTTTAGTGTGGTTTTCTTGGGCCTTTGGGTCATTTATTGGGAATTATGCCTCTAAGCCTTTGAGTCATGTACAGGGCCTTATGCCTTTGGGCCTATGGGTCATGTAAGGTTTCCCTATCAGCTAATATAAAAAGGGGATTATCCAAAATAAATAAAAAATCAAGGGACTTTGGGCCATTTAATCATTTTATAATGGAACAGTGTCTACCTTTGGTAGAATTTTAGTACAATAATATATTTGATTCAAACATCAAAATATAACTTTATAAATCATTGAATTGGAAGGGGTTTTTTTACTTAAACCTATTGGAAATAATATAGAGAAATAAATCTAATTTTCCTAGAGATTATAAATGAGATAATTTTTAAATATAGACAATTCAGGATCATATAAAAGCTTCATAGAGAAGAAAAGATTGCTATGCAGATAATAGATGTAAAGATATTGAATTTCATGTGGGGTCATTTATTCATGAATGTTTTTCCATGTAAAGGTGTTTTAGGGTTTGGTAAAAAGGTAAAGATTATTACAAGTTACATTGGGACTTTTTTAATACTAGAATGAATTATTGATAGAGCTTACCAATGGGTTATATCCGTCAACCCATCTAAAGTATAGAACATCTTCCATGTTTCAGTAATATGAGATTACACACATCATCCAATGAATTTTCTCACAAATGAGGGTACATAATTAAAATCTAGATTGCCTTATAATGATAAACCTATCTATATTATTCACACTATATTGAATGTGTTTTGTAATTAGACTACTCTATTGGTGAATATTCTTTAGTGAAATCAAAAACTATAAGAGAAAACATCAGATCCCGAAGATGTAGTGAGGAAAAAAAATCATTTTTTTAATATTTGATATATATTCCAAATTTGAGTATAAAAATTTTTTAGGGGGGGAGAATGTAATACCCAAGACCCTACTGTCGCAGGTAAACACCATATCATGTACTCTAAAACAATGTATAGTGTAAAGATAATTTATTCATGAGTATATATATAAACAAAATTTTTTAATGTAAGTATTTGATTAAAAAAATTCATTTTTTAATCCATCAGATTTATATTAACATAGGATAAAGTTTTGGGAATTTTCTAAAATAATTGATTTTAATATGAATATAGAAAATAATAATTTTATTAAAAATGAAACTCTTATAAAATCGCTAGGATATAAAAAATAAAATAAAACTCATAAAATATTTTACATAATAAAATATTGACATAATTAATAAACTTATTAATTTAAAAATATACTTTGAACTTATAAATTCTTTGTCAAACATTTTAAGAATGAATTAAAATGTTACCTTAATAAAAAAAATTCAATCATTTCTTGAATAAATTAATTTCACGGTGAGATTCTATTTTTTCTCATCATTAAAGACTCATACAATTTATTTTTTAAGAATATATGTATTTATCACATTAAAATCATTATTCAATATAATTTAATCTTATATTTACATTTTAAGTATAATAACATAATTTATATAAACACTATTTTATGTGATTAAGTATGTTTCTTTTAAAATTAACATTTCAAAAAAATATAATTATTTTAGATATAATTATATTAAAATATTATATTTGAAGGAAAAAATTTGATAAGGGGTTAAATCACAATTTTTTCATTAAAATTGTTTTACATTGTAAAATTAAATTACGATAAAAGTTATAAAATTAAACTAAAATGCTTAAAAACACTAAAAAATTTCAAAATGATTTTTTGAGGTGTTTTTTTACAAACTCGAATTGACTGCCTATTTTCTCCATTTTTTCCACTAAACTGTGAATAGTGACTTTACATTATTGGAAATTTAAGGGTTACTCCCAAATCCACCATTCCCACTACTTATAAAAGTTTTACACTTCCACCACAAAAAGAATTACTAATCCTTAAAATTTATTCATTTAAATCATCCATTGTTTTTCACCTATAACCCTGTCCCACTTTCAAAATTGACTTTTCACCATTATTCATCACAAGTTCTTCATTTCCGTTGGGGAATTTCAAGGAAAATTCAATTACTCGACAAGAGTGTTATCAACTAATTAGATTTTATTCCAAATTGTCTCAGTTAAAATTTATTCTAAAAAGACTAATATATTGATATTAGTATTATTTATATATTATAATATAACTATATTAAGGTTATTACCATTATATATTCATCTATCACATCCATTAAGAAAAATATAATTGATATTCACGTGTATGCACGAACTATAGCCACCAAGAGAAATGAAATTAATTCTCATCACCACTAACCATTGATGTTCATTAGAATGAATTAAATTAGGAATTTGATTTTTTATTTCATTATGGTTATAGTATGAAAACGTTGACAAAATATTATTTATATGATAAATAAAATATCATTTTTAATTTAATCTTTTGAATAAATATGTCAAGGGAAAAATATTGTGTAGAAATAATATAATATTTTCATATCCATTACTTATTATTATACATCCTTTAAAATTTTTATATATCAGAATAATAAACACCAAATAATAATGTTATTCTTCTTGTATAATTATATGACAACAAAACCACAACATAATCTTTCATTAATTTAGGGTATATTGTTGCTTTGGTCCATATAAAAACATATTTTAACAATATTAAGAATTTATATCTTGAATGACTATGAGAACATAATTACTGGTACAATAAAATAAAAAAATTAAAATAATTTTTTTTATTCTAGATATTTTATATTAATATTTAGTTCATCAAATTAGAAAAGACTATTTGATCGACAAGAAACCCCAAACTTTTCTTGATATCGATTTCAACATCAAGGATAAAGAAGAAAATTATCATGAAAGGAATATAAAATATAATAACTAATTATAAAACATAATTTATATTAATATTAATGGAAAATAAAATGTTATCATGTGATGAATAATAAATATGGACATCACTGTTAAGAATCTAGTTCAAATGAATAAAACTATAAAGACTCGATGTGAAAAACTAGAAAAATTCATAGAGTGAAGGGCTATTTATAAATAATATAATTGAAAATGTTTATGATTAAGGTAGTAAATAAATTGATTAAGGTATCTATGATTTCGATACATTAGGTTGAAATATTTTAGTGGAATTTAGAATAATAGGTAAGGGTTTTTGTCTCAAATTCTTCTATATGAGACATGTTTTGTATTATTCACCAATTTTATTTTATATGGTTTATATATACTACTATTTTGAGGTTTTTTATCATGAAATAAATTTATTCATGGTATTATAAAATCAATTTTAATCCATCTATTTAAATTGGGATTTATGAATTTAAACTCATGAAAAAATTGGGGTCTTCCAATCTTAATTTTTATTTTTTAGGACTCATGTTATATTTACCACCTATTTTTTGTTTTTTATTGTTTATGAATTTCCATAAAATAATTTTAAACATATTCCTCATAAATTTCAAGGGTCTTACCAATCTATGTTGTTATTCCTCCATCATATTATTTTGATTCAAGAGTTACAGAAACAATTAAAAAACCTAATATGTTCCTCCGTTGAAATACTGTCCTATGTTTTGGGAAGGTAAAAGTGTGTGCAGATTCCTATAAAATAAATCATTCTTATGATACTAGTTAGAAAATTTCATTTTGGAATATATGCGCCATGGGGTTATCACATAGAAAAAGGGTTGGTTGTGTATTGAATTAATGATCACTTTGATGTATGATGAGTGGGCCTAATACTTCACACCTGAATAGACACTCCCAGAGGATATTCTTAGAAAACATCACATGAAATTTATAAACCATCATGATGGATTTTTCGTACCATTTCCTTGGTCTCAATAAATACAAGTAATTGCACCTAATGACTATCCTCCTAAGATAACTTGTAACATTGAAAGTACATTCACCACTATATTTCATTGATAAATGGGTTTTCCTATTACTTTAATAATTCCCCATGGTTTCTATGTTAATTAATGTATGTTCTCCAAGAAATCCTCATTATTCGATTGAATGGGGAAATATTTGTATTATATAATTCTCATTATATAGTTATTTATATTTTTTTTAATTATATGTTCCTTATAGAATTTAATGGAAGGTCCTGATGAATTATATGGGAAATTCATTAGACATAATCAGGTGATGGGTGAGGTAATTGATTTTATAACCCCTAAATTCAATGAGAAGAAAAATGGGACAAAACATATTAGGTTGTGGTATATACATCTCCTCATATCAGTATAGTTTCTTGGCATAAGGCCTTGAAATCATGGACCTGTGTACACAATTATGGATTTAATCATTAGAAATCAATTATTGTTGTTCTCCATGTTTTTATATATATTTTTTGTATATAAAATTCCCTCAATTTCAATTGATTATGTATTCATATAATATATTTATTCCATCCATATAACTTATTTTGTGTTTTTAAGGACCAAAAGTGGCCTATATACCCTAAGAGGGGGGGGGGAGTCAGGGTATGGATATTATATTTCAAAACTCTTCCTTCCCTACTGGATCATGATCCCAATATTATAGGGGTCACATTGTTTTCACTTATGTGTTATTATTTATCTTATTCATTCCTTATTTATCTGATGATGATGATACTTTTAATGTGATGCAGGAATACAAATAGGTAAACATCAAGATTTTTACATGGTTCACCCTCACTGGGATACGTCGAAAGAGCAACCAACTATAATATGAGATGTACCAAATACACTAAACCTCACTGACAATGATGTTTAGGTTAGATCACTTCTATTCCAAGACCCACTTCCTTTACAATGTTTAAGGTCAACTCCCTACTTTCCCATGGGTCACTCCCTATTTCTCTCTCACTGGATCACAAATGGTAGGAAATAAACCCTTATTCCACTTACCATTGTCACTACAATTGGATGGGATCCACTCACAGTTTATATACCTATAGGTCTCTTCATTTGCCTGAATACATGCATCATCAATAAATGATAGATGCTATGTTAAATTCCAACTTTAGTCCACATATGAATATCACTTTTCCTATGAAACACTAGAAAATTCCTTTTGAAACTCTTTTGATAAGCACTCCTCTTTCAATAATCTCCCACTTTTGAAAAGCTCAAACAAGTCTTTGTAATGATCCAACCTCTTCACGAAGCTCACTGGTTCGCAGATCTCACAATTTCACAGTGCTCAATAGATTTCATAGCTCTCTTGATCGCAGAGCTCACTGCTTCAACATGATCACATAGTCTTTGAAATATTATAAAGCTAAACCGGACTTTAAGAAGCACACATCCTCCAAAACTCCAAACTGGACTTCGTGGCATGCCTTCCTTTTGTAGAGCTCAACTGTGTTTGTGAATTCTCTTTTTGTTCTCTAATATCCCTGCTCTGTGAATCTCCTTCACAATTTGAGAGGTTAATGTTTTTCATTTGATATCTATTATTCTCTCGAGGGGGTCAAGGTCTATTTATAGGATATTCCACCAACCCTCGAACCATCCGTTTGTAGCCAGTGACACGTCAGGTCAAATCACCGAGCTCTGGTATTTCTATCAAAATTCACTCTATTTCGCGAAGCACCATGGAAATTTTTTGGATTTTTAAAGCTCATCATAATCATGAAGCATTCCATCAAATCCTTTGCACTGCTAAAATTCTCCTTCTTACTTTATTCCACAACAATGATTCTTTTTCCTTTTTTCTGAAATGCATCCTTGCAATACTCTTCACCTATTTCATTCGCAAAGCTCATCGTAATCACAAAGAACACCATCAAAATCCATCATGTATTTTCAGAATCTACTACATAAATCCAAACTTCTGAAAATTCATTTCTTTTCCATATTATGAAGAGATCTTCATGGAAATCCACATTTCATGATGCTCACCAAATCCCATGTTTTGGACCAAGAAAATTTCGAAAACACTGGAAAATGGAACCACCTTGTATCTATTATTTTGTACTACCTTCAGTTCATAAATTATTTTTTCATGGTTCATTGTCAATTGTATTGTCCATAACTTCTCTGAAACATGACAATTTACCATGGAAACCTATTTTGTAAACAAACACAACCACCCCCAAATTGATGCAATGATACCTTGAGGGATTTTCTACCAATAGAGTTAGGTTATCATAGATTCTATTTTATGACACTCCTTACTAAGAAACTATTTTCAAACTTATTTGTTTTAATTTTTCTAGGAATCCTTGAGGTGAACTATGTGAAATTTTCCTATCTATGATAGAAGGGATAATAACAATCTCATAATGCTTGTATTATGTATCTTATGTTTTTAAATATAATGTACATTTGTATTTAATCATACAAGACTAAAAATAATTGGGATCTTATAAAAAAATATAGTATTTTGTACCAATTATGTAATATGACTTTCGACTCTAGCTTTCTACTGTCTAGGATGTTACAATTCCAAGGGAGAGATATATTTATCTAAGGTTGAAATATCATGTTTAGGTTATCAATCATACTTGATAAAGTTATGGTATAACCCACTATAATTTTTATTAGGTTTTCAATGATGGAGATAAGTATACTAATCTTCTGGGAGAAATGGAATTTATCTTTTGTGAATTGTAATCTATTGTTATTTTTACATCCATATACTGTTTCATAGACAACTGACTTGTCCAAAAGAAATAGGATCCAAGCGTCCCACCCCATACACCATAGGTTGCCGACTATAAGAAAGGGTTTATGTTGGTATGGTTGGCTGACTATACCCCATATATTAGAGTGGAACACATTAGCAATAAATGCAGTAATATCCATCCAGAAAGTAAATAAATTAGAAATATAGTACTAAATAGTTCTATATATCAATTATGTCATGGTGATACATTGTATTAACAAAAATTCGATGTTATAAAGTATACAAGTAGTGCTAGACTATGTAGCAGAGAAAAAAATACTGAAAAAACTTTAATTCTACACTATCATCCTATGTTAGGCTCAGTCCTCTGCTCATATGATCAATACTATGATAGAATCAAGTGTAACTAATATAGAGATTCCCATTATCCGTTTATATATTCATAAAATCTACCTCAGTGCCATGAAAGAAACCAAACAAGGTGTGAGTATAACTCAGAAGGCCACCACAACTGGTTTATAATGAAAACCCGTTTTTTGAATATAATATGTCACAATGTATAGATAAAATAAATTTAAGTATTGCAATAATAGAGACCATGTCAAGCTCATAATCCACGTGGGATGTCTAGCTAAACCAATCAGGTTTTGCCTATGGTTTATGTATCTGATCATATGGGATTTAAAATGGTTTTATATATAATGAATGTTTTTAAGGAATCCATTAACGAATAGAAAAATGTAATCCACAAAAATAGTAAAAGAATTCCAAAAAAAACCTATTCAGTTCCACGGATGTACCGGGGCAATATCTAATTCATTTGGTCTTCAATATAATTTGAATCAATCAAACCATTAAGGTTATATCTTAGTGTTTTAGTGCAATCCAAGATAAAAAACCGTATAATTACACTCTTAATAGTCTATAACCGAACAAATGAAATTTATATTTTCATTTAATGGTAGGTCTTGATTTGAATCTCAGGGGCTGACAGAAGGTGTTCATTATCTAATGACACAAACCAAACCTGGGAGAACATCTTGAGTATTATAGTTTCTATGAGTCTATATGAATCAGTGATGTCATGTTTCTGTACCCATGAGAGTATCAAATTGACTAAATCAAACATGTGTATAACACTTGTAATTATAATCCATGAATTAGGTGTCCTTCTATGAGTTTTTCCAAGGAATTCAATTTGGAAATTTAAGAATTTCCCGTGTAATTACACACCTTGGTAATTAATCATAATAAAAGTGTAAAGTGTCTTTGAAAATTAAAAATATAATTAGTAAAAGTCACATTAAAGTGAAAATCCAAACATGACCAAAGGGGTGGTTGGGTTACATTAGAATATGTGGTTTTCTTAAAGGATAAACCAAACAAACCCTAAGTGGTGTTTTGGTTACTCCTTAATTGTAGTTTTCATGGGTGTAATTCCAAAAAACACCATAATGGGCGGTTTGGGTTGTATTCATGAACCATAAATAGTGATTGGGAGTTTTTTATTATGTTTAGGATTAGTTTAGTGTGAAATATTAAAGGAATTATAAATTTAGTAGAAATACTCAGAGAGTCTGATGGGCGGCGTAATGGTACATTTTATAAACAATGATACATTTTGGGAAAATCAATTATACCACATACATAAGGCTCACAAAAGAATCCACATCTAGTTTTGGACTCAAATTTGGTCTGGAATGAGATATATTAAAATATAAAGAAAATCCTTTAAAATATGCTACACACATTAAATATGACGAGAGAGATTTGATGAAAAGAATGAGTGAGAATGGAACACAAAATGAGTACTATCATTTCAAAGGGTGATCCAACATGGCTAGTGGAGAAGGAATCAGAGGTAGAAAGTTTGATATTAACTCATGTTCTCCAAGGGTGATAGAAGATCTCTTCTATTGATGGTTATAAAAAAAAGAGTGATAAAATTCAAGTTAAAAGCTAAGAGGAGTAAATGGGGGGTAATAATCCCTTTGCACCATTTTTTAAAAAACTATCAAAGAACAATTGGTTTTCTAGTGGATCTCACCTAATACCCAATGGGATATCCAATAGCTTTCTAGGACAACAAGAATACCACTAGCAAGCTAGTGGATTGATACCAGCAGGCATGTGACATTATAGTCTATGGATGTCATGCCACAACTTCCTACCATTCAAGCCAAACATCCATTTGATCACTGAAACCCCATGGTCACATCTAAAACTTTAGAAAAAATGGGTTTGGACCAAAATTGAAAAGTTATATACATTATCAAAGAACTACGATGTTATAAGCTTCAATCTATAAGAAAAATTGTCACCAAGATGTACTTATGAGGGTTTTTGATTATCACAAAAGAAGAATTCAGATCCCTTAGAATATATATTAGACTATCATTATTAAAACTCCCAATTAATATATCCATGTTTCTATATCACCTAAAGCAGAGAAACTATTATTTCTCTAAGATTATTTTTTCTATGATCGATGTTACGAATTGGGTAATCCTTAATAGAAGAATCATTCTCCAATTTAATTTCCACAAGATCAATAAAATGATACTGTTATAGATAATAAAAGTGTATTTGATATATATAAAAGGAATAACATATATCCCTTTTTCTCTATGGAAGATATAAATGATAATACATCATCCTGTCCCTCTCAAAAATAATCAATGTCCTGAAAAGACTTGGTGGGAGAATTTCCTTTCACTAAAACCTCTCATGTCACATTCTTGGTGAAGCACTGAAGAAGTCTAGATCAACTGCCTCACACTGTAGAATTCGATGAAAATTTTTGGTATATTAATTCTACTTAGACTGGTCCATTACTATACATTTCCTGATCTGTTGTACCAAATCTGATGTATCCTAAATGAGTCTTTCTCCCATAATCACCACATCCACTACCTCTAACCAATATAGTGGTGAACAATGTGACCTATTATATAGAGCCTCATAATGATCCCTATGAATTGTTTCTTGAAAATAGTAATTATTGGAGAACATAAAAAGAGAGAGGTATTCTCCATTGAAACTCTGAAATCTTGAACACATGAATAGATAATTTCCTTCACTGCTTATATATTCATCTAGGACATGTAGTTAGTCTAACAGTGATAATCTATTCTAATGATCATGTATGATTAAGGGTAATTATATAGAACTTTCTAGATACATTATGTATGTTTGGAATCCCGATATGATAATATTTTTTATGGAATCCCATAAAGTTGTATAGCCTCTTAGACATATAATATCCCTTTTCTCACCCACTGAGATGGTATCCTTAATAATAATGAAATAGGAAACCTTCATAATCATATCCAAAATCTCCCAAATGGTGTTTTTCACTCATGAAGTTATCAATATCCCAATCATGAAGTCTTTAGTGACATAACTCATTTCAATTATAGGACAGGTAGTGGCTGAAACATGCTAGTAGACTGCTTGTGTTTATCTTTCACCTTCTAATAGGTGGACCACCAAGTTACAAAGTACTCTATTTCCTTTTTCATACTCATCCACAAGTAATTGTTTTATAATTCATGATAAAATTTGTGATACCAGGTTTTTCTATCCACCTAGAAGAATGAAACTATCATATTAGATACTTTCACATATTATAAGGAAACTAGAAATTACCATGTATATGTTGGATCTCACCCTCATGAATAACCCAACCAGATGGAGGATCCTCACCAAAAATACTTTCCCTTGTGATTAATTATTCGGTATCATAGTTCTACATCTTCTTTATCTGATTTAGATGTGATAGAACCAAAAATAAATCAATAATGATAGGTTTCTTATGAAAATCCTAAATTTAAAAATTAATTTCATAAAAAAAGATATATCCAACCATTGACTACTAGTATCCTCAACCACATGACCCTAATTATTTCAGCTCAAAGCTTTAGTAACGACATTACCATTACATTTAATATATAAAATCTTCATATATAAATACCAAATATATTAAACACACCTATACTACAAGAGTTTTAATTCACTCTATGAAAAAATATATATAAGGATCTTATGGTCTAGATACACTAAGAACCACTCCCTTAATAGGTAACATCTTCTGTAATGGATGTTACAAACAATTTCAATTATCTAAAAGTCAAAATTTGGGAAATGTTTCTAATGGGTCCTCAACTCCCAAGACCTATACACAATGAATCACTCCCCAATAATCTAAACTACCACCATCCCAATGCATAGTGCATCACAATAAACAATTTAAACAATTTCAGGGTTAAGAAAAATTTGGATTGGTGATGAGGTAAATTTTCCATTCAACTCTTAGAAATATTATTCAAAATCTTTTTAGAACATAACCATTACTCCCTTCTTGGTCAAACATGTTTGCAGTGCTCCATGGAGAGAAAATTTATAAATTAAATGATGATGGAATTTGGGTAATCCCAAAAATATTTGAATATCAATGAAATTATTTTGATTCTCCAATGATACAACATCCCTTGGGTTATTTGAGTCCACTAATATCCCAATTAATATATGATGTGAAATTCAGAGAAATCTTTTTCAGTCTAGATACTTTTATTCAAGTATTTTTCATAAATATGAATATAATAAAGAGTAGTTGAAATGATATTTAGTGGTTTCAGGTTCTCAACCTTTGACTAGAGATTACACCAACATGTCATTGAAAAAAATGACCATAAATGAATCTAGATATGGTTGAAATTTAAGATTCATTAAGCTTATAAAGAAATAATGTTAATTTTCCAATCCATAAAACAATACCAGATACTCATATTAGTCATACCTTATTCGTAATGTTGTACGTGGTATATAATATTTCCTAACTCTCACCTATTGATAGATCAATCTTAAATAAATAAAAATGAAGACTCTAGAACCCTAGAGCTGGAATAAGAGACCATCTAAATGAGGAAGTGGTAATTAGTTTTTTACTGTGATCATATTCAACCTATAATAATCTATACATAACATCAATGTGCCACCAACATTCTTCATGAAAAGTACTAGTGAACCCCAATGGAGATGTATTTTTTTGAATAAATACCTTGTATTCTTACCCCAAAAACTACCTCTTAATTTCCTAGATCCTAGTAGGATCTATCCTATATAGTGGAATGGATACTAGTTTTTCTCTTTATAATATCAATAGTATAATAAACTTATAACACTAGGGGTAGACCGATGAAATCATGAGGAAATCTGTCCCTAAATAATTCACCACTATAATAAATATATCCTTTCAAACTAATTAATCATCAAGTAACATGCTATAAATCTAGGGTGACACTTCTCCCATCCCATGATGCTCAGTTCTAGGATGTCCTTCCGAGACATCCCATTATCCCATGTGAACAATGATATTACCCTTGGGTGATAAGAAAGAATCTCATTGGTGATAATAGTATATATGGGATCAAACTGGAACTAACCAGTCCATACCAAGAATCATGAAAAGCTTATCTTCTCAAGGATCAAAATACCCCATAGAAAATGGTACCCATATATCTTGAGGGGATAGTCCTTACAACGTCATATTCACTATAACTGGGTTCCTAGAGGTGTGTTAAGGCACATCACCACATATAAATATTCTATCTATAATACTAGTGTTCCATGAAATAAGTAGATATAAATGAGTATGATGAACCCATGTCAAAAATGATTAAATTATAGTCGATGTTATCAAGATCATACCTTTAAATTTAGATGGATCAATGCTCATATCCCTAGGAGTAGGAAACACTGCATGTAACTGGCTAGATCTTCATCCCTGAGGTACTACTTAATATCAATGATAAGGATTTTTTATGTTTTAATTTAAAATCCTACGTCTACCTCACTCAAACTAGACAACCTCTACTGCCTGAATGGATATTAGTAATCCAACTTCCTTCCTGGTGTGGTGCCACAGATCACACATGAGAATTCAAAAATGGTATAGATTCCCTCTCTCTAGGAATTAGTGGAAAGATCCTACATAACCACTAGAGAGAGCCCATTTCTCTATATACTTCACACTCCCCAACATTCCTGTCACAATGGGTATTAATTTGGCCTTACTCTATACCTAGATAGAATGCCACAGAACTGCCATTGCACACACCCTTACTTCCATTGCTTTGGAAATAAGTCTCATCAAGATTCTTCCCACCACTAGATGATCTACTACCTAGCCTAGCTATGAATCCACCTTGAACTGTACCATCTTCTTAACATAGATTCTTTTTGGTGATAAGCGCCTATTTTACCATCTCATAGGTATAATTCAGTAATAATATGTTCACCTGAGATCAAATGGAATGCCGGAGTCCTTCTTCAAAACTCATTTCCTTAGACATATCATCACCGAAAATAATGGTTGAAATAAACTGTAGATTAGTTACATGATATGAATAACCCATTATAGTCATATTTCCCTTAACTAGATGCATGAATTCTTTTTATCAATCATCTATCATAGTCATTAGTATGAATTAATTGAATAAGTTAATCTATTAGTCCCACCAAACCATACCCACATGATGATCTTACTATGTAAGAAGATCCCATAATTTCTTTGTAGATACACAAAGAATATGATATTTAAGATTCACCCACATATTTGGAGTCATATCCATGTGCTCAATGATGGTTTTTATTTCCTATAACCAAGACTCCATATCCCAAGGACCACCTTCCACATATAAAGAAGTTGAGTGTTGTTATTGGATCTCCATGGTCAACTCATACATAGTCAATTCAACCCATGGATCTCCCTCTATAAACTATAATATGTGAAGGAAACCCTATCTAATATCAATTTCAATGTCTAGTCTAGGCCAATTTGGTGGTATAACTATAGGTTCCATAGGTGTAACTCTAGGTAGTAATACAGGTGGTTCAAGTCTCAATACCTCAGGAGTATGTTTATTTCCACCATCCAAGCACTTAACTTGAGGCCGTCATAGATATATCTCTCTATAATTCCAAGAACATGGCTATAAACATGGTACTAAAATTTGATGTAAAATAAAAAGTGAAAGAAACAATCATACTCTACACCTCACTACATAAGATATCATGAAATCATAAAATACTTAGAACAAAAATTATATTTACTCCAACTACCCATTCTGAGGGTCATCTTATATGAATATATTTAAATTCTTTATTATACTATTTTAGTCATAGATATTATAAATCCCATGTTATAGAAGAAAACAGTACATAATTTTTAACTGGCATTACCATTTAATTGTGACCAATGTTTTTCCAAAATTATTGTTTAGAAATTAAACATTTGATTGTTCAGTTATATGAATTTTCAATCTTAAGATATATTTGAACCCACTCTATATGTTTCTATCGGAACACCATAAAACTATAAAAATTTTGTTTTTAAAAAAATTCATCAATTTTAATTTATAATTCTATGAATAATGTATCATTTATATTTATTTTCGTTACAAAGTTATAGAGGTATACACCTTAGAATTTTCAATTGGGAGTCCATTTAACTAAAACCAGTTTGAATTCTTACTTTTCATATTGAAGAGTTTTGTAAAGACCCGGAAATATCAAGGAATTTTTTTTCTTAATTTTCATTGGAATTTTACAAGAACGTAGTTTCTGACGGCACCTGATTCCGAGGCCCGGTGTGCCCGGAATCAATTTCTGAAGTTTGGCTCAGGTACGTTCAGTGAACGAATGAGCGGGTTTTTCTAACTTTTGAACCGGTGCCTGGAATCGAATTATGATGGCACCGATGGAACCGCAGCGCCGGTAATTGCTTAGGAACTCCTGTTCTGGAGTTGCGTTTACACAAGTGTTGATAATAAAAATTGTGGAAGTTTGTTTTATAATTACACTACAATTTTTATTATTTTACTCTAAGTGTTAGCTCTTGATGGAAGTTGGATAACCACCCAACCTCCCTTGGGAGGTTTTGAGGGTGTGGGGCCCACACGAACCCCACCTCTTCATATCCTCTAAACCCCCCTCAACTCCCACTTAAATTATGTTAACTTAAGTTATAACCTATGACTTAAATGTAATGAGTTTACTGAGGTGAGTTGTGTGTGGTTATTGAATTTCAAACTCTTGAAATTCAAATGTGTTGATGTGTTAATAAAATAATAAAGAGTCTTATTTTATTTTTGGTTAGAGTTTTGTCACCTTGAGAGAGTTGGGAAGCATCTTCTTCTTCTTATTCATCTTCTTCAACCTCGACGAAGAACGCGAAGAACACCTTTCTTCAACGAAGAACTTCTCCGCCGAAGAACACGGTTCTTCCGCGACGCCGTATTCGCGACCCGACCTTCTTCTTCCGCATCGTCTCTTCCGTGATGGATTTCCGCGACGAAATCGCCATCAAAGAACTTCGAATCCTCACTTCGCGATGTCGACGTTCTTTCCCCGCGACGCCCGACCTCCACGATGCTCGTCTTCCGCGGGTTGTTGGCGAACTCCATTCCTGAACCGAGGTAGGGGATTATTGTTATTTTATTAAATTATTTCCGTTCTTGATTCTATCCTATCGAATTTCATTGTTAATCGACTATTTTTTATAGTTTAACGAGAGGGGAGCCGGACTGCACAGACACGACCTAACCCCCTCCTATGTTCATGATTGTCTCTTTGTGAATGGAACGGGATGGCGTGGTGCCGTCGCACCACGCGAGAATCGCTCGGCAAGTATTACGCGACGCCGTCGTGCCACGCCGAGAAGTCGAACAAGAACGCGACGCCGTCGCGCCGCGTCGAATGAAGTCGAAGGCGCCACAGCCGGAGCGGAGCCACGACGAAGGGGCGCGGTGCCAGCACGCCACGCTGGAGAACCACGAAGACGGCGCGTTTCGTTTTGACATGCGGATTGACGGGCGACGACGAAGCAGGTCGTTTGGGCGTTTGAGTCCCTTCACAGTGAAGGTGGGGTCCCGGGGGGACCATAGGCAAAGAAGGCAGAAGGAACGGACCACCGGAGCGCGTCCGGTGGTCCGCGGAATGTGGCGGTGGCGCACCGCTAGAAGGGAGGCGGCCAGCGAACCGCCGACCTCAATTAGCGGCGAATGACGGGGGAGCTGCGCACCCCGCCCGCAATTCGGCTCGGCCATGTGGGCCGAGCCGCGGCCAGCCGGTCGGGCTAGACCGAGTCGGACCAAGCCGGGCCGGGCCGGGCCGGGCCCATCCGGGTCAGACCCGGGTCGGGTCGACCCCGTTCGGCCGACCCAGGGGGGGGGGGGGGGTCGGGCCGGGTCGCCCTGGGCCCAGACCCCCGTTTTCAGACCACTTTCGGACAAAAGCCCGTAACTTGAGCTACGGGCCTCCAAACGACTCGCCGTCTGTGGCAACACGATCCTTGGATTGAGACGGTCGTTTCGGTATATTACACTTAAGATTTTGGAGAACTTTGGGTTCGACCAGGTTGGTTCGTACACGAAACCAACCGGGCCCTCGGAGTGGAAATGCTCGTAACTTGAGTTCCGGACATCCGAATGACGTGCCATTGACTTTGTTGATTTCCTATAAGTGAGATGGATCTTTTTTCTTACTACGCTCGAGGTTTGGATGCCGTCAGAGTGCGGTCGGGTTGGTTCATTCACGAAACCAACCGGGCCCCTGGAACGAAAAAGCCAATAACTCACAAACCGGGCATCCGATTGATGCGCCGTCTGTTTCGTTGAATTCCTCTTGATGAGATGGAACTTTTGGCATACTTTGCCCGAGTTTTGGATGCAGTTGAGATACGGCCGGGTTGGATTGTACCCGAAATCCAACCGGGCCCCTGGAATGGAAAAGCTAATATCTTTCAGACAGGACATCCGTTTGACGAACCGTCAGCAGCGTTGTTGATCACGTTGAAAAACGGTCCCTATGAGTATACCCTATGAGAGTTCGGGGTACAGTTGAGATACAGCCGGGTTGGTTCGCTCACAAAACCAACTGGGCCCCTGGGACGAAAGTGCTAGTAACTCACAGACCGGGTGTCCGATTGACGCGCCGTCTGTTGCATTGAGACCCCTATGACGAGGTGGTCCTTTGAGATACTTCTTCGTGGGACTTTGAGATACTTGTAGAAACAACCAGAAGCTCGTGGATCGGACCCTCTCGAAGACGAGCGTGCGGAATACGGAGACCATGTAGCCGACTGAGATCTGACGACTACTGATCGAACGACTCGGTGTGTTACAGAAAGCCTAGTGGGGAGCGCTTGGTTGTAGCGGAAGACCCACGATAGTGGTGCGCTTGGTTGCAGCGGCATAGGGGAGTGCTTTTTTGTAGCGGCACACCCACGACAGAGGTGCGATTGGTTGTAGCGGCACAGGGGAGCGCTTGGTTGTAGCGGCAAACCCACGACAGAGGTGCGCTTGGTTGTAGCGGCACAGGGAAGCACTTGGATGTAGAGGCAGACCCATGACAGAGGTGTACATGGTTGTAGCGGAACATGGGAGCGCTTGGTTGTAGCTGCAGAACCACGACAGAGGAGCGCTCGGTTGTAGCGGCACGGGAGAGCGCTTGGTTGTAGCGGCACAGGGGAGCACTTGGTTGTAGCAGCTGGCCCGCAATACTCGACAGGTGGAGTAATACAGTAGTCTTAGGTCAGTGAGCAGTACCTCAGAGTCGTGATAGGACCACTGTACACTCTAGAGACGAGGTTCTTCGGCAGTTGCGGTTTTGATAATGAAAATCCTGGTTTGAGCTGAGTCTTTGATCTTTGTGTTTCCTTATGATTGAGACGGGTTACTTGGTAACTTAGGTATATGTATGGGTATATACCTAAGTAGAGGTTATCTGTTGAGATCTTCTTTGTAGTTATCCTTGTTGGTTTTAGTGAGACCTTGAGGGTCTCGGGGTTCCCACTGAGTATCGTTATACTCACCCCTGCACGGGCTATGCCCGCACTTCGTTGTGTTGGTTGCATACGACGGACAGCGCTGATCATGGTGGAGGCTTGCGGAGCAGGACAGTACCTGGAGGTGGACCACTGGGCGGGACATACTCGGAGCGGTCAGGTGGACCCGAGGAGCAGTGGGGGATATCTGTACCCACCCCTCAGGTGGGACTTCCAGAGGACTACTCGACACTGCGGCTTTTCTATTCAGTTGCTGTTTTCCCCTTTCAGTTTTACTTTACAGTTGGGCTTGTATTTCCGACCCCTTTTACTTTTAGCACAGCTTGTTATAGTTTTTTCTTAGTGTTTACCTTTCTACTTGCTTACTCTGTGGTGCTTGTTTACTTTTCAAAGGCAATACCTTCCCTTTTTTCGGGATTTACGCCTTGGTGCTAGTCGCCAGCCCCTGGCCTATGGAAGGCGGGCTTGGGGTAGTCACGACACGGGCCCCGAGGATGGGTCGTGACAAATTGGTATCAAAGGAGTTCGGTTCTACCACGAACTCTGATATTTTCTATGTGAAGCAATAGTGTCTAGCGTATTGAGTGTGGTTATCAGTCCAGGGAGTCCAGTGTTGGTGTGGCAGCCGACATATCCGTACACCAGGACCCTGACTTCTGATTTCCGACTTAATGCACGAACACATTGATGGCATGTGTGTTTCAAGTTTTCTTTGTGATTACTTTATGTCAGCTCACCAGGTATACTGTTCTGACCATGGTTCACCTGTTTCCTTTTCAGGATGGCCCCACAACGGCAGCCAGCTAGGGTTCCGAGCGATGTGTGTGGCGAGAGCCCACCGAGCATCGAGGACTCAGTACAGGGCCCTTTGACATCTGAGGCACCGGTGGTACCTATACCCGCCGAGCCACCGATGCTACCAGCCCCAGCCGCTGACGATGCACGTCACCTTAGTGCACTGCATGAGTTACAGTGCCAGCGACCGCCCAGGTTCCGCGGGGAGACAGACCCCCAGGCAGCCGAGGACTGGCTGGAGGCGGCCGTACGTGTTTTCAGGCTAGTGAGGACACCATCAGACCTCATGGTGATCCTCACGGCGAGCCTACTGCACGCAGCAGCGGGCCGATGGTGGAGCTTGATGCTCCAGGTGCACGATAAGGCATCTCTTCTCTGGACAGACTTCGAGAGCCTCTTCTGCTTAGAGTTTGTCCCAGCCACCCTCCGAGCGGTATGCATCCAGAAGCTACTACAGATGCGGCAGGGCAGCATGATAGTGGCCCAGTACTCGGCGAGATTTACTGATCTCTCGCGCTACTCCACAGATATGGTACGAGACCCGTTCTTCCGGGCCCGGACCTTCGAGCAGGGACTGAGGCACGAGATCAGAGCTTCGATGATCTCCCTCAACATTCCGACTCAGGCAGGGGTTTTGGAGCGAGCCCTCTTAGTGGAGAGTTTCCTTGCTGAGCAGTCTCCAGCAGCAGGACCCACCACTTGCCGACATGCGGCAGAGTCTTCTGCAGCGGGCAGTAGACAGGTGATGCAGGGGTCTAAGAGGACTAGACCTACAGGTGGTCGACAACATGACTCTGGATAATTTGTGTGAGGCACTCGGGGTGGACAACGACTTGCAATGAGAGGGCAGTGTTACTCCTGCGGCGGGATTGGTCACATGGCTCATGACTGTCCGACCTGCCATACGGATGTCCAACAGATGGACGAAGGGACCCCCTGGCAGAGGCAGAGGTTCGATCAGGGTGGGCCGCAAGGAGCAGGCGGCCATGGCAGCGGAGCTGGCCATGCAGCTGGAGGTGGACGACGCTTCGGGGTGTTGCCACCACCACCACCAGGAGGTCCACCCCAACTGCAGGGGACAGGAGGACATGGGAGAGCTCAACTTCAGGTAGCTGAGTCCTACGATCATGGAGCTCCGGGAGCAGATGGACAAGAGCAGGAAGAGCTCCAGACCTGGAGACTTTTGTTCATGTTGCTTCTAGTTTTGTTGATATATGTTTGTGGATGCTTTGTGTCTTTGTACCTGAGCTACAGTAGTAAAAGACACCTTTTCTTGTGGCATTTACTTCCCTGTCCTCTCTTGTATTGTTACTAAGAGGTTCCAGTTTAGACTGTTGACTTGACCCTCACTTGTGAGACATCTACTGGAGGAGGCCAAGTCACCACACACTGATGCCGACAGTGTGACTCAACCCTTGGAGGCGAGAGTAACGGTTGGATCTCTTGGTAGTAGCGTCGAGGCCTTACGACATCATCCTTGGTATGGATTAGTATCATCCATGTCGGGATTGACTGTATTAGGCAAAAGAACGTGGTTCATCTAGGGGATGAGACCGGATTTCTCTTATCAGCAAGGAAGAAATCATAACAACTCTTGTGAGACCAGAGGTGGTCTAGGCCACGATAGAGAAGGTCCAGGTCATTCAGGAGCGGATGAGGACAGCTCAGAGCCGGCAGAAGTCATATGCTGACAGGAGGCGGAGACCACTAGAGTTCGAGGATGGCAACCACGTCTTCTTGCGGGTCTCACCTCGACGTGGTATACGGAGATTTGGCCGATGCGACAAGTTATCTCCGCGCTTCATCGGACCCTTCCAGGTCCTCAGCAGGATTGGCGAGGTGGCTTATCGCCTGGCTCTACCACCTCAGTTGCACCGGGTGCACGACGTCTTCCACGTATCTCAGCTAAGGAGATACGTGTACGACCCGACGCACATCTTTGACCATGGGGAGCTTGACGTCGATGATAGGGCGACTTGCACAGAGGTCCAGTGGGGATCGAGGATCGACAGGAGCAGATCCTACGAGGACGATCGATTCCTCGAGTGCACTTTATTTGATTGTACGGGAACTTCCAGGTGAGAACATGGGAGCGGAAGGCTCAAGATGCATGCTTTGTACCTCTTTTGTGACCCTAGTTTGTGTTGAAGCTTTACGGGGACGTAAAGCCCTAAGGTGGGAGTAATGTAAAGACCCGTAAATTTCAAGTAAATTTTTTTCATAATTTTCTTTGGAATTTTAGAAGAACGCAGTTTCTGACAGTGCCTGATTCTGAGGCCCGGTGTGCTCGGAATCAATTTCCGAAGTTTGGCTCAGGTACGTTCAGTGAACGAACGAGCGGGTTTTTCTAACTTTTGAACAAGTGCTCGGAATCAAATTCCGAGGGCACTGATGGAACCGCCGCACCGGTAATTGCTTAGGAACTCCTGTTTCGGAGTTGTGTTTACATAAGTGTTGATAATAAACATTGTGGAAGTTTATTTTATAGTTACATTACAATTTCTATTATTTTACTCTATGTGTTAGCTCTTGATGGAAGTTGGATAACCACCCATCCTCCCTTGGGAGGTTATGAGGGTGGTGGGGCCCACACGAACCCCACCTCTTCATATCCTCTAAAACCCCCCTCAACTCCCACTTAAATTATGTTAACTTATGTTATAACCTATGACTTAAATGTAATGAGTTTAATGAGGTGAGTTGTGTGTGGTTATTGAATTTCAAACTCTGGAAATTCAAATGTGTTGATGTGTTAATAAAATAAGAGAGTGTCTTATTTTATTTTTTGTTAGAGTTTTGTCACCTTGAGAGAGTTGGGAAGCATCTTCTTCTTCTTCTTCATCTTCTTCAACCTCATCGAAGAACGCGAAGAACACCGTTCTTCAACGAAGAACTTCTCCGCCGAAGAACAGGGTTCTTCTGCGACGCCGTATCCACGACGCGATGTTCTTCTTCTGCGTCGTCTCTTCTGCGATGGATTTCCGCGACAAAATCGCCGTCAAAGAACTTAAAATCCTCACTTCGCGACGTCGACGTTCTTTCCCCGCGACGCCCGACCTCCGCGACGCTCGTCTTCCGGGGGTCGTTGACGAACTCTGTTCCTGAACCGAGGTAGGGGATTATTGTTATTTTATTAAATTATTTCCGTTCATGATTATAGCCTGTCGAATTTCGTGATTAATCGACTATTTGTTATCATTTAACGAGAGGGGGGCCGGACCGCACAAACACAACATAACCCCTCCTATGTTCATGATTGTCCCTTCGCAGTGAAGGTGGGGTACCGGGGGGACCATAGGCGAAGACGACAGCAGGAACGGACTACCGGAGCGCGTCCGGAGGTCCGCGGAAGGTGGCGGTGGCGCGCTGCCGGAAGGGAGGCGGCCGGCGAACCGCAGGCCTCAATTAGCGGCGAAGGGCAGGGGAGCCGCGCACCGCGCCTGCGATTCGGCTCGGCCACGCTGGCCGATCCGCGGCTGGCCGGGCGGGCCGGACTGAGCTGGACCGGGCCCAGCCGGGTCGGACCCGGGTCGGGTCGACCTGGTTCGGCCGACCCAGGGGGGTCGGGCCGGGTCGCCCCGGGCCCAGACCCCCGTTTTCGGACCACTTTCGGTCAAAAGCCCGTAACTTGAGCTACGAGCCTCCAAATGACTCTCCGTCAGCGGCAACATGATCCTTGGATCGAGACGGTTGTTTCGGTATATTACAATCAAGGTTTCCAAGAACTTTGGGTTCGGCCGGGTTGGTTCGTACACGAAACCAACCGGGCCCTCGGAGCGGAAACACTCGCAACTTGAGTTCCGGACGTCCGAATGACGTGCCGTCGACTTTGTTGATTTCCTCTAAGTGAGATGGATCTTTTGGCTTACTCCGTTCGAGGTTTGGATGTCGTCGGAGTGCGGCCGAGTTGGTTCGCTCACGAAACCAACAGGGCCCCTGGAACGAAAAAGCCAATAACTCACAGATCGGGCGTCCGATTGACGCGCCGTTTGTTTCGTTGAATTCCTCTTGATGAGACGGAACTTTTGGCATACTTCTCCCGAGTTTTGGATGCATTTGAGATACGTCCGGGTTGGATTGTACCAGAAATCCAACCGGGCACCTGGAACGGAAAAGCTGATATCTTTGAGACATGACGTCCGTTTGACGAACCATCAGCGGCGTTGTTGATCACGTTGAGAAACGGTCCCTATGAGTATACCCTATGAGATTTCGGGGTACAGTTGGGATACGGCCGGGTTTGTTCGCTCACGAAACCAACTTGGCCCCTGGGACGAAAGGGCTAGTAACTCACAGACCGGGCGTCCGATTGACGCGCCGTCTGTTGCGTTGAGACCCCTATGACGAGGCGGTACTTTGAGATAATTCTTCGTGGGACTTTGAGATACTTGTAGAAACAACCAGCAGCTCGTGGAGCGGACCCTCCTAGAGACGATCGTGCGGAATACGAAGACCATGTAGCCGACTGATACCTGACGACTACTGATCGAACGACTCAGTGTGTTACAGAAAGCCCAGTGGGGAGCGCTTGGTTGTAGCGATAGACCCACGACAGAGGTGCGCTTGGTTGTAGCGGCATAGAGGAGAACTTGGTTGTAGCGGCAAACCCACGACAGATGTGCGCTTGGTTGTAGCGGCACAGGGGAGCGCTTGGTTGTAGCAGCAAACCCACGACAGAGGTGCGCTTGGTTGTAGCGGCACATGGAAGCGCTTGGTTGTAGCGGAAGACCCATGACAGAGGTGCGCTTGGTTGTAGTGGCACAGGGGAGCGCTTGGTTGTAGCAGTAGACCCACGACAAAGGAGCACTTGGTTGTAGCGGCACGGGAGAGCGCTTGGTTGTAGCGGCATGTGGGAGCGCTTGGTTGTAGTAGCTGGCCCGCAGTACTCGATAGGTGGAGTACTACATTAGTCTTAGGTCAGTGAGCAGTACCTCGGAGTCGTGACAGGACCACTGTACACTCTAGAGACGAGGTACTTCGGCAGTTGCGGTTTCGATAATGAAAATCTTGGTTTGAGCTGAGTCTTTGATCTTTGTGTTTACTCATGATTGAGATGGGTTACCTGGTAACTAAGGTATATGTATGGGCATATACCTAAGCAGAGGTTATCTGTTGAGATCTTCTTTGTGGTTATCCTTGTTGGTTTTAGTGAGACCTTGAGGGTCTCGGGGTCCCCACTGAGTATCGTTATACTCACCCCTGCACGGGCTATGCCCGTACTTCGTTGTGTTGGATGAAGACAACGGACAACGCTGATAATGGTGGAGGCTTGCAGAGCAGGACGGTTACTGGAGGTGGACCACTGGGCAGGACATACTCGGAGCGGTCAGGTAGACCCGAGGAGCAGTGGTGGCTATCTGTACCCACCCCTCAGGTGGGACTTCCAGAGGACGGCTCGACGCTACGGCTTTTCCTTTCATTTGTTGTTTTCCCCTTTCAGTTGTACTTTACTGTTGGGCTTGTATTTCCGACTCCTTTTACTTTTAGCACAGCTTGTTACAGTTTTTGCTTAGTGTTTACCTTTCCGCTTGTTTACTCTGTGGTGCTTGTTTACTTTTCAAAGGCAATTCCTTCCCTTTTTCCGGGATTTACGCCATGGAGCTAGTCGCCAGCCCCTGGCCTATGGATGGCGGGCATGGGGTAGTCACGACACGGACCCTGAGGATGGGTCATGACAAGTTTAAGGATTTGACCATGTTAAAATTTGTTAAATATAATTCCACCACAAAGTTGTGTGGGGAAATACCATTTCGGTTAACATATACAATTTAATTAGATAATTTTTTTACTAAGTAATTTTAGAATATACAAGCATATCAACCATGTTATATAAAGTAATAAACATGTAGTTCATGTAATGAGATATGAATGTCATGGAATATGTATGTAATATAAAACTCTGTATTCCGTTGATGATATATGCACTAATTCACTCTTGTCATTTCACCCAAAGGGTTAAAAAAATTCATAAAATATGACTTCACATAACATGAATGTCATCCAACAGTAACTATACTACAACTATAAAAAGTGAATCCAATACAAAATTCCCCTTTCCTAAGGACTTTTCATTTCCACCACACATGGGTAAGGTAATCCAGGTAATTGGATTTTGACCAAGTTATGACACTTTGTAATCTCTATTATACTAACACAAAATAGTAATATGAAGGAAACACCACCTATTATACGACACAATGACATCCTCAACCCAGCTCAGGGAAACCTGACATGTCTAGATGGCCAAAAGTTCTCAAACGTGCCACCCCATATGTTAGAGGATATCGACCATCAGAGAGGGTGTATAGTGGTAATATTTAGAGATTATAACCCCTGTATCAGATTGATTCACAATGAGAATAAAGGAAACAATATCAATACATTAAATAAATCAGACATATATAAAGTAGTAAAAAATGCTATATATGAATTATTTCATTGTGATACAAAATATAAACAATCAATCCATGTTACCAGACATATAATTATTTCAAGACTAAGAATAATAGAACAAAATACCCAAAAAATAGATAATCTACATGAGATTTCTAAGTATAGATTAATCCTTTTCCCCCATACTCTATCCTAAGACAAAATCAAGTGTCCACAGCTAGGTTCTTCAAAATGTCTTTTCTTGTATATGTGAAATTTGATTGGGTACCAATTGAATGTTTGAATAGTTTATGATTACATTTCAATAGAACTCCACTAATGGCATCTAATGGAAGTTTTTTAATATAAAATGTAATAGTGTTAAAATATAATAAATTATATCTACATAAAAAAATAAAATATATCGATCTCGAACACATTATGGGATATCCAGTCGCCCATAAATACAACGAATAAAAATAGATCACCCTAATAATGTGTAATTCAAATTTTTTAGATACCCATGGAATATATACAAGGAATATAAGAATAAATAACCATATGTAATCCATGTTACTAGTACAATAGTTCCAACATAACATAGTTTTTATAATCCATTGAAGTATCCTAAAATTCTCCAATTCTATGGTTGTTAATATAGTTCAAGGTGGTCATCCCATTATGGTCTAATCATGGTGTTTGAGTGGAATGTAAGGGATATAACATTAGAATTCTACTCATAAGAATATCTAACTAAACCAATGAATAGTGTCCTAGGTTTTCAGGGTAACACTTGATTAGTATCCTAGAATCTAACCCAATGAATCCTGTATCCGAAGACACCAATATAAACCTCAGATATCATAATACACATTTTAGTTTTTTCAGTTTGAGATTAATCTATGTTATCAAACCATGAAATTCTTGACAGTTATAATTTGAGTGAATTCAATGTGAGAGTATGATAGGCCTATTATACATTGGTTAAAAAATGATAACTATTTTCTTCATTTGAATGAGAATAGTTTTAATAAAGTTGTTAATAATTATATAACCGTAGTGATGATTATACCCACATCAAATCATCTTTTGATTAGCTTAAAGAAATAAAAAACCATAAACATTGGTTGAACACCAGATTACCCCTTGAGATATACATTAGGTAAGTTTCTCATAATCGTACATATATGAGTTCATAGTGGATAATGGTGGAGAGAGTGAAAGATAGGGGAAGAACAAACATCAATCAAAATATTCATATTAATTTATAAAACCAAACCTAAAAATACTATAATAGATGAGAACTAAAAAAGCATAGCTACCTATTACCCTTGGATAAGGAATCTCTAGTTGGTACCGTCTCTTTTTATTTTTAGTTGATACCATATTTATATAGGTAAAAAACCACTTCATCTTATCTAAGTAATCCTCTTCTATCCAAGATGAACGAAATTCAAAACCAACTTAAATTTGTCCAACCCTGAGCCAAATACCTTCGGTAATGTTCTTCCTCAAATCTCTCATGGATCATGTTTTAATTTTCTATTGATTGTGTGTTCACATAATACATACTTATTTAGGATGTGAATCTTGTGGTTTCAACCTTTTCATTCTCATGTAATTCATGGGTCACATCTTGTATGTTCATTAAAAGAGTTATTACACCATGATATGCTTTAGTGAGTCTATATGCTCAAAGAAACATGTTGTGAACTGTATTCATGGAATAAACTAAAATTTCCTCATGAAGGATCCTAAAAAATGTCTTGTAGATGATAGGACGACCTTCTTCTTATCCATATCCATCCATGGTTTCCATTCCACAATTATGGCTTCCCTATTTCCTTGCATGCAAGCATAGTGGCCAACAATGACTTTTCACATGGTACTCAATCTATTTAGGTGGGTGTTAAGAACACATATTTTTATTTTTATTCATTAAAAATCTCAGTATATTGTAGAGAAAATATATATCATATTTCATCCTCACCCTCACATTAGACATGGCTATAAACCTATTTTATAATTCAACTTTTCATTTGACTCTCCATGTTCACCATGGAAACTAGATTACTAGTATAGAAAATGTTGTGTTGACCATCATCACTGTCTGACATTCACAATGGCCAGAATAATTTCTTTTTTTTATATAGGTATTTACCAACTTCATTAAAATCTCACATAGGCCCATTCGAGATCCATATTTCATCCATGGTGGTTTGTGATCTGAATGACGGCAAAATGGATGGAGCGTAAGACCACAGAGTGGTGGACAAAGAGGTTTCCAGTAGACAGATGAAAAAATCTAGTGAGCTTGATGAAGATAATAATTTCACATATTTTATACTATAATTTAAAATTATGAACCCACCGTAGTGTAATTTAATGGGAAATTGTTACATATTTAGTTTTCTGTGTTATTTTGGGCTTAAATGAAAAATGGCTTAATTTTGGATTTTTAACAGATTTTTGTCACAGGGGTATTTTGGTCATATATAATAAAATATATTTCCAAATTCTGTGATTAAAATTATTGAATAATAATTATTTTATTTTCTTCATTTTTTTCTTCTGAACCAGGAGCTAAATCGATCATCTAGATGCCTTAAAAGTCAATTAAGTTGAAGATTTCTTCATGCGGACTGCATGTACCCCCACCTCCGTAACAGAAGCACTATTCTTTCTACACACCACAAAATTAGGTGATTCCACTTGGAGATGCACGAGTACTCAATTGATTGGTCACAAAATAAATTCCAAGGAGTTTGGAATAAATGATGGGGGATAATTAACAGAATATTTCTAAAGTAACTTTCTTGGAACCTGCATCCAGAAAATACAACCACCATTACTAAATTCATAACTCCTTCTAGGTGCGTCCAATGAAGGTGAAATTTGGAAAGGAAATGGAGGAGACATTACTGAACTACATTTAAGAAGACACCTATTACATATTCAGTCATTTAATGTCACTTCCATGTAGAAACTCTCAGATTAAATGTTTAGTGTGTGAATTTGTCACCCCTTCTCCCTAGAAATATGTATCCCTTATCCCATTTTATGAGATAGAAATTCAAGGGGGCTAAGGTGGAGTTTTTTATGTAATTGTTTTTAATATTAATAATATATATTATTAAATCTTTCTTCTAATTCCTTTAATCTATACTCTACTTCCATCTCTTTTTTTTTATGTCTGTCTCCCACCGTGCTTCTTTCTAAGTCCATGCTTGTGGAGAGCTAACCCTCACTATTGTTCAAGAGGGGAAGTGGTGGTATTTGTGTTTTATGTATTATTTATGTTTTGTTTCTAGGGATTAGGTATTGGTTAAATTATTATGGTGAGTGGTCACCCCACATTCCCTACTATTATATTCTTCCTCCTCGTTTAATTATTCCCCTTCTCATCGATATCTAATTCATTCAAACAGTTGAGTTTGGATTGGTTATTGATAAGGAATAGATTACACCAACACTCTGAGGTATTGGTGTGGGGTAATACAATTCAAATGAGAGGGTGTGGAGTGACACGTATTTATCTCCACATTTAATAACACATTGATAGTAATTTTTAATAACAATGATAATTCCACCATGAAACCTCAAGAATAATGGTTTTCTTCTACTAACATCATTTTTCCTTTTCATCATTTTCATTGTGTTTTATATTTATGATATATTTATATATTATATTCATATGTTATTAATTTCAATTTCCTTTCCCCCCATTTATATTAGTATTATATTTTTATATTATTTATTTTATAATAGTGACAATAGAAAGATAGTGTGTGGAAGTGGCCTCCTTGTTATTGACCCAAGGGTGTGCCACTATGGTGAATTATTAAGATAATAAGAATTTAATTGAATATAGGTCCACAAAAAAACAACTATCATCAATTTGGCGCCATTTCTGGGTAGTCCAAGTTCTTACACACGATGTTTGTCAAAAAAAAAACATAACAAAAACAAAAAAAGTGCCTTGTTGTATATCATTTATTTCATTAGAAAATATAGATTTTTATAGAAATATTTATAATTATTGGCTAGTGGATAAATTTTATAGTGTTCCAAGCCGAGAATACACATTGAATATTAAAATTCATTAAAATTCGCACCAATTGAAAGAAAATTCTCCACAATTGTAAGAAAATGCCTTGAAAATTCATGAGAATTGAAGAATGATGGAAAAAGAAAGGAAGATTATAGCATCACTAGCCACCCAAGTTGAAGAATTTAATGTATTATGGATGGAACAACAAAGAAGAAAATATAAGGAGAATCAAATTCTTGTTACACCTATATTTCAAGATGAAATTGTAGTGTTTGAAAAAATTCTTGAATATTAAATTCCTTCTTTAACAAATGAGTTCCCAACTTCCTTGCGTGAAGAAAAAGAGTTTGAAACTGAAATTTCAAACGGATTTGTAAATTTTGAGCATTAATTTCATTAAAATTTCATTAAGTCTTAATTTCAATCTAATATCCATTATTCTACATTTGTAGATTCAACACTACTACTACAGGATCTGGATGAAGATGGAGAAGAAAGTTCTCTTAATGAGGATAGAATAGAGGGGTCATTCGAGTTTTTCATTGAAAAATATAAGGATGATTGAAAAACTAGATGAAATATATAAAGAATAAATTGAAGATCCTAAACTAGTACAGAATTCACATCCCAGTCTACTATCTCTACCACTAGTGGACATCACTCCCCTAGATGACCAAAACAAGGATCACCCCTACATCCTTTTCCCTCCCCCTCTTAATCCGAAATTCTATTTTTAATCTCTTATAGGGGTTGGGGATAATTTTATTTTCTTTGGGGTTCTCACTTCTAGCATCCACATATGGATGTCATGAGGAATAATTTGTCGTGGTTTCTATGAAAGAAAGCCCATCCACCTTCGGATTGGGGTTAACTTGCTGCAACTACCTGACTAAGGGCAGTAAAAAACTATCACCCGCTTGGGGGTCAAACCAAGCATTATCCATCCTCTTTCCCCTTTCTATTTCATTTTCATTATTTTTCTAAGTAATTTCATTATTTATTTCTTTGTAGGAAGAGATTGTAGTAGCTAGGAGATTAACTCAATGGTACTGCTAAAAAATAAAGTCGGGTTGTGACTTTCCTTCTCTTTTATTTTTCTGTCCTTATTTATATTTTTTCAAGCTGAAACGAAGGGTAGTGAAATTTAATTGTGGGGGGAGTGTCAACCTGCTTAGTTGTTTTCTTTCATTCTTTTTTTAGGAAACTTGAGATTTAATGATAAATATGATCACATTTCACACATTAATTGATTCTGATTAAATTGAAATGATTTTTGAAAAAAAGGATTTTTAATGATTGTTGATGTGATTATTTTTCCCCTAAATTGGATTTTAAATCATTTTTATGATTTTGACCAATTTTTTAAAATCCATGGCCTTGAAACACTGAATCAAAATATTTTTCCCATCCTATAAGGTATTCTAAACCACTTTGATATATTCTTTATAATACCCACACTTTCTTGAGGGAAACATGGATTTTGTTTTAGAACCAAAATTTTTGATTTTTATCTTTTGAAGATCTGGATTTCATTGAATGTTTTTAATATGATTGAGGCACTACTTTGTCTAGACACAAATTATCTTGAGACCTACCTTTACATTTATCCTTCATTATCCCTTAGATGCCATGAATTGCCTTATATGTTTAAGATACAATAAAAGATAATTCATCTTTACCTACAAATTATCTTGGTATTTTGTAATGGATATTTATAGTTTCAGTGCGGGGGAAGGGCCTTTCGTGTGAATTTATTGGGATACGTTTCATTGATGGTTATTGTGAGGTGTGCATCAACATTTTGGGAAATGAAATAATTGGGCATGAGTCATAATTTCATTATTCATCATGTGTTTCATTCGGTTCTACATAAAAAAAAGAAAATAAATGTTGTTCTTTTCTGGATCTTTAAAAAAATGGAAAATAAAGCTGTGCCTTTCTAGAGCATTTTTTTAAAAAAAATAAATGTTGTGCCTCTCTAGAGCTTCAGCAAAAATGGGAAGAACATGGATGATATCATTATTTATAGTAATTTATTGGTTCATGTTCCATGCTACAAAAAATTATGGTGGTGTTTTGTTTCAAATTCTCAAGGAGGATTTGGTGATGAATTTTCTATGTTTTCACTTGATTTTTCATGCATTTTACCTAAGAGTCAAACCTTCTCTTTCTACACTTGAATTTTTAAATCATTTACCCACCAAACCAAATACACAGAGTAATTTTAACCTTTAATGAAATCCCTAAGGATTGAATTCATTTTTATGTTTCACACTGTGGAGAAATGATAATTTTCACTAACCTATTATGATACATTCAAATTACAAGTATGAGCATACCTACAAAATTTATTTCTCTTGAGTGAAGAGTGACATAAAATTCAATGTGAGGTAGGTTGTGATTGGGAAATGGATGGATTTATGAGGATTGAAGAAATTTAAATGTGTGGAATTAAAAGGAAAGGAAATTGTTTTTCATATAAGAGACATGAAGAAATTCTGTTTTTATAAGGTCGTGGATTTTTTCTCATTTATCATCATTGTGTGGATTTTGATCAGAATATATGATAATTACTCGGGAGATTAATTCATAAGTGTAGGGGATTGATGAAGATAATAATTTCACATATTTTATACTCTAATTTAATGTTTATGAACCCACCATAGTGTTATTTAAATTGAAATTGTTACACATTTAATTTTTTGTGTTATTTTAGGCATAAATGCAAAAATGGATAAATTCAGGTTTTTTATCAGATTTTTGTCACATGGGTAATTTGGTCATTTATCATAAAATATATTTTCAAATTATGTGATTAATTATTTTTATAATAATTATTTTATTTCCTTCATTTTTGTATTTTGAATCATGGCTGAATCGATCATCTAGATGCCATAAAAGGTCAATTAAGTTGAAGATTTCTTCAGGTGGACTGCATGGACCCCACCTCCATAACAGAAGCACTATTATTTATACAAACCTCAAAATTAAGTGATTATACTTGGATATCCACCCAAACACGATTTATCATTTACCAAATATATTACATGGTGTTTCAAATCCATTATTGGGGACATTTAATGGAATATTACTGAAGGAACATTCCTGAAACCTACATCCAGAAAAGGAAACCGCCATTACTAAATTCATAACTGATTCTTGGCATGTCCAATGAAGCTGAAATTTTGAGAGGAAACATAAGAGACATTATCGAACAACATTTATGAAGACACATTTTGCAGATTCACTCATTTAATGGCCCATCCATGCAGAATCTTTTGGATTAAATGTTTTGTGTGTGAATTTGTCACCCCTTCTTCCTATAAAAATGTGTCCCTTCTCCCAGTTTATGAGATTACCATTACAAGGGGATGAGGTGGAGTTTTTTATGTAATTTTTCTTCAAATCTATAAAATATATTAGTATATATTCCTTCTTCTTCCTTTAATTTCCACTCTTCTTCCACCTCTTTTTTATTTTAGGTGTTTCTTCCATTGTGCTTCTTTCTAACTCCATGCTTGTGGAGAGATAACCCTCACTATTTTTCATGGGGGGAGGTGGCGGTATTTGATTTTTATCTATTTTTCATGTTTTTTCTAAGGATTAAGTTTTGGTTAAATGATTTTGTTGAGCGGTCGCCCCACTTTCCCTACTATTGTCTTCTTCCTCATTTAATTAATACCCTTCTCATCAATATCCAATTCATTCAAACGGTGGAGTTTCGATTGGTTATTGATGAGGAATAGATTACTCCTACATTATTAGGATTATGTGTGGGGTAATAATATTCAAAATATAGGGCTTGGGGTGACAGTTCTTGATTTCCACATTGAATAACGCATTGATAATTATTTTGAATAATAATGATAATTCCACAATGAAACCTCAAGAACAATGGTTTTCTTCTACCAACGTGATTTTGTCTTTTCTTCCTTTTAATTGTGTTTTATATTTTTGTTATATTTATATATTATATTCATATGTTATTAATTTCAATTTTCTTTTCCCCCCATTTATATTAGTACTCTATTTTTATTTTATTTATTTTATAATAGTGACAATAGAAAGATAGTGTGTGGAAGTGTACTCCTTGTGATCGACCCTAGGGTGTGACACTGTGGTGCATTATTATGATGATGATAATTTAATTTAATAGTGGTTCATGACAAAACCACTGTCATCAATATGGCACCGTTTCTGGGGAGCCCAAGTTCTTACACATGCTATTTTTCAAAACAGAAAACAAAAAGAAAATAAAAAAAGGGCCTTGTTTCATATCATTCATTTCATCAACCAATATGGATTTTTATGTAAATTTTTATAATTATTGGAATATGGATAAATTTAATAGTGATCCATGTAGGGAAGTCACATTGAATATTAAAATTCTTGAAAATTCCCAAAAATTGGAAGAAAATTCCCGGCAATTGTAAGAAAATGCCTTGAAAATTCATGATAATTGAATAATAATGGAAAAAGCAAAGAATATGATAACATCATTGGCCCCCCAAGTTGAAGAAGTTAAATTATTATGGATGGAACAAAAAAAGAAAATATAAGGAGAATCAAAAGCTTGTATCACCTATATTTCAAGATGAAATTGTAGTGTTTGAAAACAATTCTTGAAGATTCAATTCCTTCTCCAACAAATGAGTTCCCAGCTGCATTGCTTGAAGAAAACGAGTTTGAAGTAGAAATTTTTTAGGGAGTTTTAAAGTAAAAGAATTAATTTCATTCAAATTTCATTAATTCTAAATTTCAATCTAATATCCCTTATTCTTAATTTGTAGATTCAGCACTACTACTGCATTCTCTAGATGAAGAAGGAGAATAAGGTGCTCTTAATGATTAAAGAATAGAGGAATAATTCGAGTTTTTCATTGGTTCATTTGAAGATGATGGAAAAATAGATGAAATCTATGAAGAAACAATTAAAGATCCTAAACTGGAAGAGGAGTCACATCCCAGTCTACTATATCTACCACCAGTAGACACCACTCCTGTAGATTACCAAAACCGGGAGCACCCCTACATCCTTTTCCCTCCCCCTATTAATCTCAAATTCTGTTTTTCATCTCCTCTAGGGGTTGGGGATATTTTTCTTTTGGGGGGGGGGGTTCTCACTTCTGGAATCCATATATGGATGTTGGGAGAAATAATTTGTGGTGTTTTCAAAGCAAGAAACCCCATACACCTTCAGATTGGGGTGAGCCTGTTACAACTACCTGACTAGGGGCAGTAAAAACCTAGCACCCGGTTGGGGGTCAAACCAAGCATTATCCCACCTCTTTCACCTTTCTATTTTAATTTATTTATTTTTCTGAAAAATTTCTCTATTTATTTCTTTGTAGAATAGGTTGTAGTATCTAAGAGCTTAACTCAATGGTGCGGCTAAAAAATAAATATGGGTTGTGTCTTTCCTTCTTTTTTGTTTTTTTGTCCTTATTTATATTTTGTCAAGCTGAAATGAAGGGTAGTGTATTTTATGTGTGGGGGAGTGTCAACCTGCTTAGTTTTTTTCTTGCATTCTTTTTTTTTTAATTTTTTAGGAACCTTTAACTTTAATGACAATTATGATCACATTTCAAACATTAATTTATTTTCATAAAATTGAAATGATTTTTGAAAAAAATGGATTTTAAATGATTATTGATGTGAAATTTTTTTTCCTGAAATTTGATTTTCAATAATTTTTATGAGTTTGACCAATTTTTTAAATCCATATCCCTAATACACTGACTCAAAATATTTTTCCCATCTTGTGAGGTATTCTAAAACACTTTGACATATTCTTCATAATACCCACAAAATCTTGAGAAAAAATTCTATTTTGTGTTAGAACCTGAATTTGTGATTTTTCTCTTTTGAAGCTTTGGATTTCATTGAATGTTTTTAATATGATTGAGCCACTACTTTGGCTAGCCACTTATTATCCTGATACCTACCTTTACTTTTATAATTCATTAGCCCTTAGATTCCATGAATTGATTTAGAGGTTTAATCAATAGTAATATCTAATTTTTCCATACCTACCCATTCTCTTGGTATTGTTGAATGGATATTTCAATTTATAGTGTTTGGGAAGGGAATTTCAGGTGCGTTTATTGGGATGTGTTTCATTGGTGGGTGTTTTGAGGTGTGCTTCAACATTTTGGGCAATGAAATAATTCTTCATGAGTCATAATTTCATTATTCTTCATTTGTTTCATTCAGTTCTCCTTAAAAAAAATTAAATGTTGTGCCTTTCTGGAGCTTAAAAAAATGGGGAGAACTTGGATGATATCAGTCATTGTAATAATTTATTGGCTCATGTTCCATTATATAAAAAATTATGGTGGTGATTTTTTTTACATTCTCAAGGAGGATTGAGTGAGGAATTTTCTATGTTTTCACTTGATTATTCATGCATTGTACCTAAGAGTCAAAGCTTCTATTTCTACCCTTGAATTTTTAAATCATTACCACCAAACCAAAGCCACAAATTCATTTTAACCTTGAATGAAATCCCTCATGATTTAATTCATTTTTATTTTTCACGTTGTGAATAAATGAGAATTGTTACAAACCTATGGAGATACATGCAATTTCCAAGTATGAGAATACCTCCAGAATTTATTTCTCTTGAGTGAGGAGTGACATAAAATTAAATGTGAGGTAGGTTGTGATTGGTCCATGGATGGATTTATGAGGATTGGACAAATTAAAATATGTGGAATTAAAGGGAAAGGAAATTGTTTTTCATATAAGAGACATGACTAAATTTTGTTTTAGAAAAGGTCATGGATTTTTTCTCATTTTTGATTATTATGTGGATTTTGATCAGAATATATGATAATTGCACGACAGTTCAACACTTAAGTGTGGGGGATTGATGAAGAAAATAATTTTCACATATTTTATACTGAAATTTAATGTTTATGGACCCACCATAGTGTTATTTAATGGTAAATTGTTACACATTTAGATTTGTGTGTTATTTTGGGCATAAATGTGAAAATGGCTTAATTATGAATTTTTAATAGATTTTTTTCATATGGTTATTTTGGTCATTTATCATAAAATATATTTCCAAATTCTGTGATTAATTTTTTTTTATAGTTATTATTTTAATTTATTTTTTTTTTTCTGAATCAGGGGCTGAATCGATCATCTAGATTCCTTAGGAAGTCAATTAAGTTGAATATTTCTTCAGGTGGACTGCATGGACCCCACCTCCATAACAGAGGCCCTATTATTTTTACACACCTCTAAATTAAGTGATTCTACTTGGATATTCACGATTACTCAATGCATCATTCACCCAATAAATTCTATTGTGTTTGGAATCCATTATAGGGGCTTTTTAACAGAATTTTTCTGAAAGAACGTTCCTGGGACCTGCATCCAGAAAAGGAAACCACTATTACTAAATTCATAACTCCTTCTAGGTGAAACAAATGAAGCTGAACTTTGTAGAGGAAGTGGAGAAGAAATTATGGAACAAAATTTAAGAAGACACCTATTACAGATTAGGTCATTTAATGTCACATCCACACAGAATCTTTCAGATTAAATGTTTTGTGTGTGAATTTTTCATCCCGTTATCCCTATAAATATGTATCCTTTCTCCTAGTTTATGAGATATCCATTTTCGATGGATAATGTGGAGTTTTTTATGTATTTGTTCTTCATATTTATAAAATATATTTGTATATCTTTCATCTTCTTCCTTTATTTTCTACTCTTCTTCAATCTCTTTTATTTTATGTGTTTCTCCCACCATGCTTCTTTCTAACTCCATGATTGTAGAGAGCTAACCCTCACTATTTTTCAAGGGGGGAAGTGGTGGTAGTTTAGTTTTATGTATTTTTCATGTTTTCTTCTAAGGATTCTGTATTGTTTTAATGATTTTGGTGAGCGATCTCCCCACTTTCCCTATTATTGTGTTCTTCCTCTTCGTTTAATTATTCCCCTTCTCATTGATATCTAATTCATTCAAATAGTGGAGTTTGGATTGGTTATTGATGAGGAATATATTACTCCTACATTCTGAGGTATCGGAGTGGGGTAATACCATACAAATGATAGGGCATGTAGTGAGAGGTCTTGATATCCACATTTAATAAAAAATTGATAGTTTTTTTGAATAACAATGATAATTCAACCATGAAACCTTGAGAACATTGGTTTTCTTCTACTAATGTCATTTTGTCTTTTCTTTCTTTTCATTGTGTTTTATGTTTTTGATATATTTATATATTTTATTCATATTTTATGCATTTCAATTTCCTTTACCACCATTTATATTAATATTATATTTTTATATTAGTTATTTTATAATAGTGACAATAGAAAGAAAATATGTGGAAGTGGCCTCCTTGTGATCGACCATAGAATGTGCCAGAATAGTGCATTATTAAGATAATAAGAATTTAATTGAATAGCGATTCACGACAAAACTACTGTCATCAGAGCTCAATTGTGGTTACGTAAGTGGGTTATATATGAGAAGAGGTGAGTGCGAGCTTTTGTGAAGGCTACATAACTTTTTGTTAAAGGAGAAGTGTCTCCCATAATGTTTTACCATATTAGTTGTTCATTGGAGAGGTTGGAATTTTGTAAAACTTAACATGAATTCCACATCGTAGATGCCTATTGTGGGGATTGGATCTTGCATACACACTCAGACTGGACACATGTTGCTATCGAAACACGCATGGGACCAACAGGCCTTGGACCACCCTATGCATTTTCTATTTTTAAATCCATATCTTGTGGGCTGACCCATTCATATACATTCTTGTGTGGGTCACTATTCTTATGCATTTGTCTTAATTTGGATCCTTAACATGGTTGAAAAAGTCAAAATATTTATCCAATTAAAATAAAAAAATTGTATAAAATTCATGAAAGGTTAATAATTCAATTTTTTTTCCACAAATTATTCAAAACTATTATCTACCCACAAAAAATAAAAGAATATAAAAAATTCTAACTATCAATTAAAATTAAATAAATATTTTTATCTAAATTTAAAAATTATCATAAAAAAATTTCGGGCATCAAATACCCCCACAGGTAAACTCATGATTTTCATCAAGCATAGAATATAAAATATAAATCATCGAGGAAAACCATGCCACAACTGTTTAAATTCCAAAGTTATAAAATCATATAATAGTCAATTGGAAAATAATCATTCATGTTCCACATAATATATCAATTAAATTACACTCTCTTCAAATAGAATAATCAAACTAATTATTTTATTTCTCCAAATAAAATTGTTGGATCTTCTCATTTATCCGAATCAATTATCTCAAAAAATTATTATTAAATATTAGATTTTTTGATATACCTCACATAATATATTTCTGAATCATCACTCAAGGTTACATTTGAAAAAGGTTCTTTACTCATTCCTTGAATAAATGAACCTTCCATAAGCTTTAAATGTAACTAAATTCTATTCTTTGTAAGGAAAAAAATCACATGAATTTATGAGGAATATTCCCTTAATGTTATAATGAATTTACGTCTCAAGGATGGTAGGTATTGATATAAACATTTTAAGACTAAGAAAGATATTAAATATAAAGAATAATTCATGATATTAAATGAAATGTGAAATGAAAATCTCTCATTTAAAATGATTAATCCCACTTCCCATGTTCAAAGTAAAGGTCATAAATAATGAAATCACTTTTATTAAAAAAACACTCTTCATTTTTATATACTTTTCACAATTTTTTTCCTTTTTAAAAATAAATTTTTTACTTATTTAAACATTTTTAAAAGAAATGCTTCTATTGAATCTCACATCCACCACCTAACATCATATGATTAAATGACATGTCTGGTAATGTTTTTTTGTATCCTAAGTTACAAACTTTTTCTCTTTTTTCCCATTTTTTCATCTTTATATTAAATTTTAAAATTTTAAGTGGTGTGGATGTGAAATGAAATGAATAAAATGAACCTTTACCAATATCCAAATGATCAATCCCACATATATTCCTTTGAATTTTGTGCATCGCTCCCTCCATGAATTCCCTCACACACACACTTGAACCTTAAAATACCATAAAAATACAAATAGTATGGTGAGAATGAAATATTTTGTATTATAATTTTGATTATTCATAAGAAGTTAATTGATGTATTCTACATGTTAATCAAGGATTAATGTAAAAGGAGTCTGAAGGATAATTCCAAAATTAGTAAAATTTCTTTAATCATATAAAATGTTACTTATTATAATCATAGAATAGACATATTACGATGTAAGTTATAACATTTCTCATTCCCCAATATGTGTAAGGAAATATGATCAATGTTGAATTAGAAAAAGTTTTAGTAGAAGTCCTCTAAGGAATAAAACATAAAATTTGGGATAATCACTGATATACTGGCTAATAAAAAAATCCACATGATTTTTAGAAATTCAAAATATGAAAAATAATTGAGAATTATTATCTAAAAAAATAAACCAATTCCTTAAAATTAGGATTTATCAAATTTATATCTATGCATGACATCTCAACATTTTAGTAAATAACTTTTCATTACATTGTACAAATAGAGGATCTTTTAATGTTTATTTTCATAGAATAATGGTATATAACGCATGAAAACATAACAACACTTAAAATAAAATTAAATGGATTCATAACAGGTTCATCCTAAGTTAATTTATTACATAAAATAACCCGGGGAATACATAAAATTAATTTGTGAGCATGTGGCCTAGTAAGGGAGAGCAAGGGAAACAGTTTACATGTGACCGTGATAAATATCAACAAGAACATGAGGAATAAAGGCGTGATAAAAATAAAACGGGGTATTTGATAAAAAATAACACGAATCACAACATGGATATGTGGCTATAAACTTTATGTGACACATTAATAATAATATAACTATGTTTTTTCAATTATGTGTCATAAAACTTATCAAGTTTATACATGAGGGTATCTTAAAACATGTCATATTTAGAGATTAAATTCACTAACCAATTCATTAGAGTGATATCAGGGTTAACTATTAATATGTATTAATTAATGTGATTGATATATTTCATAATAAAAAATTTCATAAATAACCCATGAAGAATAAAAGAAATTGGGTTCTTATCAAAATCATGGTATTTTTAAAAAGTTCCAAAATATCATGATCATTATGTCATTTTTAACCCAAAAAAAGGGAATTTGGGTTTTATATATGCCAATAATAGAGTTCAATTAATTAATTTTAAATATTTATGAATATACTTTGAAAATAAAGAGGGTTTGGTATTCGTAAAAAGAAAACAAAAGAGTATTTCTTGAGTAGAAGAGAGAAATTTGAAGAAGTAAATTCATCTATATAATGGGTATAAAATGTGGTTTTAGAAAAGGGTAAAAATGATGGGACATGAGTATATCATTGAAAAAACATAATTTTTTTAGTAATGTAATGGATAAAATGGAAATAAGATAGGGTGAACATAACATTTATAATAAATATTCAAAAAGAGGTTCTTAAATTAAAGAGAAAATAATGATATTTCCTTTACCTTGGAGAGTTGTTCTTAAAAATTGAGGATTCAGACATTGGGTTATTGAGGAAACTATTGAAGGAATAATTGGGAGCTAAAACTTATATATCTACATGGAGGATGGTTTTTTAGTGAATGAAAATGGATAAATGGGTGTGTATTTATAGTAAAAGTGCATTATTTTTATATTAATTTCTAACTATAGGCCTTAGAAACATAGGATGTGAAAAATTTAAAACCAAGGGCTTTACCATGGTAATTTACAATTGTATTAGACTATTGGGTAATATTTTATCCTATTTTAATCCACAAAAGTTTAAAATAATTTTACATTACTTATTTTAGAAAGGAAAATTAGAGTTTTCACAAAATAATATTTAATTTTAAAGTTTCCATTTTAGAATTTCGAAAGTACATTATATATTTGTAAATTTATTAAAATATATTAAAATACTTGATATTAATAAAATAACATATTTTTGGTTGTGTCACTTTTTCAAAAAGTATTTTTTACATCAGCAATATCTCTTCGGTTATTCATTACCAATGTGAAAAATGCATTTAACTGGCTTTATCATGTTGGTTATATAATAACCGACATGATAAATAAATTTTTCACCTCAGTTTTTATAAAAAAAATGATAAAGATGCTTCCCTAGTTTATAATGTTGGTTAGATAATATACAATATAATACAATTGATCTATCTGGTTGGTTATTATAAAATCCATGTTATAAAGGAGGTTTCCTTGGTATATCACATCGATTATATAATAACCCACATGATAAAGATAATTAATAATTTCAGTTATTATCTATCCGACTAGATATATCATTTTTTGATTAATTTTTGGTAATAGTTATTATATAACTAACATGATATGAATTTAAAATTTCATGAATCACATTTTTAATCATTTGGATATTCTTCTTCTCTCACAATAGCCAACTCATTTCTCTCATGCAGAAGCCATAACCCTAGTTTCATCGATCTGGTGGACTCGAATATCATTTTAAATTCATCTTATATCCTCAAATTTCTTCAGACTCATTGTACTGTATTCACTCTACCCCACAATCAGGTAAAAATCACACATAAATCATATATTTCATTTGTTCAATGGTTCTAAAGCCAGGACATTCATTTTTTATTTTCTGTACTCAAGTATCGCATTACTATCTTCCTAAAACATCATATTTCATTAATATCATTTTTTCCATTCTTATATATATCTATGCATTCCTAATTGGTTTCAATCTATTATTTTGTTTCATATATTCATAACGAGTACATTGATGAAAATTTTATGGGCTCTATTATGTTTTTGGTTGGGATGTACTATTTAGTCAAAGTGTAATGGTGGTAGAACTATAGGTAATGAATTGTAACAGAAATAAATTCATAAAAGATGGTTTAGATTTCTAATTGGTTAACACTGATTCAATATTTTATTTTATATCATGAGAACAACCACTCAGGGGTGTTAAACCTCCCAATTTATAAAGAAACACCAAATTTAATCATTTAATCTCATTACCATCTTCTTAAAACATCATATTTTTTTGCAATCATCAATGAAAATTTCATATATAGATCTACTCATCTCAAATATCACATTAACATATTTATATAAATTAATTATTTGATTATTTAATTAAAAAAGTGTGTTGACTTCATTATATGTAAATGTTGTGGTGTTTATTTTAAATAGAACGACAGTTTCAAATGAATTGTTTCAAAGATATTTATATTGCATCATGTCATATATTTCTATGTTGAATCTCAAAATGTTGTTTATTTGGTTGATGTTTTTTAATAATTCATCATTAATGAATACACATCCATATATATGGAAAACATTAAATTACTATTATAAGTTTATTAGTGTCTTAGTTATATTAAAATCTTATGTATACATACAATGAAATGGGAAAACAATTAAATATACAGTATCATATAACTAGTGTATATGATTATCAACACTTTTCTTTGGATGTGAACATATTCTTACCTTGAAAAATCATTTAATAAATATAAATTCTGAATATTATGAGTTATTATCAATATAATTACATTATTTGTGATTACACAATAGGAACTATCAATTGGTTCATTTATATATCATGTTATATTCTGATAGATATATTTTTATGGAATTACACATGCATCACATGGTATTCACACTGAAATAAATTTTTATCCCCATAAATTTGGATTTTTATTGTATCAAATGATGTAGACTGTAATATTTGGATTATTAGTGTGTTATATTCAAATAAAACAGGTTTTTATAGAATACATTGTGTATTCTATAATTTCCACAATTTGCATAATACACTAGAAAAAATAATAAATAATAATAATTCTGTATATATGTGTATCGTATTACAAATAAAATATTGTGTTATTTGATATATACTAAAAAATTATATTATAGTGTGAATTAATGTTTCAACTATTATTTGTTTGATATTTTATTAAAAAAAGTTCTTATAAATTTTATAATAAAGATACTAATAAAAAAGGGAAATGCACACATGATTTATATTCTATTCAACAATATTAAATTTCAATTTTATTATAATTTAATTTAGATGAAAATGAAACATAAGAGACTTGTCTAAATATATTTTCTATTGTAAATTACTTCCATGTACATATATTTATGATTTACCATTTATATTTTATCTTATCACCCATTATTATATAGAATTTATTATTGTATTTTTCCAATACACACAGACACACACACACACACACACATATATATATATATATATTAGAAAATTGTGTTACATTAAAATTATTCAATATTCCATATAAATTTAAAATTGGACTATATTGATTGGATATATATTTTTAAAATATTTTATAGATAATAATGAGTCAAATTTGGACCACAACACTATTAATTAGTGATGAATATGAGAAAGATGTATATTCTTTTTTATAATTTAAAAAAAAATCTAAACAATGACATGTTTTTCTATCTAGGCCTGAAATGTTTAAGCATAATGAATATGAAATGTAAAGCAATGAAATATCATTTAATTTATCATGGTTTTAATCTGAGTTACATTACATGGATTTGGCATGGTGAAAATGGGAAGAGTTTTGGATATATTTATGATGATGCTTCGCAGGAGGACATGTCTGATCAAATTGAAGAAATGATTCATAATATTTAAGTACATGCAGTTTAGAAATAATAGACAATTGTGCTTCTATATGGTTAAACAGAAAAACCATTATATCTAGTTTTTACGGAATTTATTATTTTATATATGGTGTTAAGATTGATTAACTTTGTAGGGGAACATGGATAGAGGGACAAGAGTTTTATAGAGTTTCAACAATTGTGGAAAGATATTCTTCCTATAGATAGTTATCTTTCAGATTCACATTATTAAGGGATGAAAATACTATGCTGGGATGGATTAGGGTGTAAAAGATATATGAATTCCTAAAAGAATATGTGTTATATAGTAAGGAATAATAATTTCATTTTGGGTGTCCTAAATGCGGGACATCATGGTATAAGTTTAATGAAAAATTACATGTTGATTTATCGGTTACAATGAACCCTACCAATGAATTTTAAAATATTCCTGTAATTCCTCATTTAAAATGATTATTTTCAAATTACCATGATATAAAAAGTATATTATTTCATTTATATGAGAAGATATGTTTTGTAAAATTATGAAATCTAACTAATTGTCCAAAATGAAAGAAACTTGATCACCAGTTTCCAACATTCAAAAATGAATTTTGAAATATCAGACATGGACTGTGCATAGATGGAATGAATCCATATCAAATAATTAGTGGCCCACATAGTTTATTTCCTATATTATTGGTAATATAGAAATTATCGTTTGAATTTTTTATGAACTGAAAATATGTCATGTTGAGTTTAATAATATCTAAACTGAAAAAGACTAGAAATGATATTGAAATTTTCTTGTCACCATTAATTGTTGATTCGAATCATTTATGGGTGTATGGTATAAGGGTGTATGATTCTTATAAAATTGAATACTTCCAACTACTTGCAATGATTATATTCACTATAAATAGATTCCCAGTATACGGAAATTTTTCTTGATACAATGTTAAAGGGCCCAAAGCATTCCCAATTTGTAAACAACATACATCATATTATCAAATCCGTCATGGGAGAAATACAGTATGCATGGTTCATCAAAAGATTTTTTCTATTGATAACTTCTATAAAAGATTAAAAAAGTATTTAAATAGCTCATGTGAATTTTATATTTCTTCAAAATTATTACACACTTATCATTTTTTAAGGGGTGAAAAACATTGATGTCACATTTATAAAGACACATAAATCATGTATGGATATAAATATAAGGAAGAAATGATAAATATTTCATGATCCACAATATTAGACATATCATGAGGTTAAAAATAACATTGATATCATATATGTTGAAGAGAATATCTATGAAAACATGAGTGTAACATTTTTAGATATTAAAGTAATGACTACGGATCGGTGGAATGTTAGATTGGACTTAATCATAATCGGAATACATTTGGAGTTGTCTCCCACTCACATTGGAAGGAAAACATTCCTACCCCCGGATTGTTATGCATTATCTAAGAGAGAGAAAATTATATTTTTTCGATGTCTTTATGATATAAAAGATCAATAGGGTCACTCATCAAATGTATAAAATTTTGGGTCCTTAATGTATTTTAATTTTACAGGTATATAATATTATGATTATCATATAATGATGCTACAACTCTTACCAGTTTCATTATGTGGAATATTTCCATTTTGTATCCGAATAACTATAATGAATGTGTATTATTTTTTAAATTCAATTTCTAATAAGGTGACTCATTCAAATGATTTTAACACTTTGGGGAATAAATTTGTTACTATAAATTGTCAGTTGGAAATTTATTTTCCTCGATCTTTTTTTGATATCATGGTGAATTTAATGTTTCACTTGGTGTGAGAAATAAAGAATTATGAACCTGTATATCTATATTAGATGCTTCATTTTTATATATATATAAAGATATTAAATGTAACATCCTAGGTAAATAAAGAATAAAAAATTTTCATATTTATTAATATTTACGAAATAAATATTAATTTTACTTTAAAATGGGTTGCTATGTTCGATAGAGTACCCGATACACAACAAAGAGTTTATTTGAAATCTTACATTGCACAGTAGTAATATAATAATATTATTTTAAATTCTAGTTAACACATGGCCATTGTATTGGCAGGAATGAATAGAAATAACTAAAATATGTTTATATATGTTTGTTAAATGTTTATACATTTATCCAATAAAGGATAAAGGCTTAAAATAAGAAAAGAATTCAATTTTAGGCATAAATACTCTAATATTCACTAAAGGTCCACTTATCACCTTTCGATGGAGAACCTTCATTAAATATAGTTTTGGTCACTATTATACATTCTATTGGACCAAATAAAATTCTTCTTTAAAATCGGGACATCAAAATTTACTTTGTGTAAATTTTTGGTATTTTTCCGATAAAGTTCATTTTTTAATGAATAGTGAAAAATGTTGTATTTTAATTCAAAACCGCTTTTTAATCTAATTTATTTATATGATTAGATTATCAATTGAATTGGTTTTAATGTGAAATTAGAATTTATTTTTACCATTTAATCCAATAGTGGTTGTTGGATTTAATTTCACTTTGAAATTGGACTTAAACTAGTGTCGATCTTTGGATATAAATTGTTTCATAAAAACATGCTATTTGTCATGATAGCGGGAATTAATTATTAAATTAATTAATTTAACTTATATGTTTTGAATTTTGTAAAATAGACATCATTTTTGAATTCGGAATATCAAAAATATCTTAAGGTGAAGTTTTGGTATTTTTCTGAAAAACTTCAATTTTTAATGAATAGTGAAACCACTAAGATGTACTTAATAAACTAATTTTTCGTTTAAATGAAATTTTACCACTTATGTGTTTTGAATTTTGAAAATCCAACATACATTGTTGTCATTGAGAAGTATAATGTGGTTCAATGGGATTAAAATAATTTTTTGGTGAATAGTAACTTTTATGTTTTTAATAACGATTAGAGGTAATTAGTGTAATTTAAGGTAAAAATAATGTTTTAATAATATGAAATGCCCTTGACACATGTCCTACCATTATTGGATGTGTCATGGCCGACCAAGACAATCTATCGGTCAACTTGGGGACCCCATGGAGCCACTTTGGTAGGAAAATGACATTAATATATTTTTATTTAAAGTTAAAATAAAAATGTCACAAACATGAGTTGTTTTATTAAAACAATTTTGACATGGGGGTATATAAGTTAAATTTTTCACTATAAATATTAATTGGAAAGATAACAATATTTCCTACGTCATATTAATTTTTTTATAATCTTTAGACACTATATAAATTAAAAGTTTTATGACACCATGATGATGCAGCGATTACCTCATTATTTAATGATTTAAATTAAATGAAAAGATAATGTAAAATCTAAGACCCAAACTTGTCAAAAATCTATTGAATGGGTTTATTTAGAACTATTATCACCTTAACCTAGAAATATATAATTTTGGGACCTTTAAAATCGGAAAATCATTTTATAATAGAGTAAACTTTTTTAACATTCCAAGAGTGCCCCTCCTCTCCTCTTATAAATGGCCCCCACCTCTACTACCTTACCCACACCTCTCAAGCCTTTGGCTTGGCCACCCCCTGCCCATTTTTTCTCTCCACATCCCTATCTTACTATTATAATCCTCACTTTGTGCATAAGTCTTCCCAAGGAATCTTTTGAGCTCAAATCAAAAAGAGTTACCCATTTTAAAGGTAGTGTCTTCTCTTGTGTTCTTATGTTTTATTTTGCTTCTCCAACCCCCTAAACTCTTTTTATTCCTTTATTTTGTAACAACACCAGTATCTTAAATATTCTAGGATTTTTTTATGAGATTTATTAGAGCTACACCTACACACACCTTCCTCTAATTGTTAAAGAACATACTGATTATGTAGTTGGCGATTTTCTACCTCACGAAATGATGATTGTTAAAGCTTCTTTTAACACCTTTCATGGTGGCCATTAAGATGTCAATATATTTATATATGATTTATATTATGTTTATGTTTTCATTATGCTTCTTTATTTTTCATTTATGGCATACCATTATGGTTTTCATTATGGGTAAACGTGATAATTTCATTTCAGGAAGTGTGGACTACCGCCCCCTCAAGGTGATTTGATTCATTAATGCCATATGTGGGACATATAAAGGATTAAGTCAATGATATTATATATGATATTATACTGGAATTATAATATACCATTATATCACTATCATTTCACTCCATTAAATATGAAATAGAAATGAAAGTAGCGTTCATGCCAACGTACGGCTTACCGTCTCCCTGAACAGTGCATTTCATTTCTTACAACTAAATGTTATATACTATTGAAAATAAATGTATATTCTGGATATATATGATATATATGATATCCAAATCATTAATATCATTCTGGATATAATGAACATTTGACCCCATAAACAACATGTAATCGTAAGAAGTCCACTTTCGACTTAAGAACCCAATATCGACAAAACAAACATTTTTAACTTAAATGATTACATAATGTTTATAACATGGAAATAAGTGATATATAAGGAATAATAAGCTTGAAAAATTTTATTAAGAAATTAGAGATTAACTCAAGTTTATTATTCAAGAGGTTAAAGAAACATCGAGTCAGGTCGGACCCGAGGTAAGGGAACTTCTTAACCCAATTTCTATTCTTTGGGTTAATCTCTTACTTTCAAATTATGTCATGATATTATTATATTCTATCTTGTATTTTTAGTTCCTTTTTGTGTAATTATAGTGAATACACATAATTGGACTATTTTATTTAAAAAATTATCTTTGTAAGGGACTTCGTCTCAATCTCTTTTCATTGAGGCATATTTCGTTATAATACAAGGCTTTCTTTTATACGGTGTATAAACCCCTTTGACTTTTAATTTTATACGAAACAAATTGTTTTCTACGAAGCGTTTTACAAAACAAAAAAAAGGAATATTTATTTTAATGTACGCGGTGACAACAACCTTTTCCACCGCCTCGAGTATTATTTGGTCTTTGGATTCCACAACAAGCCGTAATGTTTTTAAGAAGAAATAAATACCATATACTCTTTTATGTATTTTGGTATTGAAAATGGTTTTTATAATGGATTCGTTATGTCAATATATTCAAGTGATATATTGTGTTTTAAATGTGGAAATGTTTTCTTTCCATTATTTTTGTTTTATGTCTTATAATTTTATAATGGTACTTGGACATTTGACGGGTGGTTATGTGATAAACCATATTACGGGTGGTTCCATGAATACCAGGATGGGTGGTTACGTTATAACCTCCAATGCATTTGGTATGGAAGTCGACCGTATGGCTATTACATTAAGTGATATGTGTGGAAGTCAACCCTATGGTTATTCCATTTAAGTATTTTTATGTCCCAAGTTACCTTTATATGTTATGTGTTCATTATAAGGATTTTATGGTAATATTTTGGTTACAAAAGGGTAAGTAATGATATTTTATTCAGTGAAGAGTTATTACTATTTCATAAAGGTGAAAAGTATTACTTTGATAAAGTATTCATGGTTTACTTGTTTTCCTTCTTCGTGTACCCCTTACTGAACTTTTTATGCTCACCCCAAGTTTTTTGAAGTGTTTTTCACAGGACATAATGTGGAATAGGGTCAAGGATGGGATCAAGGAAAAGTCATGCTTTCTTAACCATGGAACTAGAAGTGACTTTTTTTTAGAGTTCATGTTTTGAAAAAAAAGGAAACTTTGTAGAAGTTTCTACTGTGTAATCTTTTGAGATGTAATAGTTATGATTTAATTCTCTAAAAATCTAAACCTGAAAAGATCCTCAATGGTAATTATTCATTTAATACAATATTATGTAATGTTTAAGGCCGGGGCCTTATAGTTGGTATCAGAGGTCGGTTTAGACAACTTTAGGAGTTAGAAAATTGTTAAATTATAAATTAATTTATGGTATGATTGAAATGATATAGCATTTAAAGATTACCATTTTGCTTCGCCTAAGATATTTCTGTGTTCACAATGGTTTTCCGCAGAGGAAACAAAGCAGCTACGTTGGGATGATATCAGTAGGAAGACAACCTTCCAAATTAGTAACCTGAGATGGTCGGAATTGGAACAAAACCGTTTGTTGCAGTGATGGCACAATTGAATCAGGCTATAAATGGTGGTGGTATCCATGCACGAGATCAACCAGATCAACCACAGAGGGACATGTTAGTGGTGGAACATTTCATGAGGCAACATCCCCATCATTCAGAGGATCATCTGACCCTCTTCTAGCTGAAGGGTGGATTAAAGCACTGGAGAATATTTTTGATGTCATGGGGTGTTCAAAACATCAAAAGTTTAGTCTTGTTGTTTACCGTTTTGAAGGTGAAGCGGATCAGTGGTGGTCGATGATGAAAAAATCAGGGATAGTGATGAGATTGATGATCTTCACTGGGAATAATTCAAAGGTATGTTTCTTGAGAAATATTTTCCTAAGGTGGTTCATCTTAGGATGGAAAAACAATTCCTAGAATTAAGGCAAGAGGATGACTCAGTGGATGCTTATGAAGCAATGTTCCCTCGACTGGCAAGGTATGCTCCAAAATTCATACGAGATCTTGATAGTAAAATCAACCATTTTTACTCAGGGTTAAATCCAAAGTATCGAATGTCTTTAGCTTATCATGAGTTCAAAAGTTATGAAAAACTTGTTCGATGTGCAGAGAAGGTGGAAATGGAGTTTGCGGATGATCATGTGTTCTTTGAAAAACAACAGAATAAGAGGTCCAGTTTGCAGGAAAAATGGAAGAATTCATCAAAGAAGCAAGGAGGTAAGAAAAACAAATATCCATCATGTGAGAAGTGTGGTAAAATGCATCCTAGAGAATGTTTATCCAAGTATGGAAAGTGCTTTCTGTGTGGTAAGTCTGGTCATATTGCTCGTAACTGTAAAAAAGATGATCACACAGGAAATGAAAAGTTAGCGGTAAGATGTTTTAAGTGTAATGAAATGGGTCATTATGAAAATTAGTGTCTAACAAAGAACTCAACTAGGGGAAAGTAGCCAGACTATAAAAAGAAAGGGGTGGTGAAATCCTTTGCAACTACTTCAGCGGATGTTGGGCCATCGAATGAAGTAGTATCAGGTACACTGTTTGTTTCTTCGGATTATGCCAATCTGTTTTTTGATTCAGGGTCTACACATTCTTTCATTTCTGAGAAGTTTTCTAGTAAATTGGGAATTCCATCTCAAGATATGAATCCTGAACTTATGGTAAAAACAACCAGAGTAAGCATTGAGATAAAAAGAAATTATAAGAACCTTCCTATACTTGTGTGTGGAAGGAATCTACCAGAAAACCTTATTGTTTTGCCTCTAGTAGATTTTGATGTTATTTTGGGCATGGATTTGATTTCTGTTTATCATGCTAAGATTGACTGTAGATCTAGAATGGTTTCTTTTCAGAAATATTTTCAGTTTGTGTACAAGAATGAACCATTCCTTTTGATAACATATCAGGAAGTTGAGAAACCAGTAAAAGATGGAAATGAATGATATCTTGCACATATTGTTGAAAATAAAGTAACTGTTCATATTAATGATGTGCCAATGGTAAATGAGTATGTTGATGTTTTTCCTGATGCGTTTCCGGGTATTATGCATGATCAGGAAGTTGAATTTACTGTTGAATTAGTTCCTGATTCTATGCCAATTTCAAAACCCCCTTATCGAATGGATCAATTTGAACATTTAGAGTTAAAGAAACAATTGCATGAGTTATTAGATAAAGGTTTTATTCAACCTAGCATATCACCATGGGGTTCTCCGGTCTTGTTTGTTAACAAGAAATATGGTTAAACAAGACTTTGCATTGATTATAGAGCCTTGAATAACATTACTATTAAGAACAAGTATCCTTTGCCTCATATTGATGATTTGTTTGATCAGCTCCAGGGAGATCAGTATTTTTCAAAGATTGACTTGAGGTCAGGGTACCATCAGTTGAAAGTAAAAGAAGCAGACGTTCCAAAGACTACGTTCCGTACTAGATATGGCCATTATGAATTTGTAGTTATGCCTTTTGGGTTAACCAATACACCTTCTATATTCATGGACCATATGAATAGAATTTTCCATTAGTTCTTGGATAAGTTTGTGGTTGTTTTCATCAATGATATTTTGGTGTTTTCTAAATATAAAGAGGGGCATGAATGTCATTTACGGGTTATCTTGAAAACCTTAAAAGAAAAGAAATTTTATGGAAAATTCATCAAGTGTGAGTTTTGGTTACAAAAAATTTCATTCCTTGGTCACATAGTTTCAAAAAATGGTATAACTGTTGATCCTGCTAAAACCAAAGTTGTTGAAGAATGTCCAAGACCCACAAATGTAACCTAGATCCATAGTTTTCATGGTTTGGCAGGTTACTACCGAAGGTTTGTTAGAAATTTTTCATGGTTATCTAGTCCAATGACTAAGCTAACTCGGAAGGGTGTTAAGTTTATCTAGACAAAAGAACGTGATGATTGTTTTTAAGAGTTGAAAAAAAGATTGGTGAATGCTCCAGTTTTGGTACTTCCTTCCAGGAATGGTGAGTTTGTTATCTATAGTGATGCTTCATTGAAAGGACTTGGTTGCGTCCTAATTCAAAATTATCAGGTAATTACATATGCTTCACGTTAGTTGAAAACTCATGAGGTAAATTACCCTACACATGACTTGGAATTAGCTGCAGTTGTTTTTACTCTAAAAATTTGGAGGCATCATTAGTATGGAGTAAAGTGTGGAATATATACGGATCACAAAATTTTAAAGTATATATTCACTCAGAAATAATTGAACATGAGACAGAAGAGATGACTGGAAGTTATCAAGGATTATGATTGTAAAATTCATTACCATCCGGGAAAATAAAATAAAGTGTCTGAGGCTTTGAGTCGAAAAAGTAATGATTCATTAAATATGCTACGTTTGGAACGAGGTCCTTTGGTTTTTGATTTGATGAACATTTGCATAGAAGTTTTTGGTGCAAGAAGTTCTTCGGTTTTGTTTCAGGTATCAGTGAGATCATCCCTATCAAACAGAATTAAGCAAGCACAGAAGAAAGGCAATGTGTTGCAGAAAAAGGTAGAGCTGGTTCAGAAGGGTAAGTTGCATGAATTTAATATTGATAGTGATTGTGTTTTGAGGTTTGGGAAGATATTATGTGTTCCTGGTGATTCACAGTTTAATAATGAGTTGTTATGTGAGGCTCATAGTTCCCCGTTTTCAGTTCATCCAGGCAGTACTAATATGTACAGAGATCTGCTGGAGTATTACTGGTGGGATGGAATGAAAAGAGATATTGCTGATTTTTGCTGTAAAGTGTTTGACTTGTCAGCAGGTTAAAGCAGAGCGGCAGTTACCGAAAGGGATGATTCAGCCTTTACTAGTTCCATAGTGGAAATGTGAAAATGTATCCATTAACTTTGTTGTGGGATTACTGAGGAACTCTCAATGTAATAATGCAATCTGGGTTATTTTTGATCGATTTACTAAATCTGCTCATTTCCTTCCTATTCGTGATACTTTGTCTCAAGATCAACTTGCTCGGTTGTATCTTAAAGAGATAGTCAGTTTGCATGGAGTTCCCCTCTCCATTGTATCAGATCATGATCCCAGGTTTACTTCTAACTTTTTGAAAGGCCTTCAAAAGTCGTTGGGTATTGAATTAAATTTTAGTACAGATTTTCATCCGCAATCCAATGGGCAGTCAGAACAAAAAATACAGACCTTGGAGGATATGCTACGTGCTTGATCTATGGATTATTAGGGATGTTGGGACCAACATCATTCTTTGGTTGAATTTTCCTATAATAAAAGTTTTCATTCCAGTATACAGATGGCTTCGTTTGAGGCATTATATGGGAAGCGGTGTCGAACTCTAGCTTTTTGGGATGAAGTAGGTGAAATGAAGCTGATGGGACCAGAATTGGTAGAAGAGATGGAAGAAAAAGTTTAGTTGATTCAGAAACACATGAAAACAACTCAGAGCAGACAGAAAAGTTTTGCAGATAACCAGAGGAAGGATCTACCTTTCGAGGTAGTTGATCATGTTTTTCTCAAAGTCTAACCGTGGAAAAGTGTGACACGATTTGGTAAGAAAGGAATGTCGAGTCCAAGGTTCTTTGGACCATATGAAATTCTGGAGAGAGTGGGATCAGTTGCTTACCGAGTGGCTTTACCTCTGAGTTTATCTCAGGTACACAATGTTTATCATGTTTCGATGTTGAGAAAGTATAAGCCAGATCCATCTCATGTTTTGAGCCTAGAGGTAGTTCAATTGGAAGAGAATCTCTCTTTTGAAGAATAAACAGTCCGGATTCTTGATCGAAGAGAGCAAGTGTTGCGAAATAAGGTAATTCACCAGGTAAAGGTTTTGTGGAAAAACAATATTCTTGAAGAGGCAACGTGGGAATCTAAAAATTCTATGAGGGATAAATACCCCCACTTATTTTGATACGTGAATAAAATTGTGAGGACACAATTCCCAAAAGGGGGGGAAGGATGTGACATTCCTGGTAAATAAAGAATAAAACATTTTCATATTTATTAATATTAACGAATTAAATATTAATTTTACTTTAAAAGGGGTTGCTATGTTCGATAGCATTCCCGATACACAACAAAGAGTTTCTTTGAAATCTTACGTTGCACAGTAGTAATATAATAATATTATTTTAAATGGTAGTTAACACATAGCCATTGTATTGGCGGGAATGAATATAAATAACTAAAATATGATTATATATATTTGTTAAATGTTTTGACATTTATCCAATAAAGGATAATGGCTCAAAATAAGAATAGAATTCAATTTTAGGCATAGATACTCTAATATTCATTAAAGGTCCACTTATCACCTTTTGATTGCGAGCCTTCATTAAATTTAGTTTTGGTCACTCTAATAAATTCTATTGGACCAAATAAAATTCTTCTTTAGAATCAGGACATCAAAATTTACTTTGTATAATTTTTTGGTATTTTTCCGATAAAGTTCATTTTTTAATGAATACTGAAAAATGTTGTATTTTAATTCAAAACCTCTTTTTAATCTAATTTATTTATATGATTATATTTTCGTTTGAATTGGTTTTAATGTGAAATTAGAATATGTTTTTACCATTTAATCTTATAGTGGTCATTGTAATTAATTTCAGATTGAAATTGGACTTAAAATAGTGTCAATCTTTTGATATATATTGTTTCATAAAAACACACCATCTGTCATGAAAGCGGGAATTAATTATTACATTAATTAATGTAACTTATATGTTTTGAATTTTTTAAAATAGACATAATTTTTGAATTCATAATATCAAATATAGATTAGGGTGAAGTTTTGGTATTTTTCTGAAAAACTTCAAATTTTGATGAACAGTGAAACAACTAAGTGGTACTTAAAAAACTGATTTTTCGTTTAAATGAAATTTTACCACTTCTGTGTTTTGAATTTCAAAAATCAGACAGACATGGTTGTCATTATGATGTAAAATATGGTTCAATGGGATTAAAATAATTTTTTAGTGAATAGTAGCTTTTATGTTTTTAATCGCGATTAGAGGTAATTAGTGTAATTTAAGGTAAAAATAATGTTTTAATAATATGAAATGACCTTGACACATGTTCTACCATTATTGGATGTGTCATGTCCAACCAAGAAAATCCATGGGTCAAATTGGGGACCCCATGGAGCCACTTTGGTAGGAAAATGACATTAATATCTTTTTATATAAAGTTAAAATAAAAATTTCACAAACATGAGTTGTTTTACTAAAAAAAATTAAATGGGGTTATATAAGTTACATTTTTGACAATAAATATTCATTGGAAAGATAAAAATATTTCCTAAATCATGGTAATTTTTTTATAAATTTTAGACATTAAATGAATAAATTTTTTGTATGACACCATGATGATGCATCGATTACCTCATTATTTAACGATTTAAATTAAATGAAAAGATAATGTAAAATCTAAGACCCAAAATTGTCAAAAACCAATTGGATGGGTGAATTTAAAACTCTTATCACCTTATCCTAGAAATATATAATTTTAGGACCTTTAAAATTGGAAAATCATTTTATAATAAAGTAAACTTTTATAACATTCCAATAGTGCCCCTCCTCTCCTCTTATAAAAGGCCCCCACCTCTACCACCTTGCCCACACCTCTCAAGCATTTGAATCAGCCAACCCTCTGCCCATTTTGTCTTTCCACAACCCACTATTACTCCTATAAGCCTTTCATTGGGCATAAGTCTTCCCAAGGAATCCTTTGAGCTCAAATCAAAATGAGTTTCCGGTTTTAATGGTAGTGTCTTCTCTTGTGTTCTTATGTTTTATTTTGCTTCTCCAAACCCATGAAAACTTTTTATTCCTTTATTTTATAAAAACACCAGTATATTCAATATACTAGGATGTTGTTATGATATGGAATAGATCTACACCTACACACACCTTCTTATAATGGTTAAAGAACATATTGTTTCTGTGGTTGGCGATTTTCTACCTCACGAAACGATGATTGTTACATCTTCTTTTAACACCTTTCATGGTGGCCATTAATATGTCATTATTTTTATATATGATTTATATTATGTTTATGTTTTCCTTATTCTTCTTTATTTTTTATTTATGGCATATCATTATGGTTTCCATTATAGGTAAACATGATAATTTCATTTTAGGAAGTGCGGACTACCACCCCCTCAACGTGATTTGATTCGTTAATGCCATATGTTGGACATATAAAGGAAGAAGTTAATGATATTATATATTATATTATACTGGAATTATAATATACCTTAGTATCATTATTATCTCACTCCATTAAATATTAATGAGAAACGAAAGTAGTGTTCATGCGTACGTACGACTTACCGTCTCAATGAACTGTGCATTTCATTTCTTACCACTAAATGTTATATACTATTGTAAATACATGTATATTCTGATTATATATGATATATATGATATCCAAATCATGAATATCATTCTGGATATAATGAACATTTGACCACATGAACAACATGTAATTGTAAGAAGTCCACTTTCGACTTAAGAACACAATATTGACAAAACAATAATTTTTAACTTAAATGATTACATAATGTTTATAACATGGAAATAAGTGATATAAATTGAATAATAAGCTTGAAAAAGGTTCTTAAGAAAGTATAAATTAACTCATGTTTTTTATTCCGGAGGTTAAAGAACGATTGAGTCAAGTCAGACCCAAGGTAAGAGAACTTCTTAACCCAATTTCCGTTCTTTGGGTTAATCTACTACTTTCAAATTATGTAATGATATTATTATGTTCTATCTTGTATTTGTACTTACTTTTTGTGTACTTATAGTGCATACACATAATTGGACTATTTTATTTAAAAAATGATCTTTTATGGGACTTCGTCTCAATCTCCTTTCATTGAGGCATATTTCGTTCTAATACAAGGCTTTCTTTTATACCGTGTATAAAACCCTTTGACTTTTAATTTTATACAAAACAAATCATTTTCTACGAAGAGTTTTACAAAAAGACAAAAATAAATGTTCCTTTTAACATACATGGTGACAACGACCTTTTCCTCCGCCGCAAGTATTATTTGGTCTTTGGCTTCCTCAACAAGCCGTAATGTTTTCAAAATGAAATAAATACCATATACTCTTTTATGTATTTTGGTATTGAAAATGGTTTTTATAATGGATTAGTTATGTCAATATATTTAAGTGATATATTGTCTTTTAAATTTGGAAATGTTTTATTTCCATTATTTTTGTTTTAGGTCTTATGATTTTATAATGGTACTTGGACATTTGACGGGTGGTTACATGATAAACCATATGACTGGTGGTGCCGTGAATACCAAGACGGGTGGTCACGTTATAACCTCCAATGCATTGGGTATGGAAGCCAGCCGTCTGGCTATTACATTAAGTGATATGTGTGGAAGTCCACTGTATGGTTATTCTATTTAAGTATGTTTATGTCCCAAGATACCATTATATGTTATGTGTTCATTATATGGGTTTTATGGTAATCTTTTGGTTACAAAAGGGTAAGTAATGGTATTTTATTCAGTGAAGATTTATTACTATTACATTAAGGTGAAAAGTATTACTTTGATAAAGTATTCATGGTTTACTTGTTTTCCTTCTTTGTGTACCCCTTACTGAGCTTTTTATGTTCACCCCATGTTTTTTTGAAGTGTTTTTCAGAGGAAATAATGTGGAGTAGGGTCAAGGATGGGATCAAGGAAAAGTAATGCATTCCTAAACATGGAACTAGAAGTGACTTTTTTTTAGAGTTCAGGTTTTGAAAAAAATGGAAACTTTGTAGAAGGGTCTACTATGTAATCTTTTGAGATGTAATAGTAATGATCTAATTCTCTAAAACTCTAAACATGAAATGATCCTCAATGGGAATTATTCATTTAATTGAATATTAAGTAATGTTTAAGGCCGGGGCCTTTTATTAAAGGGGTATGTTAAGAATCCATATGGATATTAATCATCTGTTATGAAGAATTATATTTCCAAGGAGGTTTCCAATTTTGGTAGAAGTTATATTTCTATAGTGGAGCACATCATATTTCCTACATCTCTCTTTGAATGTGTTAAATATTGGGTAGAGGAGATTTGTGGCTTGAAAGTAAAATCATTGAAAGGAGAACCAAAAAAATTACATTTTTACATTTTGAATCACATAGATAATGCTCAACCATATATAACATTTCATATTAAATGTGTTGAAATAATGCTATAAAACTATGAAAGATATATGGATTTTAAATGATCATAATAAATCTTTTTTTAATGGATTGAAGAGACTATTCTTGATATATTAGTTGCATAATAGACATTGATATGGATAGTGTGTTGTCCATGTATAAATTTGGTAACATGGCCTTCATATGAAATTAGTGGCTATACATTTCATATGAAAGATTATGACAATAATAGTCTGGTTTATAACAGTGGTGTATTGGTGTTTGAAGAAGTAATTCATTTTTCAAGTGCCAAATACAAAAACCCAATCTCTATATAAACTGCATATTTTGGAGTCAATGATGAAATATGAGAGGTTTATTAAATTAAAAATCATGTTATCATGTTTAATTATAAATGGTTTATTGGTAAAAAAAAGTATCAGATAAGAAGAATTGGGAAGGAAACTAGTAAATATGAATAAATTGGAATAAATAAGTAATCCCATTATCATGAAAACACATGAAAAAACAAATTATAGGTTTTTGATTAATATGATTGGCAGTGGAATATTATTTTAGAAAGAATAAAATATTATTCTGGTGATGATAAACCAGTTGATGATGATTATTTTTGTGAGATCCCTACATCCATGGAATGATTAACAAATAATATTGATTATCATGTCATAGATATGGTTTATGCTATAAACAACTATAACGATAAAGGAATATGAAAAAACAATCCTTTTTTTCATTCCTAATATTGCATGTATCATATCTTTACTTCTGTTTTACTGTTATAAATTTCATAAATTGTAATATAATATAATTTATTTTCTTTATTAACACATGTATTATAAGTAATAAGTAAAATTGTTTGTTTATATTAGTTTAGTTTTTTATAGTTTACCATGTTTACCATTACATAACTTATCTATTAATTTATATCATTGAAAACCAATTATTTTATATTTAATATTTTAAATAAAAAATTTATATAAGAGTATATTATAAAAAAATCATTTTTGTGTAGACATGATTTATCTGGTTTGATAATGTTTGGTATACACACACCATTTTTGGATTTTTATTCATTAATTTATGTCATTTCTTCTCACATTAAAATATTTAGAAATTTAGTTAATTATAAAACATTTATATATAATGTGTTATGTTTAGTGTAGTTTTTGTTTGATAATTGTTCATTTTTATTTACATATGTATGTAATAGTTGGATTGGTATATTTTTGTACCAGATATTATTTATTTATTTATAGGTTAATTATAGATCAAACATATGGTCTACCACATTCTTTCATTGATGATCATACTCATAGCTCTAGGGAGAAAAAAGAACATGCTCCTGTTTATGATCCCCATCGTTCTTTATAAGAGACATAAGCACACACCTGACAAACAAAGAGATCGAGGGGTAATAAATGTGGTAGCACACATTTTCCAACATTTTCAGTTTCCCATAGCTAAAACTAGAATATAATCATAGAATTTATTTATAATGATATTCCAAGAGGTCCTAATTCAAAATAATTAATGATATTTATAACACCTCAGAAAAAAAGTCAGTCTTTTGATAGATGATTGGATAAGTCTGGAAAAATTGACATTATCTCAGTTGTGGGAGACCTTTTTGGTAAGATAATTTTTTTATTATTTTACTTATATTGTAATGTTTATAGTAATATGTGTTTCCCCCCTTCTTATCAGATGAAATATGATATATCAAACATTGGAGGTGTTAGGAGGAAATTTTTATCATTGGATGTTAGGAGATGAAGGTATTTCAAATCAACCATCATAAAAGATTTCATTTTTGGGAATATGTAAAATCATATTCCATGTGATAAATACCTCTTTATAGATGATGACACATCAAAAAATTTTATTGAATGTAGATGATAACATTATCTTTTTGTAAGTGAAATGTTACCTTTTTGATTTTTTATATTAATGATCTTAATCATTATATATTAATGATTTTTTATTATAAATTTATAGAAATTGAGGAGATCTCATCAGGATATCCAATCTAGAAACTTATACCCTAATACTTTATCTCTAAGAGAGTATATGTTATTCGAATAAAAAGTGATGGAAGAAAATTTTCAAAAACTGAGAGTTGAGCCTTAAAGATCTATAGAGGTTATCCCTAGACCCCCTTGGTTATACATGAAACGTAGAAGAAGGATCAGATGAGAAAAAAGAGAAATATGTCACAGAAGAGTAGAGGGTCATAGCTCAGAGTATTGTAAAATGTTTACTTTATATATTTATTTAATTGAATTCAATTATTTATATATTTTGATTCTTTATAGAATTTTCCACATAATTTATACAGGATTATATTGAGGAGGAGAGAACATTGGGGATAGTTTTAGCTGAGGGTAGGTAGGATATTTTATCCAAATCATTGGGAAAGACCAAACACTTGGGTTGTGTATGAAGATACACGATGGGTGTATCAGTGAAAAAAGTGTTTCCACATTATATAGCCCCTAAAATTGAGGGTGTTTAAAAAATTATATATAATATTTTTACTCTTATGTTTAGGGTATTCATATAATGATGGAGGATAAGATCAAAGCTTCAGTACAGTCAATGTTTATAGACATGAAAAGATAGTTTCAAACTGCATATCCAACTCCTCCACTTCCGCCAGTATCTATCTATCCTCCTGCTGATCTATTACATATATATCTCATCCTGAAAATCACACTATTTCTTATCCTTACCATCAAACCCCTCCTCGAAATCTTCCCAGTTACTTTGAATTATATGTTGATGATCCCCATCATATTGTCTTATATGGTATGACATTTTATATCGATGATATCATTTATCATGAACATATAGATATAGTGTATTATAGGGTCACTATATAATATATTTAAGATAGATAATAAATATATCATTTCCTACAGATGAGGTGAGTACAGTTGAACAACTTATCAGTCATTTTTTATTTTGACCATATAGATTACTTTGTCTTATTACTGTAGAGAAATATATATATTTTATATTTTATTAAAATTTTCAATTAAAATTGTTTATTCATTTAAAATTTTATGTATTTATCCATTTTATTTACAAGAATACATAAATGGTAATGAAATTATTTACAGAAAATGGAAAATACAAAGTTTTATATCTTTATATAAAGATTGTTCTTGTCTTGATAAATTATCAAAATATTTAATTTTTTTATTGTATATATATGAGACTTTTTGTGGGATTGAAATTACTATGAGGATTTTGAAAACTAATATCATGGAGCTTATAGTGGGAGATGTATTGGGAATTAATATGATAAAAAAATTTCCATGTAAGTCAATTAAAAAAAATTCTCCATTCCTTTAATTTATTAAAAATTAATTTTTTTTTATGTTAGGTATATTTATAAGATATTTATAGAGAATGAGATGATATAGGTATACATATTTATAGACCTATAGTTCATTTCTCATTTATATTGGACTATGAATGATATAGAAAGAATATTTTATATTTGCAAAAATATTTCAGAATCCTGAAATTATTCAGTGATGGATGCTTCCATATATTCAATAGTATGAAACATATTTATCACAGTGTATTATATATATCTTAACATAATAAAAATAACTTTGAAATTTATTATATATTAGTTTTCATTGGATGTTGGGTGTTTTTTTCTAAAAGGGAGCATAAATTGTACTAGCCATGCACTATCTATGGTGAAGTGAGAGATAATTTTAAGAATGTGTTAAACTTGTAAGTTTGAATATTTTAAAAAAATTATATTATGATGAATATAATTTATTTTATTAATATCAATTTAAAATAGGACATGGATGTTATATAATGAGACGATAAAAAAGAAGTGCGCTAATATTAAAGTTGGACAAGCTACGGTGAATTTTCATTTTCAGTTACTACATTTTTGAAATATTACATAAAAATTTTATTTTGAGTTAAAATTTATTTATAGAAAAATTTCTAAAAAAAATTGGTGTGAAATTATGTGGATATTATCACTTAAGATTTATGTATGAAATAATTTCAATTGGGACACTTTTAAGGTTTTAGAGTGTTAGATTTCTTTATAATGTATTTTTTAATATTTGATTTGTTTTGTTGAAAATAAATGTTAAAATATATATTTATTATTTGAATATTTTTTATAACCCATGTTCATATAGTTCATAAGATACGATACATTTAAAAATTTATTGGTTGAATAATTTTTTAGGTTTGATTGGTCTTTCGTTCTTTTTTAATTGTCAATGTGATAGTTCAATTGTAATTGTATTTTGATGGATGTTTCTGCTGTATTTTATACTACATTATCTACAGTTGTTTCTCCTTTATCTAATTTGAAAAGGATGCATAGTTGTAATTTATATATAATATTCACTTTTCACATCAGTTAATGAATAAACAAAATGATAAAAATAATTTATTTTTTTCATTGGTTATCACATAACTAATGTGAATTTTTTTTATGACATTAGCTATTTTAAAAAACCAATGTGATAATCATTTTTTCATATCAGGTATGGGATAATAGATGTGAAAACCAATGGGTAATTCCCTTTTCACATCTGTTATTCAAAAACAAATGTGAAATATTTTTTTACATCTATTTTGGCAGTACCCACATGAAAAATCTCAGCATATATTTATATACAATGTATGTTTTAATTAACTTTCATTAAAATGTTATTTACAACATCACCTTTACTAACGTTGCCTAATTATCGATGTGAAAATGAAAATAAAAACCGACGTTAATACTCTTTTATTCACTAGGGTAGATTTAGTTTAATTAATTATAACATTATTATGACATAATTATGAAGTCATGAAACATACATAAAATCTCAAACTGTATTATTACTATTCAATGAAAAATAATGTATTTTAGAAAAGTATATTAAATTCACCATAATGCAATTTTGATGTGCGGATTTCAAAAATTATATTTTTTATACTATAATAGTTTTCTTAATATGATAATTCAATCTTTTAAATACAAAAAAACTTTTTTATTTTAAATAATAGAAGACTCAAAATGAATAGTAAATTTTTTGACACATGAAAAGAATGAAATTATTTTCTCATTTATATTTAAATAAGAGTGTTTTAATCATACTATTTCATTGAAATAAAAATTATTCATAAAATTTTAGTTTATTATATTAATAATATCTTTTTAAAAAGTATAATTTCTGTCCAAAAAATCAATATATCAAATTTATCATATTTTTTATTAATAAAAAAGATTATTTGAAAATAATTGATGGAATAATAATTTTGTTTATGCAATGGAATTACACATTAAGTAACAAATGACATGAAACAAATCCCCTTATCACATCCATATATAAACTAAAGGTAGTGTGTGTAGTGGTGATAGAATCATGGGGTTTCTCAGCTAATATCATATGAGTGGTAATTTACACTAACATAAACCTTTCCAATTAGATAATTAATGAAGCTTTTCTTGTTGAATCTTGGATTGGTATTGTTCAGGAGTGAGCCCTAGTGATATTACCTCCCTCCCATGATCTGAAAAATGTGCTTCAAACAGCATGAACCTACTGGTTGATGTCCTCATTTCTCCTTTCTACATTAATTATTATTTAACATTTCTACTTATAAAAAACAGTTAAAACATTATTTTCTTACAAATAGTAATGTTTCCAATGGTCATTTTGACCAACGGTCATAACTGGCCAATGATCACAACTGATCAATGGTCATATAACGGTTGAAACCTGATGGCATCATTTCAAATTATACACACTTCATTATTAAAGAGATAGGGTTTTGTTGAGTATGATAAAATAAAACACACATTTTCAAGAAATGATTTTCATTCCAAAAGTATGGGTCATTACATTCTACCCCGTTATGAAATGTCATCCCTGAAATTTCAACTTATACTCTATGTTAAGAAAAGGTGTGGGTACTTCTATCTCATTGTATCCTTTGGTTCCCATATCACTTCTTCATATATATTGTTCCTCCACAACACTTTCACAAGGTGTGTAGTGTTGTTACGTAGATCCTTATCCTTATAGTCCAAGATATCCACTAGATGCTCCACTTAAGAGTGGTTATGTTCCAGTTGTACCACATCAGGATTCAATACATGTGAAGGGTCAGGTATGTACTTCCTCAAGGGATATATGTAAAGTACATAATGAACTAGAGATATATACAGTGGGAGTGAAAACCAATGGGCCGATACTTATTTGCGATCAAGGATTTCATTGGGTACAATGCACCTGGGGATAAGATTATATTTCATCACAAACCACGTGAATCTCTTATATGGTGATATTTGAAGGAAATTTTTTTATCCATTATCAAACTCCGAGTCCCTTCGATTGTTTTCAGCATAAATCTTCTTCTGACTATAAGCATCCTTTATGTGTTCTTGGATGGCATGAACCTTTTCTTTCAAATCTTGAACAAGTCCAGGCACAAGTAACTTTCTCTCAAAAAATTTATCCCATCATGCAGGATTTCAACATCGCTTCCTATATAGTGCTTGTTAGGGTTCCATTTGAATACCCAAATAAATAAATTGTTGTATGAGAACTCATATAATGGGAGGTATTGATCCCATATACAATTAAATTCAATTGATCATGTATCAATATATCCTCAAGTGTCTAAATTTTCCTTTCAAATTGGCCATCAGTTCGGGGGTGATAGGTCATACTGAAATTCAATTTGGTACTCAGAGAATATTGAAGACCTATCAAGAATTTTGATGTGAATATTGGATCATGATTTGAAAAAATATTAAGTGGCACTCTATGAAACCTCACCAATTCCTTTATGTATATCAAGGAAATTTAGTAAAGAGTAAAATCTTTCTGAATAGAGATGAAATATATAATTTTGGTGCGACGGTCCACTATAACCCACATCACTCAATTTCCTTTTTATGTTCTTGTGAGACTAGTGATAAATTCCATAGTGATATGGTCTCACTTTCATAATGGTATAGGTAGTGGTATCAGTACCCCTTTAAGAATTTTTCACATTACCTTTACTTTTTGACACACCATACACCTTGTAGTGTATTCGGTAATCTCTATTTTCATGTTATTCCACTAATAATGATCCCGAAGGTCCCTATACATTTTAGTTCTTCCAAGATGTATGTAGAATGTAGAGCAATAAGATTCATCCATCATATCGTTCCTTATTTTTGGAATATATGGAACACATATCCTTGTATGAAATTTCAGTACACCTTGTTAGTCAATATTGAACCCAGGAAACATACTATTCTTTAAAGCCTCTGACTTCTTCTATAAAAAATGATATTCTCTTTGATATTTCTTTATATTATATAGTAATTATTATTTTTAAATAATTTGTGATAGGGTTGATGACTCCCCATCCCTAATGATTCCATGTTCTTACCTTACTAAGTCCTTGATCATTGGATCTACTTGAATCCTAATAATTGTCCTAAAAACATGATAATTCATTTTTAATGCATTAATGACTTTGTTTTCTCTTATCGGGTGATAATGGATTGAATAATCATAGACTTTAATAATTTCTAACTATGTCTAATGTCTCTTGTTCAATCCATTTTGTGTGAAAATATAATTCAATATTTGATGGTATCTTTATATATCACATTTCTCCCCATAAAGATAGTGCTTTATATTTTTAGAGAAAAAATAACAGCATTTAGCTCCATGTCATAAATTGGATAATACTTCTCATGACGCTTGAACTGTCAAGATACATAATCAATCACCTTGTCATTTTTCAGAAGGACTCACCCAATACCTTTCAGAAATGAATCACTAAAAGTAATGAATCCTTATCTGATTTAAGGTGGTGTTAACATAGATTTTGTAACCAATTTATTTTTTTTCTCTGGGAAACTTACTTCACACTCCTTTATCCAGATGAACTTGGAACCTTTTCGAGTTAACATTAGTTAGTGGATTAGAAAGTAATGATTTTTTTTCAAAAACCTCTTATAATATCATACTAAAATAAAGAATCTATGAATCTCATTTACTATTGTTGGATGAGGCCACTCCTCCACAAAATTTTTCATAGTAGTTTCAACTGAGTTTCCATCATTGGTTAAAATGTTCCCCAAGAAATCTAATTGTTGTGAGGAAAAATCACATTTGATGAACAATCCAAATTGTCTATCCTTTATCAGAGTTTAAAATATAAACCTTCAAATATAGTCATGCTCCTAGAGGATTTTAAAAAATATTAAAATTTCATCAATAAAAAATACCACAAAGTTATCATTGTTGTATTTAAATAATATATTCATAAAAACAATAAAAATTTTAGGAGACTTTTTCAAGATGTAGGAAATAAAAACAAAATCATATTGACCCTATCAAGATCAGAAGAAAATATTTGAAATATATTTTTTCATCACCCAGAATTTATGATAAGTAGATTGGAGATCAATCTTGGAGAAGAATTGATCCCCATGAAGCTGGTCAAATAAATTATCAATCCATGGAAGAGGGTAATTTTTCTTTACTATGATCCTGTTTCGTTCTCTATAACAAATTAATATCTGCATTGTTCTATCCTTATTATTCACAAATAGAATGGGGCTCTCCAAGGAGATAAATTTGGTCAGATAAAACCCTTCTCCAAAATAACTTGAATATATTTCATTAATTCCTCAAGGTCCACATTTCACATTCCATTTGGGTTCTTTGGTATCAGCTTGGATCCAGTCATGAGATCAATAAAGAACTCTACCTCTCTTTCTAGGGGAGGTCTAGGTAACTCCTTAAGAAAATACATCAATGTATTCCTGAAATATTGGGATATTTTCAATTTGTATACATTTATTTCCTTTTTCATATTCATTGAAAAGTTACATAAATAAGTCTATGGGAGGTTATTCTAGAAAAAGCATAGGTCGAGATATATCTACTATGAAAACAACTAATTGTTTTCCATTCAAGAAAACATAGATTTCATTTATTTTGTAAATGATATTTGCATTATACATTGAGATCCAGTATACCCATAATATACTATTGAATTCCTGCATGGGAATGACTTGTATATTTTAAATGATATTGTGCACACCAAAGTCCGTACTAGAGTTTCAATACATTGTTGGTTCTTTTACGGTTGTAATATTTCCCCCTCCTAAGAAAGTAGTTCCCTGAAAGTTTTTTCCCTCATATGTTGTATATGGAATTTTTTCAAAAGATTTCCTTATCTTATATAATCAAATAAACTTCCTGAGGTTGGATCCATTGGTCTCTTATTTTCATTTGATAGATGGGACAACTATGCCTCTTGAAACTCCATTTTAACATTCATATCACTTCGCACAATTTCTTTGCAGTTATCATAGTTTTTATAGGATAGATTCTTCCATATACGGGGTCTTAGTCCACCCAAAAAACTATCAAATTTTCTATTTGGATCTTCAAAAAAACTATAAGGTGAAAAAATAATGTCATGTAATGTTCATCTTATAGCTTCTTATAGATTCACTTTCCTTATACTTTATCTCAAGGAATTTCATCACCATTGTTTAGGATCGAATGAGGAAAATAATTTTTGAAATTTTTTTCACCTGAACTCTTCCCACACCATTGATTCAACATACCTTCTTATATTAATGTTTTTAATTGGTTTCCACCACTGATATGATTTTCCCCTTTATTGGTACATAGCCAAGGTAACTTTCTCTTGTTCGGAAAAATATTGTACATAAATGATCCTTTCTATAGAGATTATCCCTTATTCTCTAATAAATGGGTTGATAGATTTGATGAATGAAGGTGGTTGTTGATTTATAAAGGAGTCAATAAAAAGTTATTCCCTTTGAGGTAATTTTGGTCTCTCATCTTGATTCATGTTATTTGTAATTACTTGAGTCTGTTGACTCATCATTCTCATGAATTTTTACATTTTGGATTCCATCAAAGGGTCATCAACTCATGGTCTATTGAGCTCACCATTTATGTGATTCCTTATATTTCTTAATATTTTAAAAAAATTGAAATCCTTAGTTAGAAAGATTTTTCTTTTAATTATCTTATATTTATAAATGAATTTATATATCTCAAAACATCATTCTTAAATAAGTTATTATTTTAAAAATAATTACATTTTATTTAAAACCTTAAAAATGGTTCATAAAAATATTATGATTAACTAAACCTATCCCTCAGTAGTGTAAAACCTGGAGTGAATCAAGTCCCATTTTTATTCACCAGTTCCCATTTGATTTTTTCACATAGTGGTGTTTTTGGGTTTTACCCCTATGTATATCTATGCCAAAGCCACATCCACTTATTCATATACAGACACATATTTTTTTTCACGGGAACCTCATACTTAATACTTCACCAAAATATCAGGATGTTTTCCTATAATTTAAATTTTACCTATGGTTATTATTAATGTTTTCAAAAATAACTTTATATAAATAATTAACCCCTCCTTTGATGCAACCTATGAAATCCATAATTTTTATTACAAAACTTTACATTACATTGTACAAACATAGGAAATTTTAATGTTTAGTTTCATGGAAAAAAGGTACATAATACTTGAAACTAAATATTCTAATATAGCTGAAAGGATTCATAATGGGTTCATCATATGTATATTTACTACATATCATAACCTAGGGACATTCATCAAAGGAAACAATGAGCCTATGTCCCAGTAAGGGAAAGTAGGGGAAATGGTTTACATGTGACCATGATAAATATCAACAAGAATATGAGGAATAAATTCATGATAAAAAGAAAAAAGAGGTATATAATAATATGAGCACATTAATAATAACATGTATACATGGATAAAACATATAAATGATACATTCATAACAATATCACCAATGTTTGTAATTTATATGCCATAAAAATTACCCAGGTTATTCACAAAGGTATCATAAAACATGTCATCTACAAAGATTAAATTATTTATCCGATGCATTGGAGTTTTATTAGGGTGAAACCATCATATTGAAAAATAAATTAGATACAAATATGTCATAAATAAATCATATTTAAGTTATGGAGAATAAATGAAATGGGTTTTCTAACAAAATCGTAGCATTTTTAAAAAGTGCCCAATGATAATGATAATTCTTTCATTTTTATCCCCAAGAAAGGGAATGAAGGTTTTATGTATTTCAATAAATAATAAAATAAATAATTTTTAAACCTTAGTAAAAAGATATGGAAAATAAATAGGTTTGGGTATTCAAAAAAATAAAATAAAAGAGAATTTCATGCGGAGAAGAGAGAAATTTTGAGAGGTAAATTCATCCGCATAATTGGTATAAAATATAGATTTAGAAAATGGTAAAAAGAGAGGGGTCATGGATATACTGTTTATAAAACATAATTTTTTTAGAATTGTAATAAATAATAAGTAATAAAGAGAGATTTACCATGACATTCATAAGACATATACACAAATACATTCTTCAATTGAGGGGAAAAGAAGGGTATTTCTGTTACCTTGAAGATTTATTCCTAAATATTGAGGATTGGGACCCATATGGATTGTGGAAACCCTAGTAGGAATCCTTGGGAGGTAAAATTACCAGAACATCATAAATGATAAATTTGGAGTGAATTTAAATATAGAAATTAGTGTGTATATTTAGAAAAGGTGGAGGATTTTTTTATTACTTTCCATGTATAGGCTTTGGAAACCCTGGATATAAAAAATGAAAAACCATGGGATTTCCCATGGATTTTCCCCATTTTATTGGACACATGGGACATATTTTATGTTATTTTAATCGAAAATAGTCGAACAACATTTTATATTACTAATTTTTGTATGGAAAATAAATTTTTTCTAAAAAACATTTTGAAGCTAATGTTTCCATTTTATAATTTGAAAAGTAATTTATATATTTGTAAATTGAATAAAATATATTAATATAAATGAAATTAATGAAAAAATAGGTTTTTTTAATTAGTTATTACAAAATTATTACATAATTTTGAATTCATTAGACAAACCAAAAATTCAAACTGTATTTTTACTATTATTGAAAAAATGGCGTGTTTTAAAAAATTATCATAAATTTAGTCTAACAGAATTTTGACATGATGGTTTAAAAAATTATATTTATTTAATCATAATAATTCTATAAATAATATAATTATAACTTTTATTTATGGACATATTTATTCATTAAAAATAATAGTGGATTGAGAGTGTAGAGTAAAATTTCGTACCCTTGAAAAAAATTATTTTATCATTTATATTTAAAAAAAACTGTTTTAATCAAAATATTTCATTAAAATAAATATTATTCATAATAAATTATTTTATTATAATAATTAAATTTTTTTTCAGAAAAGTACACTTTTCATCCAAAAAATCAATTTAACAAATTCGTTATATTTATTATTAAGAAAAAATATTATTAAAATGGAATTGATGGAATATAAATTGTATTTAAACATTTTAATTTAAGTTTATATAAATAAGGCATTGAAAAAACCCCATCATAACATCCATGTATGAAATATGGGTAAGGTGTTTGATGGTGAAAGATTCATGGGGCTTCTCAGCATACATTTCCCAAGTGGTAATTTCCACTAACATGAAATTTTACCATTGGTGATTTTATTCAAGTTTAAATTGATGAATCTCAGATTGTGCTTGGTCAATAGAGAACCCCAATAATTCTACCTCCCTCCCATTTTATGACAATTGGGCTTCATACAGCAAGGCCGTACTAGTTGAATTTTTTTTCTTCTTTCTTCATTAATTATTACTTATCATTTATAATTATAAACAACTAATTTTAGTGTTAAAATTATTACCATGAGTAATGTTTACAATGGTCATATTGACCAAAGGTCATAACTGTCCAAAGGTCATATAACGGTTGAATCCAAATGGTCACATTTCAAATTATACTCAATTATTATATATAAATGATATTTTTTGAGTATCATACAATAAAACACACATTTTCAAGAAACAATTATCATCCAAAAAGTGTGGTTCCTTACAACAGGATTCAAGATACTCATTAAATTCTTTATCTTTATCACTTTGTATCTATATTTTAAAATATAAAATACGGTATCATAGGATCCCAAAGAAACTCATGTCTTTCATATTTTTTAATAAAAGGAAAAAATTCAAATTTTTAGCATGAAAATTCTCTTTTAAAACTCAAAAACACATTTAAAACTATTTGGGTAAACGTAAAACAGTAATTAAAACTCACAGACCCATTCAATGGTGATTCAATTTAGGTAGTTTGTGTTTTATTTGTATATCATGATTTTGTAAATGATAATCTCATGATGTTTTTTTCCAAAAAAAACCTATTCAATTTCCTTTTTGTTTCATAGTGTCATTAATATCATGGACCGTCAAATGAAAATTAATTATCCAAGAAGGATCATGTTATTAGAGAATAAAAAGGTATATAGAGATTGAGATTCATACTAGAAACCAATTCCAAAGAAATAAATAGAAAACTAAAGTCCTACAATGAAAATAAAAATAAAATAAGGATATATCATAATTTTATTTCCCAATAGGGCCTTGGGTTTTAACTTCCACAAGAAAGGCAGTACCAGCTATTACTCAAAATATTATGGTTGGTGGAGTTTATTTTATTTAAATCACTAACTCTTATTCTATATATATTAAATTAAATATTTTTTATTTTTAAGACATCGTGGATAGAGTGTGTAAAATCCAACCCCATGTAAATGAGGTAGAACCTATATAGTGGGGTAGGATAAAGAATGCGTCGTCATTATTTTTAGTTTCTTCTTTCACAAACTATTATTAATTATCTAGTGTTGGATTATGGTATAATGCCTAAATGGAATAAACAATGAGAATGTTGATGTGAAATTCAATTTGAATAAAATTAAAAAAATAAATAATCATTATCAATTTAATCCCCTTTTATGTAAGAATATTTTTCTTTTATTTCATCAGGAAAAACCACTTGGATCTCCCCATTCACTCCCACCAATAAATCTTCCATATGTTTAGAGAGGATTATGTGGACCTCATCAGTTTAATATTCTTATTAATCATCTTCCTCTATATCAAAAAGGGTTGATCAAATATGAAAATTTAAAACAATGAAAAGTGATTATCAATTTAGTTTCAATAATGTTAAATGAGAATGAATGAAATAAATCACCATCTACCAGATTTGAATTCAATTTAATTTATTATTTTGTGTAAAGTGCCTCTCAGAGTTGAGGTGTAGTAGATTGAGGTAGGTATTCAGGCTGCTCCAATGATTCTTAAAACTCCACCACTTGGGTAGATTTTTCTTCTGTCAATGAAAATGATAGATTTAATGGTACTCATTCTTCTTCTTAAATTTTAGAGATATATTGTTTCATTTCATTACATTCATATTAATCAAAAAAATAATCCAAATAATATTGATCTCCCATGTATACATAATAAATAAAATCTTTATAATAAATCCCCAATAACACTTTATCAGGTTTAGATCTAGATCTTGAGATCGTAGGGATGAGGGAAATATTCAAGTATGGAATCAATCTCTCAAAATTCATTAAAATATATAATAGGGTAAGGTGGATAATTATGGTGAATCAACCAATTCTTTATAGAACATTTAAATGTTAGTGGATAACTATGTCAGTTCCCACGCCAAAGCATCAATATTTTGTTCTTTAATGTCCTCCCTCAGGCCTAATATAAGATCATAGAATTAAAAACCTACATAATAGGACTTCTAAACTATTATAACATATCTTTAAAATAATGAAATTTTATTATCCATATACTATTGCTATTTAATCGATTTTTTTAGTTTTTAGGAAAACAATTATTCACAAAATTAGAAAAGGGATAATGAATGAAGGACTTTGTTGAGCCCTCTGGAAGATTGTTTGAATTCTTCCTATGATTGCTGTTTTAATAATCTCAAATCATCATTACTTAAGCCGATTGGATTTCTCATATACATAATCACAATCTTTTAGTGAATCTGTTTATACTGGTTGGATCATGTTTTTATCTGTGCTTGTTATTGATTTATGAGTACTCTGGAAGTCTTATGGATCAAACAAACAATTTGTGTTCTATTAAGTGAACGGTCACACCGATCCATATCAAAAGACAATGATCGCACCGATCCATATCAAAAGACAACGGTCGAACCGATCCTTATCAAAAGAAAACGGTCGCATCGATCCATATCAAAAGTCAACGGTCGCACCGATCCATATCTAAAGTGAACGGTCGCACCGATCCATATCAAAAGACAACGGTCGCACCGATCCATGTCAAAAGTGAACGGTCTCACCGATGATGATCAAATGAGTCACCGATCATGATTCACCGATGCTGATCAAATGAGTCACCGAAGATGTCTCATCGATCCATATCAAATGAGTCACCGATCACGACACACCGATGCTGATCAAATGAATCACTGAAGATGTCTCACCGATCCATATTAAATGAGTCACCGATCATGAAACATCGATGTCTAGACACTGATGCTGATGCTGATGACCTACCAATCACTTGACTCACCGATAGTCATAAACAGTTGTTTGAATTTCTTTATATTAACCAACGGTCATATTAGGCATATTTTAATGCTCTGTCATTTATTTAATGAAGGTTGTTGGATGTCAGGGAAACATACCTCATACCTGTAAAAAGAAATCATTTTGTTAGTTAGAGCTCGTGCTATAAATACAAGAGGTCCCTATTTGTGCAAAAAAGGATGAAGAGACACATATGAGTGAAAAGAGTGGTGGATGAGATAGTAGCAGAAGACACAGAAGCTCATACACACTCAAGATTACTCAATAAGATTTCTGTACATTCACGGGGACATTGAAGAACTTCATCGACTACATTTATCACTATCTCTGAACCAGAATTCCAAGAAGACGACACTCTATTTTTCAGACAAAAACCAGAATAGGACTCAAAACCATTTTTGATCAAACTCCAGGAGTCCAAATCTTCACTGCAATCTCTATAGCCATTTCTAAACACTACATCTCTGCCCTGTGATTCATTATTTTACATTTTCGAGCAGTGTGTGTTATCTACTATATTTGACACACACAATGTAACCTGTAATTTAACTGGAGGATATGTAAATCCTTATAAAACTCTTTACATCTTTTATTTCCCATTGGGATAGTGGTAGAGGTCGTGTGTGACCTGGACATCTGGTTGTTGTTGTTTTGTTTCCCACGAATAACAGTTGTAGAGGTCTTGGACCTGGACAGTTGTAAACTATTGTGAACCCCGATCCACGGTGTGGATCACTTTTATATAAAGTTTTCAGAGGACTAAGTCTTGTCTTGAGACTGAACCTCTTGGTTATATCTGTTGTGATATTTCTTTCAAAGTTATTTCTTTATTCCGTTGCAAATTACATTAAAACAAAAACTGTTTTAAAGTAACTTTGATAATTAGACTAGCAAGTGTTTATATTAATTGTAAATCAGTAAGTTATTTTCAAAAGTTAATCAACTCTTCTGTTTTGATTAACTGGGAAATAATCAATCCCTTGAGAGCCCAACAGAACCTTTACTTTGATATAAATTCACTACAGTTTAATTCAGTATTTTATTTTTGGGATTTTAAGACAATGTTTTTAAACATAAATTTTAATTGGAACCCAATTCACCCCCCTCTTGAGTATCCACTCTGACCAACATTTGGTATCAAAGGATTTAAAATATTTTCTAAAGTACTCTGTTTTTTTAACTATGATTTTAGTTGTATTTTAACGTTCTTAAAATTTCTGTTATTTCTAAATTTTTATCCCTTTAAAATCTTTGCTTTACGTAAGCTATCATGGATAATAGACTTGATGGTGTTTCTACCAATAGACCACCATTTTTCAGTGTCACTAACTATTCTCAGCTTAAAATCAAGATGAAAATTCATTTATAGAGCATGAGTTTTGATATTTGGACTTCTATAGAATCAGAATATAAAATTCCTACTACTGTTAGATCTACTTGGAATGAAGCTACTAAGGTTGCCTATAATAATAATTGCAAAGATATGAATGCCTTGTACTGTGCTTTAAGAGATGAGGGATTTAATAGAATATCTGCCTGTAAAACTGCTTATGAAATTTGGGATACCTTAGCCGTTTCTCATGAAGGAACAACTAATGTTAAGGAAATGAGATTGAATACTTATACTATTAAGTATGATAATTTTAAGATGAAGCCTGATGAACCCATTTCTGACATGTATCTCAGGTTTAATGAAATTATCAACACAATGACTTCTCTGGGAAAGGATGATCCATCAAAGGAACAAATTATGCGAATTGTGAGATGTCTACACGAAAGATGGAGAGGAACTTCTGTCTCAATTAGAGAATCATGTGATATTGGTGAACTGCCAGTCAAGGAACTAATTGGAAAGTTGATGATGTATGAAGAGGAACTCAAGGTTAACAAAGAAGAAGAAGATAAACCTAGAAGGAAGTCTGTTGCTTTCAAGACTTCAACTTCAAAGAACATGGATAAGGAGAAGCTCCAAGCTATAAATGAAAGCTCAAGCTGTGAAGACAGTGAAAGTGCTTCTGAGAGTGATGCTGAGATGGCTCACATTTCCAGAAGGTTTAAGAAGTTTTATAGGAAGAATAAGTTTTTCAGAAAGTCAAATTATAAAGGGAAGTATGAGAACAAGGGACATTGGAAAAAGGATTGGAAGAAATATGAAAAATCAGATGAAGTTGTCTGCTATGAGTGCAAAAGAAAGGGACACATAAAAGCAGACTTTCCAAAGTTGAAATACAAGAAGAAGTATGAATACAAGGACAATAAGTTTAAGAAATCCATGAAGGCTATTTGTAGTGCTTCTGAGGATAGATCCACTGAATCTAAGGTTTTTGAAACTGAACACAGACATATGGCAAACATGTGTTTTATGACAAACACTTCTGAGGTAACAGCTGAAACTCCTGCATTAAATTCTTATTATTCTAAAGATGATACTGACTCTGATAACATGTCAAAATCTGAACAATTTGAATATTGTGATATGTTAGAAAAAACCTGTAATGAGCTGAATGACAAATACAATGGTTTAAAGAAACAATATGCTTTAACAGTTAAACATAAATATGATCTTGATATTGAAATGGAAAAGAATGCTTAGTTTCTTAAAGAAAACACTGAAATGAAACTATCTAATGACAAACTGAAGAAAGACTTAGAGAAATTTACCAATGGAAAAGATACTCTTACTCAGATTCTAGGTAATCAAATAGCACCTAGATACACTACTGGTATAGGATACGAACCTGGACAAAGGAAAATTACCAAAACTAGATTCATTCCTAAATCTGGACAGAATGTAGCTAGATCTGGAACCTCATATGCTTCAACCAGTTATATTCATAGTTATGGTTCTAATAAGGTTTATCTTTCAAAACTTGTTGACTCTATAAATCTTATGAGATCCATTAAAAAAATATGGGTACCTAATGTTTTATTGGCTAACCTGTCTATACCCAAGAAGATCTGGGTACCAAAATCATTTCTTATCTAAATCTATTGTAGGGAACATGCTTAAAGAGCTCCTGTATAAAGACTAAGTATTTGGATAGTGTATGTTCAAGACATATGTCAGGAGACTTCTCATTCTTCAAGAGTTTAGTAAAAGTTGACGGAGGATTTTTCACTTTTGGTGATAACTCAAAAGGAAAAATCTTTGGCTTAGGCCAGATTGGTAACACTGAATCAGTATTAAATTCTAAAGTTTTATTTTTTTATGGACTTAAATACAATTTGTTAAGTATTTCTCAGTTATGTCATGATGGTTTTTATGTTAAATTTTAAAATGATTCTTGCAATGTGTTAAATTCTAAAAATGCTTTAGTGTTTTCTGCTTTAAGAAATGAAAATGTTTATGTTGTTGATTTAAATTATTTAGCTAAGTAGAATATTACTTGTTTAAATGCATTTCATAATGAGTCTTGGATTTGGCACAGAAGATTAGGACACTACAATGTGCATTCACTTAGAAAACTTTCTAGGAAGAACTTAGTTAGAGACCTACCAAAACTTTAATTTCCAGCACACATAGTTTGCAATCCCTGTCAAAAGGGAAAGCAAAATAAAGTTTCTTTTAAATAAAAGAAAGAAGTTTCAAATTCTCAACCTCTTGAGTTGGTTCACATGGATTTATTTGGACCTTCTAGAGTTTCTAGTTTAAATGGGAAGCACTATGTCTATGTTCTTGTAAATGACTTTTCAAGATATACATGGGTGTATTTTCAAGCTCACGAAAGTGAAGCTTGTTCTTGCTTTGTAAAATATTCCAAGTCTGTAGAAAACCATAGTGGACTTAAAATTAAAAACCTGAGAAGTGATCATGGCCGTGAGTTTGAAAAGCATGAGATTGAATCTTACTGCTCACACAGTGTCTATAGTCACAATTTCTCTGCCCCTAGGACACCCCAACAGAATGGTGTAGTAGAAAGACGGAATAGAACCCTGCAAGAAATTTCTAGGACTATGCTTAATGAGTATGACCTACCTGTTTATTTTTGGTCTGAATCTGTAAATACAGCTTGTTATGTTATTAATAGAGTCTTGATCAGACCTGTTCTTAAGAGGACCCCTTATGAGTTGTGGAACCATAGGAAACCTAAGGTTAACTACTTCAGAGTTTTTGGCTGCAAAGTCTTTATTATTAATACTAAAGACAATGTTGACAAATTTTCATCCAATAGTGATGAATGGATTTTACTTGGTTACTCTATTTTTAGTAAAGCCTATAGAGTTTTCAATAAGATAACCAAATGTGTGGAAGAATATGTTCACATCAAATTTGATGAAACTGATCCACATGAACCAAAGAACTCTCTTGAAAATCATGAAGATGATCTCTCTGTTTTGAACCTTAATGATAAAGATAGTGGACCTGTAGTTAAAACATCCAGTTTTGGAAATTTTCCAGAACCTGCTTCTGTTGAACCTCAACCTATAGATGAATCTAAAATCTCTAGCCCTACCTTTTCTAGACCAACTAGAATTCTAACGAACCATCCTTTAGATGCTGTTGTTGGTAATTTAGATAGAAGAAGAAAGACTAGAGCTTCTCTAAGAAATCAGGTTGAACATCAAGCTTTTCTCTCACAGTTAGAACCTAAAAATATCAATGATGCTATTAATGATGAATTTTGGGTAATGTCTATACAAGAAGAACTAAATCAATTTGAAAGAAACAATGTCTAGAAATTAGTAGAAATAACTAAGGACACTGTAACCATAGGCACAAAATGGGTGTTTAGAAACAAAGTTGATGAATCTGGAAACATCATTAGAAACAAAGCTAGGCTAGTTGCACAAAGTTACAATCAAGAAGAAGGAACTCACTATGAAGAAACCCTTTCACTGGTAGCTAGATTAGAGGCTATTAGGATCTTACTTGCCTATGCATCACATCTGAATTTCAAGTTACATCAAATGGATGTGAAAAGTTCATTTTTAAATGGTTTTATTGTTAAAGATGTTTTTGTAGAACAACCACCTGGTTTCTCCAATCCTCATTTTCTAAATCATGTTTTTAAACTTTCTAAAGCTTTATATGGTTTAAAACAAGCTCCAAGAGCTTGGTATGAAATACTTTCAAACTTTTTTATTTAAAAAGGATTTACAAAAGGAATATCTGATCCCACTCTTTTTATAAAAAGGATTTCAAAAGATGTTTTAATAGTAAAAATCTATGTTGATGATATTATTTTTGGATCTTATAAAAATTCATTATGTAATTATTTTTCAAAGGTTATGCAAAATGAGTTTGAAATGAGATTAATGGGAGAGCTTAAGTATTTTCTTGGATTTCAAATATTTCAATATAAAGATGGTATTATTCTAAATAAAAGTAAATATAATAAGGATTTATTAAAATGTTTTGGTTTGGATAGTATTAAGGTAAGTGATACACCTATGAGTACCACCTGTAAATTGGATGTTGATTAAACTAGGAAACCAGTTGATCAAACCAATTACAGAGGTATGATTGGGAGTTTACTTTATCTTACTACTAGTCAACCAGATATTAGGTTTAGTGTGTGTATGTGTGCTAGATTTCAAGCTAATCCTAATGAATCACACTTACTGGCTGTTAAAATGATTTTTAAATATGTTAAGTATACTGTGAGTTTTGGTTTGTTTTATCCAAAAGGACAATCATTTGACCTAACTAGTTATTCAGATGCTGACTTTGCTGGATTTAAGTTAGATAGGAAGAGAACATCTAGAACATTTCATTTACTTGGAAAGTCCCTAGTATCATGGTGTAGTAAGAAATAGAACTCAGTTGCATTGTCTACTGCTGAAGCAGAATATATAGCTGTTGGTAGTTGATGTGCACAGAATCTGTGGATGAAACACACTTTATTGGACTATGGATTTGATTTTAAACATGTTTCAATTAACTGTGACAACAGTAGTGCGATCAACAGATCTATGAACCATGTGTCTCACTCTAGGACTAAGCACATTGATGTCAGACATCACTTTCTAAGAGATCAATATCAGAGAGGTGATATTTCTCGATAATTTATTAGTTCTAAACATCAATTAGCTGATATTTTTACAAAGTGTTTATGCTCTGAAAGAAGGAATTTTATTAAACAAGAGTTTTGTATGATCGATCTGTGAAACCGAACTATGAAACCGATCTGTGAAACCGATCTCTGAAACCGATCTATGAAACCGATCTGTGAAACCGATCTGTGAAACTGATATGTGAAACCAATCTGTGAAACCGATCTGTGAAATCGATCTTTGAATGCGATCTGTGAAACCGATCTGTGAAACCGATTAGTCAAACCAATCTATCTTTCTATTACTTTTTATATGTTGTAATTAATTAATTACTTTTATCTTTATTGTGGGAACACTAAATGATGAAATAAATGATACACGGCTCTTTCTTTTTCCACAAACCTTCGACCATTCATTTCCCGCCAAGCCTTATATCCTCTCTTCTCCTCTACTTCGAACCATTAAACTCCTGCATTCCCCAGAATCCTCAAATGGCTAAGAAAAAGTGACCAAGAAAAGGATCAGACAGTCCTGTACGTTCAAAGCGTGCTCAAGGCGAGTCGAGTAGTACCACTCAGAGATCAGTAAATCCGAACCTAGAAACTCAAATTGTTGCTGTAGAAAAGGAAGTCAGTTATGCATGGATTTTGACAATTAATTCGTTGTTGTTACAAGTTTTAGAATCGCAAGGATGGAAAGCCTGGTTCTCAGATAACACTCATGTATACTACCCAAAGCTAGTGGATGAGTTTTATATAAATATGAAAGTTACTTTAGATGGTGTAGAGGCTGCCAGAATATCTTCTATAGTGAAAGGAAAGAAAATATATTTTTCATCTAAACAATGGGCTGAATGTTTAAATGTACCCCATGAGGGTTAGTATGAGGATTATGCTATAAACATTCCTCCAACCACTGAATACTTCTCTTTTGAGTTAGTTTTAGAGTTGACTGGAAACAGAGAGTCAAGTAGAATCACATCCTCAGAGTTGGATGGTGAATGTAGAATTCTCTTTATGTTTATTCAGCACCAAATTTGACCTAGGAAATGAGATTTTGCTGCTGTAAAATACTAGGATGTTTTTATATTGTTTTTACTAAAGACCCATGAGAAGATCAATTTTTATAGATATCTAATGGTGCACATAGCTGGAATGGTGAAACCTTCTAAGAAAGCCATTTCCCTGTTCTATTCCAAAATGATCTCTGTAATGTTAAAGAATCTGGAATGTGTTGATGAAGCTGATGAGATAGCTGAATCTGATAGTGGTTTTTGTGTTAACAAAGAAATTTGTAAAAGGATGAAAATAAATTGGAACCCATGGAAAAAATGCTGGGTTGCTGATGAAGAAAAGTTGTATGAATTGTACAATCACACTGATCATGGAAAGGGGCCGAAGGGTCTGAGAGACCCTGGTTTGAAATCAGATGAGGAGCCAATTTATTCTGATGAAGAGGAAGAAGTAGATGTTGAAAGGAATAAGGACACTGAAGAGTCTGGTAAACAATGGATAGAAGAAGCTGAAACAGAAGAAGGAAGTATGTCACCTCCCGATGATAGGAGTGATCCTGATACTGTGATCCCTAAGAGAAGAATGGACTTTGGATCTGCCAGTCCACCTCTAGCCTTAACTGAATCAGAACCAGTTCTTGGTGATGAAGAAGCTATTGACACTGAAGTATCTGACAGTGAAGATTCTGAGAAGAATGGAAATGGGAATGAAGACGATGATGATGACGATGATGATGATGGTGATAACCGACCAGTGGATGGTCTTACTGTACCTCCAATAGAACCACATCAAACTGTGCACGAAACAAATAGCAGTGGCATGAGAGATTCTCTAGAAATAAGTGAAAAAATAAGTTATGATAAACCAAAATTTACCCTTTGCACTGCTGTCTGGGATGATTACCCTGGTTTTGCTGTATTGGGTTTAGAGTATTCTAAAGAAGAAGAGGAAGAATCAGAATCTACTGCGGTTGTGAAGGAAAGACAACCAGTTGAGGCAAGGTTTGCTCATGTTGTTGAGGCTGCAGATGTTCATCTAATTAGTCCTACTATCTCTCAGTCTGATTTTGATAAGTTCAAAATTGAGTTACTTGCTACTGTGAGAGATACAGTCAGATAAGAAATTTCAAATGCTCTTACTCAAGCTTCTCTGCAAGTTTCTGGAGATTCTTTGTAAGCCTTTTTAACAAGAGTATCAAATGTTATTAGACCAGACCTGGCCAATACTGGTGAGTTTATTGGTAGGCACATAGCCTCTCTAAATCAGACTCTGGAGGATCTACAATCTGACTTAGTTTCTTTATCAAACGAATTTAGATCAACCATCTCTAGTATGATGGAAGTGTTGAGGAATCTGATTGAACATCTTAAGAAGTCTGATATGAGGAAGTTAAAAGTTGAGATAACTCAGATAGTTGCTCAATCCAGTGCATCCAAAGTAACCAAGATCACTACTCATGAGCTAGAGGCTCTAAGGAAGATTGTGCATGATGAATTGGATGCCATTAGACAAGTTCTTGATTTGGACTCGTTGAGGAAGATGAAGGAGCACAATGATCACATTCATAAGATGGGGAAAGTATATTCAGCAGATGCCAATAATTCCCAGAAAGAGATCAAGGAAAAGGTTTATCATTACATTTCAAATATTTAAACCAAGCATGAGATGACTGCAAATTTCAAGTTGTTGGCTGATAATCTGAAACTACCTCCAGTCACATAAGCTTTCAAGACTCAAGTTTGTCAGTTGAAAGATTTTACTCCTACATTGGAACGGTTCATGGAGAATAAGGATGATTTTGAGAAGGCTATGCAGTATGGTGCAAAAGTTATTCAGGATTTCATAAATATTTTGAAGCCTTATATGAATGAACAAGCCACCGCCATTGTGCTTCCTACTACTGAACCTCTCAGTGCCTCTGATGTTGCTCCAAATTAGATCTCCGTTGCACAAGCTCTATCTCAACTACGGCCAGTTATTCATAAATCTTCTCAACCAGCTACTACTGCTCAAATCCCCGTGGCATCCTCTCCTCCCCCTTCCAGAGTCATCTTACCACCTTTTCAAATTCGCCCTGTTCATCCTACCTCCAAGCCCTCCAACATACAAACCATTGATCCTTCTGACAAAGGCAAAGCCCCGTTACATCCCAAGAAATAGTTGTGTCTTGTTGTTGAAAGAGTGAATAGTGTTCTGCTTGTACTCTGATGTACTTTACAAACTTTTTTTTCTCTATTCTCTATGGTGCCTTATTTTAATCTCATCTTTATATGTTTTCCCTCCTTTTTGATTATCCCAAAGGGGGAGATTTATATATATGAAGGAGAAACATTTCATGCTTTATATCTATTGGGGAGAAACATACTATGGAAGGGGGAGAAATATTTACATATATATACAAAGGCATAAATTCAGGAGGAGATTTATATCTCACTGTTTTTTTATTCTTATTATGACTTGTAACTATTATTGATGATATATTCTTTTTATTTATGATTAAGATTTGTGATTATCAAAAAGGGGGAGATTGTTGAGCCCTCTGAAAGATTGTTTGAATTCTTCCTATGACTGTAGTTTTAATAATCTCAAATAATCGTTACTTAATCCAGTTGGATTTATAATATACATAATCACAATCTTTTATTGAATCTGTTTATATCGGTTGGATCATGTTTTTATCTATGCTTGTTATTGATTTACGAGTATTCTGGAAGTCTTCTGGATCAAACAGACACCTTGTTTTCTATTAAGTGAATGGTCTCACCGATCCATATCAAAAGATAATGGTCACACCGATCCATATCAAAAGACAACGGTCCACCGATCCATATCAAAAGACAAAGGTCGCACTGATCCATATCAAAAGACAATGGTCGCACCAATCCATATCTAAAGAGAACGGTTCCACCGATCCATATAAAAAGACAACGGTCGTACCGATTCATATCAAAAGTGAATGGTCTCACCGATGCTGATCAAATGAGTCATCGATAATGACTCACCGATGCTGATCAAATGAGTCACCGAAGATGTATCACCGATCCATATCAAATGAGTCAGCGATCACGACACACCGATGTGGATCAAATGAGTCACCGAAGATGTCTCACCGATCTATATCAAATGAGTCACCGATCATGACACATCGATGTCTAGCCACTGATGCTGATGATGATGGCCTACCGATCACTTGACTCACCGATAGTCATAAACAGCTGTTTGAATTTCTTTATCTTTATTTAATCTAACCAATGGTCATATTTGGTATATTTTAATGCTCTGTCATTTATTTAATGAAGGTTGTTGGATGTCAGGGAACCATACCTCATACCTGCAAAAAGAAATCATTTCTTTTGTTAGAGCTCGTTCCATACATACAAGTGGTCCCAGTTGGTGCAAAAAAATATGATGAGACACATATGAGTGCAAAGAGTGGTGGATGAGATAGTTACAGAAGACATAGAAGCTCATACACACTCAATCTTACTCAAGAAGAGTTCTGTACATTCACGAGGACATTGAAGAACTTCATCGACTACATTTTTCACTATGTCTGAACCTGAATTCCAAGCAGACGACACTCTGTTTTTCTGAAAAACCCAGAAGAGGACTCAGAACCATTTCTGAAAAACTCAAGGAGTCCAAAACTTCACTATAATTACTAGATCCATTTCTAAACTCTACATCTCTGATATGTGATTCATTATTTTACTTTTCCAAGCAGTGTGTTGTATTTGACACACACACTATCTCCTGTAATTTAACTATAGGATCTATAAATCCTCAGAAAACTCTTTACATCTTTTTTTCCCACTGGGAAAGTGGTAGAGATCGTGTGTGACCTGGACAGCTGGTTGTTGTTGTTTTGTTTCCCACGAATAACAGTGGTAGAGGTCTTGGACCTGGACAGTTGTAAACTGTTGTGAACCCCGATCCAGGGTGTGGATCACTTTTATATAATGTTTTGAGAGGACTAAGTCTTTTCTTGAGACTTAACCTATTGGTTATATCTATTTTTCTATTTCTTTCAAAGTTATTTTTTTTATTTCGCTGCTAATTACTTTAAAACCAAAACTTTTCTAAAGTCACTTTGATAATTAGACTCGCAAGTGTTTATATTAATTGTAAATCAGTAAGTTAGTTTCAAAAGTTAATCAACTCTTCTGTTTTGATTAACTGGGAAATAATCAGTCCCTTGAGAACCCAACAGAACCTTTACATTGATATAAATTCACTACAGTTTAATTCAGTATTTTATTTGGGGGATTTTAAGACAAAGTTTTTAAACAAAAATTTTAATCGGAACTCAATTCAACCCCCTCTTGAGTATCCACTCCGACCAACAGACTTATTGGTGTATTGAAAATGACCCCAAGTTTGGACATGAATATAATAGGGTGGTGGAAAATATAAAATTATTTTCCATGTTTATCTAAATGGATAATCAGGGAAATATAACATTATGATCATTACAATCAATCTCTCACCATTCTTAATTCACCTAATTTAAATATTTGTATTATTGTATGAAAAAAAAGAGTAAAATGAAAAAAGGAATGTGAATGAAAAACTAAAATTGAATATATACATACATATGAAATAAAAATGAATAAAATTAAAGAATAAATAAAATTATCATGATATATTTATCAATATATTACATTAATTATGTGGTTTTATGTATACTTAAACAACAAACTCTATCATATGTGGGAACACCTTCTTTTACCAAGGATGTAAATTTGTAGTGCATTCAATAATCGCTAGGGAAACCATTTATCCTCCTCCTCAATCGATGGAGAAGTATTTAATAATGATATGTTAATCCTTATATAATAATAGATAGGATTAAACCTACCACAAATTATCCTTAGATTAACCTAATGATAATAAAAACAATATACTAGAGTTTACTTCAAGATTAATCCCCTATGATATTCATCATGTAATTTACACAAAATCACGAGTATAAGACATCATGGTTGAGAATGGGGGATACATAGAGGTATAATAGAAGAAAATAGTTTCATAAAAGTATTCAATTTATTTTATAAAATAAAACTAAAAATAACAACAACATAAAAGAAAAAAACAGAACCATCATCCTCTCACCATGTTTAGAGCCTTAATCTAGTCACATCTCTTTATAGAAATAGTCAAGAATGTCTTTAATAGAAAAAAAAACTCTTAGCCCCACGAAATTAATCTTCCAAATACAAGGCACCCACATTGAAAACCCTCTTAAATTAAACCAAGATAAGACAAATCCTTGGGGTCAAGGTCTTCCTCAAAGCTCACAAGGATGGTGTTTTATTTATTTATTTCACTATCAATTCACACCATGGATGATTATTAATGATTTGAAACATGAAGTTTTTTCATTTTCATTCGTGGGTCATGTATGGATTGTTTCATTTATTTTAATTCAATGAATGGATGCACAAAGATATTCTTTAGTTGTGTTTTATTATCAAAGAAACATATTCTGAATTGAATTTAGTGAAGGAATTCATACTTTCTCATTAATGGGTTTTAGATTTGTGTTATAGGTTATTGTGAAGACCAATTCTTATAAATTTACAATTATGTGTTCACATAAAATGACCTTGCCACCTAATTTCCGTATAACCAAGAACATTGCTTAGTTATGGGTTTAAAAACAGTCTTCAAGCCATCATGGTGGGTGTCAGTAACTCAAAATTTTCCTTCTAGACATGAAACAACTCACTATGGTATAGAAAAAATATATATCCCATTTCATCCTCTACATTCCATGATACATGGACAAAATTACATTTCATATTTCATTTCGTCATTGTAGTATGTCTATTTAACATGGTCACTGGGTCTATGACATAGCTATAGCCTTTTCAATCATGATCATCCTTTGACCATTATAATGGTTTGATTAATTTCCCTATTATCATTTGGGGTTTTAAAATCCTCATTCAAGGCTCCAAAAAGGCTCTTACAAGCTCTAGATGTAAACTATAGAAGTTACTAAGATCAATGATGGTCAAATTGATTGAGTCTGACCACTAACAGTGGTTGAAATTGAGGTTTCTTGAAGTTATTTTCGGTGGTTTGGTGATCTCGAGTGTGGTAGTGATATAATATTTTATTTTATTAGAAAAGAATTAAAAATAGTGTAAAGGTTATTTAGTTATTTTAAATTAAAAATGTATATCTTTAACTTTTCTCCAGATCGATTGTTATTTGGGGAGGCTGGGTATTTATCCAGGAAACAAACATGTTCTTCTTGTTAGATGCAAGCTATGGGGATGGGATATTGCATACACAATCACAATAACAACACAGGATAGTTCTAATAGACATATTCCTAGAGATCATTACACCACCCTATGTTTTCACTCAAAATTTAGCATTATCTACTGCATCAACCAGTTTATATACATGCTTATGTTGGTCACTATTCTTGTGCATTTATCTTGATTCAGTTCCTTGATATAGTTGGGAAAAAGGAAATTTTTTTACTCAAGTAAAACAAAACAATTTTAAAAATAATCATTGAATATAAATAATTCATTTCTTATACCAAAAATTATTCCAAACTATTATTCACCTACAAAAAATAAAATAATGAAAAACATGGTTGTTATCAATTAAAAATAAAATCGATTCATTATTTAAAATTGTAACATTTCATGTAAAAAATATCAACATTGGTGTGCCAATTGATTTTTTCATCAACGAATCATATGTTACACTATGAGTCATGCTAATGTATTGATCAAGGAAATCCAAGGATTTATTGAGGAATTCCACACCATAAATAGTGTCACCAAGTCTCATAAACAATAACCAAATAATACATTGTAATTACTCAAAAGTGAAAAGTAATGTTTATCTTCCAAAAAAATTTAATTAATGAAAATTAAATTAAATTGATAAGAAATACACACCTGATGGGGTTGTATGGTTGCATTGGGATGTTGGGATTTCCTGAAGGCCAAACCAAACAAACTCTAAGGGGTGTTTTAGTTAATTTTTAAATCTTTTTCATTGGGTGTAATGAATAACACACACTAAGGGGTTAGTTGGGTTGATTTTTTGAATAATAAATGGATTTTTGTAGTCTCATAGTATATTTATTTGAGTTTCATGGTGAAAAATTGTTGGAATATTAGTTTTATGAGCAATGCTCATATAATTTAGCATGCCGCACAATTGTACATTTTTTAAATAGTGATACATTTTTAGAAAAGAAAATTGACCACATATCTAGGAATCTTAGCTGACTCCTAATCTAATATCATCTTAATATTTGGATTGAAACAAGTGATATAGGAAAACCAAACAAAATCATTCAAAATAAGGTATTTACATTAAATATTGAGAGACAGATTGGATAAAAAGAAACAACATGGAAAGAAGGTAATATAGCGTTAGCCTTATCAAGGGTGTTCCAACTTGACTAACAACGAAGGAATCAGAGGGTAGAATAGGGATATCCACTTAAGATAGAAAAGGGTAAGAGCATAGCTCTTTCAATTTTGTTTATACACATGAGAGGTCCAAAATTTGATTTAAAAGGTAAGAAGGTTGAAGGGGTAATGATCTATTTTACCTTTTATTTAAAACCATCCAAGTCCCAAAAACTAGATAGTGGGTCTCACCAACTACTTGGTGGGACTTCATATATAATTCCAACCCTACATGAATCTCTTTATTAGCTGGTAAAATTATACCTTCTATCTAGTGGCTCTGTATTCCTTGAACTGTATACCACAACCTCCTCCCATTCTTCCTGAATAGTCATGTGAGCACATGAACCCCATTGGTCACTACTAAAACAAAAAAAAGAAGGGTTTATTTCCAAAATAAAAATATACTATACCTTGTAAAAGTGAATATATTATAAAATTATATTAAATTAGGTAAAAAAATAAAATAGAAGTGATTGAGGGGGAAAACATCAAACTCACTAGAAAAAGGGAAAGAAAGAAAAGACCCTTTGAATTATTGAAGGTATTACTTTATTTAACATTGTATGTAAGAATATTTTTGAGTAAGATTAAAATATAATGTTATTAATTTATTGATTTACATATTCATAGAATATAATTTATAGTGGATTGATCTGATATATGGAAGTTACACATGTTTCAGAACTGGAATATACATCGATGAAGTTTGGTCCAACACTGGTTTATGAGTTTTTGATGTGGTCAGGTGTCTATATGAATGTACATGGAATCTGGAGATCCGTATGAATTATCAATAATTTTGGTTTTGAATCATTTAGAACCTATATAGATGTTTAATTTGCAATAAAAAATTTCAAATGTCACAAAAAAGTGTAAAAAAACTTTTTTTTGCAGAGTGAAATGTCTAAACAATTCCTTCTATGATTAATAAAAGAACACTATTTTATCAAAATTATCATTTTATTATAATAAACCATAGAGGTTAATAGAAATAATATTATAAAAATATAAGTTTATATATATACATGTGATGTAACAATAAAAATTACTACAACTAAGGATAATATAGGGATATAAAAACCCAAGAATACTGACCGCAAAATGGTATATTCCATAGGTTCTAACTTTTCCTTGAATTTTAAACATACCATGAAACATGTTAAAATAAAATAAAACATTTTAAATACTCTTGACATTATCAAAGGAATTTTAAAAACATTTGATAATGATGTTGTGATTGTTGATAAATTGATGTGTATATATAGGGTATGTAGGGAAAAGTGATCATTAGGATATGATATTTACCAGATCTAATGATTCAGCCTAGGTGCCACTTTAGCTAGTACCTTGAGCTGGATTGCTACATGACCCTAGGAATGCCTTCCCATACACCAGATGCCACAAACTAGCAAAAATGATCAAATGAGACATAAGGGGAGACTAACCCTCTTTATCATAGTATGAAATATTAAATAAAAGCCTAACTAATGGAGACATTATGAACAATAAACATGAATATTAGTCAATTTCACTAAACTTATTTCCTGCCTATAATCAAACAGTGAATATGCTATGTCATGTCATCCAGTTCGAAGTGTAATGGAAAACCCAAAATAAAGGCATGGTGAAGAATCCCCAATAAGGGCCCCGACATCAGTTCCAATCCACTAATCCATTCCCACCCCTAATCCCCATATCAATCCTCACACATAGGGTGATTTCCCTTCTACTGACATATAATAATGAAGTCTTCTTGGGTACCAAATGATGGCATGAGTAGGGTGTGGGTACAAATAAGTAGGCCACCATCAATAGTATGTAAATAATATACAATAAAATGAAATGTATGTGTAAGTAAAAATAATAATGAAAACAAAAAACTAAAATAGGTTATAAAATATAACATTTATCATATCAATTACATGGATTATATGTTCCATGTGTTTCCCATTTTTCATCAAATCGAATTCATCCAATACTGGTTTTCTAAGCCATGTTTCAAAGGTCATAGGTCAAAAAACATGGAACCTCAGTCCATGAATCTGACTAGGATTATAAATTTTGTGTCCGACCATCCCATCCATGATATGAGATTCAATCTCCATACAATGGGGTTTAGTATCGTCATTCCATTACCCAAAAAACTACTATACATTGTGGTGCCTAAAGCATGAGTTCAGTCCAGCTATGGGAGTGGAGCATCGGTACAACACCTCACCAAACATCTGTCACTTCCACATAGGATCATCATCATTAACCATTTCATTATAAAATAACATTAATAGTGAACCATTTCCATTTAATCTCATTTCCATGGTTCTTTACATACATTATGGTATCAATTCCAAAATAGGCCCATTTTACCATGTCACACATTATTTCCATGTATTCCCCTATTCAAACATTTAACGATTAGTTATAGAAACAATAAACAATTATCATATCTGACCATCAACATATTATCACTAATTTAACTCTTCATGTTATTCCCAATACCCCATCATGTTATGTTACCGGGTTAATCACATTTACAATTGGTTTAATATCATAGGCCCCTCAATTAATCATTATGCATACAAATATTCAATGTTTAATGGATTTTTCCAACACATTGTTTTCCATAGGTCTGATATACTCATCCTAATCAGATCCCATAGGGAGCATGAGGGATCCAAAACATCATTTATTTTCCAAATTAATCAATTTTTATCATGGGAAAACAAAATATAGTATAACAACACCATGATCACAACTATAAAAACATAACCAACACCAATAATATTCAATATAACTTGTAGAACACCTACCACTGGTTCATAGATGAACACTCACTTAGCCATAGTTCATGATTCAAACTCATGGACCCTTAAAAGAACCCACATAGAATCAGCTAGAAAAAGAGGGTTTTTGGACTTGGGAATGAGAAGAACAACTAAAAATGGACCTTTTAAGAAAATTTATGGAATATGAGTGTTATACACACCATAATATTATATTTTCACCCAAACTAATCCAAATAGACATGAATCGTAGGAGAAACATCCTTGGGGATATTGGGAGGGAGCATTTTACAACCGTTTCTCTTGTAGGGTGAAGGAGGAGAAATATCGGGTGAGTGATGATAAATCCTAATGGGGTAAAGTAAAAAATTCCCATTATTTAATAAGGGGAACAATTTGGCCACATGTATGAAAAAACCATGCACCAACCACGTGCCACCCACTATCTTAGAGGGTCCTGGATCACACAGTCCTATGGTAGCCCACACATTTTTACAAACCCCATTGTGGATGTACGGAATGGTTCTATCCAAGCTCAAATGGTTTCATGCCTCCCACATGCATAGTTTCTTCAACTGTGCACCTGACTATCATGACCACATTATTATGGATCTTGGTTTTTACTATCTATGCACCAATTGTGTAACATGCACTAGATGTCCCTTCATTCCCCCTTTTAATACTCTGAACCCCCAAGACACCCTCTGGATTCCTAATACAGTCATGGAACATTTCATTAACCAAAACAAAGGGAGTTTAATTAAAATTTAAACAAGTTCATACCTCCTTAAAATTTTGGGATCTTATAACCTTCTGACCTTATAATGGCTCATCCTTGAGGAGAAATCCCATGAATCGCTAATAATCCAGGCTAAAATGATCATTCTGGGAGACTTGCATATTCATCTCCCTCTCCCATGTTTCCCATTAAATGGTACCATGAAGTCATATCATGAGGACCAATGGAACATTCATACCTCTTAAAATTTTTTCATTACGATCTAAAATATAAATTATATTATACTCAAAGGATGAACTAGTCACAAGCTCAGAATCATCAACATTGATCAAATGAGAAGGTTCGATGTGTTACTGATGATGCTGTGACACATTAAAAAATCATGAATACTACTATTCCTCAGTGTAATAGGAAATATTTATGCCACCAGTCTAATCCTATCTATAATTTTAAAAGTCCCCACATTCCTGGGGGAAAACATATCTTCTTCTCCAATCTAATTTTTCCCCAATACATATGAAACTCAACGGAACACATGATCACGCACTGAAAACTAAAAGGGTCGACGTAGTCAATCATCTTATGAATTTTATCTATTCTGATCTGTAGTAATATGTTTTTAAATAAGTTGATCCTAGAAAAATGTCTAATTCACAATACTTAGTCCCATAAAGCATGATTTCCATGATTATATCCAATATAATGGTGATATATATGGAACACCATAGAGTGCCTTGTATGGTTCCATCCAAATAGTCTCCTAGTATCTTTTGTTGTAGGAGAAGTCAATAAGAACCATGTTTTTCCCTAGATCAACCAAAATGAAGTACATAAGCTCTCATCATTTCCTCTAGCACCTGTATAGAATGCTCTTATTTCTCATCTGTCTATAGGGGGAAAGACGTACATAGATGTTCCTAGGTAACAAGTACCTTTTTCAATCCTTTCTAGAAGCATGATGTAAAACATGGATCATGATCTGAAATGATACTTCATGGATCCCCATAGAACCATACTATCTCCCAAACATATAATTCACACAACTAGTCTACATTATAGGTTCCATGAATTGGTAAAAAGGGTTCTAGATTTATTAACCAATAAAAAATTAACCATATCACATCATTGTTAAAGGGAATCCTCAGAAAACATACAATGAATTATATAGTGACATAATCTATCTTCCATTCCTAATTGGGAAATAGTTATAGCACACCACCCAACTACTGATTATATTCCAACACCTCTTGATAGATGTAGTAACATATCACCAAAACTATAACATCTCTATTCATCCCTTCCCACTAAGACTGTCTATAAAGATCATAGTACATTTTGGTTAAACTTGGATGCACTACCCACATTGAGCCATGAAATTCAGGCATCATCTCCCCTCTGATACATGTAGGAATAAAAATAGGGTCACTAACATAAATGGTCTAAACATCTCTGACAGTACATTCATATGGTGACTCCATGCCTTCAAGGATTTTGATCAAGTATAAACACTTTATATCCTCATTTTTCCTCTCCTTGACCCATATAAAAAGTGGGGACTCTATGACTAGGATGTAAGGATTAAGTATCTATGGCCCTATTGAACCTCTAAATCTATCTCAGTAAAAAAATCCATCTTCCTCCACTCATAAATAGTCTACTAAAAAACTTGAGCCTGTGTATTTATACTTAAAGTGTCAGCAAAAATATTCCATTTTCCTATCATATAGTCCAACTCAAAATAAAAATAATGCATATAATCAACCCATTATCACTGTCAGAGGTTCTAATTCCATTGTTAAAATATATATTTCAAGATATATGGGTCATTATACATAATAAATCTCTCACCCAACAGGTAATGCCACAAAAACATTAAAGTGTATGGAGTTTGGAAAACTCAAGTTCATGCGTAGGGTAAATTCATTCTTGGGGACTCAAATATCGGGACTAATAATCTTTGCATCGATATTCCAAAATCAAAACAACACCATGATAGACCCGAGATGCATCACAAAACAAGATGTACTCCTTAACATGTTCAGGAGGGATCAAACTCATCATGGTAGAATACCATTATTCAGATCCTAGAAGGAATTCTAAATTTCTCTAGACCATTTGAACTTGAATTGATTCTCAGTAAATATTAAAAATTGTTCTTCCAAGTAAGATAATCCTTGAAAAACCTTTGTTAATATACCGAACAAAGCTCAGGAAGCTTCTAATTTCAAAAAAAAATATTTTCATTCTCCAAAATACAACTACATTCACCTTTTCTTTGTTCACCGAAACAAAATCCTTATAGATGATATGACCTAAGAAATGTACCTTTTTTATTTATAATCTACACTTGAATAGGTTGGTGTATATTCAATACTCTCTTAGTGTACTCAAGATGATTTCATTATATCCTGTGTGATCATCAAGAGTCTTAGAGTACACCAAGATTTAATCCATGAATATTATCCCAAAATCTTCCAAGAATTGGTGTAATATTCGTTTAATCAATTCCATTAACACCATTAGAGAATTTTTCAGCATGAAAGGAATCACAACAAAGTCCTACAAAACAAAAATGATTCTAAAAGTATTCCATGGTATATAGTAATGTCTCACCCTCAACTGATGATATCCTGACCTCAAATCAATCATAGAGAACATGAAACTACCCCTTATTTTGAAAGAAATATAATTTATATACATGAGAAGAGACAAGTTTATAATTATCCTTCTTTTTAGAATCTTGTAATTGATGCAGACGAATAATAATACATTCAATTTCATGGAAAACAAGGATGGGAAACCCTAAGGTGACGTATATGGGAATATAAATACCTTTTACTACAACTCTTGAAGTTGAGTCTTGATCTGTTGATGCTCCTCTGGTTCCATTATATGAGTTAAAATTCAGATCAGCTCTGCTCCATTTTTTAAACTCAATCCTGAACTCAAAATATCTCTTGGGTGGAAATTTTGATAAATCCTTAGGAAAAAAATCTCGAAAATGACCCATCATAGGAGAAAATACATCATGATCTCCTTATCTATCATCAAGAATACAAAACCCCAATTGGGTTGTGAACTCACCAAACCATTGAATGTAGGCCATGCATGGATCACCTGGATATGTCATTCTCTATGATGAACATAGTTGTCACCATCATGGAACAAGAACATAACCCTTCAGTGGTAACAGTCAATATTGGATTGATAAATACTCGGCCAATGCATCCCAAATATTAGTTAAAAATTATAATTTCAGGCATAAACATGTCCCAAATTATACGGTACCGACCAACCTCAAGAGCACACTCCTTACATTTTCAGATGTTTTCTTCTCATACTCTTAATGGTGTCTCAATAGAAACAATCCCACATACATGTTCTACAAATAGAACCAAACATTTAGGAAACAAGTGTATATAAAATAGGGTTAGGTACCTATAAAAAATAATTAACTTGAAAGAATGGAAGCTATAATAATAATAATTTTAATAGTTTATAGTCCATCCTCTGTACAACTTTGTAAAGCTGAAACTAACTGAAACTGGCCTACCCATCTACCTTGGGTTTCAGTCTATGCTTCTAGTGTCTCACTCCCCTACTAATATGTAATCTCTTGTCCTAAAATACCACATTCCTATCCCTAATAATAAAATCCATAGGCCAACAAACTTCCTAACTAATATAGAGTACCTAAACCCCTGTCGGCACACTATATCGGCCTATATTCTCTACTATGTTATTCATGTTGTGACTTCCGGAAGAACAACTATATATGACCCATGATTCCAAATGATCAACCTTAAACTGGTGGTTGAGGACACTAGTCTCATGTGTGACATGGTCTTCCACACTAATAGTAGAAAATTAAGCTACCTCCTTGGGAGATAGTCTATCTTCTCTGACTACTCTATCCTCCAATACTCTGGTGAAAACTATAACAATTGTTGTTCTAACTATCATAATTTTATCCACCAAATTTCCCAACTAAAAATGTTGATCTTCTACCAAGAGCTTCATTTTGGTTTCCATCATAAATTAGAGACTGGTCAACCACCTCAACAAAACACATCATGTGAATGATATTTACATTGGAAATGAGCCCACATCTCATCTCATCATGAAAAATCATAAGCATAACTGCTTTATATCCTACCAAAAATTTGATAAAAACACCGCAAATATGTATATATTTCAGCATAATGCATCACTACCATACTTCTTTGAGTCAAGCATTTAAACTATTCATCCTTCTCCTTACCTTAAGGTCCCAGGGTAAAATATTTCTAGGAACTTCTACTTGGATAACATTAATTCCATTCCCATCATCTCTTCATCCTAGAACCGTATATCCCACCAATTATTCAATGGTCCTCACAAAATATAATTTTCCATCGTAAATGTCATTTCAATTGGGGTATCCAAGTGTTCCATAATTGTTTGGATGTACTCAGTTCAAAATTCTATATCATTTTGTCCAACCACTCTAGTAAATATTGGAGGGTGCTATTGCTGGAACACTATTGACAAATTTTATATACATAGTGAATCCCACCTTGGTTCTCATTCCCTAAACTATATAAAATGAGTGATTTTATCACAAAATTTATCTTCCCCTATGTTACCCAGAATCAACAGGGATTCATGCCTCTCTACTGGAGAAGAATTCTCAGTGATGTCCTCTTATCTCCCAATCGGTAGATACCGTTTTAGGGGAATATCTCTATAATACCGAATGCACATCTCAAAACACATAGAATAATAATTTTCACAAATGATTATAAGAGAGCTTATATCCAATAAAAACATGTCTCCTGAATACACTATCCCAACCAGTATAACCACTACCTCAACACCATTCTCGACCACTCCTAACCTGGGCCAATCCTAATAAAGGGTAAACCAACTCCCAAATTCTAAAAATAAATTATACTTCATTTAAAACCTCCCACAACCATCTTTCAATTCCTTCTATAATTATAACATTTTTATTAGGAATATTTTATTTAAAATTACAAAATAATCCAGATACATTTTCAAGATCCATACCCTACGAGAACCCATTTTCCGGTTTGTTCCATTCATGATGCATGTCACATATATCCTTATCTCTATAGAATTATTCATGAATATATGAACTCATTCCATGCCATGAATAAAATGAAATACCAAAATTTAAAAACACACTACATGTGCATCACTGGGGGTGAAATTACGTCCAACTGTAACATAAAACATCATGAACAACAATCCGACCCCTAGTACTTGGTTTTCATTTATTCATGGGTTAGTTACTCTCAAGGAAAATTTCATTTACAAGGCACAAAATATCTTATTATCCTCCATACCATCCTTAAAAAAATTAAAAAATTGAAAGGAACCCCCTCTACTACCATTTTGTAATGTTCCTTACTCGGTGACATTACTGTTGGTTCCCTGAGCTGGTTCTCCATGTGACCTCAAGCACACCTCCCCATATTCCAGAGGATGTTGACTAGTAGTGAGGGTCTAATAAGACATGTAGGGAGACAATAACATCTTTACCAAAGTAATACATAACAAAGAAAAAAAATAAATAATTGAAACAATATTAATAATAAACATTCATCTCAAACCATTTATTAAAGATAAGTGCATTCCCACAAATAAATATTAAATATTCTATGTCATGTCCCCCAATGCAAATTGAAATGAAAAACCCAAAATAAAGGAAAGATGAATAATCCCCAAAACTAGTCTCAATATCAGTTCTAGTCCCCTAATCCCTAGACACCTCTAATACCAACATCAACCCTCCAACATAGGGCGTTTTCCCTTTTCCTAACCTATAAAAATGAAGTCTTCTTGAGATCCCAATGGAGCCCAAAGAAGGGTCTTATTTTAACTTAGTAATCCACAACCAAAGGTGTATACAAAATATCATGTCAAATGGAGTGTATATAGAAGTATATAAAATAAGGAAAACATTAAAAACATAGGTCACATCATTTAACAATTATTAGATAAATAACATTTATTATTAGTTACATGTCTTACCCATTTTTCAACAAACCTTATAAGTATGATGTTGGTCATATGATCCATATGACAAAGGTTCATAGGTTAGCTAACATAGGGCCTTAGTATATGAATCTAACTAGTATTTGGAATGCCATGTCAAAACATCCCAACCATGATAATGAATTCCATGTCCACACCCTTGGGTTATAGAGAATCAATTAATTTCACAAAAAAATCAATGAATAGGTGCTCCTAGATAAACTGTCTAGACCACCCACGATAGTGTATCATCAGTCCGACATCCCACCAACCATTTGTCACATTCAAATAGGTTCATAATCATTAAACATTTTATAAAAAAAAGTGTGAACCATTAAAATCACATTTCCATGGTTTTTTAAATTCATTATTTTATCAATTCCAAAAAATAGACCCATTTTTCATTTTCACACATCAAAACAATTTATTCCAATTTCCAAACCATTTAAGCCAATGGCCATGCCTCGTAAACCAATTTTCATATCCGTCCATTTACAAACCATAACCTATTGAACTATTCATTTTATGCTAAATTTCTTATCATTCTATGTTACTAGGTTAATAACATTTAAAATTTATTTATTATCATAAAACCCTCAATTTATCCTTCAACATCTTAATATTAACCATTCAAGGGAGCGGCCCATCACTTGGGTTTCCATAGGCCCCGTCTTATTATCCTCATTATATCCCATAGGGAACACTAGGTCTCCAACATATAATTTAGTTACCAAATTAATCATTTTATATAATAGGAAAATAAAATGAACCAAAACGACACCAATATAATAACCATAAACACATAACAAACATGAAGATTATGGAATATAAACTATAGAAACCCTACCTTATGTTCGTAGATAGACACTTTCTGGACCATATCCTTTGATTCAACCTCAAAAATCCTTCAAATAACCAACATATAATCACCTATAGAAAATTATTTTTGTGAATTAGACAGAGGATAATAATTACACAAGTTATTTTTGAGAAAATAGTTGGAAGATTAATGTCAGACTCTCTCTGATCTTTGATTCTCAACCAATCGCATTCCAAACATCCAAGAATCGAAGGATAAACATCATTGGGGAGCTTTTGAAGAATAATTTTGCATCTCTTTCTATTTTAGGGTAAAGGGGGATGCAAATTGGGTTCTGTTTTATAAATACTGAGGGGGAATATGAATATTCACCTTCTTTAATGAGGCACATGGTTTACCCAAAAGGTGGGACAAACCATGCGCCAAATGCGCACCACCCTATATCCAAGAGAGGTCAGGGTCAAATAGTCTACTGCGAGCCTGCATAGTTTGAAAAACAATGTGGGGGCTTTGTGATATTTCCTTATCCAAGCCCTAATGGTTTCATGACTCCCCCTTTCATGATTTCATGGACTATTTACTTGCCTCCCATGCTCACTAGTTTATGGCGCACAATTACTACTAACCATGCCAAAACTGTGAAACAAGGACTGGATGACCCTTCTATTCCCCTATTATCACACTAAACCACCCATTACACCCCTAGTACTCCTAATACACTAACAGACCATTCCATTATCCAAAAAATAATTTTATCCAAAACATAAGAAAGTGCATACCTCATTAGATTTTCAAAATCATACACATAAGCATTGGTCAATATGAACATTATTCAATATGATTGTTGGTCAATATATCTATTTTTATTTATGAACATTGGTAATAATTTTATCATTAAGTTTTATAAAGGTCAATGAAAATTGAAATTTTATTTAGAAAGAAGAAATGACAGCCTCAACTAGATGCTTCAAGACTTTTGATGCACATTTTTTAGAACTTAAGATGGAGTTTGCATCACTAGGGTTCACCCTTGACCAATCCAAATTTTTACATCAATGAGTGAGGCTTGATGAAATATATTATGGGTGGTTTTAAAGTTAATGGAGATCCCCACTAGGTCAATATTAGATGATCCCCCACCTTGAAACCACCACCGTCACACACATTACCCTTAGGGTGTCTAATGTTTGAAATAAGGTATTATGTTTCTTGACCGTAGTTTCTTAAAACTGTAGTTTACTTTGTATAAATTATGTAGTTATTTCATCAATCCCATTATGAGTTTTATGTTATTTAATAAAGTACAAAATAATATAATATTCTTTTATTAGATTGATTTTTTGATTCCAATAACACTCATTTGTATTTTTAGAAAATATATTAACATTTATAATAAACTCGTTTATCCCGGATAAAATTAAATTACACGAAATAGTCATATAAAATATTATTTATTTAAATATAATATAATATAATTTTTTTAATTCCCTATGAAATTTTTATAAGTGTCATAAAGCTCACTAACGTAAAAAAACTGTTAATTTTTTCAATAATTAGTGATTTATTATTTAAAATATAAAAAATATCATATTTAATGAATAATATTTAAAAAATAAACATAATATTTTAAACCATCACATAGAAATAATTTTAGGGTAATTTTTTTATAATATTATAAAATACATTATTTTTTACTTGTAAAGGTTGGGGAAAGACCCTTTATTAAAATAGGAAAAACACACAAAGCCTTTTTTGGGAATAATGATAACCTAAAAGAAATTCGAGAACCATAAAGGCACAAAGGCCATAAAATACAAAAACCCAAAATCCCAATGGCATAAAGACATTATAAAACACATGTCCCCCCCCATAGACCAAGGATAAGGAAGAGGCCCAAGGCCCAATTGACCAAGCTTCCACTAGAAACCACACAACTACCAGACCCCACCATGAGTAGATATGTGCAGTGTGTTGGTCCTGTCACTGGATCTGGAAACCTCACCACCCCCTGTCCACAAACGACCAGATACAACTACACCAAACCATCATTGCCTTACAGATCCTCTACATAGAGATCCTCATGCCCCTTCAGCACCACCATCGCTAACACCACTCCACCTGAGAATAAGGATGAAGCTGTCGTCAGATCCACCTATGCCATGCCACCCAAAATTCCCCCGCCGACCCCACAAAACCCATATCTTCTACAAGGATTCTGTGGAAGAACTATCACCAACCACAACTGACCTCCACCTCACAAGCACACCAGTCATACTACATCCTCTGGAACCCAAAGCCTCAGCGCCACTAGGAGAAACAATATCAACCAGTTCAGATGGATCTGGACCAGATAAAATACCACATGGATATAAAATACCAAGGTCACTACTGCAATGATCTATGGATGAATATTGTTGTCATCTGAGCCATCCATTTCCCTTGAGTTTTCCCACCAAGCTATCATCCCACCATCGCTTTGGAGCCCAAAGCCCCACCAAGAAAGCATCGTCACCCTGAGCTCGCCATCACCATATCCTTTGACCCACGAACAACTTCCATCTGAGAACTATTCATAATAATCATGGGTAAGCCAATGGTTTTCCATTTTCCATAGCCTAGAATTCCATGACCTGTATTAAAATTATTAAACAATTCATGTATTTTACTATAAATACAGAAAAATACCTCCATTTATCTCCACAAAATATTATCCATTATTTTATATTCATTTACCACCCAAAGAGTCTTCTTACAGTGCCTTTATGGTCTAAAGGTACCATCATCATGTTTTGGGTTGAAAATATTCAAGGTAATGGAATTCATCGCCTCCACTTTTCCATTCAAGTACCTCTTTTGTAATTTTTTTTCGAAGTGTTGAATTAAATTATTTTCCTACACTTTTTATTCTCACATTTCTAAATAATGGTGTTTTACCACTGGGAGTCCTATGTTCCCTCTAATTACTGTTTTTCTTAATCCACTTTGAATACCTATCTTGCTGTCAAATTCATTTATTGGTTTTCTTTCTTTTAAAAGAAAAATTATAATATTGTGAATACCCTACCTTATCCCTTTTCTATTAGAGTTAAACTACAATTAAAAAAACATTATGATAGGGTATTTACATATAGTAAAACCACATTTAATTTTTGTGGGAATACAAATGTTAAAATGTTCATGTATTTAACAACTTACATACTAAATGATTTTACATAAAACTCATTCTATTTATCCACATGTTATTGATGAAATGATATATTATTATCAATGCATCTCACAATAACAAACACACATAAAGTTTGTTCTTTAATAGTACTATAATTCATTGGTTAATGAATTACACTCCAGAAATGAAATTATATATGATACCTTGGTGAATAACCTTAGTAATTATTATTTATTTCACCTTAGTGACAAACCATGGTGGTATTATTATGAATTCATAATTTTTATTTTGTGGTCACATTTCCCTATTATGATTCATGATCTTTTTATTATGACATTCCTCATGTTATTATGATTGTAATTTATCGACATAACTCTTGGTCACATTCTAAATATCTCCTTCATTTATTACCTTACTAAGATTTATTATCACCCCATTCATTTGATGCATGTCTCCATGATATGGGATGTGGTAAAAGTAACAATGTATATTAATATGTATAATCATTTAAATTTTATTTGAAGAATATTTATTTTTTCATGTATTACATTTCTAATTTCTAGGAAATTATTCATAAAAGGTCCTATGTATTATTAATTATTATTCTATGTAATGAAATTTCCATGTATTAAACAAATTATGGATTCTATAGTTGGTATATAAGGTAGTTTTAGTTATTTTTGGAAATTAGTATTACAAATAAAAATTATGAACCCTCATACTAATTCTAAATATAGGAAGAAATACTGAAATTTTTGTGAAGTGGTAAGAGAGTGGATTCTACGAAATGAAATCTTTGTCTTGATAATACAAGTGGATGTGACTCTGTTATAGTTGTTCCTAGGGGTAATAAACTTGAGAAGAGTGTATTTGGTATTAACTACATCATAACCTATTTCCTGATAGAGTCTTTGTTGCACACCTGGTTTGACTCTCTTAGAGGATATATTTGGTTAATCACAATCTTTTTATGAATCATTATGATGAATACATAGATAAACATAATTTTTAATAGAGAAAATTAATGAATAATTCTTTTTAATATTTTTTTGAAATTAAACTCAATTTACAATTACAAGATTCCAAAAAGTAACATATTCCCTCTAAGGATTTATTATTTGGGAAAATGGTTGGAAATAGGATGAACCACATAAATGATGAGTTAAGTTGATGATGAGCTAAAAATCATCCTAACCTTATAGAAGAAAGAATAAAAATATTCATGAGGATGATGAATCAATTATCTAAGGTTATGAATTAAAACCTAAATCTTGATGAGCATTTAGATTCACCTCTAAGGTTACAAATTGTAGTTTAGTCCTTCATGAATCAACAACCACTATAATATAATGGATTTGTGGATCCATTAATTTCCAAACAAGGTATTACATCTAAAAAATGATATTTTTCATACTTAGTTGTTAATAGATTGAGAATTTAACCTTGGTAATATACATCATTGATATAGAAGATGACTGATGGTGGATATTGATTAATAACACAAATCCAATCGGGTATATTGATTCTATATAGTTGATAGAGTTCAATTGAAATTTCATAATCAAATATTTTCCTTGTTTTATGAGAAAAATCAATATGAAATTAATATACAATAAGTATAAGTAACATTAATTAGTGGGAAACTATGAAATACAATTTAAAATGCTTTATCGACATTCACCTTGCTTTTTTATGGATGCAAAGGTAAAAGTTGAAAGGTTCATCAGCAGACTCAAACCCCATTTGTGAAAGAATATATAAAATAGAGTCAATGGAGTCTATGAAGAGATAGTATGAAGTTCTATGAAGGTCAAAATGGTATTTTTAGAGATGAATTAGACATATAGACCTAATTAAAAAATTGAGAAATTGAGAAAATATCAGGTATCAAATTTGATCATGGAAGTGAATGAGACAATCTAAAATTTACCATGTGAAAAAATGTGGTAAGAGATATTCAAGGAACTACTTTATTAAGAGTGTAAAATGATAATAGTGTAGAAGAGATGTTGATATATCTCAGAAATATCATATTGAGGTAAAGCCTCAATATCTCATTGCAATCAATAAATGGAAAAGAGTTTAAAAAATACATTAAATGCCTCAAGTATGGATAGCATGGAAACATTTCAAATAAAAGTTTAAATAAGAAGATAATGGAGGGGAACTACTATCTACCTGTAAATAGGATAAAGGATTAAGTTCATGATTCTACAATTCCAATGGATAAAGAAGAGGATCCAAAAGATTTAATGGATGATGCACTCATTATTCTCTCAAAGATATTAAGTAAATTAATTGAATATATTTCTACGCATTCTTACATTTCATCCATGTCTGAAAATAATGTTTAATACAGTATGGGAAAAATAGTATTTTGTGATGGGGTATTTGCGACGATAACTAATCCCATCACAAATAGTCCATCCTAGGGGTTATTTGCGGCAGGGGGTTCTTCCCGTCGCAAATAACATGTTATTTGCGATGAGATTTGGGGTACCGTCACAAAAGGTAATGTGCACTTTGGTGTGGGATGAACGCCAAAGGGAGGGAATGTTATTTATGATGGGGGGATCCCCTCATCGCAAATAGTGTGTTGGTTAGAGGGTATTTGCGACGGGTCCCATCGCAAATAAAGGCAACGGTAAATGAGTTTTTTTGCGATGGGATGTTTTCCCATTGCAAAAGGTGTGTTGGTAGGTCGCCTTTTGAGATGGGCCCCATCACAAATATCCTTTTAACCAATGACAACTATTAATGCAGGTAAAGTTATTTGCGATGGGGCCCATCCCAAAAAGGACCTTTTGGGATGGGCTTTCCATCGCAACTAGTCTCGTCACAACTAATCTAACATCTATATACCACCTTCATTTTTCTTTCTCTTCCTCTCATTTCTCACTTTATCTCTCTCTCTAAACTTGAATTTTAGAGTGAAAATTTCTCTCAGGTAATTTTTTACGGAGAAGTTGTGAAGGAGCTTACATCATTTGGAGACCATGTTTAAAGATATTTATATTTTATTTATTTTAGTATTTATTTAAATTTTTTGTTAATTTTAATTATTGTTGATTAGTTATAATTTAATTAGATTTAAATTGTTTTGTTATATGTATTTTAGTAATAAGTAGTAATAATTAGTAATAAATAGTAATAATTAGAAGTAATTAGTAATAAACAGTAATCATTAGGAATAAATAGTAATAATTAGGAATAAATTAAAATAATTAGGAATAAATAGTAATAATTAGGAATGAATTGTAATAATTAGGTATAAATATTAATAATTACTAATAATTAGTAATAAATAGGAATAAATAGGAATAATTTGTAATAAATAGTAATAATTCATAATAATTAGTAATAAATTGTAATAATTAGTAATAAATAGTAGTAATTATTAATAAATAGTATTAAATGGAAATAATTAGGAATAAATAGAAATAATAAGGAATAAATATGAATAAATAGTAATAATTAGCAATAAATACGAATACATAGTAATAATTAGCAATAAATCGGAATAAATAGTAATAAATAGCAATAAATAGGAATAAATAGTAATAAATAGGAATAAATAAGAATAAATAGTAATAAATAAGAATAAATAGTAATAATTAGTAATAATTAGTGTAACACCCCGACCCCAGCTACCCGGAGTCGGTGCATTACTGTGTAACATTGCCATGATCACAAAAGACCAAGTCTCAAAAGACCGATTAGTTTAGTAGCCTTGGAAACACTAGATACATTCATAAACATTACATTACATCATAAAGTGAAAAACTACAATAACAAAGTCTCTATAGACCAAACTCATATCCTCTTCTGACAATCCCTGCAGGTCATTCATAAAATACTTCTTCACATCCTGAAAAATATTAAAACATTGAAAGGGGTGAGCTCATATGCTCAGTAAGGATAACAATATTGAGGAATCTTTCATAAATAAACATTAACATTTAAGGGAATGTATAACTAAAACAAAAGCCTTTTAAACATGAACTTCAACATAATATGGCAAAAGTAAAATGAGATAATGCCATTTACTTATTCACATGGATATTCTACTGGTCGAATAATCAAATGCAATATCAATAACAACTTTCATAATGATGGAATGAATAATGCCAGACTATCATAACCACGTAGCCAAGGCCTCGTGCCAAGACCACAAATAATATTTTGTCAAGGCCTCGTGCGAAGACACTAGTTTGTCTCATGGGGCCTGCCGATGCGTTGAGGAGATGTAGCGGGCTCCACCCGTCACATATTAAGTCCAATGCATTCCTCATATGAATAGGTTTAAACATATCATAAACCATAACATAATCGTATCACATAAAACATGCATAAAGGAAACATAACATTTCCACATTTCAATCACAAGATATCAATACAACACATTGATATAATAAAAATGCCTTCAAAACCATTTTCAATACCAAAATAAAAGAAAGTTAAAACATTTTATTTATTTTTCATTAAAAAAATGATGGCTTGTAGAGGAAGCCGAAAATCAAATAATGGTCACGGCGGCGGAGAAGTCGTTGTCGCCGCATAAGTACGGAAAGAAAAACATTCCATTTTTGTCGTTTAGTAAAATGCTTCGTATAAAAAAGATTTCTTTTGAATAAACGTAAAAGTCAAAGGGGTTTATACACCGTATAAAAGAAAGTTGTGTATAAAACCAAATGTGCCTCAATGAAAGGGGATTGAGACGAAGTCCTTAAAAAGATCATTTATTTTAATAAAGTACATCTATAATGTGTATTCACTATAAGTACACATAAATAATGTACAAAAACAAGATATGACATAATAATATAATGACATAATTTGAAAGTAGGAGATTAACCCAAAGAATAGAAATTGGTTTAAGAAGTTCCCTTACAAAGATCATTTTTAAATAAAATAGATCTATTATCAGTATTCAATATAAGTACACATAAATAAAGTAAAAATGAATGATATTACATTTTAATATCATGACATAATTTGAAAGTAGGAGATTAACCCAAAGAATGGAAATTGGGTTATTAAATTCCCTTACCTCGTGTCCGACTTGACTCAACCGTTATTTAACCTCCTGAATAATAAACTGGAGTTAATATCTACCTTATTAAGAACCATTTTCAATTTCATTATCCTTTTTATATCACTTATTACAATGTTATGAACATTATGTAATTATTTAAGTTAATAACGGTCGTTTTGTCGATCTTTGGGACTTGAGTCAACAATAAACTTCTTATAATTACAAGTTGTTCATGTGCTGAAATATCCATTATATCCAGAATTATATTCATGATGTAGATATCATATATATCATATATATCCAGTATATGCATTCATTCATAATATTACGTAACATTTAGAGGTAAGAAATGAAATGCACCGTTCATGGAGACGGTAAGCCATACGTACGCATGAACACTACTTTCATTTCTATTTCGTATTTAATGAAATCATAATGATATAAATGTATAATATAATTCCAGTATAATATAGCATATAAGACCATTTAATCCATCCTTTATACATCCGACATATGGTATTAACGATTCAAATCACTTTGAGGGGGCTGTAGTCCGCACTTCCTAAAATGAAAATATCGCATTTACCCATAATGGAAACCATAAAGGTATGCCATAAATGAAAAATACAAAATAATAAGGAAAACAAAAACATATTATATATCATATATAAAAATAGTGTCATCATAATGGCCACCATTAGAGGTGTTATATGAGTGTTGAACAATCATCGTTTCGTGAGGCAAAAATTCGCCATCCACAGAAACAATATGTTCTTTAACCATTAGATGTAGGTGTGTGTAAGTGTAGCTCGAATCCATCTTATAAAAACATCCTAGTATATTGAGTATACTATAATTGTTACAAAAGAAATGAATAAAAAGTGTTTAGGGGTTGGAGAAGAAAAATAAAACAAAACAACATTAGAGAAGACATTACCTTAAAATCGGGTAACTCTTTTTGATTTAAGCCAAAGGCTTCCTTGGGAAGCGTTATGCCCAAATTGAGGCTTCTAGGAGTAAGAGGGGGAATTTGGGAGAGTATTTGGGCAGAGGTTGGCCGAGACAAATGGCTTGAAAGTGTGAATGTGGTGGTAGAGGTGGGGGCCTTTTATAAGTGGAGAGGAGGGGCACTCTTGGAAAGTAAAGAAAAGTCACTTTATTATAAAATGAGTTTCGGATTTTAGAGGTCCCACACTTATATAATTCGAGGCTAAGGTGATAAGGGTTCGAAATCTACTCATCCAATAGGTTTATGACAAGTGTATGCCTTGGATTTCACATTATCTTTTTATTTTATTTAAATCGTTAAATAATGGGTTCATCTCCGCATCATCATGATGTCATAAATAATTTAATTTATTTAATGTCTAAAAATTATAAATAAATACTATGAGGTAGGAAATCTTTTTATCTTTCCAATGACTATTTATAGTCAAAAATATGACTTATATAACTCCATGTAAAAATTGTTTTAGTAAAACATTTCATGTTTGTATCATTTTTTACTTTAACATTAAATAAAAGGTATTTATGTCATTTTCTAACTAAAGTGGCTCCATGGGGTCCCCAAGTTGACCCATGGATTGTCTTGGTCGGCCATGTCACATCCAATGAGGGTAGGACATGTGTCAAGCTCATCACATATTATTAAAACATTATTTTTACCTTAAACTACACTAATTACCTCTAATCGCGATTAAGAACTTAAAAGTTACTATTCACCAAAAAATTATTTTAATATCATTGAACCACATTTTACTTCTTAATGACAACCATGTATATCGGATTTTTTAAAATCAAATCACAGAAGTGGTAATATTTCATTTAAACGAAAAATCAGTTATTTAACTACCACTTAGTGGTTTCACTATTCATCAAAAATTGAAGTTTTTCAAAACAATTCCAAAATTTCACCCTAAGCTATAATTGATATTCTGAATTCAAAAATGATATCTATTTTACAAAATTCCAAACATATAAGTTGCATTAATTAATTTTATAATTAATTCTCGTTGTCACAACAAATAGCGTGTTTTTAAGAAACAATTTATATCAAAAGATTAGCAATTGTTTATGTCCAATTTCAAAGTTAAATTAATTCTGATGACCACCATTGGATAAAATGGTAAAAATATATTCTAATCATACTTTAAAACAACTAAATAGTATAATTTATCACAATAAATTATTTTGATTAAAAAAGTTGTTTTTAAGTATTTTTCACTATTCATAAAAAATTGAAAGTTCTCAGAAAATTACAAAAAATTCAACTTAGGATAATTTCGATATTACGAATACAAAAATGAAGTCCATTTTGAAATATAAAATTTCTGTAATTTTAAAAAGTGGTTATTACTATTCATAACGACTACTTTGATTAGTTACGGTGTGTTAGAACTCGAAGTTGCGTACAATGCAAGCTATTGCATTATTGAATGAGATGCGTATTGTGGAATCTCGGGGTGTTACAATTAGTAATAAATAGTAATCATTAGTAATAATTAGTAATAATTATAAATAAATAGTAACAATTAGTATTAAATATTAATAAATTGCAACAAATAGTAAAATTTGTAACAAATAGTAATAAATACGAACCAATAGTAAGAAAGAGTAATAAATAGGAATAAATAGAAATAAATAGGAATAAATCGTAATAAATAGTAATAAATAGTAATAATTAGTATTAATTAGTAATAATTAGTAATAATCAGAAATATTTAGTAATAAATAGTAATAAATAGTAATAAATTGTAATAAATAGTATGAAATAGTAATAAATAGTAATAAATAGTAATAAATAGTAATAAATAGTAATTAATATTAATAATTAGTAGAAAATAGTAATAATTTGTAATAGATAGAAAAAATAGTAAAAAAAACGTATAAATAGGAATAAATAGGAATAAATAGTAATAAGTAGTTATAATTAGAAATAACTAGTAATAACTATGAATAATTAAGAATAATTAGGAATAATTAGTAATAATTAGGAATAATTAGTAATAATTAGAAGAAATTAGGAATAATTAGGAATAATTAGGAAGAATTAGTAATAATTATGAATAATTAGTAATAAATAGTAATAAATAGGAATAAATAGGAATAAATAAAAATAAATAGGATTAAATAGGAATAATTAGGAATAATTAGGAATAATTAGAAAATATTAGGAGAAAATTGGAATAAATAGGAATAATTTGGAATAGATAGTAATAAATGTTAATAAATAGTAATAATTAGTAATAATTAGTAATAATTTGTAATAAATAGGAATAATTTGGAATAAATAGTAATAATTCGAAATAATTTGTAATAGTTAGGAATAATTAGTAATAATTAGTAATAATTTGTAATAATTAGTAATAATTAGTAATAATTAAGAATAAATTTATTAATTATTTTTTTATTATGTTTAGTATTTGTGATGAGACATTTTTCCATGGGCTCCCATGGTAAATAATCTAAATATAATTTCTTTTTAATAGTATTTGCGACATGCCCGTCACAAAAGGTTATTATATATATAATGTATATAATTGAAGTATTAGTTGCGACGAGGAACTACCCCATCGCAAATTGTATTTGTGATGGTCCGTCACGAAAGGTTTATTTATATATATAATGTATACAATCGGAGGATTATTTGTGATGATGTTTTCTACAACGGGCTATTTGCGATGGGGCCTCATCGCTAAAGACTATTGGCGATGGGATCCCATTGCAAATAGCCCGTCACAAATACCACTAATTCCAATAGTGATAGAACATAAAACTTACAGAAGTGGAGTAATTATTTAAGACTCCTAAAGAAATTATCCATGAATCAATGGTATATAGAAACACTACTATCATCTTTGGAAAATAAAATATTATAAAAATATTATATTCATTCCCATGAATAAATTTTACATGATATTAGGGATGTATGGCCTCTCAATGTATAATGATATAAGCAATTTTAGAAGGATGTAAATTTCAATGATCTTGAATGTAAAACCTATAGTAATTTTAAAAAGAGAGATATCACAGCCTAAACTCAATCGAAAATTACCTATTGTAGATTTTTTATAGAGATTATGGGTGAATAGGGAGAAGAAAATGAAAGTATAATGACTAAAAACTTCTTCATTAATCAAGAGTACATTGTTTTATTTTTTAATAAATTACATGGACTTCCCCCATAAAGAGAGGTGTATTTCTCTATTGAATTCATACTTGGATCAAGATAATGACAATGTCCCCATGTAAAATGGAATATATAGAGTTAGAGGAATTAAATATGGAAAATCATGATTTTCCATAGAAGTGATTTATTATACCATGTTGATTTTCTTGGGGAGAACCTATTCTATTTGTAAATAAATGGATACATCAGTGTGGATATGAATTGATTATTTTAAACTTAATGGAATAAAAGTGAAACAAAATGTCATCTTCCAAGGATTGGTGATTTTCTTTACAATATTCATGGGGAACAATTCTTCATGAAGATTGAACTATAATCAGGGTATCATCAGTTGAGGGTGGAGAAAGAATATAACTTAAAGACCAACTTCTAAACAAGATGTGGGTATTAATTTTTTTTATTCCATTTGGATTAACTAATTCTCCTTCAAAACATATATATTCGAAGAATAGTGTATTTGAGGACTACATTGATATATTTTTTTGTAGTATTTTTTTGAAAATATTATGATATATTTTAATTTTCATAAGAAGCATGAGGGTCATCTAAGGGTAACATTGTGAACATTTGGGAAGTAGAAACTGTTATGATAATTTAGAAAATGTGGGTTGTGGTTAGAAAAAGGTTCATTCTTGGTGAACATCATGACTAGTGATGAAATATTAATGGATCCATTTAAGACAATGGTCACATATGAGTGTCTAAATAATAAAACAAAAACCATGATTCATAGTATCCTTAGTCTAGAAGGATACTATAGAAGGTTGGTGAAAAAAATTACACAGATTTCATTTCCACTAAAATTGTTATCAAGATAGTAGTTAACTTTATCTAGATAATGTTGTGCATAAAAATTTTCTATGAAATAAAGAGGTGTTTAGTTAGTGAATCTATATAAATTATACCCTCTTTCATAGAAGGGATTATATATATTGATTCATCTTTGAAATTTATTGGATGTTTCTTCATGAAAAATAGAAAGGTTTTCACCGATGCATCTCAAAAGTTAAAAACTCATGAACATAGTTATCTTACCCAAGTCCAAGAGTTATATGTAGTCACTTTTTTCTTTAAATTTATTGAGAAAATATCATTAGGAATAAATTGTGATATATACATAGACCACCATTGTTTTAATTATATATTCTCACAACATGAATTGAACATGAAAAAATGAGTTGGATAGATATTCTTAAAGACTATGATTATTCATTTCATTATCACCCCAATAGATGAAGAAAAGTAATACATGCATTGAGTAGTAAATATATTAGTGTTCTTGTAATTATGGGGATTGAACGATATCCATTAATCAAGGATGTAGTAAGGTTGTGCATGGTAATAACAATGGAAGGGATATCATAAATATTATCCCAAATGATTTCATAGCCATCATTACTAGAGAACATCAAGAAAGATCAAATATATGATTATTTGACATAAAATAAGATAGAGTCTATGAAAAATGGGTTGTTTTTTAAGTTCAATGTTGATCAAGAATAGGTGCTAAAATCTGCTATGATGACATATATATTTTCTAATCTAAATATAAAGGAGTTGATGAATAAGACCATAACTCAACATTCTCAATACATTTCTAAATAACTAGAATATATACAGACCTTCATTATCATTATTGGTGGGATAATATGAAACATGAGATTATGAATTATACATCAAGGAATTTTGTGTTTCAGTGAGTGGATGTGAAGTGAAAACATTCTAAAGGGGTATTACAATAACTACCCATACCTGTATAGAAGTGGGACAACATCACAACAGAATTTTTAACTATCCTTCCTATGAAATCCAAGGGAATCAATTGTATATGGGTTGTCATCAATAGATTAAAATGTCTTCCCATTTCATTTATATAAGATAGGACTTCCACCTAGAGCACCAATCTCGCCTCTCTATTCAAGAATTAGTGAGACTCCATGTAGTACAACTTTTTATTATTTCTAATCAAGATCCATGATTTATTACCATCCATCCAAATAAAAAATTTTCTAATTAAAGAACAAGAAATAAAACCAAGGGACCTAAAGAATTAGGGAGGTCTGAAATAGTGATGTGGATGTAATCACTTCTAAGTAAGATAAAACATTATAGTTTCAAACTATTGATAGGGGAGACTAGTGGTGATGGAGCTTTAGACCGCTAAGGAAGACATGTGATCTGAAACCTTATTACCCTCGGACCAAGTGTGAGACACTTGGATGTTGGTTCCAAGAATGGCTCGACATTTCCTAACTATGTAAGAAATATACCAAGGCGGGATACTTTACCAAGAATCAAGTCATGTAGAATTCTAGAATCAATCTCCTCCAGGGTTAACTCCAGCTTCTCTTAAATATAGAGGGATAACACCATGAACATGGCCATGTCCTCAGCCAAGAGTGAAGTACTATTTCAAATGAAATATGTGAACTCCATGACCATATCCCACCTAGTGCCAAGAACAACTCCCCCTCCTTTCATTGCCCCAATTTCATAGGACCTACCGATGTTTCACTTGAAACCATAGCTAGGGGTTTTCAACACTCCCAATTACCTTAATGAATGTTCAGCGAGGGAAGAGCCTATGGGACACTAAGATGAAGATGTATGGAAGAGGGGGCATCCTGCCAGTCCATGATGAGAGAATCTAGATTAAGAAGAAGGAAATGAGTTTCCATGGTGATGGACCTTACCATAGGAACATAGCCCTCATTCCTTTCTTGGTTCCTAGATTACAATAAAATTCAACATCCTACACTGAATATCACCAAACGAACCATTCTATCCTTCTTAGAACCATCCATACCTTGGAACCAGCTCTCCACTAAAGTATATTCGTTCTGATCATGAGAATAGAACACCATTGAACCTCTATTGTAGGACCACACCACATGAACACAATCACCCCCCCCCCCCAAATAAGTGTTTTGTACTCTCTTACCTTCTATTGTTGGTGAAAGGACACCTAGAGGCCAAGCATATTCCAAACATTCTTATGTTCTAATCTATTTCTGAAGAAGAGTTCCTGATACATCATGTTATAAAGATAAACATCACTGGGATCTTATGGAACCACACTACACCATTCTACCCCTCATGAAGACCTTACTCAGAAAACACGCTGTGAAAATATTTATAGGAGAAGGCCCCCGAAGTAGCAGGAGTGAAAACATATTTTTCGAGTTCTTCATCAAACTCAATGGTCTCTAGAAGGCCCTATTGGGCCTTGTCCAGAATTTCCTTGGTAAACCTAAGATGGTGGCACACTTTGTTAAATAATATAACTGGGGAAGGTCAACTGGGGAAAGCTAAAACAGATCCCACCCAACTTTTGTTCCATAATAGGAGATTCTCTATGCCAAGAATCCATCAAGAGTTCAGTTGAAGAGTCTGATACATGGGGTATAGTTTCACCCATAGAGTAGATGCATGACCACGGGAAACCTCCACACTGCCTCTCCATATAAACGACTTGGATTTTCCCAAAAATATCACTCCACTAGAATTTCCCAGGTGATCTTTCCATGCATGCAATGAATTGTTCTCTGAAGGCTCTTTACATTTAATCTACCATCCTGGACGGGCCTCTTCATATTTCCCCATGTAGCCCAATGTCTCTTACCATCAAATTTAGCATCCCAAAAAAACCTACACATGATCTTATCAATGTTGTTAATCACACCTTGAGGGACGTTGGAAGTATCCAATGCATGGATAGGAATGGAAAACAACACACTATTCACCAGAGCCATTTGACCCCAAAAGATAGAAGCTAGTTTTTCTAGTTAAGGACATGGCTAGTGATTCTTCCAAAATCGTGATCATATTATTTGATTCGAATACAACCTTGTGAAATACGATATCCCAGGTACTCCATCAAAAAGGAACCTTGCTACATGTCCAGATAATTGCACAGAGAGGACACCCACCGTTTAAAGACTTTATTATATATGTAGATACTGCTTTTGGAGTTGCTGATGAATTTCCCACTCTAGTAGAAATATTCATCCAAAATACCCTTAATCCCGCGAGCCGAGCCCCATCCACAATTGATGAAGATAATCGTATCGTCAGTTAACATTAGATGAGGCACCATTGGTATATTCAACATCCTCCTAAAATGGAAAATAACTCTTTTAGGATATACCTCTATTGATAATCCCACTTAGAGTGTCCTGTTCCTATATAAATATGCTTGGAGAGAGTGGGTCTCCCTTCCAGAGACCTCCTGTTTCCTTAAAGAATCCATGGTTATTCCCTCTAAACAAAACCACTATCCATGAAGAACTAATTCTCCTTAAAATGAGGTCCACTACCATGGTTAAAAACCCAATACCTGATAAAATTTTGTTGATGAAACTCTATTTCAACCTGTAATATGCCTTGTTCCTATCCAATTTAATCTCCATGTTGGATCTATGGGTTTCATATTGACGTCCCTTAACATCTCCTGAGCTATATCTATTGCTCCATGGATGTAGTGGCCTCTCAGAAAGCCTTGTTGTTAAACTGATATCCACTCCAGGAGAAGATTAGACAACCTCTGGTTTAGCACGTACACAAGAATTTTATAGGGGAATTTGCATAGGCTCACTGGTCTATACTATTTGAGAGAGAAAAAATCCTGGATCTTAGGAATGAGAACCAGGGTAGTTGCAATTTCCGCCCTAGGGAGGAACCCACCTTTGAAGTATTCCGGAATAACAACAGTGATGTCATGCTTAACTAAATCCCACACCCCCGATAAAAAGGAACACGTGAAGCCATTAGGGTCAGGTGATCTCTCTAGATTAAGCTTCTATATGGCTTCATGTATTTCATCTTTGCTAGTAATCATCTCAAAAGCCTCATTTTACCAATGTAACACCACTATGGGAATCATATCTCACATCCTTGCATTACCCTTGGTATACCCACTGGACATCCTCAGGTTAGGGATAGAAAGTAGGTCCTTGAAGAAAGAGTGCTCTATACTCTTGACCGTGTCACAGTTATCTGTATAGGATATATCCTAGAGTTTGATGTTAGGAAAGGTAAGATGTCTTCTTTCTCTAATGCTCGATTGGAAATAAGCAATGTTTTTATTTCCTTATTTCATCCACATCACTCAGGATCCATCCTGAGCCATTCTCTTTTGTTTGAGAAGCTCCTCGACCAAACAGAACTTATTTCCTGCAAGCTCTTCATACACCCAAGTGTCCCATTCCCCCTCTATGTTAGATTATAAGCTTTCAATTCTCTTTTTAAGGGCTTCCAAGCTATGATCGAATAGGGGTAAAGTTTTAGACCACTCATTTAACCCCTGTTTTAGCCTTCAAAATTTTTTGGTGTAGAGAAACCCACATATGCACTTGGATAGTAGCCTCCCACAGTTCCCTTATGAGCCTACGATAGTCTTGGATCTGAGACGAATATTGACAGAACCTGAAGGACTTGTAAAAATCCTTCTTACTATACATAGACAACTGTATAGGGGAATTTTCATAAATACCTCAGGCTATATGATTCACCTTGGCCAGCAAAAACAAGACGATCTTCTTGTGATTTTCCAAGTAATGATCAATACGGCTCCAACAACTCCTTCCTCACAATTGGTTGTTGTACCACATGTAAATATATCAAGAGTATCCCAAGTCAAGGAGACCCTTATCCAATATGAAAAGAGGTATGTTCAATGTATCCTGACAAGTGAAGGATCATCTACCCTTATTCTCCTCGGGATCAAGAATGGGGTATAAATCCCCAACTACTTTCCACGGGAGTTCCGCTTGATCAAACAACATAAGGCCTTTCCACAGTCTATTTTAGACATGATCATCACAACTGTCATAAAAAAATGAATGAAAGTGATTTTACCCACCCTTCGAAACTTTCATGGTGAGAAGTTGGTCCCCCACCTCGATCAAATGCATCTACACCTCCTTATTCCAAAATATCTAGATATGCTTCGTAGTCAAATCTGCAAGCTTGGAGCCATGAAAACTCACATTGCGACTAAAATCCTTGATCTTATAAATGTTTTGTATATGCTCAAGAACAATAATGATACACACTTTATGTTTCTTAACATTCAATGATATATGGTCCGACTTCACCCAGGAGCCTAATCCACAAGACTTCCAAACTAACATTGATAACATTAAGAACTGGTAAGCCCAGCTTTGGCCCTGGGCCCATCATTCTTCATACCATGGGGAGAGTGGAATCCCTTAAGATGTCTCAACTGTGCCCAAGTTCACACTATATAGCTCAGAACATAAGTAGCAATATCTATATGTGAACTAAGAATAGGTATCATGGCAGACCTCCCCTTAACCATATATCAATGGGAGAGAAAGAATCAATTCTGATCTACTTATCCCTCCGTAATAGAGGTTTTTGTAAAACCCCTGGAAATTTTCATAATCATATCATCCATTCCAACCTCAAAATGAAGGGGAACCTGAGGCATGCTTCCCATGGAATACACCTCCACAAAAGCATTTGAAATGTCAACCCACTGAGGTGAACACGATGCCCACTGCTCCTATATAGGTGATAGAGAATCCGATAACCTTTTCCAAAACCACACGACTAAACACATCTGGACATGGAAGAGAAAACAGTCTAGAAGTACATCGAACATCAGAGGGGAAACCTCTTCCTTGAAAGGAACCAGGTCCAGCAAGGGGAGGCCTTGATAACTGGAGGAATGATGAGCCAAGATTCTATGACTGGTGTAATGGAGGAAGCCTGATATACTGCCGAATGAACAAAAACCTCACTTTGGGAGGCATACTCTAGAGCACCTGGTCTGAGAGGAGTGATGTTCCCCTATGAAATGGCCCATCTATCAAGATGAAAACCACCATGCTTCTGATTCCTATACTACTGCCTAGAATGACCCTGAAGGGCACATTAAGAACAGAACCATGGGAATATAAGGATGGGTAGGACCTTCTCCCATTCCATAACGCCCCTAACCTTTAACGCTACCTTCTAAGGAAGCAGAAATGATAGGTCCAACTCAATGCATATTATAGAAACATGGATGTCTTCATAAGAGAATGCGAGGTCATCCACACACAAGAAACCACCATGAGAGTCACTAATCAGCTTTAGAAAATCAACATTTTGGAAAAGTAAAGGCAAACCAAGAAGACCTAATCGAACCATGGATCGAGGTATTTCCTTCTCCCTGTGATGCTCTAGAGCCCAAGGAGCCAGACTAAATCTCTGTCTACCAAAAATGATGGAGATTTTCTCCTTTCGGAGATAAAATCTACATACGACTCCAACACCAAACAAAAATAAATATGGGGAATCACAGAGAGACGCACCTGAACCAAGAAACCCTGCCAGCCCAAAAAATTCTTGAAAGAATGCAGAGAAGGTTTCTCTACCCGAAAATGAGCTATTAAGGTCCACTGGTGTTGGGAAGCCACCTTTGAAAATGCCATTGTGGGGTCCTCTAAAGAAACATGGACTCCGTCCCTGGAGATCACCGGAGAAAATGGCCACACATCCGAGAAACAGATCTTCATTCAGGATAAGCCACATAGGGCATCGCGGAATGAAACATGCTATTGAGGACGAGGGAAGGCACAAGAGGAATCCGAGATCCAACTAGCGACGAAACCTAAAATCATGCTGAGATTGAAAGTTGGAGGAGCCAAGAATTCTGCCTGAGTCTCACTGCCTAGATGAGTAATGATCGAGAGAGTATAAAAAAACATTATTCCGTGAGGCATGTTCTTTTGAGCTGAAGAAACATTCATCTAAGGAAATATCAATACAACAACAAAAGTGATCCATGATTTATTAAAATGTTTTGTAGGACCCCTAAATAATCTACGAACATAGATGTAATCTTAAGATCATCCTATCATTGTAATAAATGATCGTTACTCTAAGAGGACTATTCATATAATGGAAGGCATGTTACATGCTAGTTTACTTGATTTTCAAGGGAATTGGTACCAATATCTTCCACTAGTTTAATTTTCCTATAATAAAAATTTCTACTCTAGCATTCAAATTGAATCTTTCTAAGATGTCTATTGAAATAGGTTCGTAACTCCAACATGTTGGGATGAAGTTGTAGAAAGAAAATTACTGGGACTATAAAATGTGATAGAGACCACAGAAAAGAAACCGGTGTTTCAGAAACACATCATGGCTACTAAGATTTGATAGAAAATTTATTAAAAAAAACACGAGGAAGGACATATAATTTCTTTTTTGGAATCATATATTTCTCAAGATATTACCATAGAATGGATTAATGAGATTTCTAAATATTGGTATACTTATTCAAAGGCTCATTAGACCATTTGAGATTCTTGAGCATATGGGAGTGGTGGACTATCAATTTGCACAACCTCTAAATCTTTCTAATGTTCAAAATTACATTCAAATTTTCCCACTGAGAATTTGTATATCTTACCCAACACATTTATTTGATTCAAATGGTGTAGAGTTGGATGCACACTTTTCTTAAAAATATGAACACATCTAGATCCTTAATAGGAGGTAAAAAGTGTTGAGGAATAAAGAAAAACATCTTGAAAATTTACTTTGGAGAAATCATAAGTTTGAAGAGTCAACATAGGAACTAAAAAATGCAATGAAGTAAAAAAACCTACATCTGTTTTAAATTATGATACAAATGTTGAGGAAAAAAAAATTTAGTGGAGAAAAGGAAACATCTTGAAAATAACTTCTATGATTAATTAAGGAATTATTTTTTCCAAATGAATAATTTTTTATATTCCAAAATAGAATTATATAGAAATAATATTACACTAATGACCCAAGATTGACATACATGTACATTAAATTTATTTTTCACTATACTTAATATGTTATACAAATATACGCCCAAAGTCAGTATTAGTTTACTATCCTTGGAAACATAGAACACAATCTTCTATCTTGCCGAATGATCTTCAACATAACCCATAAAGATCTTTAACTTTTATTTTCTTACCAAAGAATATTATTTATATCTTAGGTAAATGAAAAAATGTGTGATATCAATTGCTCATTAGGGGTAAACATGGAGAACATAAAGCAAACCATAAACACATGAATGTAAAAACAAGAACATAAATTTGAAATATCAAAATCTTGAGTCATGAAAAAAATATTGGAAGCATGTATGGCATAGATAATAAATGAAGATTAAACATGATGAAATAGCATTGGAATAAGACATGGAATTCTGGAAAAGAAATAAGTACATAATATTATTTCCAAAGTAGTCAAGGCATTGCTTCCAAGACCATCATAGTGGATAATTTCCATTACTGAACTGAGTTTACTTACCATTCCAGCCATGTATTACTGAACTAGATTTACATGTTGTTCCATCAATGTATTATTAAACCATATTTAGTTTCCATTCTAGTCATTTCTATCTCATGAGATATGAATCATTGCCCAATACATTGGAGGGTGTTATAGGCAACCCCCATCTCATAATTAAATCATCATTACATGTTCCATAAATACATAAATCATTCAACATAGAATAAACCAAGAAAAAAATTGGTTTCTTAAACATGATTTCATCATTAAATAACCCATATAAAATATTATTCCATCATTAGTAAAATAAAATAATAGTAATAATATTGATATAAATATAACCCTATTCAAAGCGCCTCGTCTTAGATGAATAATTTTGATAAAACACTTGATCTTATTTCTTGAGAAAAATATCCTTTATTCTTCAGTAAAATTTTCTTTTCTCAAAATTCCATGAAATTTTAAATTAAAGAATTTAGTTTAAAATGAAATTGATATATTTTATATGAAAATTCATTGAAATATGTAGTTATGAAAATATGAAAATCCATTCATGTCATAAAAGTTAAAAAATATTATTCTCATACTCTAGTCAGAAAAGTCAAAAAGTACCTCGTATAGAATGTGAAAGGAGTATCCCATCCATACCATTAAATAAAAATTCACCAATGGGTAATATTTAATTTTAAAAATAGAATAAAAATGTAAATAATATTATATTTTTAGGAAACATGAACGTGGATAATAAATATACCCCAATAAATACATACATATAAACAATATCGAATAATAATGAGATTTAGAAATTTTCCCTTAACTTAGGTCGAATATCCTTCCTTTGTATTCAGACCTCTTATATAATGATTTAAATAACATTATTTACTTATTCCAGAATAATAATCATTTTTATGTTATAATATATGATTATATTATAATCTTTTTTTTTGTAAAATTTTATTGTCACTCGATATTTGTATTTTAACTTCTTTTTTTTCTTAGGAAATTTTTTTTCAGATAAGTTCATATTCCACTTTGTAGCTTATGGTTATATCATTTAATGAATAATATTATTATAATATATATTATATTTATTAGTTACATTCTTTTATATAATCATGGTTTAATGAAGATCATGTAGAATGAATCCCATCACATCGTGAAGATAGTCGGCCATACATATGCACGAGCAATGACATCATTAAATTAATGTTTAAATGGTAAGGAATTGGATGGTATATTAATTATATAGTATAATTATCATGTTATATTTATTATTTACATCCATTATACTCATCATTATACCTATCCAAATTATGTATTATTGAAAAAAAATTACACCATGGAGTGGAGACAGTAAGCTGTACGTACGCACACATGGTGATATTGTTATTCGTAGGATAGATCAAATGAGGTATATTTTACTTCTATTTATAAGAGAGTGAAATTTTTTCACTTTCTTTTGTTTTAATAATAATTACATCACTTTAATGGAAAAAGTCAATTAAATGAATAAATTCAAACCCTTAGCTGATATGGGTCAACTTTTATTCATCAAATATGATTTTGGTAGGTGATAGTGTAATTTTATTATACTTATCATATTGTTTATTAACCTAATTTACCTGATTTTCCACTAACAATGGTAAATAAAAATTACCAAAGTTAATATTCATAATTTCCAAAAAAAAATAAAAGTAAATTATTAACATTATTGGTATACACTGATTCCAAATTTGGAATCTATTTTAAAAAATTTAAAACATTGAAGGTGCAGTAATTGATTTAAAATTAATTACCATTGTCAAAATGAGAAGCCATGTTTTTTATAGTAAAACCCATCAAAAGATTAATGTGTGTTTATATCAAATTTCAATGTGAAATTAATTCCAATAAAAGAAATGGATTAAATGAAAAAATCATTATCTAATTACACTTCAAAACCAATTAAAAAGATAATATTTGTAATGAAACGTAAATTTGAAGGACATTTTTTTCTTAAATTCTTTGGGATTTTACGAGTATATAGTTTCTGAAAACACATGATTTTGAGGTCCGTGTGCCCGAAATCAATTTCTGAAGTTTAGCTCAGGTATGTTCATTGAACGAACGAGCGGGTTTTTATATCTTTTGAATCGTTAATCGGAATCGATATCTGAGGGCACCGATGAACTCGCAGCGCTGGTATTTTCTTAATAAGACTTTTAACGTTGGTTCATTTGTACAGGAGAAGTAGTTAATTTTTTGGGGTTTAAATAAGAAGAAAATAAAATAGTGTACAATTTTATTTTATCCGTGGAAGTTAAACTCTCTCATGGGAAGTTGTATGTGGGGCCCACAACCACCCAACTTCCCATGTGTGGTTATGTGGGAGGTGCGGCCCACACAAGCCCCCACCTTTTCACATTCCATAACCCTTAGCCCCTTTGAACTCCCATGTTTTATACAAGGAAACTCCCCAATAATTTTGTAACCCTTTAATTAAGTAACTCACCCTCTCTCTCTCTTTATTTCATGCCAACTCACATTAAATTAATTTATAATACTATTCAATTAATTTAAATAAGAGTTTGAATTTTATGTTTTGAACGCATGGAATGTTATAATAAAATAAGAGTAAGTCTTATTTTATTTGGGGTTGGGATTGTTGTGTGGAGACTTTGAGGAGAAGAGTTTTAAGTCCCTTTGAATAACTCATCCTCCCACGAAGAACGACACCCTCTGATGAAGAACATCGACACGGTGACCCCGAATTCATCTTCCTTTTCCTCCTCTGTGGAAAGGAAGGAAACAACGACGCGGGAATTCACCAATGACGTCATGCTTTGTTCTCACCGTGATTAAAAGTGGTGACACTGCTTCCTCCTCGGATGCTCTCCATCGACGTCTACAAAACTTCATCACGTGACACCGTCAAATGCGACACTGAATTTTTTCTTCATTTGCTGAGGTAGGGGTTTTATATTAGAATGTTAATATTCTCGTGATTGTTCCCTTCTAAAGAAAGAACATGGATCGACTCATTATCAAGTTGATCTGCGAATGTTTTTATTTGAGGGATGGGAATATTTAATTATGGAAGTATTGTTGGGAATTAGGTTTAATTTTAATTGATTAAAATTTTGCCTTGTTAGTTGTTGAAATCTTGTGTTGTTTATTGCCAATTGATAACACCTAACGTGGAGGGTGCAGGCCGAACAAACACGGTCTGATAACCCTCTGCAGATTGTTGTTGGGGCGCGGATTGACGACGACAATGAAACGAGACAACAACAGTGACTTGATGAATTTGTAGTAAAATATGGGACCTGAGATGACTGCCAGCGTAGATGAAAGTTGAATCGGACCACCAGAACAGCTCCAGTGGCTCGCAGAACCTCAAGCCAATGTAGGTCGTCGGCGCGGCGGCGCCGACGACTGGAAGCGGCGGTCAGAGCTGTCCGGCCACCTGGAGGAGGTGGCGCCCCAGTGCACCGTCGGAGAAGACCTGTCATGGCTATGTAGTGGCGGCAGGGCATTGGATCCCACGGCCGTGCGGGATCCCAGGACGACAGAGGGGCGGCGCCAACTGGTGCCGCTGGTTGCAATTAGTGGTGAGGGACCGAGCTCCCCCCCCGCTCCGCGTCCGCTTGGCCACGCTGACCGAGCCTCAACCAGCCGGGTAGGGCTGCCCACACCGGGCCGGGCTTCCAGCACCGGGCCGGGCCACATCCAAATGGTACGGACCCAGAACTGGGTCGGGTCGACCCGGTTCGGTCCGACCCAGGGGGTATCGGGCCGGGCCTGAACCCCCTATTTTCGGAAAGATTCGTTCAAACGCTCATATCTTGGGCTACAGACTTCCGATCGATGCACCGTCAGTTGTGATGGGATACTCGGATCAAGACAGTCGTTTCGGTATATTAAAATCAATCTTTTGGTAAATTTCTTGTACATCCGGGGTGGTTCAAATCTGAAACCAACCGGGCCCTTGAAGCAGAAACCCTTATTACATAACGACCAGGCTTCTGAACGACGTGCCGTCAGTTACATTGAATTACTCTTATTGAGATGGTTCTTTTGGCATACTCTTCTTGAGGTTTGGACATAGCTGGAGTACGGTCGGGTTGGTTTTAACTTTAAAACCAACCGGGCCCCTCGGACAAAAAAACCAATAACTCTCAGACCGGGCGTCCGATTGATGCGTCGTCTGTCACGTTGAGTTCATTTTGATGAGACAGAACTTTGTGATCCATCAACTCTAGGCTTCGTGAAAGTTGATGTATCGAACCCTTGGCTCATGGAGTGGACCCTCCCAGAATCGAGCGTGCTGTGTGCGGGAACCCTAGAGCTGGCTGCGACTGCGACGACGATGATGACTGTACTTGGATCCTACGTGGGTTCGACAGTGAGGTCGACTGTACTTGGATCCTCCATGGGTTCAGCAGCGATGATGACTTTACTTGGATCCTACATGGGTTCGGCAGCGATGGTTACTGTACTTGGATCCTACATGGGTTCGGCAGCAATGACTTCTGTACTTGGATCCTACATGGGTTCGACATCGAAGATGATTCAGAGGCTACATCTATCATCTCCACCCCTCTTCGTGAGTAGTATACCTATGTGAGCTGAGTCTTGACTTTCAATCATAATCTTTGATATGATTGACTGGCTATCTTGTGTGTATTGGGTTGTGCTTTCCTGTGTGGATTGGTTTGTACTTTCCTGTGTGGAATGGATTGAACTTGGGCTCGTGAGTTGGAGCAGAACTTGAATTGACGAATTAGGTATATGTATGGACATATACCTAAGTAGAGTTGGTTGATACTTCATGTTTGTAACTTTCCTTTTTGGTTTATCTTTTGTTGATTCTGGGAGGCCTTCGGGGGTCTCGGGTCCCTATTGAGTATCGTATACTCACCCCTGCACGGGCTATGCCTGCACTACGTGGTGTTGGTTACAGACGACAGACAACTCTAATCATGGTTGAGAACTGAGGAGCGGGTGGTACCCGGAGGTGGACTATCAAGCGGGACATACATGGAGTTTACGGCCAAACTCGAGGAGCCGACGAGACTATCTGTACTCAACCTTTAGGTGGGAGATCCCGAGGTTGTCATGGTGTTTTCTGCTTACTTTTTCAATTGTTGTACTTTTGTTTCTCAGTTGTACTATACTTTCAGTTGGGTTTGTATACTGGCCCATTTACTTTCCAGCAGTAACTTTTTTACTTAGTTTACTTAGTGTTTACTTCAGCTTGCATACTCTGTGGTGTTTGTTTTCTTATTTAAAGGCAATTCCTTCCCATAAAATAGGATTTATGCCTTTGGTGCTAGTCGCTAACCCCTGGCCTATGGAAGGCAGGCTTGGGGTAGTCACGACACATGCCCCGAGGATGGGTCGTGAAAAACTGGTATCAGAGGTGTCGGTTCTACCGCAGAACATAGGACTCTGATAATTTCTTCTGTGTGAAGAAATAGTGTTTAGGGTATTGAGTGTGGTTATCAGTCCAGGGAGTCCAGTGTTGGTGTGTCGGCCGAAGTATCCATAAACTAAGACCCTAACTTCAGATTTCCGACTCAATGCACGAAAACATTGATTGCATGTGTGTTTCAAAGTTTTCTTTGAGATTACTTTGTGTCATCTCACTAGGTAAACTATATTGACCATGGCACACTTGTTTCGTTTCAGGATAGCCCCACGTAGGCATCCAGGTAGGGTTCTGAGAATTGTGCAAGATGGCAGCCCGCCGAGCAGCGAGGCCTCGGTACAGGGCCCCATTACAGCGAAGGCACCGGCGGTACCTCTACCCACCGAGCCACCGATGCCACCAGACCCAGCAGCTGAGAGTGCACGTCGACTGAGTTCACTGCAAAAGTTTCAGCATCAGAGACCACCCAGGTTCTGCTGGGAGATGAACCCTTAGGCAACTGAGGATTGGCTTGAGGATGTTGTTCGAGTCTACTGATTGGTAGAGACACCAGCAGACCTCATGGAGATCCTTGCGGTGAGTCTCCTACATGCAGCAGCAGGTAGATGGTGGAGCCTGATTTTCCAGGTGCACGACGAGGCATCTCTACTTTGGACAGAATTTGAGAACCTCTTTCGCTCCGAGTTCGTTCCAGACACCCTCCGTGCGGTGTGCATCCAAGAGTTACTACAGCTGGGGCAGGGTAGCATGTCAGTTGCCCAGTACTCGGTGAGATTTACTGACCTCTCGCGCTATTGCACTGACATGGTATGGGACCCATTCTTCCGGGCCCAGACCTTCGAGCAGGGACTAAGGGACGAGATCAGGGCTTCGATGATCTCCCTCACTATTCCTACGCAGGCACGAGTACTGGAGCGATCCCTACTTGTGGTGAGATTTCTTTCTAAGCCTACACCAGTAGCGAGGCCTACTGTAGGGTGACACGTAGAGGATTCTTCTGCAGTTGGCAGTCAACGGATGTCACAGTGGTCCAAGCGGACTAGACCATCTAGTGGACGACCTCAGGATACTGGTTTGAAGGTTCTAGGCACACAAAGTAGATCCAGTTATACGAGAGGCAGGCAATGCTATGCATGTGTCGGGCAAGGCCACATGGCTCCTGACTGCCCGACCCGCCATGCAGAGGAGCAGCAGACGGCTGTGGGACCTCCCAATAAGAGGTAGAGGTTCGATCGTGGTGGTCCGCCGAGAGTAGGTAGACGTCGCAGTGGAGCTGGCTGAGTAATGGGTGATGGACGAGGTTTCGAGGCTCTAACACCACCACCACCCGGAGGTCCACCCCAACCATAGGATATAGGTGGATAGGGGAGAGCACAACATCAGGCAGCTAAAGCTTACAATCATGGAGCTCTGGAAGCAGTTGGACAGGAGTGGGACTAGCTTCAGGAATGGAGGCCTTTGTCTATAATGCTTCTATCTTTGTTGACATCATTGTTCGTGTTGATTTGTGTCTTTGTACTTTGAGTTGCAGTAATAAAAGACACTTGCAATAGTGATGATTTCTTTCTTGTCTTTTGTATGATAATACAATGAGGTTCTGATTAAAAACCATTGACTTGACCCTCACATATGAGTTTCCTACTGGAGGAGACGCAGTAACCACACATTGATGTTGTTAGTGTGACTCAACCCCTAGAGGTGAGAGTAAGAGTTGGATCTCTTGGTAGCAGCGTCAAGGCCTTACGACATCATCCAAGGAATGAATTACAATTGTTTATGTCAGGATTGACTGTATTAGGCATGTAACTTTTTTTATCCAGGGGATGAGACAGGATTTATCTTTTTGGAAAAGGAGAAATCTTTGCATCTTTGAATAATGTTAATGAAGAAGGGGCAACCCTTCATGTGGTTAGACAGATTTCAGCAGAGCTTCCAGGAGCTGAGACAGAGATTGACCAGGGCACCCATCTTGAGGCTACCAAAGGAGGGATTAGGGTACGTAGTTTACTGCGATGCATTAGGGACCGGACTCGGGTGTGATCGGATATAGGAGTGGGCAATGATCGCCTGTAGATCATGACAGTTGAGGCAACATGAACAGAACTACGCTACTCATGACCTAGAGTTAGCAGCACTGGTCTTCACCTTGAAGATGTGGCAGCACTATCTGATGGGAAAGTGCTTTATAGTCTATTCTGACCACCAGAGTCTCAGGTACATCTTCTCAGAAAAGGACCTGAACCTGAGACAGCGGAAATGACTCGAGTTCCTCCAGGACTATTGATTTGAGATAGTCTATACTCTTAGGAAGAGGAAGGTAGTAGCTGATGTTCTCAGCAAGAGGTTGGGCATTCAGCTACATGGAGATGCGACAGAGCATATAGTCGCATTGCTGATATCCTTCATGGATAGATATGGAGAAACCTTCCTATAGTCGCTCACCGTCACTCATCAACTTCTTCAGCGGGCCAGAGAGGCACAACATGGTGACGCTGACTCTGAGACGTGGAGTGCACATATTTCCATAGGACAGACACCTGATGGATTTTCTCTATGAGGAAAGCACATCATTCTTTTTAGAGGATGTACCATGGTACAAGCTACATTACAGGAGGAGGTGCGGAGAGAGTTTCACACTTCCCCATTGGAGGTACATCCTGGAGTAGAGAAGATGTACCAAGATCTCAGGCAACAGCACTGGTGGCCTGGTAAGAAGAAGGTAGTGGCAGAGTTTGTTTCACGATGCCTCACCTGCAAGTAGGTGAAGGCAGAGCGCCAGGTACCAGCAGGCTGGGTACAACCCTTGGAGGTCCCGGAGTGGAAGTGAGACGGGATAATTTTTGATTTCGTGACATGGATTCCACGTACTTCCAGAGGTCATGACTCTATTGGGGTGATTCTTGACTGACTCACCAAGTCGGCCCACTACTTACCTAATAGAGAGAAGGGCTCAGTGAAGATCTTGCGAAACCTGTATGTTTAGGAGATCGAATGACTTCATGGTGTGTTAAGGTCTATCGTCTCTGATTGAGACGCTCAATTTACTTCCTGGATTTTGAAGGGGTTGCATGAGGTATTTGGGATGCAGCTACGCCTGAGCACCACCTTTCATCCTCAGAAGGATGGTCATACGGAGAGGATCATTCAGACTCTCGAGGACATGCTCTGTGCATGTGTCGTCGAATTTGGTCGTAGCTAGGAGGATCACCTACCTTTGGTAGAGTTTGCGTATAATAACAGCTACTACTCCACCATCGAGATGGCACTATATGAGGCCTTGTACGACCAACCATGCAGATCACCTCTATGCTGGACAGACACTGGGGAGTCAGCACTTGTAGGACTAGAGATGGTCTAGGCCATGATGGAGAAGGTACAAATCATCCCGGAGCAGATGAGGACTGCTCAGAGCTGACCGAAGTCCTACGCTGAAAGGAGGCGGAGAACACTGGAGTTTGAGGATGGCGACCACGTTTTCTGACGGGTCTCACCTCGATGTGGATTATGGAGATTTGGCTAAGGTGGCAAGTTATCTCCGCACTTCATCAGACCATTCCAGGTTCTCAGCAGGATAGGAGAGGTGGCTTATAGACAGGCTTTTCCACCTCTATTTCACCAGGTGCACGATGTCTTACATGTATCTTAGTTGAGGAATATGTTCATGGCCCAACGCATATCATTGATCACAGGGAGCTAGACATCGATGACGGGGTGACATTCGCGGAGGTCCCAGTAAAGATCAAGGATCAACATGAGCGGGTCCTACGTGGATGGTCGATTCCTCTAGTGCACATCAGGTGGCAGCATGGGAACCTTCGGGAGAGCACATGGGAGTGAGAGGCTCAGATGTGTGCACAATACCCTCATTTGGTTCCCTAGTTTATGATGTAGCTTTACGGGGATGTAAAGCTCTGAGGTGGGAGTAATGTAAGGACCCGTAAATTGCATGGAAATTTTTTTTCTAAATTATTTGGGATTTTACAGGTATGCAGTTTCTGACGTAACCTGATTCCGAGGCCTGGTGTTCCGAAAATCAATTTCTAATTTTTAGCTCAGGTAAGTTCAGTGAACGGATGAGTGTGTGTTTCTATCTTTTGAACCGTTACTTGGAATCGAAATACAAGGGCACCGATGAACTCGTAGCTCCGGTATTTTCTGAAGAGGAATTTTATCGTATGTGCATTTGCATGGGAGAAGAAGTTAATTTTATGGGGTTTAAATAAGAAGAAAATAAAATTTTGTACAATTTTATTTTATATATGGAAGTTAAACTCTATCATGGGAATTTGTCGGTGGGGCCCACAACCACCCAACTTCCCATGTGTGGTTATGTGGGGGGTGGGGCCGACACGAGCCCCCACATTTTCACATTCCATAACCCTTATCCATTTTAAAATCCCATGTTTATTACATGGCAACTCCCCATTAATTTTGTATCCCTTTAATTAAGTAACTCACCCTCTCTCCCTCTTTATTTCATGCTAACTCACATTAAATTAATTGATTAATCCTATTTAATTAATTTAACTAAGAGTTTGAATTTTACGTTTTGAATGCATGGCATGTTATAATAAAATAAGAGTATGTCAAATTTTATTTGGGTTTGGGATTGTTGTCGGGAGACTTTGGGGAGAAGAGTTCAATGTCCCTTTGAAGAACTCATCCTCCCATGAAGAACGACACCCTCCAACGAAGAACATCGACACAACGACCCCAGATTCTTCTTCCTTTTCCTCATCTGTGGTAAGGAAGGAAACAATGATGCGGGGATTCGACAATGACGTCACACTTTGTTCTCACCATGATTAAAAGAGGAGACACCACTTCCTCCTCAGACGCTCTCCGTCAACATCTACGAAACCTCACCATGTGATGCAGTCAACTGTGATGTTGAGTTTCATCTTCATTTGATGAAGTAGGGGTTTGATTTTTAGAATGTTAATATTCTCGTGATTATTCCCTTCTAAACAAAGAACGCTGATCAAATCATTATCAAGTTGATCTGCGAATGTTTTTATTTGCGGGATGGGAATATTTAATTATGGAAGTATTGTTAGGAATTAGGTTCAATTTTAATTGATTAAAATTGTGCCTTATTAGATTTTGAAATCATGTGTTGATTATTGCCAACTGATAACACCTAACGCGGAGGGCGCAGTCCGAACAAACACAGCACGACAACCCTCCGCAGATTGTTATTGGTGTAATGATTGACAACGATGATGAAACGGGACCGAAACAGTAATTTGAGACCTTCGCAGTAAGGTATGGGACCCGAGACGATTGCTGGAATAGACAAAAGTTGAATCAGACCCCCAGAGAAACTCCTATGGCCCGCGGAACCTCAAGTCGGTGCGGGTCGCGAGCGCGGCTGCGGAGGTGACGCCCCAGTGCGCCATTGGAGAAGACCTACCGCGGCTATGCTGCAGCGGCAAGAGGTTGGATCCCGCGGCCGCGCGACATCCCTGGATGACGGCCGGGCGGTTCCAACTGGCTCTGCCAGTAGAAATTAGCGCCGAGGGACCGAGGCCCCCACCCCACCGCCCCCGCTCCTCGTACACTCGCCCACACTGGACGAGCCTCAACCGGCCGGGCAGGGCCGCCAGCACCGGATTGGGTCGCGCCAGTCGGGCCGGGCAGCGCCAGTCGGGCCTGGCCGTGCCCAAATGGCCTGGACTCGGACCCGGGTCAGGTCGACCTAGTTTGGGCTGACCCAGGGGGTATCAAGCTGGGTCGGACCGGGCCCGAACCCCCTATTTTCTGACAGATTCGTTCAAACGCCCATATCTTGGGCTACGACCTCCAATCGATTCATGTCAGTTGCGTTGGGATCCTCAGACTAAGACAGTCATTTTGATATATTACACTTAAGATTTAGGTAATGTTTGGGTACGTCCGGGTTGGTTCGAACCCGAAACCAACCGGGCCCTTGGAGTAGAAACACTTATAACTTAACGAACGGATGTCCGAACAACATGCCATTAGTTACGTTGAATTCCTCTTAGTGAGATAGTTCACTTGGCTTACTACGCTTGAGTTTTGGACGTAGCTGGAGTACGGTCGGGTTGGTTTTAACGTTAAAACCATCCGGGACCCTTGTACGAAAAAGCCAATAACTCTCAAACTGGGCATTCGATTGATGCATCGTCTATCGTGTTGAGTTCCTTTTGACGAGATAGAAATTTGTGATACATCATCTCTGGCTTCATGAAAGTTTATGTATTGACCCCTTGTCTTGTGGTGCGGACCCTCTCGGAATCGAGCGTGCTGTGTGTGGGAACCCTAGAGCTGGCTGCGGCTAAGACGACGATGATTACTGTACTTGGATCCTACGTGGGTTTGACAGCGAGGTCGACTGTACATGGATCCTCCATTGGTTTGCTATCTATGATGACTGTACATGGATCATATGTGGGTTCGACATCGATGTTTACTGTACTTGGATCCTACGTGGGTTCAGCAGTGATGACTTCTGTACTTGGATCCTATGTGGGTTCGGCATGGAAGATGATTCAGATGCTACATCTATCATCTCCACCCCTCTTTGTGATTAGTATACCTATGTGAGCTGAGTCTTGACATTCACTCATTATCTTTGATATGATTGACTTGTTATCCTGTGTGGATTGGGTTGTGCTTTCCAGTGTGGATTGGGTTGTACTTTCCTGTGTGGATTGGATTGAACTTGAGCTCGTGAGTTGGAGCAGAATTGGAATTGATGACTTAGGTATATGTATGGGCATATAACTAAGTAGAGTTGGTTGATACTTTGTGTTTGTACCTTTCCTTTGTGGTTTATCCTTTGTGGATTCTGGGAGGCCTTCGTGGGTCTTGGGGTCCCTACTGAGTATCTTATACTCAGCCCTGCATGGGCTATGCCTGCACAACGTTGTGCTGGTTGCAGACGATGGACAACGCTGATCCTGGTTGAGACTTGAGGAGCGGGACAGTACCTAGAGGTGGACTCTCAGGCGGGACATACACGGAGTGGAAGGCTTGACTCGAGGAGCCGACGAGACTATCTGTACGCACCCATCGGGTGTGAGATCCGGAGGTCATCTTGGTGGTAGCTACTTACTTTTTCAGCTATTGTACTTTCTTTTCTCAGTTGTACCGTACTTTGAGTTGGGTTTGTATACTGGCCCATTTACTTTTCAGCACTTACTTTTGTACTCAGTTTACTTAGTGTTTACTTCAGCTTACATACTCTGTGGTGTTTGTTTTCTTACATAAAGGCAATGCCTTCCCTTTAATCATGATTTACGCCTTTGGTGCTAGTCGCTAGCCCCTGTTCTATGGAAGGCGGGCTTGGGGTAGTCACAGCACGGGCCCCGAGGACGGGTCGTGACAATATTACTATTCAAATAAATTATATGAAAAGGATGTTTTGAATCAAAATTCAATATTTTTAACTATTTATTAAATATGAACTTTATCAAAAAAATAAAAAAAATTAAACCAAAGTAAATTTTGATTTCATACAATCAAAAAAAGGTTTTTTAAATATAATATATATAAGAGTGTTAAAAAAAAGATTTAAAATGTGTATGCCATCAAATGGAATTAATACTGTATTTTTTTGAGAAATACTTCTTTTATCCTAAAAATTGAATTTGTTGCTACACCATTTCTAGAAAATACATAAGATGTATATTAATATTATATGAAATTAAAAATGTGGTTAATACTTTTTCTAACAGCTAATTTATATACAAATAAATAATAATATTTTAATAATATATCGTTTTTAGGGAAACTCAGTATTGAGTACAATGAAAGCTATCGAGGAATGTCACTCTTGCATGTAACGCAATCCAAGTCAGTGTTGTGTCAATTGCAAGCTTCCTCTGGTGTTGCATATAACATAATCCAAACATAGTTCTTTTATACATTGAAAAAAATCTATACTCAATGTTTCGTGTATCGTACACCTACACAGCGTTGCGTGTAACATACGTCAAGTCAGTTTAGTGTGAAAGGAATGTTTTACTTAGTTAATTTCATTATGTCAATTAAAATTTTAATTTGTTTGAAAAAATGGTATATAAAAACATTGGGTATTACAATAATATATATATATATATACGTCATGTAATAATACCAATTTTTAATACTAATAATATTACAAGCATATAAATCCAAATAATATTTACTATGAAATGAAATATTAAATAGGTTCAAACTCGTTTATGAATATTAAACCTACAATGAAAAATTTGGAAAGAAAAAGAATCATTAGGAATGTAAATGACAATATTAAAGGAATTAATAAAATGTTTTAGAATGAATTAGTCAATGTTCATAAATTTTAAAGTATATAAAAGGGTATAAATGGAAGGTTAATATTGGTTTCAAAACATTACCTGAACATTGGTAAATATGACCATTGAGAACTATGACCGTTAGTAATAAAGTTAACATTAAGGCTTATATAGGGTTATGATAAATGGTTATTGATATAGAAAAGAGAAAAAAATGGTCTCCATCAAAAGAGTCAAGCCTTTTAATGGACATTTTTCAGAACATGGGAGGGGGTAAAATTATTGTGTTTTACCCTTGACAGAGACCAATATGATCTTCAACCTATGAGGATTAAATGAAATCACATATTATAGAAGTTCAATTTAGTAAATATCACAACAAGGTCAATGTTAGCTGATCCACCTCTTGAATCTACCCTCAACAAACACATTTCACTTTAGGTATATGATACTGTAATAAAAGGTTATGTATCAAGAACATAGTTTCATTAAAGTATATTTTTTTTATAATTTAATTAGTTAGTTCATCATTCCCATTTTTAGTATTATTTTATTTAATAAAATGCACATGAATTCAATATGATGTTTAAAAATAAATTTTAAAATAAATATAAATCATAATTTTATTTTTAGAAAATATATACCTTATATAATAATCTGAGTTAATCTAGATAAAAGTTATATTATTTACATATCCTTATAAAAAACATTTATTTAAATATAAATGATAATAAAATTTTATAATGTCCTAGGAAATTTTTAGTTTTTTTTGAAAGTGAGCTATGCCGTAAAAAATATTATTTTATAAATAATGATGTCTTATATAAAAGATAAAATTCTCAAATTTAAACATTTATTTTTATAAAATAAACATTATATTTAAAATCAGCATGTCAAAAATAGTTTAGTTTGAATTTTTTTGAAAGCTATATTTGTGAATATTAAACATATAGTTATGTGTTTTCAGTTGTTTTATGTCTTTATATATATAAATATATATATTAATTATGTAATAATTTTTTAAATAGAATACATGTCCAAAAATATATTATTTAATTAATGTATTCTATTTTTATTGATTTAAATTAGTTTTCAATCCTATAAATAAATTTTATAATTCAGAAATTTTAAATATGATTTTAAAAACTATATTTTTGTGGATAAATTATTTTTCTAGGTCCAAATAAAAATTAAAAAATTGAATCTAGTTATAAATGATTAAAATATTATAAAACATGACTCAAATTTCTAAAAACATGAGAAAACAAAATCAGCAAGACAAAAATCTTTCATTTCCCACAACCTAGAATTCCCAGACCTATATTTAGAAATTATTAAATAACTATGCTTCTTTTACTTTAAATACCCACCAAGCCCACAATTAATATCTATTCCCAATCCATTATCCAATAAGAGATTATTATTTTTCCTCCCAAAGAGTCCCTCCAAGGTCTATTTATGGTGTTAATGAGTCATTATAATGTTCTAGGAAGCAACTATTCAAGGTATGAGAATTATCTTATCCCTATTCTCCATTTCAGTAGATATTTTATTGTATTTTTTCTAAGTGTTAATTAAAATTAATTTCAGATGATATTTATTGTTAAATTATATTAAAAATATTTTTTTACCAATGGTTTAACTTTGATCCCACTCATTATTCCTTTTCCAAATCCAATTTGTATACCCATCATGCATCTAAAATTAATTATTTGAATTTCAAATATTTAAATAAAAATATTATAATATTTTGAATACCCAAACCTCTATCTTCTTAATGGGTTTTCACTGAGATATAAACATAATAAATTTATTTTGTATTTACATGTATTAAAACCACATTCCCTTCTCATGGTTATAAATATGATGAAATGTTTAAGTCTTTATCAACTTATTTACTGAATGATTTTATATAAACCCCATTATTTTTATCCATGGGCTATTGATGAAATGATATATTATGATAAATATATAACACATGAACTAATATATATGATTATTGTTCCATAATATCACTCCTATACATTGGGTAAATAACTAATTCTAGAGATGACATTTTTTTACAATACCATGGTGAATAACTATTTGAACTATTATTTATGATACCATAGTGAAAAATAATTTTTATATGATTATGAATGTTTCATTTTCATGTTATATAAACTTTTCAATATTATTTTTACGATATTTCTATTATGATATTACTCATGTTCTTATTATCATTCTTAAATTGATATTCCTCATGGACAAATGCTAAATATCTTTTTTGTTTATTAAATTATTAGGCTTTATGATCACCCCTTTATTTTTATGTATGTCCCCATGATATGATATATAGTAAAAGTAACCTAACATGAACCTATTAATAATAATTTAATGTGAATTTGAATAATTATTATGTTTTTCATGTATTAAATCCTTAATATCCAAGAAACTAAACCCCATATGCTCTATTGTGTTATTTAGTATTGTACTATGTAATGATTTCTTTATGTATAAATGACTAGCAAAATTCTATAATGTTTATTTTTTTTGAGTAGTTGAAGATATTCTTGATGGGTTTCCTACAGTTATGTAAGATAATTATATAATTGTTATTTAGAGTAATATATATCACAATTGTTTTAGAATAATTCATGATTCATGTTGAGTTTTGAAGATAGAGTATTGTTTAGAACTGAAGGTGAAGAATCTAGAACTTTAGTGTCTATGAAGAAGAGATTATTATGTGGTTATTAGAAAAATAAAAAAAATACTTACATCAATAAAAAATACTCCTTCATATCATATATGTAGAAATTTTAAAAAACCAAATATGAATGGGTTGCTTAAATATTTGAATGAATACATAATTGTTGACTATTTGAGATAAATTTTGAATTGATAGGGGATGAAATAACTAATGATAAATATTGAGTGAGTCCAAAAGTATAATAATTTGTATATAATGATGCAAATGAATTTTGTTAACAGTCTGGAAGTGTTAGAGTAATGTAAGTGTAGTTGATCAATATGGAAGCATTGAAAAAATGAATCAGTTGAGGTTGATGTGGATCAATTAACGATAAAGCAGAATGTAATATTAGGTTCTGGTTGTTTGATTAAAGTTTATATGAATTTTCAAATGAGAAAAAATCAAAATCCAGAATTTTTAAAATTATAGAGGGAATATATGAGGATATTCAGTAGTATAAAAGTTTATAATATCATAATTTAAGACGTAAATTTATGTGGAAGAATATTTTGGATTTTAAAGGATTATGGATAATTAATAGTGTTTTGAGAAGTTATATTGAGAATTAATAATGTTCATAAGTATATGTGTAAGGGGGATATGCAAAATTTATGTTTTTGAGAGTTAGAGGTAGAACCAGAACTAGAAGTATAATAAATTCTTTAATAGAATAATATTTAATATATAAAAGCTAATGAATTGGAAGACATTGAATCAACAGAGGATTCAAAATAATGGTTATGTGAATTGAAAATCAAGGTGATGATATTGATCCAAAAATAAGTATACAAAAATAATAAATTTTATGTCATGTTAATATCCATGGCTTTTTGAATCTTGGAATATAGTAGACACCATTTTTTGTAGAGGTTTTCAAAAAGTCATGATCCAATATTTTCATTTCCATTGAATGTTGTTGAATTTTATTGGATAAATGTGTATGTATAAATATTTTGATCCATACGTTACAATATTTTTTATTGTATGGTTTTATATATAAATGGGGACAATATCCATGGAGAACTGATGATAATTTTATAGAAGAGATATAAGGACATAAACCAACTTTTTTAGAAGATTAGTTGAGTCAAAGAAGAAGACTTATAATTATAAAAAAATTGATATAATTTTAGTAGGTGTATATAGGCCCTCACTTTTCATACATAGAAATTAAATTAAATTTTATATATACGTAATTTTCATTTAAACAAAAGACACCCAAAGATCATAATTGGTCTAGTGCCTTTGGAAACATGGAAACATAAACACTGGTACATAAGTGAGCTACATCATTCCCAGTAGGTTCTTCAAAACTATCACCCTTCTTATAAACATCATACTTACTACATATCTTCATAACCTATGGGATGGAAACATAAAAAGTGGTGAGCTCAAATGCTAAATAAGGGTAAAGATGGGAGACATGTAAGCATAAACATGTTAATATGGCTATTAGAACATGGAAAAAAATATAATAAGATCATACACTACATATCAAAGATCATAAACAAGAATCATGAAATAAATATTAGCTATTCATAGGACATGAATCATATAAATTTAAAGAAAATACGACTTCAAAGCATAACATAAAGATAAAAAATAGAATTGTGACAGACACATAATAATATAATGATTTCCATAGTAGCCCATTCATCACTTCCACAACCATCTTATTAGTCATGTTTCACCCCCATGGAAATCTTAGTAGCATGAGTTCACTCATCATAAAATATTATTATAAATGGTTTACTCCCATGGAAATATTTGTAGTCAAAGTTCATTCCCAAGACCATTTTTGTAGTATGAGTTCACTCCTCATACCATCTTAGTTTATCTAATGAGATATTAATATTTACGTAATGCATTTGAGAGAGATATAGGTCCCACCCTTCACATAATGAAATCATACACACATGTTTCACAAGAACATAAATAAAAATATCATAACACATGGAATTAAATTGTTGTCATAAACATGTAAATATATCACAACTTTTGGAAATAGATAGGTTACATAATAATTTCATTATAAACATAACCCGTGAAAAGAAGCGGGTTTCAAAATAATGTAACCTGTGAAAGAGAAATGAGGTTCATAAAAATCAATCCATCAATATATAATCCATTTAAATAAATAATTTTAATAGATACATTGAATTATTTCCCAACAAAGGAATGAGTAACATTAATGGATGTTTTCTTATATGGGAAATAATCTTGAAGAATATTTTAAATACATTTTATGATGAAAATATCATTTCTTTTTTTTTTGAAAAATATATTTAATACATTAAATAATTTAAAATTAATTTTCCTTGAAAATATCATGAAGAAATAATAAGAATACTTGAAAAAATTTTGAAAACCATTTTCAATGAAAACATATAAAATACGCGACAAAACATTTTAAAAAAATGTTTTCATTGATAATGCTTCTAAAACATTTAATAAATTCTTGAAAATTTTTTGAATACTTTTTACTTGAAAACATATGATGAATCTCAATATTTTTTTAAAAGAATTCTTCAAAAATAATTAGAAAACATTTCAATAAAGCATGAAAACACTTAAAAATATTCCTTGAAATTAATTTTAAAAAAAACTCTTAAATGTTATCCTTAAAAAGGAAAAAGATAATTCAAAGGAATGATGACAGGTAAATTTGTACATGTAATATATGGTAAAAAGAAGATTATTTTTTCATGTTAAAATACCAAAAAGGGTAAAAGTATATTATAAATATTATAGGATAATAGTATAATATTCTTGGAAACCTTTTTTAGAAAACTTGTTTTTAAGGAACATAGATTTCCCAACAAATAGAGGGTAAGGCCAGAATTTCATAAAAACACTGTAATAACTATCTTATATACCAAATATTATAATGATTATATATTTAATAACCAGTGGATAAAAAAATTAATGAATACCCATGAGATTTGTATTATAATATTTCATCAAAGGAAGCATAAACATAAACAATCTCGAAAACTAGTGATTTTGTCTTAATAAGATCTTATCACATAGTAATATGGTATCATACTCTCCATGTAAGAAATAAAATTAAATGCATGTTAAATAATAATAAAATTATTTTGATTCATGATTTGACATTTGAAATGGTAATATATACAATATAAGGGATGATTTTAGGTGCATAACAAAACATGAGTCTCAACGGTAAAAATTGAAACAAAACTATTTACCAATTTGGAAAATTTTAAAACCTAAACCCCATGATATATAAGTCATATAATGGATATTTAAATGATTATAAATTTAATTATATTAAAAATATAATACAATTTATTTCAATACATACACCACACAAAATGAATGAGTTATTGAAATAACATGTGTCTCACGGAAACTAAAACATAGATGAAATCACCTTACCTTGTGTCTTGAATTTATATTTAATCGTACAAGATTCTTCTATAATAAATATAAGTATAATATAAATATTTTAAATAATTATATTCTTATGTATTATACAATATATGGTTCTATAATGACCTTATATTACCCTATTTTTAGCGATCCAATGTTAAAGTTTTCCTTTGGTTAATATTAACTTTGCTATTCGCATGTGTCTTAATTTGTTATATCGTTGGTACTTATACATATATCATGATTAATGTATTTATATCATGATATAAATATCATTTATATACATTAAAATTATATTATAATAATATATATCATAATGAAGTATGAAATGGAATACACCATTTAGGGAGACAACAAGCCGTACACACACAGGAACACTGTTTCTGTTTTTATTGTCGTATAGAATGAAACTATGTAAATGATACATATATATAAATATATATATATATCAATAAGTATCACAGTATAATTATTATATCATATATGTTCACTAAACCCATATTTAATACATCCCTTGTTGTGTGTTAATGAATCACATATCTTTGATGGGGTGGTAGTCCACACTTCCTCAAACAATATTAATGTATTAACACCAAATGTAATGTAAAATGATGTTTGCTGTAAAAGTAATAAATAAGTTTAAATAAATAATAAATATAATATATGACATATATAAAAATATACTCCATCATAATTTCCACCATGATTGGTGGTAAAGGAGAAATAAACAATCATCATTTCACGAGGCAGTAGTTCCCCATACTAAGAAATAGTGTGTTCATTAGCCATTAGATGAAGGTGTGTATGTGTAGGTAGAAATATTAGCACAAAAAATTCATAGTATATTTATTATAATATGTTTTCCATATGATAAAGTATTAATAAGAGTGGAGGGGTGGAGAAGAAAAATAAAGGAAAAGTGCTTAAGGGAAGATGCTGCCTCTTATCCTGGTAACTCATTTTACTTTATGCCAGATGGAACCCTTGAGAGGCACTATTGTCGAATATATGATTCATGGTATTGGTTAGGGGTTATTGGAGGACACTTGAGAAGATATATTCCTAACCTGATCGGTTTTATTGGTGTTAGTAATGGGTATAAATGGTTTCCTTTTGTAGGAAAGGAAAATGACTCATGTGGCATTTTTGGAAACAAGTTAGGTGTGCACATATACATACCAAACAAAAGTCATAAGAAACCAAATACAATTAAATAATTAAAGGTATATGGATAAAATATGGATATTAAATGGGTGATTTAAATGATTCTAGGTCATTTTTGGTATTATATTTGTGATTTAGTACTTTATTAACCTAATTTTTCTCTTAACTGATGTAATTAATTTTAATCACTTTTAATAATTTCTTTGGTTAAAATAAGATGAACATAATAAAATTATAAATTATTCTGATCCAAAATATGGAATCCATTTTTTCAAATTCAAATCACAAAATTTTCAGAAACTAATTTAGAATTAATCCCAGTGATGGGATGACACTATAAGTTTTTATAGTTAAAATGTTCAAAATATTGATTAGTTTTTACATCCAATTTCAATGCAAAATTGGTCCCAATGAACTAAATTGGATTAGTTGGTTAAAATAGAATCTAAATAAACTATTAAACCATTTAAAAGTATAAGTTATATTTATAAATAAATTAAATGATTTTTTTTGAATTAAAATCATGTATGTTTAACAATTCATTAAGAGAAGAAACCTTACATAAAAATACCAAACATTTATGCTAACCTAATTTTTATATTTGTATTACAATGATAAAGTTTATTTTGAACTATAAAATATATACAAGTTCAAAAAATTGGGTTTAAAATGGGTTCTCCATTAAAAGGTGGTAAGACTACCTTGAAAAAAAGGTTTTTATGCATAAAATTGGGTTTGTTCTTATCTTATGTCTATTGAATCTATTGGTGGATTATCAAAACTATTTGATTGAACATATAACACATGTTTAACACTCATATCACTTACCAATTTTAATTAATTTAATATATTTGTTACTATAATAATATTTTCCTCTATATTTAATCTATTTTCATATTGATTAATTGGAAACCTATGAATTCATATTATATTTATGTACACCACATATTTTAATTATTTAGTTAATAATAATAATATCAATCAAACTAATGTCTAGAATATATATAATTATAATAACATTTTAAATAATATATTATAGTATGATAACTCCCAGTCATGCATGTTACACAAGCCGTCAAGGAAGGCCAATCTTACATGTAATGTATGATAACCTTTTTGTTCATTGTAATGTACATCAAGTAGGTGATGAATATAACATATTCCAAGATTGTTCCATGGGAATGGAATGTTTTAATTTATTAAAATATATTTCAGTTTTTTAAGTGAAAAATATCATAAGATTAAATCAATTTGAAAAAAACTTTACAAAATCTTATTTTGTTACGTCCTATCCCCTTAAAATATATTTTGCCCTTGAAATTCATCTGGGTTATCAAATGTTTAATACTTGAATGTTTCATTCATGGAAACCCACATCATGAATATGGATACTAAAACTTCCCTTTAATAAGGAAATTTGGATCCATCTTTGTTACCCAAAGTGATATATACTAGGTTTCCACATATGATAACATAGCTTGGGAGTGAATATCAAACATGGAGGAAAAGAGAAAATATTTATAGGGAGTGATTAGAGTCATCAATAATAAACAATTTAATAATTTATGAAAAGATGAGGGTCTCAGAGTCATAAATATTATATGATTCTAGAATCTATTGGTTCAAAAAATATTCTTGTATTATGACAACATTTTTTTATAAATTTCAGAACATTGAGTAATTATTAATAAATTTGTATAACAAAATTTCAGTCTTGGGATATTCTTTGAAAAATATATAATACATCCATTACCTCACGGAATAAATTTCTAGAAATTAACATTGATACATGAAGCACTAAAATACAATTTTAATGGATCTTAATTCCCATAAAATAATGAAAATCATAACTATTTTCTTCTCAATAAATAAACATGAATTAATCTATAAAAATAGAAAGTAACTCTACTAGTTCATCATAAATATTTATTCATTAAAAATAATAAAATATTAACCAGGATATCTCATAGACCAGGGGTAGTAATGAAATCCTTATCATTCTTCGGTCATGAATTCATGTCATGCGGCCTTACCAGACATTATTGGTTTTCACCGAACATACAAGATGTCCTTTTCTAAGACAATTCTAATATAAATTACAAAATAAAAAAGATGGAAATCCTTGAAATAAGTTTAATCCCAAAATAGCCTTTTTAACATGGTTTTCAATATATATTCTATAAACAAATACATCCTTTGATGTTTAAATTTAAATTTTCAGGGATGTTTAACCTTATAACCCTTATCAAAGATTAAAATCCACAACTTTAGAAATAGAGTCATAAAATAATGTTAACATTGATTACCCTATGTGTCACTATGTTACTCTTGGTGTTCATATTCCAAACATGCGAATACCCTCATCATATATTCTCTTGAAACATGGAAACAACATGATTTACCATAAATAATTTTAGAACAAATTCATGCATCCTTAATCCAAAGTATATTGGATATATTTGTTAAATACAAAAATGTTGTAATCATTATCAGTGATAGAATAAACCACCAATAAATAAGTCTTTTCTTAGTTCCAAGGTAATAAATATTACCCAATTTAATTATTAATATCCTATGTATCTTTATCTGTAACACCCCAAGCTTCTATGGTACGCTTCTCTTTGAATAATGTGATAGCGTGTGTTGTACGCAACACCGAGTTCTAACACACCATAACCAATCAAACTAGCCGTTATGAATAGTAATAAATACTTTTTGAAATTATATATTTTATATTTTTTAAAATGAACTTCATTTTTGGATTCGGAATATCGAATTTAGCATAAGGTGAAATTTTGGTACTTTTCAGATAACTTTAATATTTTGATGAATAGTGAAAATTACTAAATTTTAATTAAATACAACTTTTTTAATCAAAATAATTAATAGTGATAAATTCTGAATTTGAGTGGTTTTAATGTATATTTAGAATATATTTTTACCATTTAATATAATGTTGTTCATTGGAAATAATTTTACAATTAAAGCGGACATAAACAAGTGTCAATCTTTTGATAGTTATTATCTCTTAAAAACACGCTTTTTGTTTTAACAACGAGAATTAATATTAAATTAATTTCTGCCACTTCTGTGTTTTGAATTTGGAAAAATGGATTCCATATTTGGAATCAGGATGTTCAAATTGTGTAAATAGGTAACTTCTATTTTGATTCATTTTGAATAATTACTTCGGTAAATATTTTATTTACCATGGTTAAGGGTAAATCCGGTAAAGAAGGGTTAAAACAAATAATATTTTAATAATACTAAATTACCCTAAAACGTGTCCTAGCCTTATTGGTTGATACATGTTCGACCATAGGCATCTTTGGGTCTATTTTGGGACCCCATGGAGCCACTTGTAGGTGATATGGACACTTTATTTTAATTAAGTTAAAATGAATACAAAGATGACACAAGCATATATCTTTTAGCAAAACAATTTTTACATAGGGTTATATATGTTGTATTTTTGACTCTAAATATTAATTATAAAGCTAAAAATATTTCCTAAATAATGATATTTTATTTATAATTTTTAGATATTACATAATTTAATTTATTTATGACATAATGATGATGCATTAATTACTATAATAGTGAAAATTTAAAATAATTGATATTATAAATACAAAAATAAATAAAATTTGAGAATTTTAATGAATTAAAATAATTTAATAGGATAATATGACATATTAGGATTGATTTAATTAGATTTTTTCGATGTAATAATTCTGTTATGAGTTTCAAAAAAATTAACTATTGAATAGTGTCAAAATTAACATAAAAGAGTTTTTAAAACAAATAATATATTATTAATTGATATTAAATTCCTAAAAGTCTATGGTTCGGCCAAGAGACTTATATCATGATATTTGTATCATTAAGGGACCACTTGGGGGTATCTTGGATGTATATGGTAAGTTTATTAACCATATAATATAAAAATACAAAGAGACATTGTAAAAGTGAAACTAATTAACTTAGAGTTAATACTTAAAGATAAGGTTAATATAGTAACCCAAACCTATCTAAGTTCTATTGGATAAGTGGTTTTCGACCCATACCCAACTTAAAATTTAAATAATCAACTTTGGATCCATTATAAACCGAATATGAATTTATTATAAATTAATATTTCTAGCTTTTCCAAAGGTGCCCCTCACCCCTCTTATAAAAGGGCACTCCTCCTTCTCATTTCTTCACACCTTCAAAGCCTTTTTGATCGGCCAAACTCAGCCCAAATACTCTTTCAACTTCCCTCACTACAACCTAGAGGCCTTAGTTTGATCAGAAAGCCAACCTATGGAGCCCTTTTGATCAAATCAAAAGGAAGAACCTGAAGAAGAGGTAATGATTTCACCACCCTTCTCCAAGTTCCTTTCTTCTTCCACTTCTTCTTCATTTGTTGTTACCATTATAAAATAATAACTCCAGTATCATATATATAATGTGATGTTATTATAAATATGGTACAACCATATTCAGTATTCTATCCACCCTTTGAATAACATGTCACCATACGTGCGTACGTACGGCTTACCGTCTCCACGTCGTGGTGTAATTGCTATTCAATATATTATTATTTGGATGGGTATAATAATGATGTGTAACTAATGTAAATAATAAATATAACATGTTAATGATTATTTATATATGATATACCATCCATTTATATATTATTTTAATATCAAAAGAATGATATTGTCGCTCGTTCATACGTACGAACTACCGTCTCCACGAACGCGATGAGATTCATTCTCCATCGTATCCATTCATGTATAATTATCAATTGATGATTTAAAAATAATTTTTAAGGACTTCATATTATTCTGTATATGAATAATATACAACCTATCCATGACAAACCTGGCTTATGTAACAAAACATATAAAAGAAAACGAGTAAGTTAACACCCGAAACGACGATAATACTAAGATATTATTAACAAAGCAATGTTAAAAGATCATATATGATATCATATGAATGTATATGATTCTTGTATAATTTAATAACAATTATTTCACTATTATACAGGAGGTTAACCTACCCCAAACAAGGAAATGTACAAGGTAAGGGTTATTTCACAATCTCTTCATTATCCGAGGTTGTTTATACATAATAATCTACTGGGATCTATTTATCATCCACATCCATGTTTCTTAAAAATGTATTTCAAATTTTTTTTACTATTTACAAGAATATGGGTTAAAGTCATTTATACCCTTGTTTGAATTTTTATAAGAGGTTTATAAAGGAATATTTCCGTCGTTTTCCAAACAAGGTGCTTTTTAACCTTTTCGACAAAATTAAGGTAAGAATGTTTTTTTAACTTATACGGCGGGTGTGACTATTTTCCACCATTATAAAATCGTCGAAGCTTCCCTTACAAGATTATAAGAATATTATCAAAGTAAATGTTTTATTTTATAAATATATGACTCTTAAATGATTTCAAAATAGAAAGGGATGTTTCTCTAAAAAGAGTTTTGATTTCATCAATGTCAACATCCTTTGATGGATTTTATGATTATTTTAAGTTGATTTATTATGATACAAAACATCCTTATTGTGTTGAAGTTTTTGTGATATGTTTGACTGTGGATGTGATATTTTTACACCATTCATGGTTTATGGTTAAAGTATTCACATTTCATATGCTAGTTTTAATACGAATGTGTATGTTATGTTTAAACCTTTTCATATGGGAATGCATCAGACTTAATATGTGAAAGGTGGAGCCCGCTATAGCTCCTCAATGCATCGGTAGGTCTCATGGAACAAACTAGTGTATTGACACAGGGCCTTGAAAAAATATTATTTGTAGTCTTGGCACGAGGCCTTGGCTATATAGTTATGATAGTCTGGCATTATGCATTCCATCATTATGAAAGTGGTTACTGATATTACATGTGATTATTCTATTAGTAGAATATCCATGTGAATAAGTAAATGGCATTATTTCATTTTACTTTTTCCATACTATGTTAAAGTTCATGTTTAAAAGTCTTTTGTTTTAGTTATACATTGCCTTAAATGTTTATTCTTATTTATGAAAGTTTCCCCTATATTGTTATCCTTACTGGGCATTTGACCTCACCCCTTTTCTATGTTTTATTTTTCCCAAGAAGTGAAGAAGTAAATTATGAATGACCTACAGGGATATTATGTTGGGATATGAGTGTGGATTATGGAGAAAATATGTTTTTGTACTAGTTTTTTCACATTATGATGTAATGTAAAACTTTATAAATATATCTAGTGTTTCCAAGGCTACTAAAACAATCGGTCTTTCGAGATTTGATCTTTCTTGTGATCATGCTAATGTTATGTAATAATGTACCGACTCTAGGTAACTGGGGTCGGGGCGTTAAAGTTGGAATCAGAGGAGGTTTAGTAAAAACATTGGAATCTATATTTAGATAAACTCTGATTAGAGCACATAGACCTAAGATGAACTTTGAGGATTAGTATAGACGAACTTCCTAGAATTTTGGTATTGTAGAGATTTTATGTGTTTTCCGAGAAATACATCCCTGTCTGGATATGAGCAAGTAGAGGCAGCTCTGGCACAGATGTACCTAGGGGTAAAACCCAAAAACACCACTTTGATCTAGACTCAAACGGGAACTGGTGCACGACAACGGGCCTTGCTGCACTCTTGGTTACGACACTCCCGATGGATATGCTTAGGATAACTCTCATTTTTTTTACAAATCAATATGAAGGGTTTATGAGTATATACATCCTCAAAGAAAACATTCTTATGATTATGGATTATATCCATAAATAGTTCAATTTATGTTAAGTGTTTCATAAGTATGAGATTATGTATTTTGATTCATAAACTGATCTAGTTTATGCAATTGTTTAGAAATGAAGACTAGTGGAAGAAATGTAAACCGTATCAATGTACGCACTCCATGTAGGGATTTCCCTCCTGCTCAAGATAATTATAGTGGAGCTGGTGATGCAATTGGTGCCAATCAGCTAATCACCATACTGGGACAACTAACTCAGGTTATGAATAATAACCTTACCCGTATGGAGCACCCTGATCCGCAGCTTGGAGGATCAATGTTAGATCAATTAATGAGGCAACAACCACCAATGTTCAATGGGAGTACAAATACCTTAGTAGCTGGGCAATGGATAAATTCACTAGAGAAAATATTTCAGGCTTTGGGAGTAGTGAAAGGGAAAAAGTTATCATGGCAGTTTATCACCTCACTAAAGATGATGATCAATGGTGGTCATTGATTCAAAACACGAAGGAAGATGATGAAGTATCAAATATGGAATAGAGGGAGTTCAAAGATCTGTTTTTAGAAAAATACTTTCCTCGCGACCATCGTGCAGATATGGAAAGGCAATTTCTGAGTCTGAGACAGAAGGAGGATGAGAATGTCACAAAGTATTATGCTAACTTTACAAGGTTAGTAAGGTATGATAGATATTATATACGTAACCCAAGAAGTAATATTGATCGTTTCTTTGATGGGTTAAAAACATTTCTCCGTCGAGCATTAGACTCACAATCCTTCTCTTCGTACGAAGACATTGTCTCATGTGTTATCAAGACTGAAAATGAGTTCTATAAGTCTTATGACTTTAAAGAAAAGCAAGATAAGAAGAGACCTACTGATCAATCTGGGAATGGAAATAAGGGGATGAAGGGAAAGGTTGAATATCCATCCTGTGGTAAATTTGGGAAGAAACACCCCGGTACTTGCTTGAAGGGAACATGAGTCTGTTATAAGTGTGGTGAAAAGGCCACCAAGCTCGTGATTGAAAATGGAAGAAGGAATCTATCAATGTTCAGTGCTACAATTTTAGGGATATGGGACATTATGAAAATGAATTTCCTAAGCATCAGTAGAACTTACCTCAGAAAAGGCCAAGGGATCAAGGCCAAGTTATGCTATCACTACTGCTGAGGTAGAAGCTCCGAAAGACGTTGTGGAAGGTAATTTAATGGTTTCCTCAAGTTTAGAAAATGCATTATTTGATTCTGGATCATCGCATTGTTTCATATCTTCTGAATGTTCATAGAAAATTAGATATTTCCAATTTGATTTAACAAGGGAGTTTTCTGTTAAAACTCCTAAGGGAAGTATCATTTCAACAAAGATTTGTGAATCAATCCCCATTAGAGCACATAAATGTTCTTTATATGCTGATCTCATCGTCATACCTATGATTGAGTTTGATATAATCCTCAGTATGGACAGGATTTCAGACTATGTTGTGAAGATTTATTGTAAGAAGAAAGAGGTTATGATTCTTGATGATGATGATAAGGAACACCTTATCTTTAGAGCAGAATCGTCACCACCTAATTCTTATCTTGATCCACCCCTAGTAGCTCAACTAAATTCAATTATTGAGGAGGAAGATAATGAAATGACTATGGGTGAGGAAAGGAATGTTCAAATAGAAGATGTAACTATTGTGAAAGAATATGTAGGTGTATTTCCCTAAGATTTACCTGGACATCCTCCAGAACGAGAAGTTGACTTTTCCATTGAATTAATTCCTGGATCAAGGCCTATATCGAAGATCCCTTATAGAATGGCCACTGTATAATTAGTCAAACTAAAGAAACAACTAGAGTAATTGAGTAATAAATGATTTATTCTCCCTAGTGTTTCTCCATGGGGAGCCCCTGTTCTTTTTGTTAAAAATAAAGATGGATCTATGAGGTTATGTATTGGCTACAGGGAGATCAATGCTATAACAATAAAGAACAAGTATCCCCTACCTCACATTGATGATGTATTTGACCAACTGCATGGAGCTCAATACTTTTCAATGATTGACCTTCGATCTGGATACCATCAGTTGTGTGTGAAGAAGGAAGTCATTCCGAAGATAGCATTTCGAACCAGGTACAGACATTATGAGTTTACAATAATGCCTTTTGGATTGACTAATGAACCCTCTGTATTCATGGATCTGATGAATAAAGTTTTCAAGGAGTATCTCAATGAATTTTTGGTGATATTTATTAATGATATCTTGGTATACTCCAAAAGATACGAAGATCATGAAAATCAATTGTGCATTATCCTAAAGACTCTGAGAAGACTTGAGTTATATGGGAATTTTAGGAAGTGTGAATTCTGGCTTCAGGAGATTTCTTTTCTTGGCCATATTGTCTCTAAAGATGGAATCTCTGTTGATCCTTCTAAGACCAAGGCAATCCAAGAATGGCCAGCACCTACGAGTATAAATGAGGTACGTAGTTTTATTGGTTTAGCAGGTTATTATTGACATTTCGTCCAGAATTTTTCCCGATTGGATAACCCATTAATGAAGCTCACACATAAAGGGGTTAAAATTGTTTGGAAAAAAGAGTGTGAAGAATGTTTCGAAGAACTGAAGAGAATATTAGTCAATGCTCCTATATTGACTCTACCATCGGGGAATTATGGGTTCATTATTTATAGTGATGCATCGAAGAAAGGACTTGGTTGTGTCCTTATGCAGAATGATAGGGTTATTGCCTATGCATCACGATAGTTGAAAATTCATGAAAAAAACAATCCTACACATGATCTCGAGTTAGCAGTTGTGATCTTTGCTTTGAAGATATGGAGGCACTACCTCTATGGTGAAAAATGTGAGATGTATACTGATCACAAGAGTTTGAATTATATTTTCTCACAAAAAGAACTCAACATGAGGAAAAGGAGATGGCTTGAATTACTCAAGGATTATTATTGTACGATACACTACCACCCAGGGAAAGCAAACAAGGCGGCGGATGCATTGAGAAGAAAAGACCATGGAGTTTTGAACGTAATGAGAATTGAAAGGGATCCAATTTTGATGGATCTAGTGAAGATGGACATGGGAATAACCAGGGAAGGTGAAACATCAATGCTTTTTCAAATGGTTGCCCAACCATCTTTACTAGAAAGGATTAAGAGTTCTCAGACTAATGACAGAGATTTTCAAAAGAAGATTAAAGCTATGAATGATGGGAGATTGATAGATTTTGTGTATGAAAATGGAATTTTGAAATTCGGGAAGAGGCTTTGTGTTCATGATATACCTGATCTAAAAAGGGAATTGCTTGATGATGCTCATAGTTCCAATTTCCCTATACACCCTGGGAGCTCCAAAATGTCTAGAGATTTGAAGGAAAATTTTTGGTGGGACAACATGAAGAGGGAGATTGCTGATTTTGTGTCAAGATGTATGGTTTGTCAACATGTGAAAGCTGGAAGGAAACAGCCTGGATGAGTCATGCAACCTCTTCCCATACCGGAGTAGAAATTGGACAATATTACGATGGACTTTGTTATGGGGCTACCAAAGACTCCTAGAAGGAACGATGCAATATGGGTTATTGTTTATCGTCTTACCAAGTTAGTGCCTTTTCTTGCTATAAGAAAAGATCTAACCCTGGAACGTCTAGCAAGACTATATATTAATTAAGTTGTGAGAGTTCATGGAGTACACCTATCGATTGTTTCAGATCGTGATCCCTGTTTTATTTCAAGATTCTGTAAAAGTCTTCAAAAATCCCTAGATATTGAACTTCATTTGAGCACTGCATACCACCCTCAGATAGATGGACAATTAGAAAGAACTATTCAAACCTTAGAAGACATTTTGAGATCCTACTCACTTGACTTTCAGGGTATCTGGGATCAATATTTACCTCTGGTAGAATTTTTCTATAACAATAGCTTCCATTCGAGTATTCAGATGGCACCATATGAAGCGTTATATGGAAAGAGATGTCGTACACCAACCTGTTGGGATGAAGTTGGTGAAAGAAAACTTGTAGGCCCAGAACTGGTGGAGGAAACGATGGAAAAGGTGTAGGTAATCCGAAGTCACATCAAATCAGCTCAAAGTAGGCAGAAGAGCTATGCTGATAATCGAAGGAAGGATTTGGAATTTCAAGTTGGTGATCATGTTTTCCTGAAGGTATCTCCATGGAAGGGAGTCATACGTTTTACTAAGAAAGGTAAATTGAGTCCCAGGTACATCGGACCTTTGGAAATTCTAGAACGAATTGGGGCTGTAGCTTACCGATTGGCAATGCCGCCAAGTTTCTCCAAAGTTCACGATGTGTTCCACGTATCTCTATTGAGGAAATACATGCCTGACCCAACGCATGTACTCACTTATGAAGAGTTAGAACTGGAACCCGATCTGTCTTATTGTGAAGAGACCATCAAAATTCATGATACGAGAGAACAAGTATTGAGAATCCGGACGACTCGTCTGGTAAAAGTCTTGTGGAGAAACCATACGATGGAAGATGCAACGTGGGAACCCGAAGAACTTATGATAAAGAACCACCCGAGTCTTTTCATGTGATAAGTATTATAGAAATTTCGAGGAAGAAGTTATTTGAATGAGGGGAGAATGTAACACCCCAAGCTTCTACGCTACGCTTCTCTTTGAATAATGTGATAGCGTGTGTTGTACGCAACACCAAGTTCTGACACACTATAACCAATCAAACTAGCCGTTATGAATAGTAAAACATACTTTTTGAAATTATATATATTTTATTTTTTAAAATGGACTTCAATTTTGGATTCGGAATATCGAATTTAGCCTAAGGTAATATTTTGGTACTTTTCGGATAAATATAATATTTTTATGAATAGTGAAAATTACTAAATTTTAATTAAAAACAACTTTTTTAATCAAAATAATTAATATTGATAAATTATGAATTTTAGTGGTTTTAAAGTATATTTAGAATATTTTTTTACCATTTAATAGAATGTTGGTCACTGGACATAATTTTACAATTAAACCGGACATAAACAAGTTTTAATCTTTTGATAGTTATTATTTCTTAAAAACACGCTTTTTGTTTTAACAACGAGAATTAATTTTAAATTAATTTCTGCCACTTCTATGTTTTGAATTTGAAAAAATGGATTCCATATTTTTAATCAGGATGTTAAAATTGTGTAAATAGGTAAATTTTATTTTTAGACATTTTGAATAATTACTTCGGTAAATATTTTATTTACCATGGGTAAGGGTAAATCCGGTAAATAAGGGTTAAAAAATAATATTATAATAATAAATAAATTACCCTAAAACGTATCCTAGCCTTATTGATTGATACATGTTCGACCATAGGAATATTTGGGTCGATTTTGGGACCCCATGGAGCCACTTGTAGGTGATATGGACACTTTATTTTAATTAAGTTAAAATGAATACAAAAATGACACAAGCATATATCTTTTAGAAAAACAATTTTTACATAGGGTTATATATGTTGGAATTTTGACTATAAATATTCATTATAAAGATAAAAATAGTTCCTACATAATGATATTTAATTTATAATTTTTAGAGATTACATAATTTAATTTATTTATGACACAATGATGATGTAGTAATTTCCATAATAGTGAAAACTTAAAATAACTTATATTATAAATTCCCACAAAAATATAATTTGAGACTTTTAATGAATTAAAATAATTTTATAGGATAATATGACATATTAGGATTGATATAATTAACGTTTTTCGAAGTAATCATTCTGTTATGAGTTTCAAAAAAATCAACTATTGAATAGTGTCAAAATTGACATAAAAGAGTTTTTAAAACAAATATTATATTATTAATTGATATTAAATTTCTAAAAATCGATGGTTCATCTAAGAGACTTATATCATTATATTATTATTATTAATGGACCACTTTGGTGTCACTTGGATGTATATGTTATGTTTTTTAACCATATAATATAAAACTAAAAAGAGACATTGTAAAAGTTAAACTAATTAACTTAGAGTTAATACTTAAAGATAAGGTTAATATAGTAACCCAAACCTGTCTAAATTATATGGGTTAAGTGGTTTTAGACCCATACCCACCTTAAAATTTAAATAATCAACTTTGGATCCATTATAAACCGAATATGAATTTATTATAAATTAATATTTCTAGCTTTTCCAAAGGTGCCCCTCACCCCTCTTATAAAAGGGCACTCCTCCTTCTCATTTCTTCACACCTTCAAAGCCTTTTTGTTCGGCCAAAATCTACCCAAATACTCTCCCAACTTCTCTCACTACAACCTAGAGGCCTTAGTTTGATCAGAAGGCCAACTTAAGGAGCTCTTTTGATCAAATAAAAAGGAAGAACCCGAAGAAGAGGTAATGATTTCACCACCCTTTTCCAAGTTCCTTTCTTCTACCACTTCTTCTTCCTTTGTTATTACCATTATAAAATAATAACTCCAGTATCATATATATACTGTGATGTTATTATAAATATGGTACAACCATATTCAGTATTCTATCCACCCTTTGAATAACATGTCACCATACGTGCATACGTACGGCTTACCGTCTCCACGTCGTGGTGTAATTGTTATTCAATATATTATTATTTGGATGGGTATAATAATGATGTGTAACTAATGTAAATAATAAATATAACATGTTAATGATTCTGTATATATGATATATAATCCATTTATATATTATTTTAATATCAACAGAACTATATTGTGGCTCGTGCGTACGTATGGACTACCGTCTCCACGAATGCGATGAGATTCATTCTCCATCGTATCCATTCAAGTATAATTATCATTTGATGATTTAAAAATAATGTTTAAGGACATGATATTATTCTGTATATGAATAATATACAAACTATCCATGAAAAACATGGCTTATGTAACAAAACATATAAAGTAAAATGAGTAAGTTAACACCAGAAACGACGATAATACTAAGATATTATTAACAAAGCAATGTTAAAAGATCATATATTATATCATATGAATGTATATGATTCTTGTATAATTTAATAACAATTATTTCACTATTATACTAGAGGTTAACCTACCCATAACAAAGAAAATTACAAGGTAAGGGTTATTTCACAGTCTCTTCATTATCCGAGGCTGTTTATACATAATAATCTACTGAGATCTCTTTATCATCCACATCCATGATTATTAAAAATGTATTTCAAAACATTTTTACTATTTACAAGAAAATGGGTTAAATTCATTTATAGCCTTGTTTGACTTTTTATAAGAGGTTTATAAAGGAATCTTTCGGTCGTTTTCCAAACAAGGTTCTTTTTAACCTTTTCGAAAAAATTACGGTAAGAATGTTTTTTTAACTTATACGGCGGGTGCGGCTATTTTCCACCATTATAAAATCATCGAATCTTCCCTTACAAGATTAGAAGAATATTTTCAAATAAAATGTTTTATTTTATAAATATATGAATCTTAAATGATTTCAAAATAGAAAGAGATATTTCTCTAAAAAGAGTTTTGATTTCATCTATGTCAACATCCTTTGATGTATTTTACGCTTATTTAAAGTTGATTTATTATGATACAAAACTTCTTTATTGTATTGAAGGTTTTGCGATATGTTTGACTATGGATGTGATATTTTTGTACCATTCATGGTTTATGGTGAAAGTATTGACATTTCATATGCTATTATTTATACGAATGTGTATGTTATGTTTAAACCTTTTCATATGGGAATGCATTGGACTTAATATGTGACGGGTGGAGCCCGATATAGATTATCGATGCATTGGTAGGTCTAATGAGACAAACTAGTGTCTTGGCACAAGGCCTTGAAAAAATCTTATTTGTAGTCTTGGCACGAGGCCTTGGATATGTGGTTATGATAGTCTAGCATGATGCATTCCATCACTATGAAAGTGGTTATTGATATTACATGTGATTATTCAATTAGTAGAATATCCATGTGAATAAGTAAATGGAATTATTTCATTTTAATTTTACCATACTATGTTGAAGATCAAGTTTAAAAGGATTTTGTTTTAGTTATACATTGACTTAAATGTTTATTCTTATTTATTAAAGTTTCCACTATATTGTTATCCTTACTGGGCATTTGAGCTCACCCCTTTTCTATGTTGGATTTTTTCCAAGAAGTGAAGAAGTAAATTATAAATGATCTGCAGAGATATTATGTGGGGATATGAGTGTGGATTATGGAGACAAAATGTTGTTGTATTAGTTTTTCATTTTATGATGTAATGTAAAACTTTATGAATATATCTAGTGTTTCTAAGGCTACTAAACCAATCGGTCTTTCGAGATATGATCTTTTTTGTGATCATGCCAATGTTATGTAATAATGCACCGACTCTAGGTAACTAGGGTTGGGGTGTTAAATTATCTATAAAATATTATCATAGCATAATGAACATATTCAGGGTAACCTTCCCTTAGTAAAAATATCACCATGTCATTAAATCACTTCACCATTCCATCTTAAACTAGTAAATACATAGCGAAAATATATATGCATTACAATACTTGTGTATCTCATCATTCATAACTTTTGAATTAAAGTACATGAAAAATTAAATTACTTCTTCCTTAATACATTAATAATGTTACCTCATCCTATAACATAATAAGTCATTACTTTCACATTTCATCTATAGTCTCTTCAACATCAGAAATATAACCATTAATCAAACTAGTTTACTAATTCTCATCAGGATCTTAAATCATGGAACATTTAGTTGAAAAATGAACATTTATTCCGCACTTAAATCACTTAATTTCAATGTTGACTTAGGGAGACCAATATTCCAATCAATTTCGTTAACCAAAATTTTCATTTTTACCTTAAAGTCACTAGATTTGTGTCCTTGATTTCCATAGTAAGGACATATTATTGTTCCTATAAGACATTCACTTAGGTGATTCTTTCCACATTCATGACATAAATGAAATGAAATACTCTTTCCTCCATGGTCTGCATTTCCCAAAATCTCAGTGAACTCTTTATTTCTCTTCTATCAGGAGTCTGGGAGTTGGTTAAGGTAATTTTTTTTGGTAATGTTCTATGAAAACTGATTAGGCATGATCACAATATCTTTAACTCCAGTGATCATCACTCTTGACTACTCAATAGATAATATTCCATCATATTCAACATTAATAATGTTCCTTATGGTACCTGCCATTCATTGAATGAAAAATCATAGTGTGGGATTTACTTATCATAAAAGAAAACCACGTAGTATTGAAAAGAATAACATATTGGATATTTAAATCAATTCACATTCTTTAATATAAAACAACATATCCTCATCGTAGGTTCCTCATAGAAAACATGTATTTAAATCCTTCATGATCATTCATGAAGAGTTTGTGATTTCACAAAGAATATCCCCTCAGAGTGTCAACCAATGTGTAAAACAAGACCCATTTTCATGTACTAGATTACCTTCATTCAGGCCTAGAGCTTCTTGTCGGAGTTGTTACCCCTAGTACATATGTTCTAGAGCCACATCCACATATAGTATCAATACACATATGTATTTCTTGGAAACTAATCACTATATCCTTTACCAAAATTCTATGACTTTTTTCTTAACAATATCTCATCCTTATACGTATCCTTAGAGTCATCTTTATACATTTACATAGAAATATATCTATGGATATCACTACAGTTTTCTCATCCTAGTTTTCAAAGGATAACAAAACCTTTACCTCGATACCAACTATATAAACCCTCACTTTTCATAAAAAGATGTTACATTACATATGCATAATAATTAAAACATTATAAAAATAGACATCTAATGGCCGTATTTGGTCTAGTGCCTTTGGAAACATGAAGACATATAAACTAGTACATAAGTGAGAAACATCATCTCCCTCTAGGTTCTTTAAGAGTAGCACAATTTTTCGACATATCATACTTACTACATATATTCATAATCTAGGGGTGGGATACATAAAAACATGTGATCTTAAATGCCTAGTAAGGGTAAAAAATAGTGACATGTAAGTATAAACATGAGCAATGGAATATGAGAATATGATCAAAACATTAGAAGATCATACCCTACATATCAAAAATCATAAATATTAATCATGGAATAATGTTTAGAAGTTAATATGACATGAATCACGATGAAACAATGTACAAAATCCATGAAATCATAAAATAGAAATAAAACCTGTTATTTTAGCAGACACATATTCATATAATGATTTCCATAGTAGCCAAGTGATCACTTCCAAGGCCATATTAGTAGTATTGGATCAATAAAATGGTTATCTTAGTAAAATGAGTTAACTCATAATACCATCACTTTAGTTAGGGTTCACTCCCATAACTATCTTAGTAGTAATTCTCATTCCCATGACCATATTAGTAGCATGAGTTAACTACTTATACCATCTTAGTCTATCTCTTGAGATATAAATCCATACCCAATGCATTAGAGGAAGATATAGGTCCCAACCATCACATAATGAAATCAAACATAAATGTTCCCCTAGATCATAAATAAACATATCATAACCAATAAAATAAAATGGGCATCATAAAATGTAAACATATTATAACACATAGAAAGAGATAATTTTCATAATCATTTTATCATAAACATAACTCATGAAAATTATCAGGTTTAAAAATTATATAACCCTTTAAAGAAAATGGGTTTCATAAACATCATTCAATTAAACCATAATCCATTAAATGAATGAATATGAACATAAAAATTGAATAATTCCCCCATAAAGGCATGAGTAACAATAATGAATGTTATCTTAGATGGGAAAATGTTTTTAAAGATCATTTAAAAACAATTCTTCAGGAAAATAACCTTTATCTCTTAGAAACGTATTTTTAATACATAAAACCTTTTAAAATCATTTTCCTATATAATACCATGAAAACTTTTAAGGAAGACATGAAATCATTTTAAAACTATTTTCCTTGAAAACATATAAAATATGCTTCAATTTTTTTTAAAAAAAAATTACTTTCCAAACACTATAAAAACATTGAAATAAATATATAAAATGTTTTTGGGACTATTTTACATGAATAAATATTAAAAAAATATTGAAAATGTTTTTAAAAACATTTCCTTGAAAATACATTGAAAACATTTCAATATGGCTAATTTTTTTTGACAAAAATAAAACTCCAAAATTACTTTAAAATTTTTTTATTGATGACTTAAAATTCAAAAATTAATAGGAATATTCAAAGGAATGACAAAGGGTAAATCCATACATGTTTTACATGGTAAAAAGAACATTACTTCTTCATAGTAAAATGGTTAGACAAATTCGTTGTTCAGAAAGCTATAAGAAGATTCAGTTAAAAATTTTGGTAAAATATTTAAAAGGAAAAAAATATATTTTAATGATTATTTGAAAATGGTATAATATTCTTGGAAACTCATATTCGAATACTTATTTAGAAGTAATATACATTTACGATGAAAGAGAGGGTAAATTCACGCTTTCTTAAAAACAATGTCTTAACTATATTATATACCAAAGAGTAGAAATATGGTACCAATATATAATTATATCTTGAATAACCATATGAGAAGAATATTAATTATTTTCCATGAGATATGGATTATTGTATTTCATCAAAATAAGCATTAGCATAAGAAATATCCAAAAGTAGTGAGATTGTCTCAATAAACTCTTATAACATGGTAACATGGGATCATACTCTCCATTTAAGAAATGAAATTAAATGAAGATTAAAATATAATTTAAAGATTTATATTCATGATATAAAACTTAAAATGGGATTATAAACACCTTTAGGGAAGAGTTAAGGTACATAACAGATCATGAGTCCCAAGGAAGGCATATTGAGACAAAACTATTTTATCGATTTGGTAACTTTTAAAATGTAAAACCCATGATATATAGGCCATAGAATCAGTTTTTATATACCCATAAATTTATTTTTAAGACAATATTAATTATAAAATGGGAATTAAATACACCCAAAAAAGTAAAGAGTGGCAAACATAACATGTATCTCACATAAATTAAAAGAGAGATGAAATCCCCTTACCTTGTGTCTTGACTCTCTTCGTACTCATACAAGATTTCTATAAAAGAAATATAAATTTATTTTACATATTTTATATAATGGTATTATTATTTATGTATATATATGTATATAATTATTACATCATCATGATTATATAATATAAGTTCAGTAAACCCATACTTAATACTTTTTATGTGGTGTGTGAAAGAATTACATCGCTTTGAGGGGCAGTAGTCCACACTACTCAAATGAGAGTATCATATTAACACCAAATGGAATGTAAAAGGATGTCTATTTAAAAAGAAATAAATATGTTACTTAATAAATATAATATATTACATATATAAACATATTGTTCTTCATAATGGCCACCGTGATTTTTAGTAATGGAGAAATGAATAATCATAGTTTCTTGAGGCAGTAGTTCACTGTATACAGAAACAATATGTTTATTAGCCATTAGATATAGGTGTGTATATTTGTAGGTATAAAATGTAACATAAAAAACCTAGTATATTCATAATACTTGTGTCGTCATACAATAATGGAATAAATATAATGTAGGGGTGGATAAGGATTATAAAGGAAATGAGTTTGAGAGAAGATGTTACCTCTTAATCGGGTAACTCCTTTTGGATTGTGCCCATAGGATTCTTTGATATGATTTATCCCAAATGAGTGTATTCAAGGTAGAATCAAGGGATTTCTGGAGGATACATGGAAATATATTGGATAAACCTAAGAGGTTCTAGATTTTTTATGAATTGGTAGAGGTGGTGGCCTTTTATAGGGAAGGAAAAGGACTCACATGGAATTTTTGGAATCAAGTGTGCACATGTTCTCATGTAAATAAAACTCATAAAAAACCAAAAAAAATCAATATTGAAAGGTTTATAGATGAAATATGGATATAAAATTATTGTTGTACACGTGTCAATGTAATTTTTGGTCTTATATTTATGTTTTATCACCTCATTAACATATTTTTTCATGTTAACCGATGTAATTAATTTTAATCACTTCCAGTAAATGTTATTTTCAAAAACAAGTTTTACCTTATTAGAGAATATAAATTATTCAGATTCCAAATATGAATCTATTTTTTCAAAATTACAATCATAGATGTGGCAGAAATAAATTTAAAATTAATCCCTCTAATAGGATGACACTTCGTGTTTTTAAAGCAAAAACGTTGAGAAGTTTGATAAGTTTTACATCCAATTTAAATTTGAAATTAGTCTCAATGACCAAAATTGGATTAATTGGTAAAGTATTATCTAACTAAACTATTAAACTATTTCATAATATAAATTATCCTTATAAATAAAATAGATGAAAAGGTAGTGTTGAATTAAAATCACATTTTTTAAATTTTCACTAAAAGATGAAACCTTACATAAAAATACCAAAAATTTACCCAAATGTAATTTTTATTTTTTTTATTACAGAGATAACGTTTATTTTGAAATATTAAATCTATAAAATATCCAAAAATTAGGTTTAAAATTGGTTCTCCATTAAAATGTGATAAAACTGTCTTTATAAAAAATACGGTTTTATGCATAAAATTGGGTTTGTTCTTTTCTTATATAAATATAATCTATTTGATGAATATAACAAATATTTTATTTAATATATGACATAAATTTTACATTTTCTATGTAAACAATTGTAATTAATTTAGCAGCTTTGTGACTATAACAATTTTTTACTTTATATTCAATGGGTTTTCATATTGATTAATTGTTAACCTATGAATTCATCCTATATTTGTGTACCCCACATATTTTCATAATTTATTTAATAATATTCATATCTATCACCTTCCTCTATTGTTTATATCTCATTATAATAATTGTTTTGATAATATATTATTGTTATATAACATTCAGTCTTGTGTGTTACCCAAGCCATCAGCGAAGGTCAATCTTGCAAGTAATGTCTAATAACCTTATTGTTTGGTGTAATGTATGCCAATTCAGTGTTGATTATAACGTACACCATGTTGGTTCCATGTTAATGGAATGTTTTACTTAGTGAAAATCTATTTTTAGTATTCCATGAAGTTAAAAATATCAAAATATTGAACAAATTTGAAAAAAGAAACATCACAAAATCTCAGGGTTTTACAATGTGCCTAAATTTTGAATGATTATAGAGTTGAGATACATAATACTAAAGTTTATAACATTAAATTTTTAGATAGTTATGTTCTACAACTTTAGTTTGGGATTTTTTTACTCATTCTGATTATGTTGAAGGCTTGGGGAAAGATTAATATTTGGTGTAGATGAATTATAAGATAAAAGATATTTTTCATTATTGTTGAGAACCATTGAAGACTTGAGGGATCCAATATAATCATTTTTAAAATTTATGTATTAGCATAGAGTGGTTTTGAAGGGAATTAGATGTTTAAAATTCATTAATGTATCCTATAGATTAAAAAATAATCAATGTAGGTATTGAGTTAAGGATAATACATTCTCAGCCATTATAATCACTTCTCTAAACTACTGATAAAATCTGTGTCTCATACATGACATGAACATATCACGTAGTTGATACACAGATTGGGATAAATCCTTTTTAAAAAAATCTATTCCATGTGTTTATTTATAATAATTATATATATTGTTATGGATGAGATTAAGAGGTTAAAATTATTGAGAGTATGACACGTTATAGTTTTTAAATTTAATTTTAAAGGAAATTGTAAAATAGAACCATGGATTCAACCCCCTTTCTCTGTTATATTAAATTCATGGTCTCATCATATTATTAAGTGTTAATTTTCCTTAATCATTCATGTATATCATTTATGATTAATGTTTTATAAGATGATTTTTTTTTATAATAATTGGTATATTTTTTTGAAAAGTTCATGAATAAATAATGAATTATTATAAATTACACAATGAAGCAATAAATTCATCCAAAAATCAGGTGTATCTACAAGTGATATATAAGGAGGCTAAATCATTGATGTGGTGTTATTTTAATTTTCCTCAATCTTAGGTTTGATTCTCTATATTCCCTTTTTCTTCATCCTTCCATGTCACTGCAAGATACTATCATTTCATGGGATAATTGAGAATCTGCATTAAGTGTTGAATAATTAGGATCAACCCATTGATACATGATCGACAGAGAAAATTATTAGTTTCTCCAAAGGGATCTTCATTAAAAGAATGGTATTGAAGAACACATAAAAACAACTATCATCATTGAAAGGTACCCATTCTTCATTTACTATCTATACATCACTTAAGTTTTCAAATCATTATGATGTCAGTAATTTTATGTTTCTAATGTCTTATTCTATTTATAATAAGTGTAATTAAATATTTATAAACCCTTTTATGGTAAAAGAGTCTCACAATTCATCATTACTCTGAATGTCTTGTTGAAAAACAAAGAAATACGTTTATCATATTGGTATCATTTTATTATTCATTAATAATGATATAAAAGTTTCATTATGATTGTACATATGTTATTGAATATCCTAATATATGATTTGGCCACATCATACGATATATGATATCATAGGCAATGACCTCATGCAATACTTTAGTTTTTAGTGAATTTCAAAATATGATATAGGGTGTTGTAGCCGACTATAGTGATGTTTTGTGATTATAAAATACTATATCATATATTCCTTATGATATAAGAAATTCTATAATGTAAACAAACTTGAAATAAATGGGAAGTAGTGTCACATGCCTCAAGTCACAAATTACGATTTATTAGTGTATGGGGTTAATGTTACAAAGAAAAATTGCCTAAGGCAGTCTCAGTTGTATCATCAAATATGATACATCGTCCTTGAAATGATGTCACATCCATTGATTATTTATCATACAGTATCATAGATAACTACATTAGGAGATATTATGTGTTTTATTATCATTATCAATATAGGATATGGGATACATCACAAAATATGACATCTTAGAAAGATTTAAATTTTCGTACATCAATTATGAATTGAATTATATATTTTAAAAAATATTAGGTAATCAAAGAAAATGTAATTTCTGATATTTATTTAATTTATAAATTATTCATAAATCAATTAATTATAAATTTTTTATAATTAATTATTATATATTAGTAAAACATTTATTAAATAAATATTAGTAATAATGATTGTTAATATTAAATATATTTTAAAATTATATTTCATGACTCATAATTTGGATATATATGGATTATATATAAATCAAAATCAAAATCAAAATTTAAAATGTTTTTATAAATTATAAAATAATGAATAATATAAAATATTTTATATTTAATATTATAAAATTTTGATAATACTTAACTAAAATTATTCATATTAAAATCATTATTTTAGAGATTATTTAAAATATATCAAAACGAGGTATTATACTTGATATAATAAACATTTAAATAATATTAAATATGCGATATTTAGATAATGTACACTATTTAAATAATGGAATTGATATATAAAATGATTATATTTCATTTAATATCATATATTCAAGTATAATTCTATATAAAAGGTTATAAAAAGGAATAAATATTATAAATAAATATATATTTTTTATATTATTATGGTTTTTGATTGTCCATAATTCTTGGGTAAATGATAATGTTTTTATAAGTTCGTTATATATGATTTATTTATAAACATTTCATCTCACTCATAAGGTCACGACCCGTCCCCTAGGGCCCGTGTCGTAACTACCCCAAGCCCGCCTTCCACAGGCCAGGGGTTGGCGACTAGCACCAAATGCATAAATACCTATAACTGGGAAGCCATTTCCTTTATTAAACGTATACTCACACAACCAGAGAACAAGCAGAAGAAAAAACTAAGTAAAGCAGAGTAAAAAATGTGCTGGAAGTAGAAGGGGCTGGAATACAAGCCCAACAGAAAGGTATAGTTATAACTAAAAGAAAGTAAAACTGAAAAGAAAAATAGCTGGAAGATGGAAGTAGCTCCTGAATCGTCCTCCAGGTTCATACATGAAGGGTAGGTATAGGTGTCATCCTCAGCACTCCACGTCTGACTGTCTGTCCATCCGTCTCCTCCAGGTACCGACTCATGGTGAGGTACACCTCCGGGTACCGTCCAGTCCTCATACACTCTTCCTCGATCAGCGCTGTCTGTCGTATACATCCAACACAATGAGGTGCGGGCATAGCCCATGTAGGGATGAGTATAACAATACTCATTAGGGACCCCGCGACCCTCAAGGTCACACGAAATCCAACAAGGATAAACCTCGAAGAAAGATCTCAACAGATAGCCTTTATGTAGGTATTTTCCCATACATATACATAAGTTATCAAGTAACCCATCAAAATCATGAGGAAAACACAAAGGTCATTAACTCAGCTCAAACCGGGATCTTCATTATCGAAACCAAAACTGCTAGAGATATTCTCCTCTGTCGATTACAATAGCCCTGTCGTGGCTTAGAGGTGCTACTCACTAACCTTAGACTGCTGAGGTACTCCTCCGGTTGAGTACCGCGGGTCTGCTGCCAAATATCGGGCACTCCGTCCGCTGTGGGTCTGGCCGCTAAATACCAGGCGCTCCCCCTAATAGCCTACAGAGGTACTCCTCCTGTCGAGTACTGTGGGTTTTCTGCCAACTACCAGGTGCTCCGTCTTCCGTGTGTCTGCCACTAAATACAGTGCGCTCCGACCACTGGGCTAATCGAATCACTCCGAGTCGAATCAGTCATGCATTAGTCTGGTCTACAGCTACTAGGTCTTCATACTCCTTATGCTCGTCTCTAGGAGGGTCCTCTCCATGAGCTACTGGTTGATACTTCCATGTGTCACTTAATCTCATGTGGAAGTATCTGAAAGGACCGCCTCGCCATAGGGGTCTCAACGCAACATACGGCTCGTCAATCGGATGCCCGGTCTGTGAGTTATTAGCATCTCTGTTCCAAGGGCCCAGTTGGTTTCTAAGCTAAACAAACCCGAACATACTCCAACTACGTCCAAACCTCAAGTCAAGTATGACAAATGAACTGTCTCATCATAATGAATCCAACATAATTTATTTCACGTCAATTAGACGTCCGAGTCTTATGTTATAAGTGTTTTCTTACTGAGGGCCCGGTTGGATTCAAGTTCGATCCAACCCGGTCATACATCAAATGACACCGTTTAACCAAACCGGTCACACCATTGTGATCCATACTGAAAAACACACGAGATGTACTTCCCATTGGTCCAAAAAAGATAGTCGGTGAAAAAGTTTCATTTCACCACAACAAGCGCGAACAGGACCTCATGGGGCCCATGCCACGATCTCAACATAAATATACAAAATTGGTCTTCAAACATCCGTCTTAATTCAAGAGTCACAACGTCGTAGACAGTTCGTCATTCCAACACCGTATGAGAGAGATATGTCTGATACAAGATCCCGTAATAATAATAATAATAATAATAATATTTGGTGTTTTGTGGCCCCAAGCCACGAACCAGAATTTAGTATCCAAAACTATACTTGAATCGACTGTATTAATGAAAGGATTACATCTCCACTGACGGCAAGACAATCGGACGTCGCACACATGAGTAATGGCAGGTTGAAGATTTAATAATAATATTAAATCTATTATTTTTCGAGCGCTTCGGGTAACCGATCCAAAACCCCAAAAAAGACATTCAATATTTGACTCATAAATTTGGTCTCAGAGTCAGGGTCACACTACGACATACGGTTTTTGAAACCGAGGTTGCACGAGGAAGATACCGTCAAAATACGGTTTTCCAAACGAAAATAAAAATAACATTATTATATTATTATTATTTTTAATTTAATTTAATCGATTAAACTATCACACCCAAAACTTCTATGCACCACCTATATTGGCGCCTCCTCATGCGGAATGCCCCAAACCTCTATTCTTTTATCGTTTTTATCCTTATTTAATTTATTATTTTATCTCCTTCATATCTCTCTCTCCAATCTAACCTCCATTCACGTTTTTGTTCTCCCAATTAGCACCCCAATTCCTGCCTTCTTTTGCACAGCCAGAACCGCCACCACCTTCACCTGCCCATGCCACTGCGCCTCCAGCCTTCCATGTCACTGCCCCTCAACCCAGCTCCACCGTCGGATGCCGATCAACCGCACCGCTGCTGGCCACCTTGCCTAACCTGCACCAGCCGAAACCCTCGTCGGACCCGCACCACGGGATCCTTCTGCATTCCATTATGGGTTTGATTTAACTCGAAAAAAAAATATGAACACATATCCATTATTTTCGGGTTGATATCTTTGCGTATACATGTCTCGCTCAGGGAAACATTGAGATTCCAGTGCGCTTAATTATTTGGGGATGAAGAACACGCGAAGAATGCACAGACAATTAATAAGGAAAGATCATGGTCAATGTGCGGATCAATAGCCGTGTTAGTTTGGCCATTGTTTTTGAGAATCAAGAACATGTGGGATTGGAAATTAAATATTTATCATTCTTCAAGAATCTAAAATTTAGAATAAACAAGAAAAAAATTAATTCAGTTAATTTTGTATCGATCTGTGAATTAATTAATTTAATTTGTTTTCATCATAAGAAATTTAAACTGGGGTAAGGAATTCACAAAGATAAATCCTACAAATAAACCCCGAAGCTCGAGGGTATAAACCACATAAATGAGAAATAAACAATATTCCCCTACCTCACAAAGACGTCGCACGTCGTCGATCCACGGAAGATGAACATCGCGGTAGATGGCATCACGAAGAATGGATTCATGGAGAAGATAAAGGAAGACACATCTTCATTCTTTGTGGAACTGGCCTCATGGAGAAGAGGGCATCGTTCTTCATTGGAGGCGTTATTCGTCCAAGAGAAGAACACTTTCTTTATCTATATCTCCAGAGCATTCCTAGGTTTTCTCCAACACCACAGTTGCACAACTAAAATAATAGCTCTTCCTATTATTTTATTCTCACAACAATTGATTTAAGAATAAACCACTATAATTAATTAACTGGAGAGTCCCCTAAATTAATTATAATGTGTGGGAAATTTAATTGGGAGAAAGGTGGAGAGTTTAACACACTTAATAAAGAGAATGGTTGTCACAATAATTGCAAGGGAGTTTAAGGGGGGGTTTCAAGGGGGATGAAATGTTGGAGACTGTGTGGGACCCACCATACAAATATCCACACATGGGAAGTTATCTGGGGGTGGGGCCCCCCATTAACTTCCCCATGTAATATTTAACCACCATGGTGTATAAAATTGTTCTAAACAATTTTATTTATCTTTTTAACTGATCCCCAAATTTTAACTTTCAACCCGCACAAAACACAACTGCGGTAAAGGTCCCCTTAAGCAATTACCAGCACTGCAAGTTCATCGGTGCCCTTGGATTTCAATTCCATGCACGGGGTCAAAAGATAGAAAAAACCGCTCTTTCATTCACTAAACGTACCTGAGTTAAACTTCGGAAATTGATTTCGGGCACACCAGGCCTCGGAATCAAGTTCCGTCAGAAGCCACAGACTCATAAAATTCCAAAGTATTTCAGAAAAAATATTCCTTGAACTTTCATGGTCTTTAAATTACTACCACCATAGGGATTTACATCCCTATAAAGTTTCAACACACACTAGGGAAACAAAAGAGGGTAATGAGCACACATCTGAGCCTCCCGCTCCCATGTGCTCTCTGAGAGGTTCCCGTGCTGCCAGTGAAAGTGCACTAGAGGAATCAACCATCCTTGTATGACCTGCTCCTATTGATCCTCAATATCTACTGGAACCTCCATGAATGACACACCATCATCGATATCTAGATCTTCGTGGTCGATGATGTGGGATGATTCGTGCATGTATCTTCTCAGCTAAGATACGTGGAAGATGTCGTGCACCTGGTGAAATAGTGGTGGAAAGACAAAGTGTTAAGCCACCATTACTACCCAACTGACGACCAGGAAAGGTCCGTTGATCCTCAGAGATACCTTTCTGCCTCAGCCACATCTCTCTAGACCTCATCGAGGTGAGACCCGTATAAACATGTGGTCACCATCCTAAAACTCTATAGGCCTCTGTTTCCTATTTGGAGTGAAAACACAAAACTCCTTCTTGCACGAGGGTATGGTTGGCTAACTCAAGAGTGTTTAGATGCAACCTCTAATGCATGAGTTTATCCTGTGCTGCCTGGGTTACCCTTTTCTCCGACCAATGTAAAAACCCCATCCCAATGTTGTTGATAAACCACAACCTTTTTTCCTAATACATTCAATCTGTGTATGAATTGTGGTTTCCTGGTCCATAACCAAACTAACGTATTAAGGCCTTGACGCTTCCACTAAGAGGTTCCAACTAAAACTCTCGCCTCAAGGGTCAGATCACACCATCAGCATAAGAAGGATTATCAACTCTCCTCCCAAAGGTATCTCCAAACATGAGGGTAAAGTCAACGATTTTAACGGGAAAATCTAGGTCTAGGATACGATTCATGGATAGAAGGAATGAATCGTATCATTGTCTCTTTTTGTGATAGCTAGTAGTAGACACATACCATACCTCGAATCATTCCTTGAGCCCTTGGGTCACACTCCTTGACCACATGCAGCTACTCTTTTCCCCTGCCCTCCTAGCTCTACTTCCACGTCTGTTTCTCTACAGATTAATCTATCCTTAACACTTCCTCTTCTTTAAACATTTTACATACCCAAGTCTCTGAGACTTTTGCTAGTTTCCCACTTTCCCACTGCTAAAAAGCTTTTGTTGTATCCACTCATCCAAAGAATTCCCAACCACAAAGGTTCTCTCTAGCACCCTAACATAAGTAGGAATGCATTTAGGAAAGGTGCTGGTTCAGATGTCCTTAAACACACCTTTCTTGGAAGTCCAAGCCTTGATGCACTGATCGTATCGTAGTCATCGAGTACCAGGAATGATCGGTATGCCTTGATGACTACTCAGCAACCGACATGTCATCCTGCCAAAGCTGTATAGCTTTAGAAAACTCTCAATCACCTCCTCAAGCCAGTCCTTAGCCACCTGTAAGTTGGGATCACCTCATAACCTGAAGGGTATCTAATGCTGAAACACATGTTAGGCGCTAAGACTATATATTTCATCTACCTATACGGCCGGTTGTAACTGCTATCCAACAGGTAGTGATATAGCTAGCACAGTACCCGATGGTACTATCTCAGGCATCGGTCCATGTACCGAAGCCTCATAACTATGCTGACCAACCTCATGGTCACTCACTGGGAAACACTAGTGGATAAGATCTCCATCTTCTCTACTAGTGTCTAAACTAGGTGTAGAACTCTAGTAATCACCTCCAGTCAGTCCACTGCTACCTAAAAATCTTTCTCTCCTTGTAACCTCGGAGGCCTCTGCGGCTGGAACCCGTGAAACGCGCTCTGTCAGTGTGCACCGTCTGCTAGTACGGCTAGTGGCAGATGCTGCCCAACGAGTGGTGGTGCTGCAAGTACACCACCCAATTCTGCCATCATATTAAGAAGTCCCTACACTAGAGACTCATCGCTCAGTGGGCCATCATCAGGTACTCTCTTGTAACTCCATCTGACTGTCTGAGTAGAGGCATCCTGAACAGATGTGACACGGTCAAAATTCTATACGTGGTGAGCTGACCTGGTTTGAGGTGACTTAAAGAAAACTTTTGAAAACACACACACAATCAGTGTTTTCATGCACTGAGTTGGAAATCTGTAGTCACAGTCCTGGTTAATGGATACGTTGGCTGCCGCACCAAAATAGAAATCCATAAACTGAAAACCACACTCGGCACCCTTAACACTATTCCTTCACAGAAATGAAATATTAGGGTTCTATGTTATACGGTAGAACCGACTCCTCTGATAACAATTTGTCACGACCCATCCCCCGGGGCCCATATCATAACATCCCGAAGCCCTCCCTCCATAGGCTAGGGGCTGGTGACAAGCACCAAAGGCGTTAATCCCTATAACTGGGATAGCATTGCCTTTATAAAATCTAAACTCACACAACCAGAGAACAAGCCGAAGAAAAAACTAATTAAATCAATGTAACAAACGTGCTGAAAGTACAAGGGTGTGGAATAAAATCCCAATAGAAAGGTACAAATACAATTGAAAGAATTTACAACTGAAAAGACAAACAGCTGGATGATGGAAGCAGCTCCAGAATCGTCCTCCGGGTTCCTACTTGAAGGGTAGGTACAAGTGTCCTCCTCATAACTCCACGTACGTCCGTCCATCCGTATGTCTCCTCTGAGTAATGAATCATCGTGAGGTCCATCTCCGGGTACCATCTAGTCCACATACACTCTGCCTCGATCAGTGATGTACGTCATCTGAATCCAACACAACGAAGTGCGGGCATAGCCCGTGCAGGGGTGAGTATAACGATACTCAGTAGGGACCCCGAGACCCTCAAGGTATCACTAAATCCAACAAGGATAAACCATGAATAAATATCTCAATAGATAACCTTTACTTAGGTATATGCACGTACATATACCTAAGTTATCAAGTAACCCATCTCAATCATGAAGAAAACACAAAGGTCATTGACTCAGCTCAAACCAGGATTTTCATTATCAAAACCAAAACTGCTGGAGAACTCCTCCTCTATAGAGTACAGTGGCCCTATCACGACTCAGAGGCACTACTCACTAACCTTAGACTGCTGAGGTACTCCTCCTATCGAGTACCGTGGGTCTGCTGCCAAATATCGGGCGCTCCATTCAATGTGGGTCTGCCGCCAAATACAGGGCGCTCCCCCTAACAGCCTATAAAGGTACTCCTCCTATCGAGTAACATAGGTCTGCTACCAACTACTAGGCGCTCCGTCTACTATGTGTCTGCTGCCAAATATCAGACGCTTTGTCCACTGGGCTAATCGAATCACTTCGAGTCGAATCAGTCAAGGAGTCGTCAGGTCTACAGCTACTAGGTCTCCGTACTCCGTATTCTCGTATCTGGGAGGGTCATCTCCACAAGCTACTGGTCGATACATACAAGTGTCATTTAATCTCACGTGGAAGTATCTCAAAAGACCGCCTCATCATAGGGGTCTCAACGCAATAGACGGCGCGTCAATCGGACGCCCGGTCTATGAGTTATTAGCATCTTCATTCCAGGGGCCCGTTTGGTTTCTAAGCTAAACAAACCTGAGCGTAATCCAACTATGTCCAAACCTCAAGTATAGTATTCCAAAATAACCATATCATCATAAGGAATCCAACGTAATTGACGACACATCAATCGGACGTCCGGTCCTTATGTTATTAATGTTTTATTACTGAGGGTCCACTTGGATTCAGGTTCGATCCAACATGGTCGTACTTCAAATGAAACTAGTTAACCAAACTGGTCACACCATTGTGATCCATACTGAAAAACACACGAGATGGACTACCCATTGGTCCAAAATAGATATCCGGTGAAAAAGTTTCATTTCACCACAACACTCGTGAACCGGGCCTCGTGGGGCCCGCGCCTGACCTCGACTTAAATATCCAAAATTGATTTTGAAACATCTGTATTAATTCTAGGGTTTCAACATCGTAGATTGTTTGTCATTCCGAAATCTTCTGAGAGAGATATGTCTGATATAAGATCCCGTAATAATAATAATAATAATATTATTATTCGGTGTTTCATCGCCCCGAACCACAAACCAGAATTTAGTATCCAACGTTAGACTTGAATCGACCATATTAATGACAGGATTACATCGCCACTAACTTCAATCCAATCGAACGTCGCACGCATGAGTTATGGTGGGTAGAAGATTTAATAATAATATTAAATATATTATTTTTCTAGCGCTTTGGGTACCTGATGCAAAAACCCGAAAAAGACATTCAATATTGGACTCATAAATTCCGTCTCAGAGTGAGGGTCACACTGCCGCTAATGGTTCATGAAATCAAGGACACATGAGGAAGATACCATCAAAATACGACATTCTCAATGAAAATAATAATAACATTATTATATTATTATTATTTTTAATTTAATTTAATCCATTAACTTATCACAGCCAAAACATCCATGCACCACCTATATTAACGCCTCCTCATGTGGCACACCCCAAACCTCCATTCCGTTATCATTATTATTATTATTTGCTTCATTATTTTATCACCTTCAAATCCCTCTCTCCAATCTAATCTCCTTTCACGATTTTGTTTTCCCAATTAGTTCCCCAACTACAGCCTTCTTCTGCACGGCCAGAACTGCCACCACCTTTGGCTTCCCATGCCTCTGCGCCTCCAGCCTTCCATGTCGCTTCCTTTCAGCCCAACTGCACTGTCGGATTCCGATCACCTGTACCGCTACCAACCACCTTGCCTAACCTGCACCAGCCAAAACCCTCGTCATACCCGCTCCACGGGATCCTTATGCATGAAATTCTGGGTTTGATTTAACTCGAAAAAAAGATATGAACGTATATCCATGATCCTCGGGGAGAGATATTCACCTCCGTATATCGCACTAAAGGAAACATTGAGTTTCCAGCACGCTTAATTATTTGGGGATAAAGAACACATGAAGAATGCGCGGAAAATGAATTAGGAAAGATCATGGTCAAAGTACGGATCGATAGCTATGTTAGTTTGGCCATCGTTTTTGAGAATCACGAAAATGGGGGATTGGAAATTAAATATTTATCATGCTTTGAGAATCTCAAATTCAGGATAAACAAGAAGAAAATTAATTCAATCAATTTTATGTGGATCCACAAATTAATTTATTTAATTTGTGTTCATCATAAGAAATTTTAACCGGGGTAAGGAATTAACAAAGATAAACCCTACAAATAAACGATCAAGCATGAGGGTATAAACCACATAAATGAGAAATATGCAATATTTTTCTACCTTGCAAATACATCACACGTCATCGATACGTGGAAGACGAACGTCGCGGTAGATGGCGTCGCAGAGAACGACATTGTGGAGAAGAGTAAGGAAGGCAAATCGTCATTCTATGTGGAACCGACGTCGCAGAGAAGAAGGCATCCTTCTTCGTTGGAGGCGTTCTTCGTCAAAGATAAGAACACTTTCTTTATCTATATCTCTAGTGCCTTCCCAGGTTTTCTCCAACACCACAATTGCCCAACTAAGATAATAGCTCATCCTATTATTTTGTTCTCACAACAATTGAATTAATAATCAAACACTATAATTAATTAATTGGATAATCCCCTTGATTAATTATAATGTGTTGGAAATTTAATTGGGAGGAAGGTGGAGAGTTTAACACACTTAATAAAGAGAATGGTTGTCAAAATAAATGCAAGGGAGTTTAAGGTGGGGTTTCAAGGGAGATGAAAGTTTAGGGATCGTGTGGGACCCACCTTACAAATATCCACACATGGGAAGTTATGCGGGGGTGGGCCCCACAATTAACTTCCCCATATAGGATTTAACCACCATGGTGTATAAAATTGTTCTAAACAGTTTTATTTATCTTTTTAACTGATCCCCAAATTTTAACTTTCAACCCACATAAAACGCAACTGTGGTAAAGGTCCCCATAAGCAATTACTGGCGTTGTGAGTTCATCGGTGCCCTCATATTTCAATTCTGTGCACTGGTTCAAAAGATAGAAAACCCCACTCTTTTTTTCTCTGAACGTACCCATGTTAAACTTCAGAAATTGATTTCGGGCACACCGGGCCTCACAATGATGTGCCTTCAGAAGCCAGAGACTCATAAAATTCCAAAGTATTTATGAAAAAATATTCTATGAAATTTCTGTGTCTATAAATTACTACCACCTTAGGTATTTACATCCCTGTAAAGTGTCAACACACACTAGGGAAACAAAAGAGGGTACTGAGCACACATCTGAGACTCCCACTCCCATGTGATCTCCTAGAGGCTCCCGTGCTGCTAGCGAAAGTGCACTAGAGGAATTGACCGTCCTTGTAGGACTCACTCCTATCGATCCTCATTCGCTACTAGAATCTCTGTGAATGTCACCTCGTCATTGATATCTAGCTCTCCGTGGTCGATGATGTGGGATGATTTGTGCACGTATCTTCTCAACATAGATACGTGGAAGACGTCGTGCACCCGATGCAACAGTGGTGGAAAGACCAAGAGGTAATCCACCTCACCTACCCTGATGAGGACCTGGAATGGTCTGTTGAACCTTAGAGATAACTTTCTGCATCGACCACATCTCCATAGACCTCATCGAGGTGAGACTCGTATAAAGACGTGGTCGCTATCCTCGAACTCTAGAGGCCTCTATTTCCTGTTTGGAAATGAAAACTCAAAAAACATATTGCCATTAGGGTAAGGTTGGCCGAATCAAGAGTAATCGGCCGCACCCTCCTATGCATGAGTTTATCTTGTGCTACATGGGTTTCCCTTTTCACCGACCAAGGGAAAAACCACATCCCAATGTTGTAGATAAACCACAACCTTTTTTACTAATATAGTCAATCTGTGTATGAACTATGGTTTCCCAGTCTACACCCAAAATAACGTTGTAAGGCCTTGATGCTGCCACCATGAGGTTCCAACCGAAACACTTTCCTCAAGGGTTAGATCACACTGTCGGCGTACACGTGATTATCTATTCTCCTCCCAAAGTTATCTCCGGACGTGATGGTCAAGTCAACAGTTTTAACCTGAAACTCCAGGTCTGGGACAAGATTCGTGGAAGGAAGGAATGATTCGTATCAATGTCTACAGTTATGAAATCTAGTAGTAGACACAAACCATACCTAGAATCATTCCTAGAGCCCTTGTGTCACACTCCTTGACCGCATGTAGCTACTCTCTTCCTCTGCCCTCCTAGATCTACTTCCATGTTTACTGCTCTACAGATTCATCTATCCTTAACACTTCCTATTCATTAAAAATTTTACACTCCCAAGTCTCTGAGACTTGTGCCAGTTTCCTGCTTTCCCACTGCTAACACTCTTTTGCTGTATCCACTCAGCCAAAGAATTCTCAACCACAAAGGTTCTCTCTAGCACCATAACTTATGTAGGAATGCATTGGGGAAATGTGATGCCTCAAATGTCCCTAAAAACACCCTACTTAGAAGTAAGAGCCCTGAAGCATTGATCGTATCATAGTCATCGAGTACCAGGAACGATCGGTATTCCTCGATGACTAATCAGCTACCGAAATGTCATTCTGCCAAAGCTGTATAGCTCTAGAAAACTCTCAGCCACCTCCTCATGCCAGTCCATAGCTTCCTGTAAGTCGGGCTTGCCTTAGAACCTGAGGGGAATCTGATGCTGAAACACGTGTAAGGTTCTAAGCCTAAATATGTCATATACCGATACTTCCAGTTGTAACTAAAGTCAAATAGGTAGTGATATAGCTGGAACACTACCCGATGGTACTATCTCAGGCATCAGTCCACGTACCGATGCCTCATCACCATGCAGACCAACCTCATGGTCACTCACTGGGAAACACTAGTATCTAAGATCTCCATCCTCTATACTAGTGTCTAAACTAGGTGTAGAACTCTAGTAATCACCTCCAGTTAGTCCATTGCTACCTGGGAATCTGTATCGCCTCGTAAACTTGGAGGCCTCTTCTGCTGGAACTCATGCAACATGCTCTGTCAGTGTGCACCGTCCGCTATTACGGCTGGTGGCATCTGCTTCCCAATGGGTGGTGGTGTTTTAGGTACACCACCCAATTGTCCCATCATAGTAAGAGGGCCCTGCACTGGAGCCTCATCGCTCGGTGGGCCGTCATCGGGTACTCTCTCAAAACTCTAACTGACTGTTTGTGTGGAGGCATCCTAAACAGATGTGACATGGTCTAAAGTCTATAAATGGTTTGAGCTGACTTAAAGAAAAATTTTGAAAACCCACACGCAATCAGTGTTTTCGTGCACTGAGTCGGAAATCAGTAGTCAGAGTCCTAGTGTTTGGATACGTTAGCTACCGCACCAACACTGGACTCCCTAAACTGAAAACCACACTCGTTACCCTTAACACTACAACTTCACAGAAAGGGAATATTTGGGTTCTAAGTTCTACGGTAGAACTGACTCCTCTGATACCAATTTTTAAAGACCCATCCCCTGGGGCCCATGTACTTTCCAATGTATTGTATTGTTGTATAAATGTTCTGGCTGTTTTCATAGAAGTAGATACATGTTGCATCATTGTCTATTTAACTATTGGTTCTCTTTTATTGCAGTTCCTCATTTTAGTTATGTATTTTTTACTTCTTCTGCTATTGTTGTATGTTTGTTCTTTTATTCCACTATGCTACACTTTGAAAAATGAGGGCATAGTTTCCCTACTATCAGACTTGGGCCCTCGTTTCTAGTCGATAGCCTCTGGTGTTTGGGGAAATGCGCTTGAGGTCATGTGACCAACTAGGTTTGGGGCACCAGTGGAGTGGCACCCAGATCCGGGACGTTCCAAAGTGGTATTAGAGGGGTTCATTTCATTGACATACTATTTGGAGCCTTTGTCAGGGATATGACAGAAATAGTAGTTGGTAATAAGCTGTTCTTGGGAGTAGCTAACCCGTATACAGGGAAAAGCCAACCTACATTGTTATTATAATTATTACTGGTTTTTCAATTTTACGATTGATTTGATTTTCACCGTTGTGTGATGCAATTGTGATTGTGTTCTTTATATGTTATCTATTGGATCTAATTAGATGCAACCTGATGATATGAGGGTATTCCATCTCATGCATCATTTTGTAACATGCTATAAATCACATTCCATGCATAGTTCCATGCCATGTAGGAGAATTATAAATTTCATGTTGTTGTGATAGTTATTGTTCTATAAAATCATGCTATTGTGATAGCTGCTTTGATAAATACCTGCTATGTGATATCGTATTTTTGTGTGATCTTGTTGATAGGATGGATGCCAAAATTTGGTTTTTGGGGAGTATAGTCCCTAACTGACCGGAATTTGGTGTATCATTGACTTTTATACTTATGTATAACATGTATAAGATGTCAAACTTTGATTTACGGGGAGTATGGGCCCTCACGAATTGGAATGTGGAACATATGTGTTGTTTTTCAGTAATTTATGGGTTCCGGAGTAGTATCTGAGGCTTACTGTCTGAAAAACCCAGGATACACACCATGCAGTTCTATGGAAACACGCCATGTGTTCTTCTTTTCAGGAAGAAATGATAACTTTTTAAGTACACGCCGTGTACCCTCAGTACAGGTCGTGTACCCTCAGTACACGTCGTGCAGTCTCTTCCCGTGTCATAGACTATGTGGGCGGGGACACGTGGTAGGGAAAGGATTGGAAAAAACATGCCGTGTACCAGATGTACACGCCGTGTAGTGTTGACCCATAGTCATCCCGTGTAACAATCAACACAGACGGAGGAGACCTTGAGACATACACGCTATGTCCACCATGGAACATGCCGTGTAGTATGACCTGGGGACCCGGTCGTGTAGCTAAAAAACATGGGTCTGTGTTACCTATTCTTGAAAATGCCATGTACCTGAGGGACACACCGTGTAGTCCTTACCAGGGGGAGAGTATGTGGGCTTAGCCGTGTTGCTATGGAAACGGGGTGGTGTACACACCGTTTACGGGTGTAACACGCCGTGTGGTGTCTGCCGAGTAGTTGGCCGGGTCACGAACGACACATGCAGTTGGAAATTAAACCATACATGTTGTGTAGATTCCATACACGCCGTGTAGTCTTTTAAAAAGAGATCTGTGTGGCTTAGTCATGTAAAAGGACTCGGGCGGGGAAGGAAGATTCAAGTATACACCGTGTAGACCGAGGACACGATGTGTGTTTGGGGTGTTACACGACCAGTTTTAGCTGGAGTACACGCCCATGTGAATGGTTGTGAGAATACACCATGTAGTATTTATACACATCATGTAGTCAAGTTCTATAAATTTTAAAAACTTTCCTTCTCCGTCTCCTTTTTTTCGGTCTTTGATAATCTTGATCGAAGGTGTCTGTTTGACCTTGTAGATTCATGTCGCCAAGACAACCACGCATTGTTCGCCAAGAGAGAAGAAACGGTTATACTCTAGAGATGGTAGGCCATGGGCTACCAGTAGATCCTCCAGCAGATCTAGATGCCGTGCCAGCCATTATACTAGACACAGGAGCGGATGCACAGTTCTATGAAGGCTTCATGCAATTCATCCAGACCTTTCCTGGAGCACCACCGGCTACCACATCTATAGTTGAGATGGCACATATCTTCTAGCAGCAGCATCTTCCTACATTTTCAAAGGATGGTGGACCATAGGATGTGGAGTCTTGGCTAGATTCATTGCAGACTATTTTCAAGCATCTTGAGATGCCTCGAGGGTGGAGGGTCGTGATCGTGACTTATATGCTCTGTGATGCTACCAAGAGGTTGTGGGATGTTAACACACAGTTAGAGCATCACAGAGACATGGAATGAGAAAACTTTCAAACATATTTTTATGAATTCTTCTTCCCAGAGATGCTGAGGGCAGATAGAGCTCGAGAGTTCATGAATCTATAGTAGGGCGCTATGTTGGTGATGGATTATTCTTCTTGTTTCACCGAGCATCATCCTTTTGCACCCGTTCTGGGGGGTGATGAGACGTTGAGGTCTAGACACTTTTTTGGATGGTCTTTGATAAGACATCCGTGCACTGGTGAATGTTTTCAGGTTTCCTACTGTACATGATATTGTGAACCAGGCACTAATTACCGAGTGAAATTTTCTGGAAGCTAGTGGTATGGGATATGGTGGTTTGACACCAATTTCTGGTACTATTTATACTGGTAAGAGGAAGAGACAGATGGACTTATCTCATGGTGGCATTACTAACCAGAAGAACGTTTCAGGTGGCCAGTTGATGTGCTACTAGTGTGGTATGGAGGGGCACAAGAGACCACAGTGTCCATGTCACCCAGTCAAATTCCACGCTTGCGGAAAGATGGGTCCTCTCTAGCGTTATTGTAGGGCGTTTCCACATGTGGCTAGTGAGAGGGGTTATGTGCAGACTCCGTGTGCGGGAGAAGGACCAGCAGCTTCTTACCTGTCAGGAAACTGGAATACATCAGGGCGTGCATGCAGAGATGGTGGTCATGGATGTGGTAGCCAGACACCAGGGTCTTAGAGGCAGCAGGGTGGGATAGCTCAGGGTAGACCGGCTGCGTCGTAGGGCCACAACACTGGGTAGGAATATGCAGTGCAACAGACCCAGCATAAGAAGGATCACATACCTTTTACTATTAGAGGTATAATTCTGGTATCATCTATCTTAACTTCAGTACTTTTCGATATGTGTTCTACACATAGCTTTGTATCTATGCCTGTTGTGGAAAGCCTTGGGCTCTGTGTTTCTCCTTATTTTGGTGTTATGATTCTAGAAACTCCGTTGGGGACTAGAACCACTGGTGTGCATCAGTGTAAGTAGTTCCCCCTTGAGGTTGGTTGGTGTCACTTTTTTTGGGACCTCTATGTCTTGGAGATGATGAACTATGACGTCATTCGCAGGATGGAATGGTTGGTTCCCATTCGAGCCATTGAAGACTGTTATCGTCGCATGGTGTGTTTCACATCACCAGATGGTGGAGAGTTTCTATACAAAGGTGAGTGGGATGTTCAGGCGAGTCAAGCTGGACCAGAGCATCGTGGGTGAGGTGGAGTCACAGCCCAAATTGGGATCTGGATGATCATGGGACTTGTCAGAAGGACATCCCTCCAGTGGGCGATCGTTTCATGGATGTCTTCCCAGATGAATTTTTAGGTATACCTCTAGAGCGTGAGGTGGATTTCTCTATTGTGATTATACTAGGAGTGGAACTAGTATCCTTTACTCCTTATAGTATGGTTACACCTGAGTTACAGGAGTTTAAGAGATAGTTAGAGGAGTTACAGTCAAAGGGTTTTATCTGACCCAGTACATCTCCTTCGGGTTCACAGGACCTTTTTGCGAAGAAGTCGAATGGTACCCTTAGACTCTGTGTGGATTATCGGAAGTTGACCTAGTTGAGAGTCAAGAACCGATATCCTTTACCAAGGATTGATGACCTTTTTTATCAACTTCGAGGTGCATGAGTGTTCTCAAAGATTGAATTGAGATCCAGATATCATCATTTGTGTGTTAGACCATCTGATATACCTCTCACAACCTTCAGAAGTAGGTATTGTCTATATGAGTACTTGTTTATGCCGTTCGGACTCATAAACACACCAACAGTTTTCAGGGATCTGATGAATCGTGTGGTCCATCCTTATCAGGATTGTTTTGTGGTAGTATTCGTGGATGAAATATTGGTGTACTCTCACACTTGACATGACCATGCCACCCATCTTGAGATCGTGCTGAGTATTGTGAGAGAGAATCAGCTCTATGGTAAGCTCTCAAAGTGCCACTTTTGGATGGACCAGATTCACTTCCGGGGTCATATCATCTCAGAGGTAGGTGTTGTAGTAGACACAAAGAAGGTGAGAGCAGTAGTTTCCTGTGAAAAACCTAAGAATTTTTTTGAGATACAGAGTTTCTTTGGGAAGGCTGGTTACTAAAATAATTTTATACAGGACTTCTCCCACTTAGCAGCTCCATTTACAGGTTTGACTAAGAAGGGTGTGAAGTTTGTTTGGTCAGAAACTTGCGAGACAGCCTTCCAGGAGCTGAAGGGATGGTTGACATCAACACCAATCTTGATACTTCCAAAACAAGGAAAGATCTATACAGTTTATTGTGATTCATCAGGTATTATACTGGGAGCTGTGTTGATGCAGGGCGATCGAGTTGTTGCGTACAGGTCTTGGCAGTTGAGGCCACATGAGAGGAATTACCTGACGCATGATCTCGAGTTAGCTACAGTTGTTCATGCGTTACGCTATTAGAGACATTATCTCTTGGGAATGTATTTTGTGGTCTTCACTGACCACAAAAATCTCAAGTATATCTTTAATCAGCGTGAATTGAATCTGAGGTAGCGAAGGTGGGTCGAATACCTTCAGTACTTCAATTTTGAGCTTGCCTATACACCTAGTGAGGGTAATGCAGTTGCTGATGCACTGAGCAGGAAGACTCAGACACAGGTGTTTCATGAGGCCAGTGGTGAGTGGCATCTTATGGCTTTGTTCTCTAAGATGCATTTGGAGGTGCATGACAGTCAGGGGAAAACCTATCTTTCATCTTTAGCTTTGACTTCTACCCTACTAGATAGAGTGAGAATGAGACAGCTATCTAGTTCAGAAGGCCTAGTTCTACAAGATTCAATGGCAAGTGAGGACACTCCTCCTGGATGGATGATAGGTGATGATGAGGTACTGCGTTTCCATAGACGAGTGTGGGTTCTATGGGATATACACGAGGATTTCATGCGGTTGTTTCATGTTTCAGCTTGGGCAGTTAATCCTGGAGTTACCAAGATGTACCGTGACTTGAGATGTCAATACTGGTGGTCGGGTATGAAGAGAGAAGTAGCTGGTTTTGTTACAAGATGTTCCACCTGTCAGTAGGTGAAAGCGGAGCATCAGACGACATCCAGACTGTTACAGCAGTTACCCATTCCAGAGTGGAAATGGGATGATGTCGCGATGGATTTCGTGACTGGGTTGTTGAGGTCACCTCGAGGAAATGATGTTGTGTGGGTTGTTGTGGATTGAATAGAGAAGGTAGCTCACCTTTTGCTGATCAAGGAGAAATTCGGTGTAGAAGAGCTTGGAAAGATGTATATTCGAGAGGTTGTACATCATCATACGATTCCTCGTTATATCATTTCAGATAGGGAAGCCCATTTAACATCTCGTTTCTGGAAAAGTTTTCAGAGGGCACTGGGTACACAGGTGCATCTGAGCACAGCTTACCACCCTTAGACCGATGGTCAGTCAGAGTGTATGATACATGTGCTGGAGGACATGTTGCGTGCATGCGTCCTAGAATTTGGGGGCTCTTGGGAGAATCATATACCCCTTGTTGTGTTTTCCTATAAAAATAGTTTTCAGGAAACTATTGAGATGGAACCTTATGAGGCTTTATATGGTAGGCCATGCTGATCACCTTTGTGCTGGGTGGATGTAGGTGAGGCAGCTTAATTGGGACCTCGTCTCATGTAGGAGACATCTGAGAAGGTCTAGTTGATTTAGAAGTGGATGGATACTGCACAGTCTCATAAAAAATCTTATGATGATCGCCACAGATGACCCTAAGAGTTTGTGATCGGGGATTAGGTTTTCTTGCATGTTTCACCAAGGTTAGGACACAGGCGGATCCAATGACATGTTAAACATTCACTGAGGTATTTGGGGCCATTTGAGATTCTGGGGAGAGTCAGGCCATTTTCCAATCGGTTGCAGATACCACAGAGGTTTCACGCCATGCACGACGTCTTCCATGTATCTCAGTTGCGCCGCAATCATTCAGACCCATCTCACGTCTTTCGGCCAAAGGAGGTTGAGCTTCAGATAGATGCATCCTTTGAGGAGCATCCGATTCGTATCGTGGATAGGAGCACAAATGTTCTCCAAGGTCGGTCAGTTCCTGTCGTACGGGTGCTACGACAACATGGCCGAGTACCGAATGAAACCTAGGAGCGGGAGACCGACGTACATGCTCAGTGGCCAGAGTTGTTCTGAGCTTTATCATCACCACCCTTGGAAGGGAAATTTGGGGATGAATTGCTTTAAGGGGGGGGGGGAGTTTTTAAGAACCAAGTTCTTATTATTGAAGTATGAGTTTCTTCTTTTATCTTTTCCTTAAGTCTTTTTAGAAAATAAGTAAAATTGGAGGAAATAAAAATTTTATGACTACACGACATGTATTTTCCACACGCAGTGTATTTTGGCTGTGGGGAATTAGTACACAGGGCGTGCATGCCAGTCAATGATGATCGGTGTAAAAACAGACTACCAGCCATGTAGTGGGTATTTACACGTCGTGTAGTCAGTTGGCAGGAAAACAGTAAGGTAGTGGGAGTTGAGTGATAGTACACTCCGTGTAATCATGAATACACGCCGTGTACTCATGTCGACAGATGAACAATGCCGTGGTGGAAAGAAGCTGCCGAAGTAATAGTTAAAAAAAATGAAAAGTACACGTCATGTACCCAGTAGTACACACTGTATAGTATATTTTTTTTGGCTTAAAATGGGCATTAGACTTTTCTGTTCACATAGGGATCTTAGAACCGGAGGAGATTTTGAGAGAGATGGTCGGAGCTTGGAGGACCACTTGACCACACACCAGGAGCCCGTTTTCTACACCGTCGATCTCCTTGGAACCGTACGGGTGAGTTATCCCCTCTCCTTGAGCCATTATTACCAAATTATTTCCTACGTGAAAGTTATATACATTATAACGATAATTATTTTACCTAAAATCTATGTCGTTCTTGGACGATTTGAGGAGCGTTGTTCATGTATACCGATCCAGGGTGATCGAGGTAGGTGGTCTAGTGTTTAAATTCCAACTGTTGTGTGTTTTTGTATACGAATGTGCAGCGAACCTATGTTGAGGTGTTGTGTGGATGAGGCCTTGGGTGTTTCCAATACCTAGAATTGCATAGTTAATTTAATGAAATTGTAAAACTGCCATCTGGGATTGCTTCTTGGATCCAGGACCACCCCTGGGGTGCGTTCCTCTATTAATCCGTTTGGCCAGGTTACCCAAGGGTATACCGTAAATTTTTAGCATGTCTCAAATTACCTTGAGAGGAATTGTATATAAATTGCTTGTTTATATGTTTGGCATGGCCCGATTACTTTTTTTGCCTGATGGCAATGTTGTGATTAGCTTGTGGGTAGTGCTCTGTTCTTCCTGAGGGAAACTTCATTCGTGCCTGTGGGAAGTAGATTTTGTGCCTGTGGGAAACACCTCGTACACTTGAGGGCATTATTCGATATACCTGTGGGCAGATTCCTGTGGGTTTGGATTCTCTTTACCTGAGGGTAAGGGTTTACATGCCTGAGGACACTGACTGTTTACTTAGAAATACACTGTGGTGATTTCCTAATATTGAATAATTAAATGAATATTAAAAATGGAAATATAACCGGTACATTTAGTTACTTTGAGTAATAATTAGGTTATTACGTTTACTACTGCACACTGCTATTGCATATTTACACTAAGAGTTGGGCACAAACCATTGGTGGGTGCCTACTGGAATTCATTTTTCACCCCATGTTTGGGTTATGTCGTCAGCCCAAATAGACTATATTTATGCAGGTATGAATACGAGAAAGGGACCTTATACAGGTACATGAGTGTTGCTACGGTGTAGGGGAGTATGGGACTGAGCTCAGGCTCGCGATGCTGCTAAGTTCTGTTGCACTATTTTACTTTTTTTACTGTACCTGTACTTTCCAGTGTATTGTATTGTTGTATAACATTTTCTGGCTACATTCTTAGAATAAGAGACATGTTGAATCATTATCTATATAACTTATGGTTATCTTTTACTGCAGTTGCTCATTTCAGTTATGTATATTTTACTTTTTCCGCTTTTGTTATATGTTTGTTCTTGTATTCTGCAGTGCTGAACTTTGTCAAATGAGGGCATATGTTCTCCACTATCAGACCTGGGCCCTCACTGCTAGTCGACAGCCCCTTGCGTTTGGGGAAATGCAGTTGAGGTCATGTGACCAACCGGGTTCGGGGCATCCGTGGAGTGGCACCCGGATCCAGGACATTACAATAATATTTAATGTAATGGTTGGTTATAGTTTATATATATATATATATATATTATCATATAATTATGATGAAATATAAATATCTCTTGAGTAATGTTTCTCAGGTAGAGGGACTTTTGGTCAGACTACTCACTAGGTCAGTGGCATATATATTGGCATGAAAAGCAAGGGTTGGATATCTATCCCTACAAAATTAATCTTGCTGGAATAGTTTGATTTCACATGTTTCTAATCCTTTACATGAAATGAATTCATCTAACATATACATGAAATTAATTTTGGTATATGTTAATATAGTCTGATTTTAATTTGCGTTAGATAAATATCATATGGGTAGTGAAAGAGTTAGAAATTGATATAGTTTGAACATATTGATTTTATGGAAGGAATTTAATACTAAACTAAATATTAAAATAATTCATATATAAATAGGAATATATGAAATAAAAACGGAGATTAAATCATATATAAAAATACTATTTTTTATATTCCTTCCAAATTGAACACTTTTCAATACCACAATCATCCAACTAAATAAGTTTAACAAAATAATGGATCCAATGTATTATATTTTTTATGTAAAGAATGTAATGAGGTGAAAAAATAGTCAGGTGCCTCATTTTTTGATGTTTTATTTGGGTTACACTTATCTGGAAAACCATAGTATTTAGGATACCATAGTAATAATATTGAGTGTATCCATATGATAGATTGGGAAATTATTTGTTTTATCAACTATACAAGAGTCATATGTGATATGGTTGGAATAATGGGCAACCTAAATAGATAATTGGGGAGATTAATTCCCAATAAGACTCATTTCTTAGTTAAATATAGATCATTTTCTACAACTCTATCTCAATAAATTTTAAAGGGCTCATTATTATGGTGGGAGAATATTTAATAAAATTATATATTAAATAAATCTAAAACATGATACTCATCATACAAATGTTTCTATTGTAGATAAATAATACCATCATTATAAAACTGGACATTGAGATCAATCATAGAGAAAAGATAAGATTAATGTAAGAAATTTATTAAACAGGTTTACACAATATGTTTCATTATTATGTATGAAAATATCTACGTTAAATCAATAATTTCATGAGTAACATAATATCAAATTTGATAAATTATTTAATCAATATTCTTATAATATCATTGAATGATTCAACTAAGGTTTAAATGGAATTATATTCAATAAAATGAAAGTAACATTATTCTCCACTCATATAATCAATATGATTGAGTGTGAAAGTGACATTTTAAGAATGAAAATATCCTTTAAGGATTTTCATGGTTATGGGTTTAATTACGCTGACATCATTTTAAATGACCTCACAAAGTGAATGAGTTCAAGAAATTATTATAATATTTACTCAATGTGTTGAGAATAGAGGAAATGGGAATGTGTTATTTTGATTATTATGTTATATTGACAGTACAAATGTGCAGGGTTTTAATCAAGAAAACATTATTGGATTTTTATAAAATATAATATTGTTTATTAAAATGTGGAGTTATAATGAATTTATATTAATGTTCTATACATGATGGGATTTTCTGTGTTACAAAAAAGTGATTTTAAAACTCCATTAATTGTAAATGTTATATATTGTTGTACAAAAATAAATTCATTTTTTATCTGTATATCATACCAATTCTAAGTTTTATAAGTTTTTTAAATATAAATGATTTCAAAACCATGGTTATAATTGATGGATCTTGTATTTTTCTCCCACGTTGTAGAAACTACTTGAATTATGAATGTTTAGAATGAAAAGAAATACTTCAATCATAGAGGGATATAGGATGTTTATTTTAATCTTATTTCTCTTAAATTACAAGATATTTTTTAAACTAAGATTTTTTATAAATAATATGAGGTGAAAAAATTAAATATACAAGGGTTGTGATTCATTAGATACTATAATATTTCTGAAAATAATGTAAGGATAAATGATTTTATCTAGGAAAATGATTTTATCCTATATATTTGTTAGAATATGGTGAATTGTTATTCCACCAACCATCAGTTGAATATTTAAAATTATATGATATTATTTTCAGAATGATTATAAAAAATATATAATAACATATAAGTTAGGTATAATAGTTATTTCTTAATTAAATATTTTTACTAATGAATATAAGATTTATTTTCTACAAATGTGATTATTTGCCTTAGGATGATATTCCAAAGAGACTGTAATGTTTAAGAGGCTAGTGATATTATATTTGGATTTAGTAAAGCTCATATAACATAAATATAAGATAATTTGATATAGAATATAATGTGAATGTCACTGAATTTCCAAAAATGTTTGAGGGTAAGTTGGAAAAAAATAAGGTACCAAGTTACCTTAGATACTGAAAGGATTCAAGGATAAGGTTTGTTGGAAGTGATTTTAATAATGAGGGTGATGATGAAATTATAATTGTTCTATATAGACAACATATGTTATTATCATCATAATATTATATATAATGAAGAAATAGATATTTAAAACATTCCCAATTAGTTTAACATTATGAATATGATTCCCAATTCTCAACATTATTAAAAAAATCACTACAAATGTTACTCACTAAAGGGGTTCAGTGAATGAGTTTTATTATATTGTCACATATAAATGTGGTAGTAATTACATAGAGATGTAATGAGTTTTCCAAAACCAAAAATGTTTTAAAAAATTAGGCCTCTATATAAGTCGGTCATATGTGATATGATCATAAAATCATTTAGTTATTTTTTTTAATATTATAAAAGAATATTTGTAATTTATAATTTATCATTTTAAAAAAATTGATGTTATAATCTTATCATTATTTCACAATGGTTGCATATATTATGTAAAGTGAAATTATAATGACCTCTAAATGTATAACATTGAGTTCACCCCAGAAAATGTATGTGAGTGAGTATTATAGGTTGTGATGAAATGATATTATTTTCATGACATCAATTTCATTAAAAGATATAAAATATTAACATGAAGCATAAAAGAGGATTTGTGTGTTTTAAAACCCTTGAAATATTCCACAAGGAGTCTCATGAAGGATGTTTTCTGTATTATAGGGGTGTATGATTCATATTTTTATTTATTATACATAAGGATGGTGATATATATAGAAAGAAAACCTTCATAATTTGATACCTTTATTAAAAATCCTAAAGGATTAATTAATCAGGGTGAATTTTTTATTTTTTTTATCCTTTCAGTGGTTGGAGGTCAAAAATGATTTTGGTTTTTCTCTCATATGATGAGTATGACATCAAGGGGATTAATTAGGATAGAATTAAGGGGTGTAAATTCATAAATATAAAAGATATGAGATATTCTCATACATTGGGTGAGGGTATGTGATGTGATCATCTATATTATAAATGACATGTGATGTATTCATTGAACAGTTCTGACTATACTCAGACAATAGAGAACATATGAGAAGATATATGGGAATGAAATACATAGTTTTATTGAGCTAACTAATATATTTTTAGAATAAATCACCTGAAAATTCATTCTCATATATGATATATTTTGTGGAAATAATTATATATATTCATGGGTTTGATAGAGATCATGTCATATTTCTTGTAACTTAAGTACTACAAATTATTTTCTAAAGGCCCCTATCTTCTTAAATTTATGGATTCATAAATTGATATTTGTTTTAAATGTTATAAAGGCTCATGGAATAATACATTTTGGTTGAAAAAAAATTATTCAGTTTTCTAAAATAATGATATCAACTCTAAATGTATTTTAGAGTTTATCTAAAAGTGGTTCTGGATGGATATCCACAAGGTATTTCATATGATGTGATAAATAGTGAATATGAAGATAGATGACCAAAAGTGTTTCCAAATATTTTTGAAAGGATTCTGGGATATGGTTTCATGATTTTTTTATATGATAAAATATGTAGTGAAATAGAAAAATATTTATAAGGCTTTGAAGTGAACGGGGGATTCAAAAAGATATTCCCTTAAAGCCTTATAGATATATTTTTCACGTAGTTTTATTGAATGGTGTGATAAGTGTATATTTAAGGCATGGTATAAGATATAATTCTACCTCCTCATCCCATAATAGTGTATGATAGGGTATATTATAAGGTACTATTTTGTAATAAATTGTATTTTATGATTTATATAAATCTCTTATTACCGGGGGAGGTATTCAAAGGTCAATTATTAGGAATATGCGAGAATCATATCTGAGCATTAGATGATTCATGTTTTATAATCATATGATTATAATCAACACACAGATACACCATGGAGGGAGTACATATCAACCCAAACCATTCTTATATGGTAATCACATCATTTTTAGGATAAATGACATCACAATAATACATTCCCAAATCAATATGTTTATTTTTATGGGATCAAATGTTCATAAAACACGATTTTATATAAAATTTATGACAATATTAAAATCCTTATTAATTATAATACTAAATGCTTTCATATTATCTTTAATACAAGTATTAACCAAAGAAAGAAATCAATTAAAGGAAAGGAAAGTCGGAAAAATGAAGGGATAATAGGGAAGGAATATGTGACATGAGACATTATAATATATAGGTGAGCATAATAATTATTTTTATGTTATATTCATAGCATAATCACCATAAAAAAGATGGAATCATTGGAAATGGATGTGGAATGTGTCATATGAATAATAATAAAAATAATAAACCATTATAACATTGTGTAAAATTCTAACCCATTCAATGTGAAATAATCTATCATCCTTTTCATTCATAACATAAGTGTACACAACGCATCACAAAAAATGTAAAAAAAGATAGAAATGTGTTCAAAAAATCATATATAATGATGTGATATATATCACATTAACTAATGAATTAGAGTGATATATAATTCCAATACCACTCATCACATTATAAAATTATAATAATCATGAATTCATTTTATAAAGGAAACATATAATATTCATAAAATAAAATAAACCCTTGAGGAAAGAATTTGTTTAATAATGACATAATATGAATTATGTCAATGAATAGTATTCTATGTTCCTAAAATAAAAGAGAAAAAAAATAGAAAATTAAATTGTGGAATATATTATCATTAGTTAATTATTTAATAAGTAACAACATAAGAAGAACAATTGAGAGTTTTAAAAAATAAATGATTTTTCAAATCATTAAACATGACTAATAATTAATCTCTTTATAATAAGGTTATTGATTTCTATAGGAAAAGTGAACGTTTTAATAAGTAACTGACATTTATAATGGATATAAATAATCCATGCTGATAATAGAGTTAAATATGCGACAAAACCAAAAGGAAATAGTTACGTTTGAGGGTCTACTTACATTAGGTCCCATTTTGTTTCATCACATTTTTAATCCTATATAGTAAAATCAATTTTATTAGAACAATAATTAAAATATTTATTACATTGTATTATTTTTATATTGATCACTCATAGCCATTTAAATGTATTTAACTGTTTTCATTTGTTAATGATGAAATGTTTTGATGACATGTTTTCTTTTGAATTATCCCATTTTTATTTTTGTTTCATCATTTGATTAAATGTAATTTTTCATTTTTTAAAATTACATCACAAATTAAAAAAATTAATTAAAAAATATTTACTAAAATAATTTATAATCTACACAATCGTTACATTTAAAATTTTATATGTAATGTATTGAAAACAACCTCATAGGTTGAAAAAATAACCAATTAACTGGACATGAAAAAAAGATATAGATAGAGAGAATAAATACATTAAATGAATTTCAATATTTATATCAAATAATTTTAAAGTTAAAATATTATATAAATACTAATTAAATAGTTTACAAAGGTATAACAATAAAATTCATTTGGGGAGAATAAATAAGATTATATAAAATAAATGTAAAAAGTAGATTATGGGGTTACCTATTCATTAAAGATTTTTCCTTTCTTTTGGAATTATATCCACAAGGTCCTTGGATTTGATGACACCAAAACATATTTATATATACTATGATCCTTAGTAGAAGGAAATTGTGTATATCATGGTTGAAATCATGTGATTTTACAAGGAGACGTAGAGGGGATATTCATAATTTAAGGTAGGTGTATTTTTTAGTTAAAATGTTTAATGAACTATCATTTCTAATGTAAAACATTATATACTGATATTTTTTACATTATGAATTATATTTGATTTAAATTAGCTTTATTTTTAATTTTTAACCCCACTAACAAAAATTTATTAGTTTATACAAATAAAAAAAATTGATAAAAGAACTTAAGGAATAATTTTTATTTTAGACTATAAAAATTACTCTTTTGGTTATGAATTTGAATTTATTATTTTAGATATTTTATTTTTCCTAGAAAATATGTTTTGTGAAAATCCACAAATTATATATTTTAGTAGGTAATTAATAAATAATGAGTGGTCTAATTAAATTATATTTTTTACACAAAAGATGTATTTTTACTATTCTCGAAAAAAATATTTTTTTATTAAAATAAAAATACTACACACTTAAAGAATTTCAATGTATCAAATCCCAAAAATTAATTTATTTTTAAAAAATAATTTTATATATAATAAAATTTTATTATTTAATATAAATTTATTGTTTTTCAAAACATGTCATTTTTTTAAAAAAATCACTTATTCTTTCATTTTGAGTTTTCTAATTTTAATTACATTATATTATTTATATTAACTTACATTTTTTCTATTAAATATTATTTACATATTGTTTTACTATTATAATGGTAATGTTACTATTCGAACTATAATGTTACTTTTCCAAATGATCATTTTACTATTTCTAAAGGTCAAGTTACAATTTTTAAGGTACTATACACTATTATAATGACCATATTTTTTTATAATTCATTTAAATTATTATTATATAATTTTTTCATTATTATATTAATTTTAAATTATGTTTATACAATCTAAATTTTTTAAATATTGATTTTATTACATTTAGTATCTTTTTACAGTGTTTTTGTAAGAATCCCATAGTGGAATGGTGTTGGTGTTGGATTTATTATCATCCCATGGGAATTATTGGTGACAGATTTATTTCCAACAAAATTTTAAGAAGATATGCATTGATTCTTGAATGTTTTTGAATGTTTTGATATTCCAAAAAGAATGTTTATTGATGTTTTACAAGTTATTATTGATTTGTGTATATTTTGGAATTTAAGCTAAATATGGTTCGAAAAATATTCTAGAAGATGAGAATGATAGTTCCAAAGAAGAATCCTAGAAGCGGTTTAGATAAAAACATGACGTAAGAATAGTTATCATGTAGTTAATGAATTTAACTATGAAATTTAAAAGAAATGGAGTTTCTCATACGTGAAATTTATTTTGTAAGAGGAATTATTGACTAATTAATAGATATGATTTTCAATGATAAATAATATCTTTTATGATACCAAAATATCGTAAAGGTAAAAAATTCATATTGATGTATTGTCTCATTGAGCTGAATATGTAAGATATTATCATAGATCACAGATTTATGGAAACTATTGACCATAACTATATTGGAATGTAATTTGGATGATAAAAATACATTTGATAATATATAATTATCTAAATGTAAACAAAGCTATGTTGGAATACATAATGTCATACTACTATATAAAAATCTTAAATTACCATATGTATGGTTTTTATTCATATTATAAAAGTGTATTCTTGAATAGACTGGTTCTAAATATGGATAAGTCCAAATATATCATCTGTGTGATTAGTATGTTTTATGAATATTATGTAATGTGTTTCACTTGAATAAAAATTGGAAATTTATTGGGATAGAAATAGTGATATTTAAGGGTAATTATCAATCCTAAAATATGATAGATAATCTTGAAGGCCACAAAATTATTATATATATCATATCATAGAATATTATTAGTGGTTCAAAAAGTCATAAATATTTTCACATCATGGGAAGGATGTGTACACAGTGAAAACCACACATAATAACTGTTCCTTTTATATTGGGATAAATTCATGCTAATATGAATATTATCATTGGCTCTCTTCTTTTTGTGAAGGATAGAATCTTTAGTTAAGTGGGGAGAGCCCTTAAAAAATAGGAATAAGATGGAACCTGGGATGATTCATTTACCTATATAAATTCTCCCAAAATTCTTTCACTCATGAAAAATTCCTCCAATACACACTCAGGCTATTTCATGTGACCAATCTTTCTTTAAAAAATACAGTTCATGAAATTACTTGTATATTAATGCCCCACAAATTTAGCATTAAGGTGCCTTTGTTCTAAGTTTTTTCACCCTGTTATTTGTGAAAACCATATTTATAACATAACCCTATGCCTCTTAATCTAATTTTTTTTAAATATCCCTCTCTGGTCCCTATTTTTAAGATTATAGAAAAGGGACACACATAAGAAGAGGAAGAGACATGACATATTCCTACACTCATGCCATCCCTCATCCCTTTAGGTGTATTCTATGTCTAAACCTAAAGAACTCTGTAACTAGTGTAATCCAAACATTATCTACATGAATAGTAATCACCACTCTGTTACTATACTAGGAGGCCACACATCCTAGCTACTCTAGGAAACTATAATAGGGTGATACACTCCCTAAGAGTCTCAAGGATCAAACACCACAGTTCCACTTTCCCAAGAAACCTTTTACATATCCCACTAGGGAAACACTTAACCCTACCCTCACGTAAGGGTGAAACTTCCCCCTAATATCTAATTAGTGTGAAACTTTTCCCTACCATCATAATAGGGATACAATTCATCCAACACCCATCTAGGGAAACATTTCTACCTTCCCTCATGTTAGGGAAAAACTCCACCCATCATCTTTCTAGGACAACACTACACCCTATATTCATGCTTGAGAAAAAAATCATTGTACAATCTATAATAGAGAATCAAATTTTTCCAGACCAGGGAAAGGAAAAAATTCATTCAGTTCCCCCATCAGGGGAAAAATTTATAGAGTTCCTACACTTGGGAACCATTCTCACCATAGTATCATATCATGGATTCTTACCCCTTCAGGTTTCATCCACAACCACTATATATAAAATATGGGTCTATTCACATCATTGTAAACCCCATTGATCATGTATTCCTTATATAATGGTCCTTTAACTATTGTCCATCCTAAGCGGTAGGGACCCCAGAGATGTTATGATCATGTATTTCGTATATAATAAGGGTTGATATCATGAGGACGATGCTGAATCCTCCCCTATATTAGGCTACTCATATTGGCTTCCTAAGTGTTGATTTAACCAATTTAGTACACTAAATAATCCATTAATTATTCGGACTCCTCATTAGGTATAATTTTCATAAATGATCAAAATAAGGATTTTGGGCCTCCTTATTAGTGCAGGACTGAAAACCTACATTTACATTAGTCAAAATTTAAACAAAGAATCACTGGGAAACATAATCATAATCCCCACACATGTCCTTCATTCTTTAGAGAAAGACATGTTCCACCTCCTATGTGTATTCCTTAAATTATCCTTCACCAAGACATATTAACAATGTACCTCTTCTAAATAGGTTATATTCCCTATGAGACAACCACTACTATGCCTCGTCCTCCTAGTAGTCCAAGTCACATGACATTAAACTTCATTGTATGTTCAAGTCACATGACTATACATTGTGAAATATGAATACATAGTACATAATTCTTATTAAGATGGATATAGAGGATGCCTCTAAAGGATTAAAATATAATATCAAAAACCATATCCTCACTATAAAATATTCCCAAAAATATGTAAGAAACCATATCCTCACTAAGCCAAATCTACTATGAAACCTATATCTTCACTAGGCCAAATCCCATATGAATCCCTTATACTCAAATTTCCATATTCCTAATTAATCTAATTCTAACTAGGAAATATTATCCATGAAAAACCATAGAGGTACACTTATGTTTATCTCCCATAAAAAACATTTTTAGGAACCTTTTAACTCATTTTCAAATCATGGCATCTTTAAATAGCTCAAAATAGCTTCTAAACCCATGAACGATAAACTTATATTCCTTTTTTATGGATTTAAAACCTTTAAAAAATAATATTGGTCCTTTTAACATGACATCAAATGTTATAACATGTACCATTATGTAGAATTGAACCATGCGATATTTTATTAGATTCATTAGGATATGTAGGAGGTCCTTCTAATTAATCATAATTCTAACTTCATAACACAAAGAACCTCTATAGAGGGTGATAAATTACAAAGTTTCTAGTTATGTGTCCTTAAAACATAAAATCACTAACCAATAAGAAAAATAGGGAGAACCTTTAAAATATATTAAGGTTCACATCAATACATGGTTTTGATCGATAAATGGCATGGTGAAAACCAGTCCCATGGGTGTGTTGGGGAGGGTTATTAAGGACGTATGAAATCATTAAGATAGTCTGAGATTAAGAAAAAACCCACCAAAAGTGTTTTGGGATCCTCACCTGCCATCCACTTGACCAATGTGAAACCTAAGAAGAGTTAGTAGATTAAAAGTGAATACCTACCTTTTGAAAGTAGGTATACACTAATATAAAATAAAAATTGGTACATTAAATATAAAAAATTTTATGTTGGAACTAGTATGAATCCATTAATTGAGAAAGGAATTGATAGAACATGATTTCTAATTTGATTTTACATTAATGTATTTTTTTTGTTTGTGGGTTTTAATCCATTCATGGAATTGAAGAACCCATTCAAAAATCCATTCAATACAAATGGAAACATCATATAATGTACTAGAAATAATTTTATTCTCTATCTAGATGCATGGTTCATCTGTAATAAAATCAATTATACCACAACCTAGAAAGAAATTTTCCTCCAATTAACACCTGTAATACCGAGTAAAGAATTCATGGATTTGCGAAAATATCGAGATAATTTTATCCCAACACTAGTGGTTAGTAATTAATTCACATAAATGACGAAGTATTATAGGTCATCCAATCAATTACGAGCCATTGAAAAGTAGGTGGCCTAATTTTCCACCTCCAACCACTTCTGGAACCTCTCTCTATAGCACAGTAATGTCTTCCTCACTTACCTTATAGTGGAAGAGAAGGAGGTTAACTACAATATCAAAATATCCTAGGACCCACATAATCGGGATCCTACCAATTTACTCCTTATCTAATTTTTTATCCCCCATATTCTAAATATTAAACTGAGGTGAATTCTTAATTTATTTCATCTCTACTAATCTAGAACGGGGAACCCATGAAGACATCTCACCATGTGCAAAAAAATCAATTCTATATAGAATATCCCACATTAATATTCCCTCTATTTAAGTCCATCGACATATCCTAATGGCGAGCACAGAGAAATCACATGTTCTTTATCTCCCCCACTAATCTCATTGACATATTCTTGAAGAAATATCCAACAATTTGTTATGTATTTTTGGTTCCACTTAGTATGTTTGTTGGCTTATCGCATTGAAATCCTAGGAACATATTCATATGAATTTTCCAATTGATATGTCTTTCAACCATATCATAGAGTGATATATGGAGTAGGCCCATAACCATGTTTTCCCATAATGGTGCTATTGATATATTCTTTAATCAGTATAGTAACATGGTCATATTCCAACTCATAAGAGAGCTCATAAGTACGACCATATGCCTTCTCCATTTAGGAGGATCAAAGACTTATCTTGATGAGGAATGAAGACTAAGGGAGAGTTTATATCCCTATTAATATAAAAGTTTGTGGATATATCTTGATAGTCACTCTATTTTATCTCATATACATTCAACCACTATGTTAGTTCCTCAACATATCTTGGAAATAACTCTAGAGAATATTCATATCATTTTCCTCTAGATATGGTTTATAGAATATAGTAGAAACAAAAAATTGTTTTCGCTCATATTTATTCCCATATGTATGAATCCCACCAATATATCATAGTACTACCCATTGAGGAGTAGGCCCATATTCTTTTCCTCACCTAGGAAGGATATCGACATACTATGTCAATGACTTAAGACTACATGTGGTATCATGTCCCTATTACTTCTAATATTCATATTTCATTCCATCATATTCCAATATCTATTGAAGAAAGTCATTAATATATTTTGATGATGGGTAGTGGTCACCTAAGAGGGTGTCTATGCATACAAGTTTTTTCCCACACAACATGAATCCAATCATGATGAATGTTATGAACCCAGTCACCATTCCTCATGGATATACAAGGTCTCATCATTGGAATCATAAAATATAAGAGTGGGAACCTACCCTTTTGAAAATTGATATTATTGAGGCCCTCTAACCTATCTCAATACTTTTTCAATAATCTTCCAACTCTTTCATGGTAGAAGTTGTTAGACATGGATACATAGTTACTCCCCATAATAAAATGATTGGATGTTTCATAGGTCCTCCATAGAAAACCCTTTAGGAATTTCTTCCCTATAGAAAAATAAGGTTCTTATATGGAGGTCCCACCCATAATATAGGCTAAACATTTATTCCCTATGATATGATGGTCATACATCAAGGATATCTTCATTGAGATAACCTACCAGGGATTAGTAACCTAAATGGTATCACCATATAATCCAATTCAATAACTATAGTGGTCCTCCCCCAGATATATGTTACATAGGTCATCCCTACATAGAAACATAAATATTCAACAGTGGTCCTCCTAATACCTAGAAATTAAAGGATGAAGATGGAGGTTTTATCCATTTATCAACCAATGAAGATACTCCTAATAGTATAGTTTCCTCAAAACACTATGTTCATTATCATGTTCGGATTACTCCATGGATTCCATCATACTAAGAACCACATGATAAGTCAAAGTTTACCACAAATAGTACAAAAAAATTAATTAAATGTGTTATACCCTTATCAATAGTTTTTTTGAGGTGAATATTATCATCTATCCATTCCTCTAACTTTTCAAAATTTTACACAGGTTAGATGATTCCACAAGACCTCGCTATCCTAGATAATGTAGAAATAAAATCACTACAACAGTCAAATCAGGGAGAGGAATCCCTCTATGATGTTGTAGAAAATTAAATGGTTATATATTAGGAGCTAGCTAGTGGAAATTCATCAATTATATTCAATCCCCTGTCCACTCCATTTTATGAAATTCTTAGATATGTTAAAAGATGAAACCATACCTTACCAATCTTACATCACGTGGAAAACTCTCCTCCATCTCAAGAAAAAATATCTATCTTACAAGGATTGAACCAACCACATCATAGAGATAACTAATATTTCAAATTAACTTGAATTAGACACTATTTATATAGCTCAAAACCCAAAATCAAAGAATCAATATAAGGATCTAAATCTTTCATGATTCAATATTTTAATTATGCTTCACTAAGGAATTGTTGATGCCCCATATCACATGTGAATATATGGGTGTGATAAATATAGAGCTCTGTATGTCACCATACGTACTTAAATGTAAGGTTAATTTGATAATATAACATGAAATTTCATCACCATAGGATAGGTCATGGGAACATTTTCAATATAATCCAATCAGTCTTTTTAGTTGAATCATACCATTCATAAGGCCAAATGTAATACCATGATTTCATTAGACCAAATATGATAGCTATTTTAATATATTTTAATGGAAATTATAGATCACAAAATCCAATAGTTTAGTATTTTTTGGAAACTAGATACCTACATGAATATTAAATGAAATTGAGGACTGAAGATACATCATATAAAAACATGAATAATTTATATGTTTTCTTTGAAAAAACCATGTATAACATGCAGAATTCCTCTTGGGTTTCTAGGGAAATAGAAAATAATATAATATTAAGATCCAAAATCTTAAATTATTTATGGGCCATTTATCCCTTGCAGCTAGCTAGTGGTACCCACAAGCTAACTAGTGTGGTATAACGACATTTTTTAGAAGGGTAAAAGGGTAATTTTAACCCTTCCAAACCATCACCTTTTTACTTCAATTTTTTCTTTATTTTGTGTAGAAACTATTTCCATGGAGAAACCCTTTAATTCAATAGAGGATCTCCGTCATCTAACCTTGGATTGTTCTTTCATACATCACATTCGAAGACTTGTGGTAAGGCTATCTCTCTACTACCTTGCAATATCATTGTTTTTTCAACATAAATCATTTTTTCATATTATTTTACATTAAACCCCTATTTTTACGGCTTTTGGATATTCATTTTCTCTAATTCAATCTAAAATATGAGGCTAACATCAAATTAGAAGTATATCAAGATCACTAGTTTGGTGGTCTACATGATTTCCCCTAAAATTCATTCCATTATTAAAATGTATCATCATCCAACATGATGGTATTTTCAATATTTTAACATAGAATTTATATTCATTGAAAGTTTCACTTAATGCCTCCTCGTGATGTACTATAAGACTCACAACACCATTGGTTGTTGACATCCTAAACTAAAGACACCCCATTGTGTGTTTTGGTCATAACACCCATGAAAACCGTAACATCTTTTCCCTTCCTCATTGGCTTGAGTCGGCAGTGAGATACTACTAGGCCTTAGGTGAGGTTCCCAATGTTCCAAAGGCTAGAAATAAATGTCTAAGGCTTTAAGAACAAATGGATAACAATTTTTACCTTAAGATAAAATAAACCAACCAAAAAATTCATAATAAAACAAACTACATGATGCATGTCAACAAGGATTAACAACTCAACAATACCACATGACCAATATAATCAAGCCAGAACAATCAGAAATCAGAATACCTAGCATAATACTAAATAGTAAAACCCTAATATTCTATGACAAAGCTCCAATTCTACACACCATTGTTTATGGTCCAAGCCCCACAAAACCAGTGATGCATCACAATGAGCTGCTAGCAAAATTATATGCTTTTCCCTTACCTGTATCCAAAAATACCAAATCTTCAAAATAAAAAAAGTGCCACATTAGGGGGTGAGTACATATACTCAGTATGTTTCCCCCAAATGACTTCCCTACACATGCCACTAGGATAGAACTATTAGCACATTTATAAAAAACAGTTTATAAAAAACATAAAATAGTGTAACAATTATCAATAATCCAAATGCACCCTTACCAAGCCCATATAACCAAAACCCTACAATACAATGTAAATCCAAAAAACCATGCCATAAATATTTTCCATTGTATTTTAGCACAATAATTCAAACCATGAATGACCACACACAAACAAAGCATAACTATTGAGTTTCACATACCCAAACCGGTGAACATCCCGGGTAGACCTTCTAATCCGAACCCATTTACTTATTTTCCAATCTAGTGTTACATACTTACCACTTATATTTGATGGTTTCTATCAATTCCACTATAAATACCATTTTTATAGTGTTACTCCATGTCCAATCCTTATCATTCGAAAACAACCTCAAATTTTCAATCCAATAAACAATTTTATTGCATATCATGGTTACAAAAATACTCAAATAAATAATTCATACCCAAAAAATACCTTAGGGAATTATTCATGCCATGATAAATTTCAATAAAGAATCTTATTTTTATAGAAAAAAATTTTCACAAACAATTATTATTAAATAATCCTCACCACTAATTTTGAAATCAACATTTTAAAATCTAACAATAATGAACATTTCACCGTAATAACCAAGTTTCCCCAAAATCCATAAAACACCACTAAATGAACTTCCAATAATACTCAAACATCATAATAGCCATTTATTTCTAGAAAACCCAATTTATTAAATAAAACATTCTAGTTCTAGAAAAGTGGGGTCGGGATAGAATGCACCTACCATAGGGTTCTAGTGAAATCTACCAACACCAAACAACACAACAAATCCTAGTGAAAAACTCCATGAAACTACCTATGAAATTATTTAAATCATTAAAAAGCCCAATATCACCACATTAAGAAACAAAAACCCTATATCTACATGATATTGGTTTATATCTAGAAAAAATGGAGGGACGGAGAATTAGATCTTAGGAAAACTAAGAAAGAACCAGGAGAGGAGACTTTCTAGGGGAGAATCACTTTCACAGCACATTGAAACCCAATCAAATAACATCAAAAATTAGTGTGAGAGACCCCCAAACCCATATGAACCAAAACTATCAACTTAGGATCAAGTGGGAGGAACCATGGATGGTTTATGGTAAATCTCGAGTGAGCCTGAATTTGAAAACACTATTTTTTCCATGCCTCGTCAGCTAACATGGTTAGGAAAATTATGTGATAAGCATACACATGATACTTCCTCAATAAGGATCACTCATTTACTCCTATCATGGTTAGAAAATACATGAACAAACCTTGTGAAACTCAATATCCCATATGTTTCATGGTTTCTTGGAGAACCTACAAAGTTTCCCCTAACTGTGCTCAAACCATGAACCCTTTAAAAAAAATCCAAAAATTTCAAAAACCTTTTACTAACTCTCCCAAACACTACCAATCTCCACCCAACCACTTTAATGTCATCAAATGATATAAAAATGGGTTATATATTTCAAACTTAGGGTGATAAATTCTACACACCATTGGACTTTCTATCATTGGAAATTAGAGAACCACCACTTTGCTGAAAGAGCTCAGGACATTGCTCAGACATTTATTTCTCCCATTCCCAAGACTCCTTCTGAATCTGACCATGTTTCCACAAAACCGAAAGTAGAACATTTTTTACCACAAAAGCATTCTATTTCCTATCAAAAAATCATACTATCTCATGCACCAATGAAGCATCCAACTCTATCTCTACTTTATCCCATCGAATGACATGGTAAATACTTGGCTGATACTTCTTTAATTAAGAAACATGAACCTCATAATGTAAGAACCCAGTTCTTCTTTTGAGGTAAGTATCATTCCTTTTTAGTTTATACTTAAGAAAATGGGAGGAAAGAGGTCAGGGGATAGATTGCAGGCCTGTTACATGATGTGACTGTGGCCTACACGCTGTGTACTATTATGTACATGACATGTATGGAGGGATAGATACCATGTAGTCCCATTACATGGAAAAGTAATGGTATTGGAGGAAATTTTATAGACACAGAGTGTAGTTTCAATTAAATTTCATTCACTTCTATTTTTTTTTTTAAATTAGGTAAAAAAATCATTTTTGGAGGAAGGATAGAATCAATCCATTTCGACGAGCGGTGTGACCATGAAAAAGATGAACAAGAATTCTTCTATCATTTTTTTCCAGTCGAAACCCAATTTGAACACGATAAAATCTATTGAAACCCTCTCAGCGAGTTCTATATTTTTCTTGAGCCTTTATTTATAATTTCCTTTCATGACTTAGGTATCGAGGGTGGAGCATTTTTACTCATTTTTTCATTTATTCGATTTAGGTTGAATTGAAAATTGACACTGGATGAGGAGAGTGAGATACACATGTGATAGGTGGTCTTATGTCATTCTCTCAATGTCGAGTCATTTATATGTTACTTAGTGACATTCACCCAGGCTCAGGGTGTATCCTTGAATGGAAATTGACCCCTGTTGTTGCCTAATGATGATTAGGTCATGGATTAAATAAATTTAAACATTTTTGATCTTGTTTTGTTTGATTAAATTCCACAATGTGGGTGTGTTTCCCTCAGATGTCCATTTTTTAGCTATTTGGACTATGATTTCAATGGGAATTCCATTTTTTCCCTTTTTAGGGTTGTATAAATTAAATTGGTTAATTGAAAGTTTCATATACGAGATTACAATTTCTTAAGCCTTGTGATAGATTAATTCATGTGTTTTCTTGTTATATATAAACTACCCATAAGATTATATTTTTTTATGACTTTTAATTTTTATATTACATGTTAGGCTCGGGATATAGATTACTGATGTGAGATTATAGTTATTATTCATAGTAATGGTTATATTGCTTTATAGGCTTGTGACATGATTTTTGCTTACCTGAGTTGTTAATTTTTTAACCATGTTATAGTGTAATTTACATTGGTTGTTTCTTGTATGATGATGTGCTGATATACTGGGCTCATCCCTGATTGAAACATGCTAAAATGCTTATATACTAGGTTTTGACCCTGACACATGCTGAAATTATGATATACATGGCTCTTATCTGATTGAATCATGATGAAATGATTATATACTGAGTATTACCCTAACACATGCTGAAATGATGATATACCGGCTCATCCACATTTAAAATATGTTGACATGATTATACATCAGGCTTGTTCTTGATACATATTTAAATGAAATTACTTATGATGTGTCTTCCAATCCAAAGCACAAGCTTGGATTTGATCTTAACTTATTTCTGTTTAGATAGCCTATTGAGGCATCTATTGTGCCTACTTTATACAGAGGATATATGGGCTTATGACAGATCCTGAGACTTATATAATTCAATTCAATTGAATTAATTAGAAAGCATTAGAATAATTTATAAGAATGAAAGTGCATATAGGATTGTTTACTTTTGAGTACTTTCTAGTAATTGCTTTCACTATTTTACACTATTGCTGCATACACTCACTCATAAACTGACATGGATCTTTGATGGTTACCTACAGAGATTTATTTATGACATGCTGTTTGGGTCATGTTTTTGGGACCAAATAGATAATTTTGTTGCAGGTGTCGATAAAGAAAAGTTTCCTTCTACTGGTACATGATCATTGTTATAAGAAGGAGAGCATGAGACCAATCTAAGGCTTACAATGCTTTTGGGTTTAAATTTTCATTTATATACCTTGGTATTGTACCTTGTATCCGATTTTAGTGTATTATATATTGGATTATTTCCTAGAACATGTGACATGATGCATCATCTTTTGTATGGAATGATGCCTAGTTATTTATCTTATCAGTCTTACATTGTTTATTTTAGTTGTATATTGTTTAATATTTCAGCTATTGGATTATTATTGATTAAAATGTGTTACAATATAACCATTAGGTCATATATTCTCCACTATAACACTCTAGGCCCTTGATACTTGTAACAAGACTCTAATGTTTTGGGAAAATGGGCTTGACACCATGTGGCCAATAGAGTATGGGGCACCAGTTTTGTGGAATCCTAATTCGGGAAGTTATAAATTGGTATCAGATGATTTCGTTTCTAGTTTACTTTATTGTGTGGAATAATAAAAAGAGATTGAAATGAAAGGGATTTTTCACTATGATGTTCCTAGGAATAACTACCCCACAAATAGGGTAAATCTGACTTGCCTCGAATTGATTTTTGATTTGTGGATTTTTAGCTATTACAATTGATTGGATTTCACCATTGGGTGACACACTTGTTTTTTTACTATTATTATTGATAATATTATTGTTATATTTTTTAAAAACCTAGTGATATGAGGGTATTCCATATCATTGATCATATAGGAACCTATTAGAAATCACATTCCATGCATTATTCCTATTCCATTTAGAGAGAATTATTTACTACATGCTATTGTGATAGATGATGTGCTAGAGATGCATGTTGTTGTGATAGGTACCATGATAAATATACCTTCTGTTGTTATAGGTGTATTGATACATGTTATGGTTTAAATTTTATGGACATAAATAATTGATTCCAAAGGTTTATGAGCCCCTTTGGATATGAATTTGTTGGATTATGTTTCATCCTTTTGTATAGAATTGTTTTGTAATATGTTAGTATTGGGTGAAAATATTTTTATACAAGTGGAGTATGGACCCTCATGGATCAAAATTTGGCATACCATTGGATGTTGTTTTATATAAATCAAGTGTTTTCTAAGCAATTTGGAGCTTTTATCCTGAAAAAACCAGTTTACATGGCATGAAGTTTCACCCAGCACGTCGGGAATTCTTCCTATATGGGGAAACAATATTTATTTTCATGGTTAAACACTATGTACTAGTTGTACACATCATGTAGTAAGTGACTGTGTGTCCAATTGTGTAGGAAGGAATACATTACGATGGTTTTCTCCAGTACATGGCTATGTACTTTTGGTACATATTGTGTGGGCTTGCTCAGACTAACCCCATGTGTATCTGGCTGTGTACAAGTAAATGGATAGGAAGGGGACCTTTTTTACATGCTATGTATCTGAATAACATGACATGTACCTGGGGTGTTTACACGCATAGGCCAGCGAAAGTATATGACCATGTAAGAGATTATGTGTACACACCATGTCTAGTCCCTACACGATGTGCAATACATTTTTGTTAAATTTTGGGGTTTTTTTCTCATGTTTAGTTATTTAAATCTTGAATAGGAAACCCAAATCATAAATTGAACTGGGGTGTGTGCTAGATATTGTATAGACATGCCTCCACGATGACCTCCATTGGTATTTCAGGAGAGTGGTGATGATCATATCCTAGAAGAGGTAGTCCATGGGATACTGGTGGATCCTCTAGTAGTGCCCGTTTTGGCACTATCTATTATACCGAATACAGGTGATAATGCATAGTTCCATGAAGTCTTTATGAGGTTTATTCAGTCCTTCTAGGGAGTATATCAGCCTACCACATCTATGGAAAAAATAAAGGGAGTATTCTAGCAGTAGTGTCCCTCTACATTTTAAGGGGATAATGGACCACCAGATGCAGAGTCATGGTTGGATTCCATGTATTCTATCTTCGAGCATCTTGGGACGCCTCCTTAGAGGAGGGTCATGATTGTGGCTTATATGATGCATGATTCATCCAAGAGGTGGTGAGATGTTATCACTTATACTTAGCATCATCAAAACATGGAATGAGGAGATTTTCAGATAGTCTTATATGACTACTATTTTCTCGAGACTTTGAGGGATAATAGAGCCTAAGAGTTCATGCATTTGTAGCAGGGTTCTATGTTAGTGAAGGACTTATATGGCCATTTCACTGAGCATTAGAGATTAGCACCTATTATGATGGGTGATGAGACATTGAGGGATAGGATATTTAAGGATAGTATCTGGTACGACATCCGATCATAGATGAACGTTTTCAGGTTGTATTCTATATATACCATAATGAATTAGGCATAATCTACCAGAATCTTGACGTGTGAATGAGGTTAGTTCAGCACCAAGATCTAGTTCACTCTCAATCATAAAGAAGAAGAATAGTCTAGAGTTTTTTCACCGTGACAGTAGCAGTTGGAATGAATCTTCTCGTATCTTGGTGAGGTGGTTCCAGTGTAGAAAGGTTGGCCATACTAAACCTCAGTGTCCAATGGACCCATTCATGCGCCGAGCTTGTGGATAGATTGGCCATTTACAGAGATTTTATAGGGTGTTTCCACCAACATATAGGGAGAGGGGGTCTTCACTAACTCCATGTTCAAAAGCAGGGTTTCCATATTATCACCAGTTAGAAAATTGGAATATGTTAGGCCAATCGGGCTGAGGTAGTGGTCATGGACATGGTACCCAGACCCCAAGATCTCAAAAACCATAGGGCTGGTCAGCTTAGGGTTTCCAGGCTGTATCTCAAGGCTATAATAGATTCCATACATATGAAGTGATACAAACCCAATAATAGCAGGATCCCAGACCTTCTACTATAAGAGGTACTATTATAGTCAAATTCATTTTAGCTTCTACACGTTTTGATATAGTGGCTTCACATAGTTTCATATCTGTCCCCATTGTGGAGAGCCTATGGATCTATGTTTTTTTTTACTTTTTATGATGTTAATAAACTAGATACATCATTAAGGATTAGAATAGTAGGTGTGAGACAATGCAAGGAGTTCCTCCTTGAAACTAGTCTGGGTCACTTCATTTTGGATCTCTATTTCATAGAGATGACAGGCTTTGCTGTTATACTAGGAATGGACCAGTTGGTCTTCTTTCAAGCATTTTTTGATTTCTATCATCGTAGGTGAGTTTTAAATCACGATAGGGAAGATAATTTATACACAAAGGTGAATGTGATGTCTAGGTGAGCCGAGTTGGACTCGAGCATCGTGGGTTGGGTGGGATGAAAACACAGATTTCAAGTTTATATCTATGTGACTAGGGAACATGTCAGGTGGATTTTCTTATAATGGTTGATCATTTCAGGGATGTCTTCCCAAATGAATTTTTTGGTTTACATTCGGCAAGAGAGGTAGGGTTCTCTATCAAGATAGTACCAGGAGTTTCACTGGTATCAATTCATCCTTATAGGATGGAAATGATAGTGTTTCAAGATCTAAATAGGTAACTAGAGAATTTGTAGGCTAAGTGTTTCATACAACCAAGTATATCTCCTTGGGTTTCACTGGTACATTTTATGAAAAAGGCTTATGGTACCCTCAGGTTATGAGTGGATTATCAAAAATTGAACCATTCGATAGTTATGAACAGGTATCCTCTACCACGAATAGATTATGCCTTTGATTAGCTTATAGGAGTTCAGGTATTCTCTAAGATCAATTAGAGATCTGGTTATCATCCAGTGATTTTTATATCATCCGACATACCTCACACAACCTTTCATAGTTTGTATGGTCCGTATGAGTATTTGGTTTTTCTATTAGGTCTCACAAACACACCAATAGTCTTTATGGAACTGATGAACCTAGTGTTCCATATTTATCTTGACTCAGTCATTGTGGTTGTCATGGATGATATCTTTGTATATTATCTTAATCAACATGAATGTTCCATCCATCATGAGATTGTTTTAAGCACACTGGGAGATCATTAGTTATATGCTAAGCTCACAAAGTGCCACTTCTGGATGGATTAGATTCACTTCCTGGGTGAAGTCATCTTAGAGATAGAAGTATCTGTGGACCTAGAAAAGGTCAAAGTTGTAGATGACATGGAGAAGTCAAATAATGTATTTGAGGATCAGGGTTTTCTATGGATGGATGGTTACTACATGTGTTTGACACAAGACTTATAATGCTTAACAGTGCTGATAATGTGCTTGAAAAAGAAGGGTGTGAAGTATGTATGGTCAGATTCTTGCGAGATAGCCTATCCAGATATCAAATAGATATTAACGTCGACACAAATACTAATGTTTCTAGATCTGGGATAGAGTTACACTATTTAATGTGATGCATCAGGTATCATGTTGGGAGCAATGCTTATGTAGGGGGGTCAAGATGTTGCGTATGCGTCTCGGCAGTTGAGACCACATTATAGGAACTACCCGACACACGATATCAAGTTAGCTGTGGTCGTTCATTCCATATGTTGTTAGATACATTACTTATTGGGGGTGTGTTTTGTGGTGTATAGAGACCATAAAAGTCTCCTGTACATATTTAATCAACTTGATCTTAATCTGTGGCAGCATGGGTGTGTGGAATACCTTTAGTATTTTGATTTCGAGTTTCCTGTACGCCTGAAAAAGGAAATGCAGTGTGTGATGAACTATGTTGAAGGACACATATACAGGAAGTTCAGTAGGCCAGTACTGAGTGGAAGATTTTGGCGTTGTTCTCTGAGATGGACATAGAGGTGCAAGATAGTTAGGGATAGACTTTTCTTGCATCCTTAACGGTCCCCTATACATTACTGGACAAAGTGTATATGAGACAACTATCATATTCTGAAGTCCTAGTTCTATAAGAGTGTATGTCAGGTGATGAACCTCCTTCTGGTTGGGCCATTGGTGATGATGAATTCTTATTATTATTGGGGAACGTATGGGTTTTGATAGACATGAACGAGGAGATGATATGGGTTTTTCATGCTTCAGTTTGGGCGGATCATCTTGGTGTCACCAAGATATATCAGGATTTACATCATCTGTACTAGTGGTCAGGTATGAGGAGAGATGTAGATGGTTTTGTCATGAGATGTTTTATATATCAGTAGGTGAGGGTAAAACACAAAATACTCCTAGGAATTTTATAGAAGATATCCATTCTAGAGTTCAAATGGAATTAAATTTCAATGGACTTGATGATGGGTTTATCGAGTTCTCATAGAGGTAATGATGTAGTATGGGTTGTGGTTGACAAGATAATGAAGGTTTCACATTTCATGTTGATAAAAGTAACCTTTGTGTTGATTATTTTGGGAGGTTGTACATTTGTGAGATTGTACGACTGCACTATGTACCACATTCTATCATTTCGGATAGGGACTACTAGTTTAGTTTTCATTTCTAGAAAGGGATATAGAGGTATTTGGGTACATAATTGCTTCAGAACACATTTTATAACTCAATGATAGATGGATTGTCAGAGCACATGATTCTGGTTTTGGGGGACATGCATCAGGCATGCATCCTAGATTCCGAGGTTTCTTGGGAGACACACATACCCATTTTTGATTTTTCAAACAACAATATCTTCTAGGATACTATAAATTTGGCTCCAAATAAGGCATTGTATGATATTACATGTTGATCAACCCAATGTTGGATGGAGGCAGTAAAGGAAACAATGTTGGGATATTTCCTTGTCCAGGAGACCACTGAGCAGGTTCAGTTGATTTGGAAGTAGATGGATACTGCACAATGTTATCAGAAATCATATGTCTATTATCGTATATGACCTTTGGATTTTGAGGTCTGGGATTGAGTTTTCATTCATTTCACACCAAGGTTGGGACATAAGAGGATTAGGAGATAGGGTAAGATTTCACCGAGATAGGTTGGTCTGTTTGATATTCTAGAGAGGGTCGGGTTGATTTCCTATAGAATGATGTTACATTTGATTTAAATGACTATGAATTATGTTTACCACATTTTCCCTTATGGAATTACATTTTGGACCTAATTTACACATATCAGTAGGAGGAAGTGGATTTTCAAGAAGATCCATCCTTTGAGGAGCATCCCATTCATATTATGGATCGTAGCATGAAGGTTCTCTGTGGATGGAGTGTTCCTTTGGTATAGGTTATATGGTAGCACAACTGAGTGTATGATGCAACTTTGGAGAGTGAGGGTGATGTATGATCATAGTGGTCAGATTTGTTCTCAGATAGTTCTTCATCACTCTTGAAGGTTGATTCAAGGATGAATTTCATTAAAAGTGGGAGTTTGTAAGAACTCAGTTCATCTTTTGAGGTATAGGTTATTGATTTTAAATTTATACTTATGAAAATGGGAATGAAGTGGTCAAGGGATGAACTTCATGCTTATTTCACAATGTGAATGGGGCCTACATGAAATGAACTTTTATATACATGTTGTGCATCGAGGGATACATGCCATGTAATCCCAGTACATGAACATATAATGTTCTGGCCATAAATTGTACTCAAACATAATGTTGTTTCAAGTACATGCCATGTAGTTTTATTTTTTTTGATTAAGTTGGGTAGGAACATCATTTTTTGAAGATGGAAAGAAACTACCCATTTCAACGAGCAGTGTGCCAAGGAAAAATATGAATGGGAATTATTCTCATATTTCTTTATTCAGGACATGATTCAAACACTGTAAAATCCCTTGAAACTCTCTTAATGAGTTCTAGATTCCCCTTGAGACTTTATTTATGATTTCTTCTCTAATACTAGTATTCTATGGTTGATCATTATTAATCATTTTTAGACCATCTCTGATTTAGGTCGAATTGAAAATTGACACTAGAGGAGGAGAGTCATACATACATGAGGTAGGTGGTATTGTGCCTTTACCTCAATGAAGGGTTGTTTATATGTCTCGTAGTGCCATTCTCCTTGGTTTAGGGTGTAAAATTGAATGAAAAGTGAGCCTTGATGTTTCCAAATGATGATTAGGCCATGGATTAAATTAATTTAAGCATGTTTGATCTTGTTTGGTTTGATTAATGGCCACCCTGTGGGTGCATTTCCCTTTGGATGACCATTGTTAGCTGTTTGACCTAGGATGCCTATGGGAATGCCTTTGTTTCCCTTTTCAGGGTTTTTCAAAATGAAATTGGTTAATTGAATGTTTCCCATGAGAGATGATAATTTCATTAGCCTTGTGATAGTTTAATTCATTTATTCTATTTTAATATAAAAACTACCCAAGTGAGTAATCTGTTTAAGCAATTTATATTTTATATTATATGTTAGGATTGTGGTATGGATCTCCCATGTGATATTATAATTTTAATGCTTGGTAATGGTTAGATTACTTTATAGTATTTTGACATGATTGTTTCCCACATGATTTGTAACTTTTTTAACCATGTAATATTATAATTTACATGCATTTGTTTATGTTGAAATGATGATATACATGGCTCGTTCCCGATTGAAACATGATAAAATGTCTATATATTGGGTTTTGACCATGACACATGTCGAAATATTGTTATACTGGCCTCATTCCTGATTGAAACATGTTGAAATGATTATATACTGGGTTTTACCAAGAAACTTGCTGAAATAATAATATACAGTGCTTGTCCCTATTTGAAATATGTCAAAATCCTTATACATTGGGCTTGGCCATGAGGCATATTGAAATGGAATGAATTTTGATGTGTCTGCAAAGAAAAAGAACAAGATTGGATTCGGTCTTCACTTCTTTCTACTTAGATATCCCATCGAGGAATCTATTGTGCTTACTTTATATCAGGGATAGACGGGTTTGGGTCGGATCCCCAGACATATATAATTCAATGTAGTTAAATTAATTAATGAACATGAGAAGAATGTAAAAAAATGACATTGCGTGTAGAATTTATTATTTTTGAGTAGATCATAGTTATTTCTTTCCCTATTGTATACTGCTGTTGTATATACCCACTGATTGATTGGCATAGATATTGGGAGGTTTCCTAGTAATATTTATTTCTCACACCCTATTTTGGCCATGTTTTTGGGCCTAAAAGATTATATTATTTCAAATTCTGATAAGGGAAAGTTCCCTCTTACATTTACATGATTGTTATTAGGAGAAATAGAGCATGTGACCAAGATTAGGCTTGTGATTTTTATGATTTTTGTTTTGTATTTCGGTACCTTGGTATTGTAACTTTTATCTGACTATAGTGTATCTTATTTTTTCTGCTTTCCTAGAACATGTGACATGCTAACTCATCTTTTTTATGGAATGATTCCTAGTTATTTATCTTATTAGTTGTCCATTGTTTATTTCAATTGTATGTTGTATACTATTTCTTCTATTGAATTATTATAGATTCTACTTTGTTACACTCTTCCTATAAAGAAATAGTTTCCCAAATACCACACCCAAGGACCACAGTACCAATTGAGTGACATCTAGATCAAAGATGTTACACATTATGACCCGCACTAAACAGTGGTGGAGAAACAAACCAATACGCCACCTCTCCAACCCAATAACGTACATCAAAAGGCCCAATATTCCATGGACATAACATTCACTTATTTCTAAAACGAAAATTTCCATTCTTGAGATATTTTAAAGAACATATGATCACCCACCTCGAACAAAAGTGACCGTCCATGATGGTCTACATATGATTTCTGACAACTCTGAGATGTCTCTATTGTCTTCCTAATCAACATGATCTTCTCTATAGTATTCTGGACAAGGATCCACCCAAATATAAATATCTCACCAATTTCCACCAAAAAAATTGGAGAACTACACAGATGCCCATACAATGATTCAAACGAAGCCTTGTGTATTGAGGCCTGATAACTGTTATTATACAAGAGTTACACTAATGAAAAATTATCATCCCATGAGCCACTAAAATCCATCACAAAATCCCATAACATATCTTCCAATGTTTATATCAACCTATCTAATTTCTCATCCCTATGAGTATGATACATTATTCTCATCATCAATTGAGTCCTAAGGGCTTGCTATAAGGATGTCCCAAAACGAAATGTGAATCTCAGATCTCTATATGATACAATCAAAACTGATAAACCATGCATCTTTTCCACCTCATGGATATAGATTTTGGAACGATACCCCACCATAGGAGATTCATGAATGGGAATGAAATGAGTCGAATTTTTGAGCCGATCCACGATCACCCATATGGAATCATGCTTTCTCACCGTTCTTGGGATACCAATAACAAAATCCATCACTCTATGTTCCCACATCCAAATAGGGATAGGTAAATATTTCAACATTCTTACCATATCTGATACTATAATTTGACTTTATGATAAGTCATTCATCTTGTAACAAACTCCACAACATTCCTTTTCATGCCATCCCACCAAAACTACAATTTCAACACCATACAAATTTTCTGATTTCTAGGATGGAAAACGCATCGGGAATGATGAAAATCCCTGAGAATTTATTCATAAAAATCAACTGTTACTACCATTTGATTATGAAACAACAAAACAGAATTCCCTTCAGTTCCCAACCCCGAATGGTCTCCCCACCATTGAGTTTCAACCTCATCGCCCATTACTCAAAATCAGACACCTGGACATCTTTAACCAAGCCAACCAAGTTAGGAACTAATGAAACTGGAATGAACACTAATTTATAACCATGTTCATGATAGTATAACCACATGTCAACTATGACCGATATCAACTTCCACTGATCTGATGCATGTTTCACCACCTGTGTATACAATTTCACAATTAATGCATCTACCTCGGAATTTCCCATAACCGGTGTGTATATCAAGTCAAAATCAAAAATCTGGAGATACTATATCTATCTCCTTTTCCTCATGTTCAAATCTATTTGTGATAAAATTTGATTTAGAATCTTATGATCGGTAAACACTATGAATTTATCACCAAAAATATAATGAAGCCACATTTTCAAACAAGGAACCACTACACCAACTCCAAATCATTATTTGGGTTGTTATTCTCATGAAACCTCAACATTCATGATCCTTATGAAACCACATGATCTCTTTGCTTGTGTAAAATCCCAAACCTCATCTTGATGCGTCACAATACACCACACACCCTTTCCCTAGTTCTAGAAAAAACAAGATTGGTGCTACTATAAGATGAACCACAAGATCTTCAAAAGATTACTGACACTATTAATTCCATTGATATAGAACATTGATCTGTGAAAAAGATGTCATCAGTGAGAGCATTCAAGAGAAATCACAAATAAAACACCGATAATACCCAACTAGAACAAGGAAACATCATACCTCAAACACTTTATTGAGAAATTTCCATGATATAATAGACTCTCTCTTATCAGGATCAACTGAAACACCATTCTCTTAAATAACATGGCCCAGGAAACAAACCCCTTATATGAAGAAATCAAATTTGAAAAATTTGGCATAAAAATGATGATCTCTCAAGATCCCCAACACCACTTCTAAGTGTTTCTCATGCTTTACCCTTGTCTAGGAAGAAACCAATATATCATAAGAAAATACCACCACACAATAAACCAGGTATCTCTAAAATATTAAATTCATCGATTCCATGAAAACCGCTAGTCAATTCGTCAGACCATAGGGCATAACCACATACTGATAAAGGAAATATCTAGTTCAAAAGGATGTTTTCAGAATATCTTCCTTCTACAGTAGTAATTGATGATATCCTAAGTGCAAGACAGTCTTGGGGAAAAACTATTCTCACCTCAACTGATCGAAGAAATCATCAATGCATAGAAGTGGATATAATTTATATATTATAACTTGATTATGCTTATGATAATTGACACAGATTCATAGAGTTCCATCTTACTTCTTAATAAGAAAGATGGGTGCTACCTACAGAGATGTGCTAGTCTGGATGAACACTTTGTCTTATAAATCCTCTAACTTCACATTTAATTCCCTCAAATCTGTTGTTGCAATTTGGTACGATGGATCTGAGATAAAACTGGTCCCTAGAAGGATATCAACCGTAAACTCCACTTATATTAAGGATGGAAACATTGATAATTCGTTAGGTAAGGCATTGAGAAACTAATAAAAACTACTGGAAAAAATGTTGTGATGAACTCCTTTTATTAATTACCTTGACAACACTGCCAATTGATATTAGATCATGAAAATAGTTAGTTTCAGCAAACCAATTTCACCCAATTTCTCATTATTATCCCCTTTAAAGAGATATCTGACACCATCATCCATCGTGAAACTAACCATTCATGCATAATAGGCGATGTGAGATTTATACATTTCCCTCTAATAAATACCCATGATTATATCATAAAATTCTATATCAAGCACTAAGAAATCCGTTATTTACTAAACATCATCCCCAACTATACAAAATTCTCTAGATAGGAAGGCTCGAAACTCTAATTAACCTAGAAGAGTTTAATGTTTTAAGACATAGGGTACCATTTCCATTGTTAAAACCATACAACTAATAACAAGAGAATAATGAAAATAATGTGAATAATTCATTTCAAACCACACTTTCGCCATCATAGAATTTAAAAGAACTATACCCCACACTACGGTTGGTCCCGACTGGTCATCCATAAAAACCTATTCAGTTCCAAAAAAATTGATTTCATTCCATACTCTACTCATTATTTTCCTGCTGAGGAGTCATGGAATTACTTGAATCACCATGACTAACTTTACTCGGCTGACAAACGGTATGCTACTACTCACATCTCGTCTTGGCATAGGACTCATGCGACCCCTGATGAGTGCCACAGACACACGACCACAGATCATTTTGACAATAACATGGAAGATTCCCCATATTCATTCAACTATGACATTCTTTAGGTTTTCCCGTAAAATCCCACTTTATGTGGCCCATAGAGCCACATTGAAAACATCCCAGCTTACTTGGAGGCTTTAGAGGACGACTTTCCAATACTGCCATATGATTTTGAACCACACTTCAACCGTGGAAATGAGTGTCCCTCTTTATCTAGGACCCCGCATTAGAGTTCCCACTATTCCATGTGGGTACCAACATACTACCCCCACATATATCCCCAAAGATATCAAGTTAATCCACCATTTCTCTATTGACCAATTATGTGTAATCACTTATACATAACACTACTATTTTAGAACGAATTTACTCCATCAACCCATATTCTAAAACACGTGCCTTCAGTGATGAAATACCCACCAACTCAGGTGAAATACACATTAATTTTATAAACATACCTGAATATTTTGTTACTAAGAGGTTCTATTTCTTTAAACAGACAAAATCCATTCTACGCTTAATTTTGATCATATAAAGGTAGAATTGTTTATTAAACAAATCCTCGAAACCCTCCTTTGGCGTACCTTGGTCCATCCCATCTTGGAAAACCATCTCCCACCATTGATGGGAAAAATTATTCCAACATGTATGTTTAAAGATTCAATTTAATTACTACTAGTGTTCCTAAGAATTGAAATATCCTATTAATTATATTCGACCATGATTCTACCCTTTCTAGCTATGAATCATCTGTAATGTTGGGTGCATTATTCTTTTGAAATTGAACTGCATGAGTCATATGCTTTGGTATATACACTTTATTCCAAATTTCCATAACATGGAAATCATTCACTATACAAAACCCAAGCTACTGGTTCCCCTAGGTATCATGTGCAGCCACACATTCAACTTCCTCCTATGGTTGGTCTCTAAGACGCCTACCCGTTTCCATTTTTAACAATATAGAAACAAGCATATGTACCACTCCCTTATCAAGAATATTCGTAAAATTTTCAAATGAAACTATATTGAAACTATCACAACCGGTCTTTCCACATGTTCACATTTCCCATGTTGCAATATTTTTTAAAAATCCACTATGTTATAAAAATGGACCCATTTTCAAAATACACCAACCATCCATATTCTAAATCTGCACATTTAAAAATAATTCCCAAAGTTTCCTCAAATAAAAACATTCGTATCACATGATAAATCATTTTACCCCAATGAAATATGCATATTAGTGGGAAGTCATTTCTACCATGCATGTCTTAGCCATATCATTGGCTTCACCCATGACAAAGAGATTTTCAATGCCTCTAAGTGTCTCCAAAATACTTATGTTACAATATTCTAGATAACATGATGTAAAAAAAGGGTTATCTATGTATTTTTATACAATAAATTCCATGTTCTGAAAATACTACTCTTTGCAACTGTCCCTACTCAACAAAAGGACAGAATAAATGTCATGGCCAAAACTAACAATTTTTGTTAGGACTAACAAAAAAAAATTTACTTTTATGTCAAGGACCGAAAAAGATGATATCTTTTGTAACACCCCGCCCCTTCCTCATTGGTTGGAGAAAATAGTGAGATGCTTCTAGGACTTAAGATTCATTCCCAAGGCACCAAAGGGTGGTAATAAATGTCTAGTGATTCATGAACAAATGGGTAATGATTTTTCCATCAAGAAAAAAACATCAAACCAAACAAGTCATAACGAAGAAAACTACATGATGCTTGCCAACATAGTTTCACAACTCACTAATACCAGAATTCTAATACTATCAATCCACAACAATCCACAATCAAAACACCATGTGTAATACTATACAATAAAACCCAAAGAATCTATGACATATCTCTATATCTCCACTCAAATATCCATGCTCTAAAGTCCAAAAAACCACCCAAGCATCATGATGAACTACTAGAAAAATGATATGATTTACCGTTATTGTTGTCCCAGAATACGACATCTGAAAAAGCACCAATGTGCCAAAGTAGGGGTTGAGTGAAAATACTTAGTTGGTTTTCCCCAAATGAATTCCCTTCACATGCCACTAGGATAGAACTGCTAGCACATTTATATAAAAAATATTACATAAAATATCCAGTAGTGCAACAATTATCAATAAGACAAATGCACCCTTACCAAGCCCTTTTCACTCAAACACTACAATACAAAAGAAATCCAAACAAACATTCCATAAACAATTTTCCATCGAATGTTGGAATAATGATTCATACCTTGTATAACTGCAAAAAAAAAACAAAGCATAACAACATAGTTCCATATACCCAAACTAGTGAACAACCACGGTTGAACTTCCCATCCGAGCCCATTTACAAATTTTACAATCTAGTATAAATTCCTTCCCACTTATATTTGATAGTGGCTCTTCCATCCACTACCCATCCCCTTTTTATTGTGGTACTCACTTACCACTCCGCATCATTGCAATACAACCTCATTTGTTCAAGCCAATAAATAATCATATTGCACACCATGGTCAAAAAAATACACAAAAACTATTTCATACCCAAAAAAGAATGTAATAAATCATCTATACCATGATATATTTCAATAATGAAACCCATTTTTATTGAAAACCATTTTCACAAAAAAAAATTCATCAATTAATCCAAATCACTATTTTTAAAATAAACATTTTAAACTCTAACAATAAATAACATTTCACCACAATAACCAGTATTACCCCAAAATCCATAAACCATCACAAAATGGACTTCCAACCAGCTTCGCACATTATATTCACCATTTATTTCAAGAAAAATAAATTTATTTAAATAGAAGATCTATTTATAGCAATGTTGAGTCGGGAGGGAAACTACCTACCATAAGGTTCTGATGAAATTGACCAACGCCCAATGACACCACAAATCTAGGTGAAAAAATTCTTGAAACCATTTAGATCCCTTTACCTATAATAAACAAGACCCAATATCTCCACCTTATGCAACAAAAATCCTATATCTACATTCTATGGGTGTACATTTATAAAACCAGGAGGTATGGAGAACTAGATTTATGGAAAACTAAGAAAGAACCAAGAGAGGAGAATTACCGGGAAAGAATGACCTTCACCGCACCTTGAAACCCCTTTATATCCCTTCCAAAAGAAGTGGGAGAGCCCCCAAAATCCATGAGAACTAAAAATACGGGATGTGGATTGAGTGTGAGAAATAATAGAGGGTTTAGGGAAATTCCTGAGAGTTTGTAGATTTAAAAACTCTATTTTTATTTCCGAATAGTTTAGCTTGCATGGTTAGGAAAACCATGCGCTAATAATGTGCACGATACTACCTCAACAACGATCCCATGTTTCCTCCTTGCATGGTTACACAAACCATATGCAAACTATGTGAATCCCACAATCCCTTGTTGCACGATTACCTAGAGATCCTATACTATTTCCCCTAACCATGCTCAAATTGTGCACCGTTTAAAAAGCTTCCAAACATTTCCAAAACCATTTCCAAACTCTCCCAAACTCTAAAAAAACCCACCCAACCACTTTAAACACATAAAAATACATAAAAAAGGGTAACATACAATTATCTATGGGTAATACAAATACCATACATTAAGTGTAACTAAAACACCTCTTGGGTGTGTTTGTCTTGGAATTTAGGAGGTAAAAAATCCTTATGAAACCAAACAACCCCTTAGTTTGTGTTCGGAATTTCAATTAAAATTCAGAATTATTAAGATGGACCTTAGGGTATGTACTGAGTAACATAATGTAATTATGTAAATTATGGAGTTTGGGAGATATGCTACAACCCAAATATTATAATTTTAATTTATTTTCTAGATGAATTGACTAATTAAATTGTTAAACTATGTTTGAATCTCATAGAAAATCGTGGAAAAAACATTAAATATTGTGATTTAACTTTAATAAAATCCATAACATGAAAACTTTACATGGAACATATGACTCATTACCATGGATTCAATGGTCACTTTTTATAGATCATTATCACACCATTAAATCTATAGCATGACTCAAGGAATCCTTTGATTCCTTATTTGGAATTCCTTGATTGAGCTCACAAGATGCCACTAGATTCATTGATGTAAATGAAAATCATAAAACCCTCATCATATTCACTCAATTTCAAACTCTCGTGAATTCCATTTCTAGTCATCTTGAATTCATCTAGAACCTCTAAACAACAAGTATGCTCAAGATGATCTCTACTGTATCTCTTGATAGACATGAATAAGGAATACCTTGGTTAATCTCGTTATATTTCAATCAATACCTACTACAAAATGCAAGGACAACGTTCCATGAATTAGTTAGAAATACATAATTGTAAAATTTCAAGCATTCATTCATGGATTCCACTCAAAAACCATGATCCAAAAATATCTGTTTGATCACCATAAGTTGTTTTGGAAACCAAAAATAATGATTGACATGGTTTTTCCATCGATTCAAATAGAGAAATGTGTAAGAATTCATAGACTAGTTATGTGGATTTAATGTAGATACTTATTCATGGATGCCTTGGCTATATTCCTTAGGGACACTGACTAATTAAAATGAAATATGATTAGACACATTTGGTTTATATAGACAATGGTAGATTTGGCTGGGTATCCCAATAGAAGCCTAATGTCAGGACCCAATCATAGGGGTCTTTTCCCACACCAGCAAGAACATCAAAGCTGCAGTTCTTCTGGTTAGTCCCTATAAAAGAGATGGGAGTTGCCCCGACAAAGAGGATGATGGTGCTTGTCAATATTGACACCACTGGTTGGGAGTTGGGACCACTCTCCTGATGAGTCCATGGCAGGATGAAACCAGTGAACCTCCCATGTGAAGAGCTGGACGGGTGAACCCCGCCCGCCTTGGAGGGGGCTGGGGTGCCGCACGGGTGAACTGTTGTGCTGAGACGCTTAGCCCGTGATAGTGGTATCAGTGGGAATGTGCCTCGTAGTGTTGCGGAATGCTGCCGGACGAACCTTGGTGGTGGGAGCGGAGTCTCGGGGTGTCATGTGGAGGTGACACGACACAAAAGGTCACGCTTGCAAGATGTCGGAGGCAGAGATGCCACTATGAAGGGTGGGTCTTGTGGAGGGGGTTTTCGACCCTGAGAGAGAGGGTGGACCATGGTGGTTTGTGACCCAGAGAGTGGGTGGGCCATTGATGCCAACGACAAGGAAGGAGCGTCCCCTGAGGCCATGCTTGGTAACCGGTTAGTTGGAAGCAGTCGCGGACACACAGAAGGCCACGATCCTGCATGCACGAGGGCGTGCATGGAATGATGGTGGGAGAATGTCACGACCCAATCATGGGGTCTGGTCCCACACCAGTAAAAAAATCAAAGATGCTGTTCATCTGGTTAGTCCCTATTAAAGAGATGGGAGTCGCCCCGGCAAAGAGGATGATGGTGCGTGTCAGTCTTGACACCACTAGTTGGGAGTTGGGGCCACTCTTCTGATGAGTCCATGGTAGGACGAAAACAGTGAACCTCACATGTGAAGAAGCTCAAAAAGGTTTTTCTTAAACTACTACTTTAAATTATTATATCTGTATACGTTTACATTTTATATCCATAGACATTATTTTTATTATAACTCATTGGTTGTGGCCTATTGAGTTGTACTCACACATTTTTAAGACACCACTTGCTAATCGATAATATTTCAGGGATAAAGGAATGAATGAAAATGAAAGAACTGTATTGTGGATTCTAGAATTCAATCTTAGGTTAGGAAATGGGATACCTGGGATGAAATGGGACTCCAAAACCCAAATTTACGTGATGTTTTTGGTTTAGATTAACTGAGTACCACTTGTAGGTCTATTTCCCTGATACAATTAACTTATATAATACATACTACCAGGACATCATCTATATATAGTACTCATTTTCTTCTTTATGTATGTTTAACTTATTATATATCAAGATAGTGAAGAAATAATTTACATTGTGTTTCACTCAAATATAGAGGGTATATTGTCTCGATCATACCACTATACACCCTCGCTGCTATTCAGAATCTTATGGAATATAGGGAGGCTTACACAATGTCTTATAGCCCACTAGACTAGTAACTTATTGTTGAACTGGTCCAGGGGTATCAAAAAGTGGTATTAGAGGAATGTTTCCTCTGTATTACTATTTTGTGATGGAATACATGAGACTAGGATGTATTAGAACATGTTAAAAAGATTCCAAATGGATTTTTCTAACTAACATGTAGGTAAATGATAAATTTATAAAGCAATGGATTGCTGTTCAAGAATACACGTTTTACAGTTATAATATTTTCACCTTTGTTTGATGAACATTTATATGATGTTATCATACTGTATTTCCTCTTTTTATTCAGTATGGTAAGGGAGAATTAGCTGGTGCATCATTTTAGGAACGTAGGGATTTATGTCATTCCTATAACACAATGTTTATATTTTATTACTTATATTACATGTTTCCAACATTTTAGGAATTTCTTGTTAATATTTTGATTTCTATCATTACTTGTTGAAAATAATTTGTTACAAAATATGTATGTATGAAACTAAATGGTGTTTTCTAGGAATGATTAATAATGAAATTTTATTTAACCAGTATTAATATAATGAAATCCCAAAACATTAGTTACATAAGGTGATAATTTAAACTATATGAAGTTAAATAGAGTTCTAATTATAACATATATGTTATCTACCTCTATAACTTGTTAATGGATACTCGTATAACTAAACCATTATATATTGACCTACTAAATTATAACCCCTAAAGTTAAAGTATTTTTTCTATAGTTAATTTAGATTCTAATAATAACCAAAAGAATAATTACCTCTATAACATGGGATTGAAAACTCGTATAACTGAATAATGAAGATAAATTGTTTAAACATTACCAAATAACCTAACCCAAGGAATTAATTTTTGGTGTTAGTTTAATCTCCTAATTTATATTTTTTTATAAATTTAAGGTATCTCATGTAATGAGGCTGGGATACTGTTACTTAATTCACTATATAAAGTTAAATATAATAATGAAATTTGTTCTAATATGTGTTCTTGGAATTATATATATATGTCTCTATAATGGCCTTCGATTGAGTAACTAGAAGGTGGGAAAAACCATGATCCTACAATGATTTTACCTGAATTGCCTATGGTTTCTCCTATAGTTCAACATATTGATTCTCCTACTATACCACCTATTGTTCCTAGAAAATAAATTAATTCTTAATATAATTAAGATTTCTTATTAGTAGTATAATATATCAGGGGAGCTCCATGGGTTTTCCTAACAATGTTTGAGTTTACTTGGGAGTTCTTGCAATATAACCCATATGTAATCATTTGAAAAGGTGGTTCCCAAGATTTGGTGTCTCGGATAGAGGTTTTGAGTACAATCATTGAGAATTTGGAGTCACCTATAGATTGAAGGGTGGATATTTCAACCTATATTCCTTAGGGATATACAAGGAAATGGTGGGATGTTATTACTTAGAAATATGATCTTCACGGAATATTATAAAGGGACATCCATACTATCTTCATCAATTAGTTCTTCCCAGAAACTCTGAGGTGTGATCAAGCTAGAGAATTCATACTTCTAGAGTAGGGTAATGTGGCTGTCATGGAATAATAAACTCGTTTTTCTGTGCTCTTATGTTTTTAAAACATTCTTTCATGTGATGAGATGTCCAATAATATAAATTATGAGGATGGAAACAGGTATTTTATTTGATATCAACTGAATTTATCTTGATTGACTTTTTTAACTGAGTGAACTGGGCCCTTTTCTCAAAGGGAAATTTGAGGTAAGATGAAACTATTGACCAGGATTCTTTAATAGCTAGGCCAAGAACTAGATTATTCAATGGTTGGAAGAATCACTATTATACTTCTCTCTAGTACCCTGGAAACTACGGTGCTCACACTTATAGTTCTATAGTTATTCATTTGTTTGGTACTCAATGTCACATTATGGGTCAGTGTAATTTTGACCTTATGGAGTGTCGAGGTTGTCGTAAGTTGGGTAATATCTAGAGATTCTATAGGATATTTACAATGGAGAATATTGAGATGAGTTCAATACTAGTTCTCAGTTTTTGAGTGCGATCTATGGCACCACTCAGAGAAAGAAGTAGCAGTACTAATGGTCATTCAGGCCAAGGAGATGGATGAGGTTAAGGGATCCAGTCACAATATGTAAAATTCCAATAGTGTGGAGAAATTTGGGGAAGATAGGTTATTGATTAAGTTCACGGATCAATCCAACTACATGCAATTAACCATACATATATTGATCAAAGCATCATAATATTTATAGAGTGAGGTAAAATCTTAGTGGACCCAACATCATATTTTCCATTATTTAAAACAGGTGTAATGCACTCATTCATATCTTCTATATTAATTGGGAGTCTCAGTTTAGAGATTGAATGCCTATATGGGATAATGTACCTTAACCCACACCAATGAATCTGGTTAGAGTGAATTCTTCATTTTATATAGTGTCCCCTTGAGATAAGTGGCTACCTATTTGTATAGGGAATTTTAATCATTGAGATGAATGGTTTTCACTTAATTCTATGGATGGATTGGAAGGTTCCTTGAAGAGTTCGTAATTATTTTTTTGTCAACATGTATAATTATCATCACCCAACGGTAGTCGACATGTTCACAAGGAATAATAGGCTATCTTGGCTATACATGTTAGACCTGAACATCATTGCCTAGGAAGAGTAACTTCCAAGATCAGCAACCACTAACTTGATGATTAGGGAGCATGACATGATATCATTCTTGAACTAGTGTAATATTTTAGCGGTATCTTACCTAATGATTTTTTTAAGCTACCACTTGAGATACAAGTTCTATTTACTGTTGATATTATTCGATGAGTTGAACCAGTATCCATTCATCCATATAGGCTAGATACTACTAAGATCCAGGAACTCAAGAGGTAGTTGAAGGACCTAAAATATAAGGTTATATATGTACATGTACATCTCCTTTTGGTTCACCAGTACTTTTCACCAATTACGTAGATGGTACTTTGCATTCATATGTCGAATATTAGGGGTTGATTCATCCTATATTTATAAACCAGTACACAATTTATTATATATATGATCTCTTTTATAGATCTAAGGAGCTAAGGTCTTCTTAATTTTTTTTGAGATCAGGCTATAATCACATGAGGGGTAGGTCCTTGAAAAAACCACATATAGTGTTCCAAAGAATGTGTAGGTTATGGGACTATTTTTAATACATTCTCAATGAACAAAACACCTACTTCCTTAATAGAATTAATTAATATAGACTTTTTCCTATATTAGGATTCCTTCATAGTAATTTTATGATCATATCATGGCGTACTACCAGTCATAAGAGGAGAATATGCTGCATCTATACTCCATTTTGAATACTCTTTGGGAACGTTGAATTTAAAAAAACCTATCAAAATATCTCTTCTGTGTTGATAGATTTAACTTCCTCGGTCACATCAATATGTTATAGGGGTATCATTTGAACTATAGAAGGGGATAGGAATTATTTCTTGGGAGTATCCAAAGAATATTTTTGATATCTGGAGCTTCTTTAGATTATACAATTTTCCAAGATTTTCATTTTTATATTTTCTCAAATCGAAACATTGATTAAAAATTTTTATAATAAGGGTGTATGGTTTATGTGGTTTTAGGATTGTGAAAATAAATTTTAAAAGATGAAATGAAGATTTAGTTACAAAATGATCCTGATTTTTGTTGGATCCTAGTAGAGGATACATAGTTTAGTGTGCACGCCAGGAAATGGGATGAACGTTTTATTAATGGAATAAAAGATAGTCATGGAATATGGTTTTCTATAGTTGAGACCCCACAATAAAAAATACCTAAAAAATGTCCTTGAGTTATCATTTTTTTTCATGCTCTACATTTCTGGAGACATTACCTTCTGGGGGGATTTGGGGGATATATAGAAGCCATAAGACACTGGAATATAAATTTTCTCAGTTGGACCTAAACCTCATATAGTGTAGGTGGCATGAATATCATAATTATTTTGTCTTTGAGTTCACATATATTCTAGTGAAAGGTAATGATGTTGTTGATTATTTGTATAAAAAACTCAAGATCAATTGGTTCAATAATCTAGTAGTGAATAAAAGATGATGAATCTATTTAACTAATTGAATCATGATGTTTATGAGTGTCAATGGAAACCTATCCTCATGGATTTATCAACAGTTCCATCACATTTGAATTGAATAAATAGGAGGATACTTTTAAATCTAGGCGGATTTATCCTAATATAAATAATGTATGATGCGGATCCACTTCCAAGTCGAGTTATTAATGAATATGCGATTATGAATGTTCATGGGACTGTCTAGGTCCCTAATGTATTGTTAGATGGACTTGTGTTATAAGTCATGCTTTTATGTTATCAGTGAATCTTGGACTAACAAATATGTATCTTGATATACAACTACAGTACTATTGGTTAGGGATGAAGAATGAAATTGATTATTTTATCAGGTAGTACTCCACCTATTAGATGGTAAAAAAAGAACACCAATAACCTAATGGACTACTGTAGCCATTATTCATCCCAAAATGGAAGTGGTATGATTTAACTCTATATTATATAATGGGGTTACCAATGTCATATCAAGTCAGTTGAAACATATGGGTGATTGCAGATAGGATGGCAATGGTTTCCCATTTTGGGATTATCTAAGAGAAATTATAATTGTAAATGATTGGGATATTATATGTCTGTGAGGTTGTACATATTTAATGGATTTCATTAAAACTGTATCAGATAGAGGAACCCGATTCATGGCCTAGTCATGACAGTGGTGGTAGAATTATCTTCATTCATATATACACTTAAGTAAAAATTATCCCCCTCAAACCAATGCCTAGTATGATCTGATTATAAATGTACTAGAGGACTTTGATCATATATGAATCCTATATCTAATAGGGTCATGGGAGAATCACATTTCTATTTTTGATTTCACTTATAATAGTATCGTCCAAGAGAATATTAAGATTCCTTCACAAAATGATTTATAGGTTTTTTCAGGTCATTCTTCTCTGTACTGGTTGGAGGTAGGAAATGCAGTGCTACCAGGACTAGGTCTCATTTAGGATACATCAAGAAATGTGAGATTGATTGGTAAGTATATGGGAAATACTAAGTCGTGCTAAAATTCTTATTCCAATGTAACACCCCGAGCTTCCACAATACGTTTCTCATTCAATAATGCAATAGCTTGCATTGTACGCAACTTCGAGTTCTAACACACCGCAACTAATCAAAGTAGCCATTATGAATAGTAATAACCACTTTTTAAAATTATAGAAATTTTATATTTCAAAATGGACTTCATTTTTGTATTCATAATATCGAAATTATCCTAAGTTGAATTTTTTGTAATTTTCTGAGAACTTTCAATTTTTTATGAATAGTGAAAAATACTTAAAAACAACTTTTTAAATCAAAATAATTTATTGTGATAAATTATTATATTTAGTGGTTTTAAAGTATAATTAGAATATATTTTTACCATTTTATCCAATGGTGGTCATTAGAATTAATTTAACATTGAAATTGGACATAAACAATTGCCAATATTTTGATATAAATTGTTTCTTAAAAACACGCTATTTGTTGTGAAAGCGGGAATTAATTATAAAATTAATTAATGCAATTTATATGTTTGGAATTTTGTAAAATAGACATCATTTTTGAATTCAGAATATCAATTATAGATTAGGGTGAGATTTTGGCATTGTTTTGAAAAACTTCAATTTTTGATGAATAGTGAAACCACTAACTGGTAGTTAAATAACTGATTTATCGTTTAAATGAAATATTACCACCTCTGTGATTTGATTTTCAAAAATCCGACATACATGGTTTTCATTAATAAGTAAAATGTGGTTCAATGAGATTAAAATAATTGTTTGGTGAATAGTAACTTTTAAGTTCTTAATCGCGATTAGAGGTAATTAGTGTAGTTTAAGGTAAAAATAATGTTTTAATAATATGAGATGAGCTTGACACATGTCCTACACTCATTGGATGTGCCATGGCCGACCAAGAAAATCCATGGGTCAACTTGGGGACACCATGGAGCCACTTTAGTTAGAAAATGACATAAATACCTTTTATTTAATGTTAAAGTAAAAAATGACACAAACATGAAATGTTTTACTAAAACAATTTTTACATGGAGTTATACAAGTCATATTTTTGACTATAAAAATTAATTGGAAAGCTAAAAAGATTTCCTACCTCATAGTATTTTTTTTATAATTTTTAGACATTAAATAAATTAAATTATTTATGACATCATGATGATGCAGCGATGAACTCATTATTTAACGATTTAAATAAAATAAAAGAATAATGTAAAATCCAAGGCTTAAACTTGTCAAAAACCTATTAGATGAGTAGATTTAGAACCCTTATCACCTTATACTCGAATTATATAAGTGTGGGACCTCTAAAATCCGAAACTCATTTTATAATAAAGTGACTTTTCTTTACTTTCCAAGAGTGCCCCTCCTCTCCACTTATAAAAGGCTCCCACCTCTACCACCTCATTCACACTTTCAAACCATTTGTCTCGGCCAACCTCTTCCCAAATACTCTCCCAACTTCCCCCTATTACTCCTAGAAGCCTCACTTTGGGCATAAATCTTCCCAAGGAAGCCTTTGTCTCAAATAAAAAAGAGTTACCCGATTATAAAGTAATGTCTTCTCTAATGTTGTTTTGTTTTATTTTTCTTCTCCAACCCCCTAAAATTTTTTAATTCATTTCTTTTGTAACAATTCCAGTATCCTCAAAATACTAGGATGTTTTCATAAGAAGTATTAGAGCTACACTTACACACACCTACATCTAATGTTTAAAGAATATACTGTTTATGTGGATGGCGAATTTTTGCCTCACGAAACGATGATTGTTCAACACTCATATAACACCTCTAATGGTGGCCATTATGATGACACGATTTTTATATATGATATATATTATGTTTTTGTTTTCCTTATGATTTTGTATTTTTCATTTATGGCATACCTTTATGGTTTCCATTATGGGTAAACACGATATTTTCATTTTAGGAAGTGCGGACTACCGCCCCCTCAAAGTGATTTGAATCGTTAATAACATATGTGGGATGTATAAAGGATAGAGTAAATGGTATTATATGATATATTATACTGGAATTATATTATACATTTATATCATTATGATTTCATTAAATACGAAATATAAATGAAAGTAGCGTTCATGCGTACGTATGGCTTACCGTCTCCATGAACGGTGCATTTCATTTCTTACCTCTAAATGTTACGTAATATTATGAATGAATGTATATACTGGATATATATGATATATATGATATCTAAATCATGAATATAATTCTGGATATAATGGATATTTCACCACATGAACAACTTGTAATTATAAGAAGTTTATTGTTGACTCAATTCCAAAAGATTGACAAAACGCCCGTTATTAACTTAAATAATTACATAATGTTCATAACATTGTAATAAGTGATATAAAAAGGATAATGAAATTGAAAATGGTTCTTAATAAGGTAGATATTAACTCTAGTTAATTATTCAGGAGGTTAAATAATGGTTGAGTCATGTCGGACACGAGGTAAGGGAATTTCATAACCCAATTTCCATTCTTTGGGTTAATCTCCTACTTTCAAATTATGTCAGGAAATTACTATGTAATATCTTGTATTTTTACTTTATTTATGTGTACTTATATTGAATACTGATAATAGATCAATTTTATTTAAAAATGATCTTTGTAAGGGAACTTCTTAACCAAATTTCGATTCTTTGGGTTAATCTCCTACTTTCAAATTATGTCATGATATTATTATGTCCTATCTTGTATTTGTACATTATTTATGTGTACTTATAGTGAATACACATTATAGATGTACTTTATTTAAAAAAATGATCTTTTTAAGGACTTCGTCTCAATCCCCTTTCATTGAGGCATATTTGGTTTTATACAAAACTTTCTTTTATATGGTGTATAAACCCCTTTTACTTTTACGTTTATTCAAAAGGAATCTTTTTTATATGAAGCGTTTTACTAAACGACAAAAATGGAATGTTTTTCTTTCCGTACTTATGCGGCGACAACGAATTCTCCGCCGCCGTGACCATTATTTGAGTTTTGGCTTCCTCTACAAGCCATCATTTTTTAATGAAAAATAAATACAAAGTTTTAACTTTCTTTTATTTTGGTATTGAAAATGGTTTTGAAAGCGTTTTTATTATATCAATGTGTTGTATTGATATCTTGTGATTGAAATGTGTAAATGTTATGATTCCTTTATGCATGTTTTATATGATACGATTATGTTATGGTTTATGATATGTTTAAACCTATTCATATGAGGAATGAATTGGACTTAATAAGTGACGGGTGGAGCCCGCTACAGCTCCTCGATGCATCGGCAGGTCTCATTAGACAAACTAGTGTCTTGGCATGAGCCTTTGACAAAATCTTATTTGTGGTCTTGGCACGAGGCCTTGGCTACGTGGTTATGATAGTCTGGCATTATGCATTCCATCAATATGAAAGTGGTTATTGATATTTCATGTGATTATTCGACCAGTAGAATATCCATGTGAATAAGTAAATGGCATTATCTAATTTTACTTTTGCCATATTATGTTGAAGATCATGTTTAAAAGGCTTTTGTTTTAGTTATACATTGCCATAAATGTTAATGTTTATTTATGAAAGATTCCGCAATATTGTTATCCTTACTGAGCATCTGAGCTCACCCCTTTCAATGTTTTAATATTTTCCAGGATGTGAAGAAGTATTTTATGAATGACCTGCATGGATTGTCAGAAGAGGATATGAGTGTGGTCTATAGAGACTTTGTTATTGTAGTTTTTAACTTTATGATGTAATGTAAAGTTTATGAATGTATCTACTGTTTCCAAGGCTACTAAACTAATCGGTCTTTCCAGACTTGATCTTTTGTGATCATGCCAATGTTACGAAGTAATGCACCGACTCCGGGTAGCTGGGGTCGTGGCGTTACAGTTGGTATCAGAGGCAGTTTAGTACTAACCTTGGAAGATAGATTTAGATAAACTCTGATTAGAGCACATAGCCCGAAGATAGACTTTAAGGATTAGTATAGAAGAACTTCCTAAAATTTTGGTATTATAGAGATTTTGTGAGTTTTCCGAGCAATACATCCCTGTCTGGATACGAGCCGGTAGAGGCGGCTCTGGCATAGATGTACCTAGGGGTAAAACCCGAAAACACCACTTTGAGCTAGAATCGAACGGGAACTGGTGCACGACAACGGGCCTTGCTGCACTCTTGGTTACGACACTCCCGTGGGATATTCTTAGGATAATTCTCATTTTCTTTACAAACCACTATGAAGGGTTATGATTATATACTTCCTCAAAGAAAACATTCCTTTTTATGATTATGGATTATATCCATAAATAGTTCAATTTATGTAAAGTGTTTTACAAATATGGAATTATGTATTTTAATTCATAAAATAATCTAGTTTATGCCATTGTTTAGAAATGGCCCCTAGTGGAAGGAATGGAAACCGTATCAATGCATGCACTCCGTGTAGGGATTGCCCTCCTGCTCAAGATAATTATTATGGATCTGGAGATACAACTGGTGCTGATCAACTTATTACCATACAGGGACAACTCACTCAGGTTATGAATAATAACCTTACTCGTATGGAGCACCCTGATCCGCAACGTGGAGGATCAATGTTAGACCGCTTCATGAGGCAACAACCACCAACATTTAATGGGGGTACAAATCCATTAGTAGTTGAGCAATGGATAAACTCCTTTGAGAAAATATTCCACACCTTGGGGAGTAGCGAAAGGGAGAAGGTTAGCATGGTAGTTTACCGCCACACTGGAGATGCCGATCAATGGTTGTCATTGATTCAAAATACAAAGGAAGATGATGACGTATCAAGTATGGAATGGAGAGAGTTCAAAGAGATTTTCTTAGAAAAATACTTTCCTCATGACCATCGAGCAGATATGGAAAGGCAATTTCTGAGTCTGAGACAAAAGGAGGATGAGAATGTCGCAAAGTATGAGGCCAACTTTACAAGGTTGGCGAGGTATGCTGCAGATTATATACGTAACCCAAGAGGTAAGATTGATCGTTTCTTTGATGGGTTAAAACCATTTCTCCGTAGAGCTTTAGTATCACAATCTTTCTCAACATACGAAGATATTGTCTCATGTGCTATCAAGACAGAAAAGGAATTCTCTATGTCTTATGACAACAAAGTAAAGCAAGAGAAGAAGAGAACGGTGGAACAAGAGACATATAAAAGGAAAAAGGGAAATAAGGATTTTCCATTATGTGATAATTGTGGGAAGAATCACCCTGGTACTTGCCTAAAAGGAATGGGAGTTTGTTATAAATGTGGAGAAAAAGGTCACCATGCGCGTGATGTCAAGGGAAAGAAAGAGGCTATCAATGTTGAATGCTATAATTGTAGGGAAATGGGGCATTATGCAAATGAATTTCCTAAGCGTCAGGGAAACATACATGAGAAAAGTCCAAGGGATCAAGGACAATATTATGCTGTGACTACAGTTGAAGCGGAATAATTAATGTATTGGTGCTTTTGGACTCAAGGATTATATTCTGGTTATAAGAATAATGTGATATATATAAGGATTGTACTGCAGTACTTTTTGATTTCATTAAGGTTTTAATATGATTAAGGTAATCATATTTTTAGTATGTGACAATAAGAGAAACGTTTCTTTGTTTGAGGAATCTGATGTTACAATTGATTTTGGAATTTAGAGACCTTTTAGAGAAAGTCTGGATGGAGGTATTTTGGATAACTATTAAGGTTGGAATGGATTAAGTTGAACCATGGATATTATTGTTTAAGGTTAAATCATTTCTGAAGATTATTTTAGGAATATTATAATACTATAGTTTTAGGAAAAGGACAACCAGCAGGGTGGGGCATAACCGTCGCGTCGGACAAAGCTGTAGGAATCGAACCCACAACCATAGTGCGACAGGACTTTATTTCCTACCACTATCCTACAGGAAGTCCATGGTTATTACAAAATAATTTTACTAATCTAAATGGTATGGGTTAACATTTGGAACCTTATAAAATTAGGATAAGTATAATATTTTTGAGTTCTATGTCCTTTTTGAGTGAAAGATGAGTTGAAGGTTGAAACTCTAATTGTCAAGCATAAAAATATATATACCTATCTCTTATTCAATGAATATATTAATTCTTAAACTTTAGTAAAGGGATATTAAAACAAAAAAATGTGTTATCCTAATACCTTATGTCTTGTTGAAATGATGATATTTTAAATCAACATAGATTGAAGGCTTTGAGGCCCTCAATTTGACAGTTGATTGTGATTGATGACCTCAATCACTCCCTACAAATATTTACGTTTTTCCTCCAATTATATGTCTCTAATTTCCACCAATTTTCTCCTAATTGAGATCATAATTGGGTGGTGACTTTTTCATTTACCTTTCCCTCTAATTAAGGATAAATTTTATTAATCTTATTTCCGATGTGGGTTTTCCACAAAGGTATTTTCTATTTTCAACCTTTTATTTTCCAAGAAAAATTTCAAATTGCGAGGACGCAATTTATTGAAGGAGGGGAGAATGTAACACCCCGAGCTTCCACAATACGCTTCTCATTCAATAATGCAATAGCTTGCATTGTACGCAACTTCGAGTTCTAACACACCACAACTAATCAAAGTAGTCATTATGAATAGTAATAACCACTTTTTAAAATTATAGAAATTTTATATTTCAAAATGGACTTCATTTTTGTATTTGTAATATCGAAATTATCCTAAGTTGAATTTTTTGTAATTTTCTGAGAACTTTCAATTTTTTATGAATAGTGAAAAATACTTAAAAACAAATTTTTTAATCAAAATAATTTATTGTTATAAATTATAATATTTAGTGGTTTTAAAGTATAATTAGAATATATTTTTACCATTTTATCCAATGGTGTTCATTAAAATTAATTTAACATTGAAATTGGACATAAACAATTGCCAATATTTTGATATAAATTGTTTCTTAAAAACACGCTATTTGTTGTGACTGCGGGAATTAATTATAAAATTAATTAATTCATCTTATATGTTTGGAATTTTGTAAAATAGGCATCATTTTCGAATCCAGAATATCAATTATAGCTTAGGGTGAAATTTTGGCATTGTTTTGAAAAACTATAATTTTTTGATGAATAGTGAAACCACTAAGTGGTAGTTAAATAACTGATTTTTCGTTTAAATGAAATATTACCACTTCTGTGATTTGATTTTCAAAAAATACGACATACATGGTTGTCATTAAGAAGTAAAATGTGGTTCAATGAGATTAAAATTATTTTTTGGTGAATAGTAACTTTTAAGTTCATAATCGCGATTAGAGGTAATTAGTGTAGTTTAAGGTAAAAATAATGTTTTAATAATATGAGATGATCTTGACACATGTTCTACCCTCATTGGATGTGCCATGGCTGACAAAGATAATCCATGGGTCAACTTGGGGACCCCATGGAGCCACTTTAGTAAGGAAATGACATAAATACCTTTTATTTAATGTTAAAGTAAAAAATGACACAAACATGAAATGTTTTACTAAAACAATTTTTAAATGGAGGTATACAAATCATATTTTTGACTATAAATAGTCATTGTAAATCCAAAAATATTTCCTACATTATAGTATTTTTTTATAATTTTTATACATTAAATAAATTAAATTATTTATGACATCATGATGATGCAGCGATGAACTCATTATTTAACGATTTAAATAAAATAAAAAAGATAATGTGAAATACAAGGCCTACACTTGTCAAAAACCTATTTGATGAGTATATTTCGAACCCTTATCACCTTATCCTCGAATTATATAAGTGTGGGACCTCTAAAATCCGAAACTCATTTTATAATAAAGTGACTTTTCTTTACTTTCCAAGAGTGCCCCTCCTCTCCACTTATAAAAGGCCCCCACCTCTACCACCTCATTCACACATTCAAGCCATTTGTCTCGGCCAACCTCTGCCCAAATACTCTCCCAACATCCCCCTATTACTCCTAGAAGCCTCACTTTGGTCCGAACTCTTCCCAAGGAACCCTTTGGCTCAAATCAAAAAGAGTTACCCGATTTTAAGGTAATGTCTTCTCTAATGTTTTTATTTATATTTTTATTCTCCAACACCCTAAAAACTTTTTATTCAATTCTTTTGTAACAATTACAGTATCCTAAATATACTATGATGTTTTTATAAGAAGTATTCTAGCTACACTTACACACACCTACATCTAATGGTTAAAGAACATACTGTTTCTGTGGATGGCGAATTTTTGCCTCACGAAACGATGATTGTTCAACACTCATATAACATATCTAATGATGGACATTATGATGACACTATTTTTATATATGATATATATTATGTTTTTGATTTCTTTATGATTTTGTATTTTTGATTTATGGCATACCTTTATGGTTTCCATTATGGGTAAACGCGATATTTTCATTTTAGGAAGTGCGGACTACCGCCCCCTCAAAGTGATTTGAATCGTTAATACCATATGTGGGATGTATAAAGGATGGAGTAAATGGTATTATATGCTATATTATAATGGAATTATATTATACATTTATATCATTATGATTTCATTAAATACGAAATAGAAATGAAAGTAGCGTTCATGCGTACGTACGGCTTACCGTCTCCATGAACGGTGCATTTCATTTCTTACCTCTAAATGTTACGTAATATTATGAATGAATGTATATACTGGATATATATGATATATATGATATCTAAATCATGAATATAATTCTGGATAAAATGTATATTTCACCACATGAACAACTTGTAATTATAAGAAGTTTATTGTTGACTCAAGTCCCAAAGATCGACAAAACGACCGTTATTAACTTAAATAATTACATAATGTTCATAACATTGTAATAAGTGATATAAAAAGGATAATGAAATTGAAAATGGTTCTTAATGAGGTAGATATTAACTCTAGTTTATTATTCAGGATGTTATAGAATGGTTGAGTCAAGTCGGACACGAGGTATGGGAATTTCATAACCCAATATCAATTCTTTGGGTTAATCTCCTACTTTTAAATTATGTCATGATATTACTTTGTCATATCTTGTATTTTTACTTTATTTATGTGTACTTATATTGAATACTGATAATAGATCTATTTTATTTAAAAATGATCTTTGTAAAGGAACTTCTTAACCCAATTTCTATTCTTTGGGTTAATCTCCTACTTTCAAATTATGTCATGATATTATTATGTCCTATCTTGTATTTGTACATTATTTATGTGTACTTATAGTGAATACACATTATAGATGTACTTTATTTAAAAAAATGATATTTTTATGGACTTCGTCTCAATCCCCTTTAATTGATACATATTTGGTTTTATACACAACTTTCTTTTATACAGTGTATAAACCCCTTTGACTTTTACGTTTATTCAAAAGGAATCTTTTTTATATGAAGCATTTTAGTAAACGACAAAATGGGAATGTTTTTCTTTCCGTAATTATGTGGTGACAATGACTTCTCCGCCGCCGTGACCATTATTTGAGTTTCGCCTTCCTCTACAAGCCATCATTTTTTTAATGAACAATAAATACAAAGTTTTAAATTTCTTTTAGTTTGGTATTGAAAATGGTTTTGAAAGCGTTTTTATTATATCAATGTGTTGTATTGATATCTTGTGATTGAAATATGGAAATGTTATGTTTCCTTTATGCATGTTTTATGTGATACGATTATGTTATGGTTTATGATATGTTTAAACCTATTCATATGAGGAATGCATTGGACTTAATAAGTGACAGGTGGAGCCCGCTACAGCTCCTCGATGCATCAGTAGGTCTAATGAGACAAACTAGTGTCTTGGAACGAGGCCTTGAAAAAATCTTATTTGTGGTCTTGGCACGAGGCCTTGGCTACATGGTTATGATAGTCTGGCATTATGCATTCCATCATTATGAAAGTGGTTATTGATATTGCATGTGATTATTCGACCAGTAGAATATTCATGTGAATAAGTAAATGGTATTATCTCATTTTACCTTTGCTATATTATGTTGAAGTTCATGTTTAAAAGGCTTTTGTTTTAGTTATACATTGCCTAAAATGTTAATGTTTATTTATGAAAGATTCCGCAATATTGTTATCCTTACTGAGCATCTGAGCTCACCCCTTTAAATGTTTTAATATTTTCCCGGATGTGAAGAAGAATTTTATGAATGACCTGCAGGGATTGTCAGAAGAGGATATGAGTGTTTTCTATAGAGACTTTGTTATTGTAGTTTTTCACTTTATGATGTAATGTAACGTTTATGAATGTATCTAGTGTTTCCAAGGCTACTAAACTAATTGGTCTTTAGAGACTTGATCTTTTGTGATCATGCCAATGTTACGAAGTAATGCACCGACTCCGGGTAGCTGGGGTCGGGGAGTTACATCCAATCATCATCACCGACCATTTGACTTTGAGGTAGTTGATTGATTCTTCCTACATGATTGACCTAGATTGGTTCATTGATGTATTTATAGGTGTGTAAAACTTTCACCTAGATTTATCAAACCATTTAATATTTTAGAGATGGGAGATCCAATTACTTATCATTCATTTATTACATAATGGTATAGTGTTACGTATGTTTTCACTCATATATCAAAGCTCTATATTTACCATCCAAATCTATCACATGTCTTTGATCTTGATGCATTTCAATTGTTCACTGATACTTCATTTGCGGTGTATCCAGTTCACATCAACAATTATATCATAAATAATCTCTATTATGGAATGATTTATATCTTTTATTTTTTTGGAATAACCATCACATATGGAAGGATATATGGTAATTTGACTCACAAATATGTTCTAAATGTCCTGTATTATTCTTTAATATAGCTCAATTAACATCAGATATATAATTTAAGGTTATGTCATCTTAAGGTAGGGTGGTTCTATTATCATAATTCTTAAACAAGGCATGGACCCATTAATTTTTTACAAATCCCATGTTTTTTCATTTTTGAATTGAATAAGGGTGTTTAGGGGGGAATGAGGGATTTGGGATGTGTGGGAGGAGGTTGGGGCATGAAATAAAAGGATTGTGGTACTACTGGCTAGCGAGTGGAATTCCTATTGTCTTGGAAATCCATATGATTTTCCACCCATTATCCAGTTAGACCTAATGATCATTCTACAGTGTTTGGATACCTTTTCTTTCTCGAGGGTGGGGGGGATAGTCCTTTTACTCTTCAAACCATTCTACTGTTGATGTGGATTTTCCATTTATTTTGGGAAACAAATATTTTCATAGAACTATATGATCCTAGCCTTTATAGTTGAGTGAATATCTCTAAGTCGACCTCTAATTCACCACCTGTTTGTCACATTCGAAGGCTTCTTGTAAGGCTTTCCATATTCTACCTTTTAATCACTCTATTTAGTTATGTATTTATCCCTCCTATATTATTTAATATAACTACCCTATATTTAGGTATTTTGTATGGTTTACCATTTTCCCTCATTCCATCAAGAATATTTGGCAAATATAACATAGATAATCTATCAAGATCTCTAGGTTGGTGGTCTATATTATTTTCCATAAAATTATATTCATTTATAAAATGTGAAATTATGTTACACATCGGTATTTCAAAGCATTGACCCAAAAATTTATATTCCTTCAATTTTTTGATTGATGCCTTACCTAGAGATACTACGAACCTCACAACACCATTTGTGGTTTAAAAAATCAACCCATAACACCCATTAGGGTGTGATTTTCCTAGCACCCAAGACTAACATACTTTATCTATAACTAAAAAATCCATTAAGGTTTTTTTATCTTGTTATTAAAGAAATCAATAATTCGATTATTTATGTAACAAAAACACCCCTAAGGGTGTGTCTAGGATATCACGTAAATTAGGGGATTCATAAGATGGTTTTTAAGTAATGTCTAGGAAACATATCCATAATTTATCTAATTGGGGTGTCTTGGATAAATATTTAATCCAGAACACTATATTTGTTTCATAATTATAAGACGAATGAACTAATTAAATGGTGAATAAATGATGGCATCTCATAGACAATAATGGAAGGCACTTGTGTAATTTTTATTTAGCATTTAATAAATGCTTGAAATGAATAATATACATGGAAAATATTAATTATTACCTTATATGCCTTGGTTACTTATTTTGTAACATTTTCACACTATAAAATGTGTGAAATTCTGTTAGGAATCCTTGGAGTACCTCATTATAATTATTTGAGAGGTCTCATAGGATGAGAACTCAATTTATTAATGATAATACTATGTTTTATAACCCCCATGAATTTAGTCAGAGTTTCAATTACATGAATTACATGGCCAGTAATCATATATTCATTCAGAACATCAGAAAAACTAGTATTCTTGGGATTATCTCTAAGGTTCGGATAGATATATTCAAACAAATAATGACTCAGGTTATCCCATTGAATTACAATTGAGACCTACCCTGAAATGAAATGATATAATTACTTTGTTTAGTGAGAAAATTTGAAGATTAAAATTCCATGTGTTCATCCTTTGGATTCCAATAAAAAAACAAGAACTAAATATTTCAAATTGAAAAACATAAGATGTCCTAAAAACCAAAAAAAATGAATTCCTTGGGTCCTCTATAGATTTCATAAGGGTGTATTATATAGGAATTCCTTTACCATTTCCATCTATTCTATGAGGTTCTTTATTCTCGGATTCCTTCTCCACATTCCTCTAGTCCCCTATCCATTTAAAAGGAAAGATGATTAGATAAATCCACTTTAGGCCATAGAAAGTAGATTTATTTGGATATACCACGAACAGACCAACCTCAACAATTTTTCTCTTAACATACATATTTAAATATTATACCTGTATACCATTAGATATTTTATTCATATACTTGATTTTCATTATACATATTTAGTATTAGACTACTTAGTTTTACTCAAACCATGTTTCATATTCTTCTTTTTACCCAGGAAGATTTCATCGATATGGTAAATTAAAAAATAAATTCTCCCCATTGTGGAAGTTTTTCTCTTTTTCTGATTGAGATAATGGTATTAGATGACTGATCTCAATCTATTGATGCTTATGAAGACTAAAATATTTTAGTGATTGGTTTTCTTTTTTCACAGCCTAGTACCACTAATATGATAGTTTTCCTAACACTCTTAACTTATATTCTTCACCACAATGGTATTATCTATATATAGTTCCACAGTGTTTCCTTATGTCTATTTAATTTATTTTTTAGATTTAGTTTCTAGTATTTATTTCCTCTGTGTTTCCATATGATACAAAGGGTATAGTCTACCCATCATATCATCATACATGCTTGTTGTTATTCACATCCTATGGTGTATGAGGAGGAATTCTTAAGTAATTATGGTCAATTGGACAAGTAACATCAAGGTGAGATGGTCTGGGTATGTTATAATAAAGGACTGAGTTCTTAACATCAGTAAGGTGCAACATATAGTAGAAGCTATAATACATAATATTGGAATCAGTAATATATCAGGAATAAATAAAAGTATTAATAAATTATATATTCATGGAATATATAATAGTAAATAAAATTAGGGATAAGAATAATTCATGTTATAGTAATGGATTTCATAATGCCACAAATAATAAATATATTAATGCCACATGCTAAGATATCAAACATAAACAGGTAAGGATTATAAAAAATATCCAACTATCTTGTCTTATGAGTCCTATTGATGTATCAAGAATAAAAATAATTTGGGGATCCACCTGTCAAATTAAAAGTTCAATGCATCCCTAATATTAAAAAAATGGACAAAAATATATGTCATGATGTTCCCTAAGGAACATCATATATGATTATGGATTATAAATCAATATTTTCCAATTTTTTTAATTACTATACATTGAATATAAATATTCATCCATTTAATGGAATAATATAGCTATCTTGTTGAAAATCCCATAATAAACATGGAAATATTGTGATATTATCAATGTAATGGAAAGTACCATTATCAATGGAATGATAACTAGGTAGTGGTGAAGATAATTTAAATACTCTAGGAGTATCTGTTAGAAGTAATCATTCCTTATGGTTTGTAACAAGTTTATAAATCATCCAAATTACATACATTGGGAGTTTCAAACCAAGTGTGTAGTTAGTCTCATTAGTTGTGCATCAATTGAATTTTGAGTTCATACTAAACAAAATTTCTTTGGGTTATTATCTATAGTTTAAAATAATAGATTTACTATATCCATTTTTTGTATATATATTTGGACTTAAATGCTAGGAAATCACACACTCTTTATATTAATGAAATTTAAGATGAATAATTTTTGAGGGAGTACTTGAGAATTATAATTTCTTATCAAGGTAGTATAACAAGAGAAAATTATGTTCAGTAATTGATTATATAGTAATTAATTTAAAACATTGATTCATAATAAGACATCTTATTGAAATATAATGGAAATGGATTGGTTGTAAAAATAAAGGTAAAGAAGTTGTTAGGAACCCTCACCTTGAAAACTAGAATCTTAATGTATGATAGAAACACATTGTCACAATATAATCTACATAGAGAGACTCTTGAGATGGAAAATGAGAGGAAATTCATGCCCAATGTCTATAAAGTATATTTAAATGGGAGAATGTATGAGTATTTATACTTGAGGAGGTGATAGTTTTGGGTTAAAATGTTTATTTATTTTTTATTTAGTCTAGATACTTTTGAATTGTGATGATTCCCTATAAATTAGTTCTAATATTATTAATAAATTAGGGTATTTTAATATTTAAATACCACTAATACCATATTAATCCTTGTAACCACACCAATAAATGCTTCGAACAAAAAATTGTTTTGATTATAATAAAAAGAAATATTGGATCCAAAATATCAAATCTAAGGATATAAATTAAAATTATTTTTTAATTAATTATTTTAATTATTATATAGGTTTACGACATTTTAATTCTTAATAAAATAATTATAATTTCATAAATTTTATGGTATTCAAAAATAATATAATTTTTACCTTTCACCAAAAAGAAACTTCTTATGTAAATTCTCAAAAATTCATCAAAAATGGATTTTTATGTACATATTCCAATTTTAAATCATTTTAATAAAAAATTACTTCATATATTTAAATTATAATTTTTAGATAAAAAATATTTTATAATTTAAAAGTATGTACGTGGCATATTATATTTAATAAGTGTTCTTCTAGTAAATCTAGTTTTTATTTGGAAACATATGTGTGTAATTTCTAATCATTAATTAACATAAATTTTTAATAAATAATAATTATTTTAATATAAAATCTTTTATTCATTTTTTAGAATATTGAGTAAATAAAAGTTATATTACCTTAGTTTAATCACACTTATCACATCCCCCCTAAATGATTTCATCCTATTAAATTTGGTTGTGCATCAATACCAAAAAACGAGTTAACATATTCCTTATTGCATCCGTAGGCTCCCACATTGCTTCCTTAGACATTTAATTACTATATAGAATATTCACTAGTTAGTTTCTTTTTGATTTTTTAGTACCTTTTGTCTACATGGAAGAATCTGGACTAGCTCTTCATTATTATAAAAGTCAGGTTCAAACTATATTTCTTTAGAGGTGTGTAAATCCCTAAACCTGCACTTCCGTATTCATTACTAAAACATGATATGTATTTTTTTATAAAGGATAAAATAAAAATACACAGTATATTATACATTCGACGAAATTTTACAATCTAGGTTATGGAGTATTAGACAGACCACAAATAACTTTTTCAACATAAAGCATAAACATTTATTTAATTCGTTCTTCTCTAGCTTCTTATTGGCACTTGACCTCTCCTTCGTACATATAGTCACCTTAGGATATACATCATAAATGGTTGGGATAAAATACCAGTAAGAGGATATATTTTAAAATTATAAAAATGGGTGAGCACAATCATAAAATAGTCAAAAAATCATGAAAATGAGAGGAATCACTAATAAAAGACTTGAAATGTGGCAATGCATAAAAATGAAACATCATGTTCTAGTGGTTAACTAACACACATACATAAGAAAAAATATATCATCTTTTTCAAACAGCATTTCACTTAAAAGAATTAGATCCAACACATTAACCAATGAATTGGAGCGCTGAATAATTTTAGGTGCACCCATCACATTCAAACTTTCAAATTGTGCTATATAATTCTGCGCGCACCCGTCACATCATAACATTATAATTATCATGCATGCTACATAGAACATATATAAAAAATGAACATATATAAAAAATGAACATATATAACCCATGGAAAGTAATAGATTTAATCTCATAATATCACATTCATTAACTATGTTTTACCCATAGAACTTTGGAATAACATACTTGATACAAGAACCATAACCCATGAGTGAGAAGTAAAAAGTGTGTTCTTGAATGAAGAGTTCTTTTAGAAAACATTGTTTTGTACATAAAATCCATTAGATAATAGGAATATCCCATAATAGGTAAGATAAATACGATGAAATGATTATTAAGGAGTAACTATTCCAAAAATGGAGTAAAAGAGGGTGAATCTGAAGAAAGAAAGTTGGGTTCAAGATTTTCCCCTTACCTTGTTCCAGAACAATTTCTTCAATTTAATGTTCAATATAACCACATTAAATTCATTAATTGAAAATTAAAAAACCTATATTCCATGAATATGATTTATTATGGTTAAATTAATCTTTTTTATGGTCTTTTGGATGAGTTTTTGAGTTTAAAAACATTGTTTGGGAATGTTAGATTTTATGGTTTTCTCGAGCGGTTCACATGTATTCATAAATGGAAGTTCGTGTAGAACATGGGTAAACATAAAAAAGTGATATTTTATATTATTAATGATATTAAGATGGTTTAAATGATATTATAATTAATTATATAATATATCATATGAATGAATCATTATATAAGAATTAAATTATGATTGTTTGGTTTAATTTGGGAATTTTTTGGACCACAACATACTTTTTTTTAATCATTTAGTAATATGTACCTATGTTAGTTCTAGAACCAGAAATAGGAAATAATCGATATAATAAAATCTGTTTTATCCATAAAAATGGTTTTATGACCACATCTGAATGCTGTAATGGAAATTTAAAACATGTCATTCTTGAAGGTGATAAATACACACCTCACGAATAACGTTCTCTTTAATAAAATAAAAAGAAGAGGAGAAAAGGGGGGGATGATATAATTTCCCATTAGTATAATAAAATTTCATTATATGTATAATAATACAGATACCATAACATGTGGATGAATATAGGTGTGGAGAGATTAATCAATGAATATGAAATTAAAATGAATTCAAAGGAAATAGAAAGAGAGAGAGGAATTACCTCTTGAACCCTACTCTTGAGATCCTCCTTAAGGAAGCTAGGATTGGTATTTTGTTGAGACCAAAATCTCTTGGAAGTGGGGGAGGGGATATGAATGATTCTTGGGTAGAGTTTTGAAAAGGCTTGAAGCTTGTGAGGTTTGAGGAAATGAGGGTGTGAAGGGTGGTATTTATAGTGGACGGGAGATGGGATTTCTCAATATAATATTAATTAATTTATTATTTCTCCACAAGAAAAGGAATAGTGAATCTTCAATTAACAATAATATTAAATTTAAAATGTTAATGTGAAAAAATTGTCCTTTCATCAGCATAACATCTTGAAAGACTCTATAATTAGCATATTTAGCTTATTTTGTAAATTATGGTATTTCACTATTCATTAAAAATTTAATTATTTCAGAAAATTCCCAAAAATTCACCCTTACTATTTTTTGATCTGTAGAATCAAAAAATAAAGTCCATTTTCAAAAATAATTTTTAAATATTATTAATTTAATTTTTAAATAAAATCATAATTTTATTGAAAAAAATAGTTTTAAAAAATTAAAACTGATTTTATAATGCTTTCAAAAATTACGTAAGGTCTAATAAATTTATCATAATACTCTAAGACAATGAATTGTTAATTTATGAACAAATTTTGAAAAAAAATACATTTTCTTCTATATTTAATAATTAGTTATAATTATTTATTTATGACTTACAAAAATATCAATTTTTTTTGTACTATAATCAAACTGTCACTGATAAGATGCCTAAATTTTATTTGATTATTCATGGGTTAGGTTAATATTATTTTGGATGTTTTAATATTCATAAAAGTTATATTAATATATATATGGGTATGTTACTATTCACCAAAAATTATGTTATCACTATCAGGCTCCAGACAACTTACTGATCACAACCGTGTATGTCAGATTTTCGAAATTCATAACAATAAAGTGGAAAAATTATGTTTAATGATCTTATAATATTTAGTATCATAATATTTCATTGTGATTCATAATGAGATTATACTATAAGGCGTAATTATATGAAGGGAATTCCATTTATAAAACTTAGGGTTGTTACATTTCCCCCCTTAAATGAATTGGGCCCTCATAATTCATTCATTGAACTTAAAAATTTTAATTTATATATTGATAAATAATGAAAAACTATTTTCTTAAATTTTTCTAATTAACCATTTGTTTAAAATTAAAATTTTAAAATAACAACTTCTAATCTTCAAAGTTGTCTAGAACATTCCTCTTATACCAACTGTAAAGCCCCGAACCCGTACTTCCATATTCAGTACTAAAAAATGATGTGTATTTGTTAATAAAGGATAAAATAAAAATACACAGTATATTATATATCATTATAACTTTTCCAGTCTAGATTCTGGTGGATTAGACAAACCATATGTAAATTTTTGAACATAAATCATAAACTGTTAATTATTTCATTATTCTCTAACTTCTTATTGGCACTTGACCTCTCCTTAGTACATCCAGTCACCTAAGGATATACATCAAAAATGGGTGAGCTAAAAGCCCAGTAAGAGGATAGATATGAATAATATACCAATGGGTGATCAAAATCATAACATTGTAAAAGGATCATGAACATGAGAGAAATCATTAATAAAAGATTTGAAATGTGGCAATGCATAAAAATGAAACATTGTGTATTAATGGTAAACTACCACACATAATGTTGAAAAAAGATACCATATTTTCCACACATCATTTCACTTAAACACATTTGATTCATCACTTAACCCAATGTATTAGAGAACTATATAATTTTGGGCCCACCCATCACGTTTAATCATTTATATTGCACTATATAATTGTGTGTACCCATGTCACATCATAACATTATCATTGTCATGCATGCCACGTAGAACATATATTAAAAAATGAACATAAATAACCCATGTAATTTAATGGATTTAATCTCATATTAAAACATTCATAAACTTTGAGTTCCCAAATGAATGTGGGAATAACATGCTTGATACAGGAACCATCACCCTTGAGTGAGAAGTAGAAGGTGTGTTCTTGAAAGAAGAGTTCTTTTGGAAAACATTGTGTTTGACATAAAATCCTGTGGATAAAATTTATATCCCATAGTCGGTAAGATAATGATTAAAAATGATTTTTAAGGAGTAAACATACCAAAAATGGAGTGAAATAAGGATAACCTTAAGAAATAAAGTTGGGTTTGAGATTTTCCCCTTACCTTGTATCTAAACGCTTTCTTCACATTAATGTCCTATATAAACACATTAGATTCATTAATTGAAAATTATAGAACCTTTTTAACATGAATATGGTTTATTGGGGTTTCATTAATTTATTTTATGAGCCTTTGTATGAGTTATAGAGTTTAAAAACGTTGTTTGGGAATGTTCATTTTTATGGTTTTCTTGAGCGGTTCACATGTATTCATAAATAGAAGTTCATGAAGAACATGGGTAAACATAAAAAACTGATATTTCCAATTATTAATGATATTAAAAAAGTTTAAATTATCTTATAATTAATTATATTATATACCATGCAGATGAATCATTAGATAAGAATTAAATGTTGATTATTTGGGTTAATTTGGGCAGTTTTTTAAACCATAATGAACTTGTTTTATTTAATCATTTAGTAATATGTACCTAAGTTAGTTCCAGAACATAAAATAGGATATAATAAAAATATTATAATCTGGTTCAAACATAAAAAAGGTTTCTTGACCAGATCTAAAAGTTGTAATGGAAATTGAAAACATGTCGTTCTTGAAGGTGACAAGTTAACACCTCACAAACAACATTTTCTTTTGTAAAATTAAAAGAAGTGGATAAGGGGGTTGGATTATATAATATCCCACTACTATCATAACATTATATTATATGTATAATAATTTAGTTACAATACAATGTGGATGAATATAGGTGGGGAGATATTATTAAATGAACTTGAAATTTAAAGTAATTCAATGGAAAAAGGGAATGATGAATTACCTCTTGAATCCTCCTCTTGAGATCCTCCTTATAGAAGATAGTTTTCGTCTTTTAATGAGACAAGAATCTATTTAAAGTGTGTTTGGGGTGAGGTAAGATTCTTTGTTAGATTTTAGGCAAGGATTAAAGCTTAAGAGGAGTGAGGAAATGTGGGTATGAAGGGTGGTATTTATAGTGGAGGGGAGATAAGATTTCTTAATATAATTACCATTAATTTATTATTTCTCAAAAATACAAGGAATAATGAGTCCTCAATGACCAATAATAGTAATTTTATCATCTGAATCAGATCCGATTGGGCTTACATCAGCAGAACATCATGCATTACTCTATAGTTAACATATTTATCTTATTTTGTAAATTAAGGTATTTCACTATTCATAAAAAATTCATGTATTCCAAAAAAATCCCAAAAATCTACCCCAACCATTTATAGATGTGTTGAATTCAAAAACGAATTATATTTTTCAAAAATAATTTTCTAAATATGATTAATTTAATTTTTAATTAAAAAATCATAATTTGGTTGAAGAATGTCGTTTTTAAAATTAAAACTGATTTTATAATGCTTTCAAAAATAAAGTATGGCCTTATAAAATTATTTTAAAACTAAAAGATATATAATTATAAATTCATTAAAAAAATTTATGAAAATAAATTTTCATTTAAATTCGTTAATTATTTACAATTATTTATTTATTACTTACAAAAATTCCAATACTTTCACTCTGGTCAAATTGTCACTTATAAGATGCCAAAATATTATTTAATTATTCATGGGTAAGGTTACTATTATATTGGATGATTTACTATTTATAAATGTTATATTACTATTCGTACGTGTAGTTTACTATTCAAACAACAATTATCTTTTTCATATCGGACTCCAAACATTTTACTGATCACAACTGTGTTTGTAAGATTTTCAAAATTCAAAACATAGAAGCAGTAAAATTATGTTTATGGATCATATAGTGTTTATTATTATAATATATCATTGCGATTACTAATGGGGTTATACTATAATGAATAATTATACGAAATTAATTCCATTGATAAAATATTGGGTCATTACAAGGTGTGTACATTTGATGGGTCTATCAGTTACATCCTTAAAATAGAGACAAAGATGAAATCATCGAATTTAGGAAGGTTCTATGGTACATAAAAAGGATAATAAATCACTAGAATTCTATCCAAAATATAAAAAGTAACATTATACATTATAAATGTCTTTACCTTCTTTTGAAAACACACAAATCGCTTCCGTGGTGATAATTCTCAGAAGACACGATCTCCTAATTCAATTTACATGTCCTTACTTTTACTATTAACACATAATTTCTATATTATATGAGAAATAATGATATGATTTTGGATGTGTCATGCATTTTTAGTTGATTCTCAATGAGTTTAAGACCAAATTGCAACCTTTCCAAAATTTCTTCCCAATATTTTGAAGTATGAAATATTTTCCCATTCATGCCCCCATAAGTTTCCATTTTTATACAAAAAAGAATCTATTGTTATATAAAAATTCCACTAGATGTATGTATTAGTCCCATGTTTCTTGAAATTAAATTGAAATAGACCTTAATATTTCCTCAATGTTATGGATATTCTTTTCAGACATACCTTGTAATTGTGTTTGGTAGTGTTCCTCAAGTGTATATCTGTCTTCAAGTGATTTTAAAAATTATCCAAAATTTTTTGATATGAAATGAGGATCATGATCATATACGATTCATAAAGGTTCTCCTTAATTTCTCATGACATCATTAATATATATATTTTTAAATCTTTATGGATTTAAATCCTTCCTTAATTACAATAAGTGCTTGTAATTGTTAAGGAAATCCATAATGAAACTTATATAATCATTATTCTTAGGTTCCATAGGATTTATTGAAAAAACTTACATTGTGATATCACCCTACTTCATAATTTTTACAGGGAGAGGTTTCATCATACTGTTTAAGTGTTTTATCTCTTCCTTTACTTTTTTTCATGTTAAGAATCATGATACATACTCAATTATTTATCACTTTTTGTTTTCCCCCAAGAAGTTCTCCATTATATAAATATATACAATAGTACTACCATGCTTTAAAGATAAAATAGAGCTATGAGATTCCTCCATTAATTCCCTTATATGATCAGGTATGGATGGTATAGATAGTATCTTTTCAAAGTTCCATAATCCATGCTTATAGATAATGTCTTCCAATCTCTTATCTTCCATGGATTATTATTATTATATAATTTTATATTCTTTTTGAGACTTTTTTATTTTTTCAGATAAATATGGTTGGTAATTATTTGTGAAAGGAATGATGTTTCCCCTTCCTCAATAATTTATATATAGAACGTCACCAAATCCATGGATTCTAAATTTTTGTCCAAATTATTCATATATATATGATATTATGATCCTTATGAAAATATACTAAAAAGGTTGATGAAATAACTAACGGTGGGGTGAATGAGTGATTAAAAATTTATTTTACATTTCCCCTTTTTAAAAACTCTTTTTACTGACTAGAGTAAAATTAATTTAGTATTTATACCACACCCATTAACACAAGAACCATGCACAATGGATTTTTAAGGTTCACTACTCTATAAGAGTATCTAGTTGAGGGCATGATTTCAAGACACCCAAGATCTCACATTCAAATAGAAACAATCATAAGGATTAGAGAATGGTTGGGATAATCATATGATTTAGATACACCACAGTCTCTAGATGGTGAAAGTGAATCCCACATAGTAATAATAGTTCATATATTTTTGCAACAATAGGAAAGTATCTCCTAGCTTTATAATTTGAGTGTATTGTTACTGTGTTTTTTCTGTATTCCAAAAATGCATTGGATAAATTATTCTTTTCACATTCTGAAATTTCTTTTCTAGTTGTGAGAAGGTATAGTTTATTCTTCTTCCTTGTCTATATTTTTCTTTTTCGATGCAAAAGATGTATCATAGAATAGAATATTAGTTCTTCTCACAATGTTATTTACAAGAATATTTATTTTAATTCATTCATTTTTATTCACAAGATAATATCTTGCATAATGGTTTGAAAACAAAATTTTTAAGACATGAATGATCTTTTTAAATATGTGATATTTACTAAAACTAATATTGGTCAAATAGATTCTTGATTAATATTAAATTTCCACTTATTCACATATTGATTCATGGTTATCCATTTAAAATTAATTATGAAATGGCCTATTTATTAACACATGTTTTTTTAAATATCAATGGTAAAAAGATCATTATAATTTACAAAATACCTATAATATTTTCCACATTCAAATCAGTATAATATTTTTACTTAAACTCAATTTAATAAATCAAGATACACGTTAGAATTAAACTCTTAAATAGGGACCTATTTATTGTGAAATGTATCTTCTTATGATATTGTTTTTAATATAATCATGGATCACTATCCATTATCATAATGTATAATACTTGAATTATACATAAAAAACATAATCTGATCTAATATATTTAGAATAAATTATTCTAGAAGCTTAAAAAATTCATCCATTATAACTCTAAAAAATCTACCAAGTCCTTGATCGATTGTGAGGAATAAGTGACTGCATGTTACACATGGTTAGCCGATACACTATGAGTATCAAACATGTTTCTATATGGATTGACCACATGTTCAATATAGATCAGCCATCATGCAATCAACCATGATGTAATCAATTGTATGAATAATTCTAGATTGACTATATAAAAATATACCACAAGTTAATCAACAAAGAGAAAATATACTGATTGACCACATATAATGTGTAATTGATCATGAAGGAGTAAAGAGACTATGTGAAATCATAGTTAGTGGATCAACTATAGAAAAAACAAAACATCAATTATTTGTTTCTCTATTTTGATATTCTATAATTTTTTTCTTCAATACAGTGCCCCTCAAACCATCACCAACCATTCTAAAATAACTCAAAAATACATCCAACATACAGTACATAGTGTCTAAACATCCAAAAATACATTCCAATTATCTTTTGATAAAATTATCTCAATAGTTATAAATTTTAATATGAATATGTTTTATGCATTATCAAAATAAATTCAATGCAATAGACCATACACACTTCAACATTATTAAAATAATAATCTCTTCAAACCGGGGATCAAAAATTTCTTACTAAATGCATCTTTCACTGTGTTTTCATTCTAAATATGGTAATTTATAGTATATTAATAGTAATTTAGTGGTTATAACTATCTCATTTATCTTATGTTGAGTATTTTATATGTGAATATATACATCAATATTTACTTATCAGTATATATGTCACACTATTCCCCTCAATAATAGTACCACTATATTTTAAAGGAAAATATTAAAAATGGTATTTCAATATCAGGTTTTGAATAGTGTTTTTCAATGTTCTTCAATTGCTGTGATTTATAAGAAAAAACTCAGTAATTTTTCATAATCACACACAATATTTCTTTCTTTGACACATAAATATATATAATGAATCTTTCCTTTCCTAATGGTCTAGTCATAATTTTTATATTGAAAAATATCTTTATTAGTTCCCAAAATTGTACTTTAAACTCCTTTTAACTTTTGATTTTTCTTGTTCTATGTGTCAAATTGTTTGACATATTAGATAATCTGGAAACATTTTCAATAAATCACTAATATTAAATAACTAATCTAATAAAGAAAATATTTAACTTATACTAATTATTATAGCCTATTCTTTAACCACCATTTTGTTTGGGTCAACCAATATTATATAATTGGAAATAATGTAGATAAGAAAAGAAATATTTTGAAAAAAAATAATTCTTGCTAATTATATCAATTAGATATTTATCTCTTAAAATGTAATGGATGATTCAAAAATAGTTTTAATTCTCTTCAAATAACATATAGTATATCAAGATACCATATGTAAAAATCATAAAAAATTATCAAGATATTATTTTAACAATTTATTAATTAAATCCATAAATACATGGGGTGAATTTGTAAACACAAAAGGGATTACAATGAATTAAGTTTTCTTATACCTATTGTGAAGATATTATTTTGTTATATTATTGTCTTCCATTTTTAATTTATGATAACTAGAAAAAAGATCTAACTTTGACATGTATTGATAACCTTGACGTTTATCAATAAAATCATCAATTTTGGGTAAGGGATGGAATCTTTTTATAATATTGGAATTCATTTTCTTATGGTTAATTCATAACTACATCTAACAATCCATCTTATTCACAAATACGAATGGTTCCCCCAAGGGGATATGTTTGGGTAAATAAATCCCATGTCACACAATTATTCTAATGTTTTATTTAATTCCACCAATTCAACCAAATCTATTATGTTGGGAGGCTTAGTCAAAGGATTTTCATTAGGTATAAGATATAAATAAAATAAATAATTATTATAAGGTGTAGAAAACCCATATATTTTAGAATATATCATATATTTTGACAAATAGAAAGTATTTGATATCTTTCTTGACACATAACACTAAGTTTAAACAAATCATGATATGATCTTGAATTTTGAGAACCGAAATGTGAAATTTATAAAAAATATGTTAAAGTGGTGGTATAAATAATAATGACCACATTATGAAAAATATGTATAACTCTTTTATATATTTTAAATATTATTATTAAATCATAATAAATAAGTACTCAATTTTTTTAGTGAATTCATTTTTTGGCTTTAAAAATGGATTTTCATAAAAACTAACTTCTATTATATTATTTGCATGGGAATAATATTTATTTTATAAAAAATATATAAATATTATTTTATAAAATGAACATAATTTTTCAAATCCTTGCATCCTAATTATCATAGGGTAAAATTTTGTTATTTTTCAATTAATATTTGAAAATATTGATTTTTCAAATACTATCATTTGTTTTCAATAAATAAAATAATTTAAAATGATAATTTCATTTTTTATTTGGTATTAAAGTTAAATATGATATATAAAATTTATAATAATATAATTAATTCCATGTGAATGAGAAATATTCTAGATTTCGATGTTTGTTAATTTTTATTCTTAAAATAGATTTTTCTAAAAAACTATTATCAATTTATTTTAATTTCTTTTATATGTTTACATAGGGAAAATAAGATGTTAATAATGAATAAAAAAAATTTATTTCAAAAATTATTATATAATTTTTTTTATTGAGTATTATATTTTCAGTAATGTTATAAATACCTTAAATTCTTACAAGACACCGGCATAGTCCTTGTGCAGGCAGCAAAAAAATCACTATAAATGACAATAAAAACATGAAAATTAAACTATTTTGAATGAATTATGGTGAGAAATTAATTATATTGTTAATAAAAATGTTTAAATTATAATTAATGGGTTCATAATATAATTTAATAAATTTATTAATGCCTTTAAAGTCAAAATATGTGAATAGTTCCAAAAATGACATCAATAGTATTTTAATATAAATATTATATTATTAAATGAATTAAAAAGAATATAAATATTTATATTGTATAATGTAATGGGTTAGGGTATAAAATAAAATACCATGACCATTTGGAAGATAATTGTTACCTTAGAAGTAAAGTTATAACCCTTAATGATTGAAAAAGTTCTTATCATACATGGGGATAACAGGGTTAATTGGGGGGTTAAACTAAAAAGATAAGGGATAAAATAAACTAAAAACATGTCTAAGTACACTTTTATGTGTTTATTAAGATATTATGTAATATTAAATACCTAATAAATCCAATTTTTAATCTGTTTTCCTTAAATGCGACTCTTGAATATTTTAATGTTTTGAAATATTAAAAAGTGTTCCCTTCCCTCGGTTTTAAAAGAACACCCATTCTATCTTTTATTTATATAGAAGAGAGACATATGGATCAAAAAGGCCTTACCAATTATGATATAAAAGTAACTATCCCATTATTATATGTTATTTCTTCCTTAAAATACAATACAAAGGGTCCTTAATAAGAGATCTAAAGGAGCGCTACTGAAGAATAGTTAAGTGTTCTACCCGACCCCTTTCAATATATTTCTACTTATACCACCTCTAAATTTATGTTATACATAATAAAATAATATTTTAATTATCCAAATTTATTTAAATGTTATTATTATTATTTAACTAGGAGTATCTATCATATTTTCCATCAAATGGAAAAAGAAATTTTCGCTCGCGTGTACATGGGGACTAGTACTTAAATGTAAGGATATAATTAATTATTTAAATGAAGAATTAATGGTTTATTATTATTAAATATGTAATGTTTATATATGATATATATAATATAATTATTATTATTTGGATGAAAAAAATATTATTGATATTTCTCCCCTTTTGTTAGAAAATGAAGGCAATGTTCATGCGTACATATGGTGAGTTATGTCCATGAATTATGTAAATAATTTCTCATTCTCTAACATTAATGGATGATTATAAATATTTATATCATGAATATATAAAATATTTATATGATTATCTACATTATATAGATTATAAAACCATGATCAAAGTACAAGGAAAAAAATTTCTGAATCAAAACATCCTTAAAAATAAAATAGTTAACACTTAGAAACAACAATTTTAATAAGGAACTATTAATAAATGGGTGTTAAAATGTTAACAATGGATCATATATGATATTATATGTAATTTAATGAATCTATTATAGAATTATAAGAAATTTATATTTTTTTATATTTTTTTAGAGAGCTTACAAAGACTATTGAATTGGAGGAAAGGGTTTTCTCATCCCACTTTTAATTTTGTGAGATATCTTCCATATTCAAAATTTGTTTCTATTATATTTTGTATTTAATAAACATGAATTTATTTTATTATTCATTTCAAGAAAATTATGGGGATTTAAATGTCCATATAAAACCCTCCCTTTTATCAGGTTTTTTATTTGGTTATTACCAATGTGGTAAGGGTTCTTCATCTAAATATTGTTTCGTTGAGACATGTTTGATATTATACAAAAAATAATAGTTATGAGGTGTATAAAATATAATTGGAAATTTTATATAATGAATTAAACCATTTTCATTATTTTTAATGTTTAACTGGTTAATGATGGATATCTCATGTGATATTATGAACTGGAATTAGGAGTGAACCCAGTAAAGTAAGGGAGTATGTCATCTTTGATAGTCTTAAGAGTGAAACCTAACTATAGTTATGAAATATTAGGGATTAAACCAAATTGGCTTTGATATAATTGATGTTATACTTGACTAATTAAATTATTTTATATGATTATGAATATTCCACAAACATATGTCTTATTCATTTGATATGTTCATATGGATCATGATTGATTATTGATGATTCTTCACACTTGTAACTTTTGTATTTTTTTTCAAGATCCTTATTCCATGATTTATGATTAGTGATATTTGGATTATAATATATGATTTTTATATTTCTTGACCATGTTCTAATTTCTATATTCTTATCTTATGTTTAATTAATATCATTTATTGGTTTCTCTTATGTTTACTTTTTTTTTTGAGAATCCGATCTCACCATTTATTATGTTTTCTTTCAAAAAGTTATGAATAAAGGTATTAAATAGGGTATGTATAAGAAGTATATGTTGTGATAAATTCTTATGGAATATATGTATGATCTTTCATGAATAATATGATTATGCACCAGTTTTTCAAAGTCACTAAACCTTTACTATTCTGGATTGGATCGTAATGTTTTATACTTAATATTTATTTAATAGGCAGTAATATTTAGGTCTGAAAAATGGGTCAATATAGTTGGTATTAAATAAGAGTTTAGTTATATTTTGAAAATATTATTAGAAAACTGTAGTCATAACCCTTATGATAATAATAATTATATAATAACATAATAATGTTGGGTAAAGTAGTGATTGTATTATTTTCCAAAAAATACTTCCTTGATTAGATAATTGGATGTAGATGTGTTTGTGGGAAGGAATCATCTAGGGGTAACAACTCTAAATTAGATTGGTAGGGTATTAACATAATTTTACCTACTACATGATGTGTTGGCCTAAGATTGCAATCTTGGATAGAATGTATTGTGGGATATTTTGGGTTAGATCATATTTGTTTTATGAATAGTTATAATGGATTTTACTTGATAATGACCTTTGATTATATAGTTTAAATCTAAGGTTTCATAGATGGAAAATAATTTTTCATGATTTAGAAATAGTTTTAATAAATTTTTATGATTATGTTATTAACCATTATTATTATTATTTATCGCAATATGATATTCCATTTTATCCAATGTATGGAACCAAAAGAAATAATGTTAACAGTAAATTAGAAGAATGTTTTAGGGATTGTCCTCATGAGAAACCAAATTAAATAGTGTATGGAATTTGAGATATTTGTTTACACCTAGCCAAATGTCTTGAAATATGATTAAAACCCCATACATAGGTGATTATTTGGATGATATAAATAAGTTAATAATGGAGTCTTATGAAGACCATGGATGAAATATGGTTCATAATCCTACTTGTTGAGAATATGGGAACGAGAATATATGGAAATGTATCTATGGAATGGGAAGTTATTTTTGTTATTGAAAATAAGGGCATATATCAATTAATTTTTATGGTGAAATTAAAATATCATTTAATACAATATATGGGAACGATGGTTTCCATAAGGTATTATAGATGGTCAAATTTTTTAAATGTGGAAATGTAGCGACCCAAAGTTTCATTAATGGAAAATCCCTCTTGATCCAGTTAAATGTTTCTTTATGAAATTTTTTTTATAAGATGTCAACTTCGTTAGTTTTATGTTAAGATTTGTGACCGTTACTTTTATAGCCGTTGAACAGTGATCATCTGAGTAGTATAAATATAAGGCTTTAATGAAACCATTTCTACTCAGACAAAGGAAGCGATGGCCTCATCCAGTAGAATTGCCCCTTACGAAGCCCATTTGTCGGAGCTCGGAAAAGAGGTGGCGTCTTTGGGATTTACCCTTGACCAAGCCCAAGCTGAGCTTCATCAAGTCAATCTCGAACGTGATCGTCTACGGGAAAAATGGAAGTTGATAGAGATTACCACTCGAGCGATGTTATCCGAGCAACCCCAAGAGTCTGTCACCATCGCACACCTTACCCTTAGGTCTTATGCGGCTATTTTAAGGGGTTATGTAAAAAATAAGTAGCACCATGTTCATGTACATTAATTTTTGTATATAATAATGAATATAATTTTTTTGATACGTTGTAATTAGTTTTTAAAGTAAAAATGGTGTTTTTAGTTATTATTTAATTAAGAATTATATTTTATTAAATTAAAGGATTTTTGAATTAAATAATATTTTAATAAAATATTATTATTAATATAAAATTAATTTTTATTAAATATAAATGATCTTATAATTTTATGAATGCAATTAAAATTTTTATTAAGGTTTGAAAGCCATTTCTGTCAAGACCCGTGAATTTTTTTATAAATGTCGGTTTTTATTTTAAAAGTGAAAATTAAAGTATTTAGAAAATTATTTAGATAAAATAAATATTATTTTTGGAATCAGGACGTCGAAATTATCCAACGGTGAATTTTTCATAATTTTTTGAGACAGTCAAATTTTTGTGTAAAAATTAAATACCATTTAAATATATAATGTATTTTATGACATCATAATGACCCAATGGTGATGTAATAAAATACCATAATCCTTATGTTCGGCCAATATGTGTTTTATCATTAAAATAATGAGGTTTTGGGTTTGTTTGACTTACTTTTAAAAGCATTAATGGAGCCCTCAAGACTTATTCAACACTTTGCCTTTTTAAATTAATTTCCATGGGAGTGTGACTCACCTCCACATAAGAAACCCTAATTTTTTTAATAAGTTCATACCTTGGACTTGTAAAATATTGTTTTCCTATTTCCTTTTCCAGAAACCATGGGCAAATACCATGGGGTGTTTTGTGGTTTGGATTAATTTAATATAAGGGGTCCCAAACCTAAATAATAAAGAATTCTCTCACCTTTCCTATATAATCCCACCCAAGATCCCACTTCCTCCTCACTAAAAGCCCTTTAAGTTCGTACAACCTCTGCCCTACTCTTTCTAGAATCCTCTCAAGGTGCCCCAAGCTCCCAAGAAGCCTCTCACAAGCCTCTCTCTAGCCTTTGGAAGCACACTTCCAAGTAAGGGGTTTTCTTCCTTTCTCATTTTTGTCAATTTTCTTTAAGTTGTATTGCCTTCTTTTTATTTCAATTATGAATGTTGGGGTATGGTTTCTCACCTCCCCCATACTGCCCTCTTATTGTTTGAATGATGGGAGAACCCTTTCTCTCTCATTAAATGCCTCCCATGTACACCTGTTACTATGCCGAAATTCCGAAAGGAACTTCTCTCTCTTCTTTTACATTCAAGCATTACTTTTGTATCATGAATCTAAATTCCATTTTTATTGTTGGGACATGTATATATATGATCTCCTTACTGTCCATTACATGTAAATATGTTGAGGAACCCCTTTCTCTCTCATCAACCTTTTTTATGAATTCTTATGTCACGCCGTTACGATGCCGAAATCGCACCGATTTTCTAAGCCAATGTCTTTGTGTAGTGAATACCATGCCCATTTCTCCATCAAGGGTATTCACCTTTATGCACATTTACATATTGATTATAAAATTTCATGTATGAATTCCATATTCCTTTATCGTGGAAGAAATGATTATGTTTTATGAATCCATGTTTTATGATCCATGTGGCACACTTATGCATGAAATGAAATGTTTAAGAAGGGTGCACCCTTTATAGCGCTCCAATGCATTTGGTAAAGTATAGTATCATGATACGTCATGTGCAATGAGTGTTTACTCATGATAATTCAAGTTCAATGAGGGTTTACTCATGCTTCAATTTCAATGAGGGTTTACTCATGCTCTATGTGCAATGACCCTTGGCTTATGCTAATTCAATGTTAAGTGTTGTTGCCACATTTCCATGTTATGATTATCATGCTTTATCATGCCTTTATGTTCATGTTTCTATTATGCTCTATTGATATGCCTATTCCCTAACATGTATTTCACTCCTCATGTTATTCATTGTTTACTCCCTTACTGGGCTTTATAGCTCACCCTTTTCTTATGCATGTCCTCAGGTTATCCCATGCAATGCTAAGTACGAAGGAAAGTAGTGGTCATGTAAAGGAAGTTTTCAATAAAGATGTTGTATTTCAGGTTTAAAGTTTTTATGTAATGATCCTAATCCCAAAAGACACTAAACCTCTCGATCTTCTTTGTTGGATCAAGTGATGTTTTTTATAATAAAGCATGTTTATGTTGTAATAAAAAGCAGGGTTGTCATAGTTGGTATCAGAGAGAGGTTTAGTTATTTTTGGGATTAGGAAACCCTAGTCAAGCCTTAGATACAAGACTAAGCATAATAAAAACATCCCTAAGTTTTGGTAAATAGTAAGTAAGTGGTTTATCAAACAAATACATCCCTGTCTGGATACGAGCAGGTAGAGGCGGCTCTGGCACAGATGTATCCTAGGGGTAAAACCCGAAAACACCGCTTTGAGCTAGACTCAAACAGGAACTGGTGCATGACGATGGGCCTTGCTGCACTCTTGGTTATGACACTCCCAGGGGATATGTTTTGATAAATTCACAATCTTAGTATGAACCCTTATTAAGGGAAAAATGCCCCTAAGAATATATGTTAGAAGGAAGATCATGAAAAGCCTGGATTGAATCCTATAGACTCATGAGTTAAAGAGATTAAAGTTTATTTATAAGTCATCAACTTTTGTCTTTGGATTACCCTTTATGTGTTACCCCTAACTTTCCTTTTATTCCATCCAATGGACGGTAATAGGAGAACTCGGGCTAACAACCGTTGTGAAGATCAGTGTGATGATTGTACTTATGAGATGCCCAATCCAATGGGAGCGGGAATCACGAACTTTGTCACGCTTCTCTCTCAGCTAACTCATGTTTTGAATAGAAACACTGGTCAAGAGGTACGTTCAACCCCCCCTAAGAAAGAACAAGTCGCTATTGAATGCTTCATGAGACAAAGGCCTCCTACCTTTAGTGGATCATCCGATCCCACGATTGCTGAACAATGGATCAACTCCATTGAAAAGATATTCTCCATCCTCCGATGCTCTGAAAAAGAGAAGGTTCTCCTGGCGGCTTATCGTATGGAGGGTGAAGCTGATAAATGGTGGACATTGATCAAAAATACGAAGCCTGAGGATGAGATCGAGGCTTTGGAATAGAAGTTATTCCGGAAGATGTTTTTCGATAAATATTTTCCACGCACCCTCCGTCTTAAGATGGAAAGGGACTTCCTTTCCCTCAAACAGAAAGATGAAGAATCTGTGGGAGCGTACGAGGCAAACTTCACAAGGCTTGCACGATACGCATCCAGCTTTGTCGTTACCCCCGAATGCATGGTTGACCACTTATTTGGTGGGCTGAAGCCTAGCTTGCGGAAAGCATTAGTGATCCGTGACTTCGATAGCTATGAGGAAATTGTCCGATGTGCCCTCAAGGTTGAAATGGAGATCGGAGAATCACAGGGGTATCATGGGGACAAGAAGCGTAAGGTGGACTTCAATGCTGGTGGTCCGATGGATAAATCCAACGGCACTAAGAAATTCCAGCACCCCACTTGCCAAAAGTGTGGAAAGAAGCACCCTGGAAATTGCCTTAGGGGGACAAGAAAATGCTTCAAGTGTGGAAGAGAAGGGCACCTAGCTGTTAATTGTCAGCAAGAAGGACCCGCGGCTGCGACAGAGGAGAGGAACGCTCCGTTCGAACCTCAACGCGTTGTTCAATGCTTCAAATGCAAAGAACCGCATCATTTTGCGAATCAGTGCCCTAATCCAAGGGTTATCGGAGGCAATCAACAACCTCCAAGACAGCAAGGAAGAGCTTTTTCCATCACTTCTTCCAAAGTGAACCCCGACAACGAAGTGGTGATAGGTACACTAGTTTTTCATTCAAGAATAGTGAACATACTTTTTGATTCAGGTTTTACGCATTCTTTTATATCTCAAAAGTTTAGTAGAACAATCCCTACACCACCACAAATCATGGAAGTAAAGATGTCGGTGAGTACGACAAATGGGGCAATCATTGCATCCCATGAGTATAAGTCCTCCCCTGTTATAATATGTGGATTGAATTTCCCAGCGAACCTCGTCATACTCCCTTTGGTGGAATTTGATGCAATTCATGGCATGGATTGGCTTTCCTTATATAGAGCCAACATAAATTGTCGGTAGAGGGAAATCACACTCCATATGGAGAATCGACCCCCGATTCTTTACAAGTGTTTGGAGGAAGATGAATCTCCTTTAGCTCCATCATCTCAAGAATGGATATTACTGCCTTATGAGAACACATATCTGGCTCAGATGATTAAGTCCAAGGAAGAAACCACCCTTGAAGAAATGCCTATTGTGAGGGAATTCACTGAAGTATTTCCCAAGGAACTTCCTGGTCTTCCTCCAAGAAGAGATGTTGAGTTCTCAATTGAACATATACCTGGGGCGCTACCAATATCCAATACTCAATATAGAATGGCTGTTGTTGAGCTTGAAGAGCTGAAGAAACAACTACAGGAGAATCTGGATAAAGGGTTTATACGCCCAAGTGCATCACCATGGGGTGCACCAGTCCTCTTCGTCAAGAAGAATGATGGGTCAATGCGGCTTTGCATCGATTATCATGAACTTAACAAAATCACGATAAAGAACAAGTATCCTCTCCCAAGAATCGATGACTTGTTTGATCAGCTGCGTGGAGCACAATACTTCTCCAAGGTCGACTTGCGGTCAGGATATTATCAAGTAAGGGTGAAGAAGGAAGATATCCCCAAGACTGCTTTTCGTACAAGGTACGGGCACTATGAATTCAAAGTAATGCCTTTCGGACTCACCAATGCTCCAACAATATTCATGGACTTTATGAATAGATTCTTTAGAGATTACCTAGACAAATTTGTGGTAGTCTTTATAGATGATATTCTAATATACTCCAAAACCAAGGAGGACCATGAGGAGCATTTAAAAACTGTACTAGAGACTTTGCGCAAGGAGAAGCTCTATGAAAAGTACAGCAAGTGTGAGTTTTGGTTGAAGGAAGTCCCATTCTTGGGTCATATCATCACAAGCAATGGGATATCTGTGGACCCCTCCAAAACAGATGCAATTGAGGGATGGCCGAGGCCAACATCGGTAACTGATATCCGTAGCTTCTTGGGGTTAGCTAGATATTATCGACGATTTTTGAGAAATTTCTCACGATTGTCCAACCCTCTTAACAAGCTTACTCGAAAGGGAGTAAAGTTTTCTTGGAGTGATGAATGTGAATAATGCTTCAAGGAGTTGAAAAGGAGGCTTATCACTGCACCCGTGCTCACTTTACCCACAAGTGGGGAGCTTTTTGTGGTATTCAGTGATGCTTCGAAGAAGGGCTTAGGATGTGTGCTGATGCAGAATGATAAAGTGATATCCTATGCCTTAAGGCAGTTGAAAATCCATGAGCGAAACTATCCAACGCATGATCTGGAGTAGGTGGCGGTGATCTTTGCCTTGAAAATCTGGCGGCATTATCTCTATAGAGAGAAATGTGAGATATATACTGACCACAAGAGTCTTAAATATATATTCACACAGAAAGAGCTTAATATGCGCCAGAGAAGATGGATAGAGCTCATCATGGATTATGACTGTTCAATACATTACCACCCTGGGAAGGTGAACAAGGTGGCGGATGCCCTAAGTAGAAAGGATCCAGCAATTCTATCAATGATGAGAATTGAGTAGGATCCAATCTTCTTAGACTTGATGAAGATGGACGTGGGAATCATAAAGAAGGGAACATCATCAATCCTTTCACAAATTATTTCTCAACCATCTCTTTTGGAAAGGTTAAAGGATACTCAAAAGGATGATGCGGGAATCCAAGAAAAAGTGGAAGCTATCAAAAAGGGAAAATCCTCAGAGTTTAATGTTAATGAAGAAGGAATTGAGCGGTTTGGGAAAAGACTATGTGTTCCATCAAGTTCGGAGCTGAAGAAGGAACTTTTGGATGATGCACATAGTTCAAATTTCTCTATTCACCCAGGGATCACAAAGATGTATTGAGATCTCCGAGAAAACTTTTGGTGGGATAATATGAAGAAGGAGATCGCTGAATATTCATCAAAGTGCCTGGTGTGTCAGCAAGTGAAGGCAAAGAGGCAGAAGTCTAAGGGGATGATGCAACCATTGCCCATACCAAAATGGAAATGGGAGAACATCACCATGGACTTTGTCATCAGACATATAAGGACATCCAAAGGCAACAATGCAATCTGGGTTGTTGTGTATTGTCTTACAAAGACTGCACACTTCATTGCTATTCGAGAGGATTTCTCTTTGGATCAACTGGCACGGATATATATCAGGGAAGTGGTACGGTTTCATGGAGTACCACTATCTATTGTGTCTGACCGAGATCCAAGATTTATCTCTAAGTTTTGGAAGAGTCTTCAACATGCTCTGAATACTGAACTAAACTTCAGTACGGCCTATCATCCTCAAACTTATGGCCAATCCGAGCGGACTATCCAAAAACTTGAGGATATGTTGAGAGCGTGATCAATGGACTTTAAAGGAGGATGGGATCAACATCTTCCTCTGGTTGAGTTCTCTTATAATAATAGTTTCCACTCGAGCATCCAAATGGCACCATATAAAGCCCTGTATGGGAAAAGGTGTAGAACACCGGCATGTTGGGATGAGGTCGGTGAACGTAAGCTTCTTGGACCAGAAATGGTCGAAGAAATGGTGGAGAAGGTGAAAACCATTCAGTAGCATATCAAGGCAGCCCAAAGTCGACAGAAGAGTTATGCAGATAATCGTCTACGAGACATTGAGTTTAAAGTCGGAGACATGGTGTTTTTACGCATATATCCGTGGAAGAAGGTCATGAGGTTTGGAAAGAAAGGGAAGTTAAGTCCAAGGTACATCGGCCGATTCGAGATTCTTGATCGTGTTGGGGCTGTGGCCTATCGACTAGCACTTCGACCGACTATGTCCAAGGTGCATGATGTCATTCATGTATCCCTCTTAAGGAAGTACATACCGGACCCTTCACATGTACTCTATTCCGAGGTGGTACAATTGGAAGATGATCTTTCTTATGAGGAGCAACCAGTGAAGATCTTAGATCATAGAGAAAAAGTTCTACGAAATAAGACAATGCCCCTCGTCAAGGTGTTGTGGAGAAACCACATGTTTGAAGAAGCAACTTGGGAGTCGGGGGATATGATGATTCTAAGTTACCCACATTTGTTTTAGTGTGGGAAAAGGAAAATTTCTAGGGCGAAATTTCTTAAGGGGGGGATGTTGTAGCGACCCAAAGTTTCATTAATGGAAAATCCCTCTTGATCCAGTTAAATTTTTCTTTATGAAAAAAATGTTTTTATAAGATTTCAACTTCTTTAGTTTTATGTTAAGATTTGTGACTGTTACTTTTATAGCCGTTGAACATTGATCATCTGAGTAGTATAAATATAAGGCTTTAACGAAACCATTTCTACTCAGACAAAGGAAGTGATGGCCTCATCCAGTAGAATTGCCCCTTATGAAGCCCATTTGTCGGAGCTCGGAAAAGAGGTGGCGTCTTTGGGCTTTTCCCTTGACCAAGCCCAAGCTGAGCTTCATCAAGTCAAGCTCGAACATGATCGTCTATGGGAAAAATGGAAGTTGATAGAGATTACCACTCGAGCGATGTTATCCGAGCAACCCCAAGAGTCTGTCACCATCGCACACCTTAACCTTAGGTCTTATGCTGCTATTTTAAGGGTTTATGTAACAAATAAGTAGCACTATGTTCATGTACATTATTTTTTGTATATAATAATTAATATAATTTTTTTGATACGTTGTAATTAGTTTTTAAAGTACAAATGGTGTTTTTAGTTATTATTTAATTAAGAATTATATTTTATTAAATTAAAGGATTTTTGAATTCAATAATATTTTAATAAAATATTATTATTAATATTAAATTAATTTTTATTAAATATAAATGATCTTATAATTTTATGAATGCAATTAAAATTTTTATTAATGTTTGAAAGCCATTTCTGTCAAAACCTGTGAATTTTTTATAAATGTCGGTTTTAATTTTAAAAGTGAAAATTCACATATTTAGAAAATTATTTAGATAAAATAAATATTATTTTTGGAATCAGGACGTCGAAATTATCCAACGGTTAATTTTTCATAATTTTCTGAGACAGTCAAATTTTTGGGTAAAAATTAAATACCATTTAAATATATAATGTGTTTCATGACATCATAATGACCCAATGGTGATGTAATAAAATACCATAAACCTTATGTTCGGCCAATATGTGTTTTATCAATAAAATAATGAGGTTTTGGGTTTGTTTGACTTACTTTTCAAAGCATTAATGGAGCCCTCAAGACTTATTCAACACTTTGCCTTTTTAAATTAATTTCCATGGGAGTGTGACTCACCTCCACATAAGAAACCCTAATTTTATTAATAAGTTCGAACCTTGGAATTGTGAAATATTTTTTTCCTATTTCCTTTTCCAGAAACCATGGGCAAATACCATGGGATGGTTTGTGGTTTGGATTATTTTAATATAAGGGGTCCCAAACCTAAATAATAAAGAATTCTCTCACCTTTCCTATATAAACCCACCCAAGCTCCCACTTCCTCCTCTCTCAAAGCCCTTGAAGTTCGTCCAACCTCTTCCCTACTCTCTCTAGAATCCTTTAGAGGTGCCCCAAGCTCCCAAGAAGCCTCTCACAAGCCCCTCTCTAGCCTTTCGAAGCACACTTCCAAGTAAGGGGTTTTCTTCCTTTCTCATTTTTGTCAATTTTTCTTTAAGTTGTATTGCATTTTTTTATTTCAATTATGAATGTTGGGGTATGGTTTCACACCTCCCCCATAATTCCCTCTTATTGTTTGAATGATGGGAGAACCCTTTCTCTCTCATTAAATGCCTCCCATGTACACCCGTTACTATGCCGAAATTCAGAAAGGAACTTCTCTCTCTTCTTTTACATTCAAGCAATACTTTTGTATCATGAATATAAATTCCATTTCTATTGTTGGGACATGTATATATATGATCTCCTTACTGTACATTACATGTAAATATGATGAGGAACCCCTTTCTCTCTCATCAACCTTTTTTATGAATTCTTATGTCACGCCGTTACACTGCCGAAATCGCACCGATTTTCTAAGCCAATGTCTTTGTGTAGTGAATACCATGCCCATTTCTCCATCAAGGGTATTCACCTTTATGCACATTTACATATTGATTATAAAATTTCATGTATGAATTCCACATTCCTTTATCATGGAAGAAATGATTATGTTTTATGAATCCATGTTTTATGATCCATGTGGCACACTTATGCATGAAATGAAATGTTTAAGAAGGGTGCGCCCTTTATAGCGCTCCAATGCATTGGGTAAAGTATAGTATCATGATACGTCATGTGCAATGAGTGTTTACTCATGCTAATTCAAGATCAACGAGGGTTTACTCGTTCTTCAACTGCAATGAGGGTTTACTCATGCTCCATGTGCAATGAGCCTTGGCTCATGCTAATTCAATGTTAAGTGTTGTTGCCACATTTCCATGTTATGATTATCATGTTTTATCATGCCTTTATGTTCATGTTTCTATTATGCTCTATTGATATGTCTATTTCCTAACATGTATTTCACTCCTCATGTTATTCATTGTTTACTCCCTTACTGGGCTTTATAGCTCACCCATTTCTTATGCATGTCCTCAGGTTATCCCATGCAATGCTAAGTACGAAGGAATGTAGTGGTCATGTAAAGGATGTTTTCAATAAAGATGTTGTATTTCAAGTTTAAAGTTTAAATGTAATGATCCTAATCCCCAAATACACTAAACATCTCGATGTTCTTTATTGGATAAACTGAAGTTTTATGTAATAAAGCATGTTTAAGTTGCAATAAAAAGTAGGGTTGTCATAGGAAAGAATTGGCATCATGAAACTTTATGTTTTTTGGGGAAGGATCAAGAATTTGATTATAAAGGTTATATATGTACTGGTTGTATCATTTATGATGATGAGACTATGAATAGAATATGAAATTTAGAAATTATTATGTAATAAGATGGTGGGAAAAATAATAATTTAAAAGGATTTAGAATTATTAAAGTGTTTATATATTAAGAATAGATAATTATATTGTACATTAATTTTATTAGTGATATTCTTCTTATAATAGTTATAAGACATCTAAGAATGTTTTGTAGTATATTTTCATTTTGTATTTTTAATGATATTTTGATTGGTACTAACAAACTAGAAATGTAACTCAGTGGTTACATGATAGTTTTTGAAAAAAAAATGAATGATGGGTAGATAACCCTTAATATGTACCCAATGATGAAATAATAATTTTTAATTATATATAAATATATGATTGACATTGATAAAGTAAATGGGATATTATTTTTTACCTTCAAATTGGTTAGTTATTTGGTGAAAAAGTGATTTAGGTCATCTTTGATGATGTTTACATCATTTTATGAGAAGTATGGAATATATTAGATAGAGTTATTTTCTAGAATTATATATTTATTTATTGATGTTAGATTGTGATTCAGAAAGTAATATGAATGTATTAAAATGTTTTAAGAGAACATGTTATCATTTTATTCCCTTATTTAGTTTGTGAAATTTTGTGCTATGTTATATTTTTTGGGGATAAATGTTAAATTTGATCTTCGAAAAAATATTTGATCAATTATTTCATTTTTTTTGTTTTGAATTTTCGAAACAGTTTTAGATGTTTTATAAGGTTCTATACTTATGAAAAAGGTTATGTTTAACATTGGTTGTTGTTATTAAGTTTATATAGATTATTGTATTGTTTTTTCAAATGAGTATTTATCTATATTGGATAAAACCTCAAAACCATTTTAGTTTTGTTAAATTTTTAGAGTTAAATGGAATGAATTTTAATTCTTTAATGAATATTATGATCAGATAAAAATTAATTTTAGTGCCTCATCAATAAAAATTCAAACTTGAATAATCATTTCGTTGATTAATAGATGAAGTAGAAATTGTATTATGTGTGTTTCAATAAATCTATATTAAAATATTGATCCTTTGATGACTAAAATAAAATTGTGAGGATATATTTTATTCTAGGGTAGAGTGTAAAATCTTGATAATTTAGAATATAAATTATCATTAAGTAAATTACAATTCATTGATATATTTCAGGACACACAACACCATGTTTAAAATTATTGTGTTATACTATTTAGTTATGATTATTTAAAAGTGATTGTTGCAACCAAGCTATTAAATTAGTGGAATGAATATGAATAAAAATAATACCAAAAAATGTATATTGTAAAATATAATTAAAATATATTTATTAATTTATAATAATGAAGTACTCAATTTTTTACTCACATGATTTTTTGATTCAAAAATGAATTTTCTTCAAAAATGATTTTTATTTCATTTTGTGCAAGAAATTATAATTAATTTATGAAAATTTAAGAAATTTTATTTTATTAAATAAATTTTTTTTTTTGAAATTTTCATATCCAAATTATGTTATTGTAAATTTTCATGACATTTCTGAAATGAATGATATTTCTATAAATAGTGAAAATATAGAATTTTTTTAAATATGATCATTTATTTTCATTAAATAACGTAATTTAAAATTGTAATTTTATTTTGGATTTGGTATTAATTACGAATATGATAAATTTGATTTATAATAATATAATTAATTAAATTTTAATCATATATATTAATTATTTTTATAGAAGTTAATATATATTCTAAAAATGCATTTTTCGTAAAAACAATTTATCATTGTGTTTTACGCATTTATATTAAAAATGATTTTTTTCACTTATATAGAATAAATATTTAAAAATGGATAAAATATTTTTAATCATGAAGATTAAATTTTCTAAATAGGTAACATTTATTTTTGGCCATTATGAAGAGTAATTGTGGAAAATATTATCACTTAAAAAAGGGTAAAATCGATAAAATAGGGTCAAAACTATAATATAAGGTTTCAAAATCATCCAAAAACTAGAATGTTTGTCATTTAATGAGATAAATTACGTAATATCCATCCTAAATTATAATATAAGCTATTTGTTAATTTGGATTTTAATGTGACATTCTTATTATTTTAGGTAATTTTTTTTTTCAAAATATAACTTTCTTACTTTTAATTTATATTATATATTTACAAAAGGAAAATAAGATGTTATGAATGAATATAAAAGTTAATTTTCAACCATATTTTTATTATTAATGTAGTTTATTTTTAAATTTTATTAGTTGAATAATTACCCTAAATTCTTACACAACACACACATAATGCTTGTACAAACAATAGAAAAATCAATTTAAATGATTTAAAAAAATTTAAAAGTAATATTTTTTTTGATGAATTATAGTATAAAATGAATTTTTTTGTTAATAAAAATGTATAATTTTTAGTTAAAAAGTTTTCATCCATATTCCGTACTAGCATTGATGTCTTTAAAGTGAAAATATATTAATAGTTCCTAAAATGACTTTCATTTTATTTTATGTTAAATAATATATTAATATATGGTTTAAAAATAATAAGAATAATTAAATATTAAAAGGAAAATGGGATATGATCTAAATATTTATACCTTTACTATTTTGGTTTTAATTGTAACTTTATATGTAAATTTATAATGCATTATGAATCACAAAATATACGTTCATAGTTAATGATAAAAGGGTTAACAGGGCGTAATCTAATGAAACATGGGTTTAAAAGAATAAATATAATATTTAAATGATTTTATATGTATTTATTTAGATACCATATCATCTTTAATCCAATTTTAATTTAATTTAGAACCACCTTTCTAAGAATTATACCTTTAAATATTCCAATGTTTTGAACATTTTTAAGTATAAGTTTCCCTCCCTTATAAAACGACACTCCTTCAATCTCTTTCTTAAACCAATTTAAGCGATATGTATTAAAAAAATATAAAAATATTATTTTAACCATCAATACAGATAAATTTTCGGTGTTGTAATTCTGTGAAGACTATTCTAGGGGTCATTAAGAAGGGATCTAATGGAGGGATAACGAAGAATAAGTAATCATCCTACCCGATCACTTTCAATATATTTATTATTATACTTCTTTTATATATATGGTATTCATAATAAAATAAAAAATCATTTCTCTTAAATATAATAAAATGATATTATGGATATTAAACCACCACTATTCACCGTCTCTTCCATTTAATGTGATGAGAATATATCGCTCGTGTATACATGTTTATTGAAAAATCCTTGTAGGGATATAAATAATTTTCCATATGCATCATTAATGGTTGATTATTATGATGAATTTAATTATTATATATTATAATTATTTTATAATTATGGTTTTATAATGATAAAATTTCTATATTCCTTTCCTTCCTTTTGTTATAAAATGCAAACATCGGTCATGCATACATTCAACATTCCATCTCCATGAAAAGTGAAAATCATTTTCTATCCCTAGATTTTATGGATTATTATAAATTTTCATATGATGATTATTAATAATATTTATATAATGATGAAAAAAATTATATTCTAGACCCATGATAAAAGTATAAAGACCCAAACTACATAGTTGTTACCCCCATGAAAAACAAAACAGTTAACACCCAAAAATAATGATTTTAATATGGAATTATTAATAAGTTGGTGTTTAAATGTACAAGTGATTAATATATAGTATTATATGTTTTTAAATTATTTTTGTATAATGTTATGAGAAATTTGAATTTAATATACATGTTGTTAGAGAACATATGGTTCAATTCAGACATGAGGTTAAGGTATTCCCATCTCACTTTTATTTATATTATACATACACCATATTCACCACCTATTTCCTTTGTGTGTTATATTTTCCAACTATGATTTTATTTTATGGTGTTATCATTAAAATTATAGGGATTCAATAATACATATAAGGATATATCTTTAGTGACGTTTTGATTTGGAAATTACCAAAGCAGTAAGGGTTCTTCTTCTGAATATTGTTTTGTTGAGACATGTTTTATGTTATAAGCCTATTTATATTTATGAGCAGTATATGATTCCAAATGAAATTATATATCATGAATCTCCCTATGTGTATGTGTAACGTCCCTGACTCAGAAGCCACTAAACCGGTGCTGTGAGTTCAGTCGTCACATAACCTCAAGCGCGCCTCCCCATATGTCAGAGTTTGCCGACTAGAGGCGATGGTCCAATAGGTCATGTGGGGAGACTATACCCTCACTATCAGAGAAAGACATAATAGAACACAATATAAATAGAAGATACGATATGAATAGCCAATAAACATGCACAACCAATCATTTCCCAAAATAGGGTACAAACCACAATTCTAATACCCTAATGTCATGTCATGCTTGTAGTGAATGGTGAAAGAACCCCAAAATAAAAAAACATAGAAAACTCTAAGTGGGTCCTGACTCTAAGTCTAGATACTTCTCCATGTAAATCCTGATCCCAACTCAACATCCTAGATTATGGAATTCTCCCTTGTCCTGACCTGAAATCAAGAAGTCTGCTCAGGTACCCAATCGCGACCCAAGTAGGGTGTGAGTACAAAACTAAGTAGGCACCCACCAACGGTGTCTACAAAATATCCAGTCAAATAGATCATGCATGAAAGTTCAAAATGAATGGTAAGAAAGATAGAAAATTTTTGCGTTCCCATTACTTAAAAAAAATTCATTTAATTCATGACTAACATTTATTCCAATTCCATTTCTTATATAATCTGTATTACAAAAGTCATATTAGTCACATGCTTAATGGGTTTGTAATAAATATCATCTACATAAGGGTCTAAAGAAATCAATAAAAATGCATAGGGTAAATAAACCAAGTCCATATCTCACTAGGGATACACATATCACATCAACACATTTTCCTCTCCTCAAATCCTCAGTCCGGTTGGAATGCAACTGTTATGGGAATAGAGTGTATGTCCCCTTCCCTAACCCATACATTTTGGGGTGAAGTTTAGAGCCTTATTCTAACTTGACCCGTGGTCGTAGAGCCTCATGTCAGTACCCCACACTAACAAGACATTTTCATAATCATATTTATCAAGTCACCACAACCATATTATAATTCTACAAAGCATATTTAGTGCCATTATAATTCACAATACATGACGAAAATATGGGAATTAATTTCAAGACATAAACCATTAACACATTTACCAATTAAAATTCACACCCTTCTATCCAAAGTCTCATTCCCATGACTAAACCCATTAGGTGTATTCGACAACCCATATGTCATATCCCAGTTCATCATTGACCATTAATTAACCTATTTATTCAATTATCATTTCACAACCATTTATCCACTTATTCATATCAAGTACCATTTTCATATTTCATAACAAAATCCTTTTCTTACATTCAATCATTTAGGTGTACCACCTAATTCCCATGTATTAACCCATTCTAGAAATTCATTCATTACCTCATTACATACCAATAACACATTCCCCAATTCCTATTCCATTACCCAATTTCATGTTCACCATTTAATATTCCCTAACCCCCTTAGGCATTTATAACAAAAATTCATGAAATAATTGAAAAAATATCTTTCAACCCAAATACCCTTTTTCATGTCATTCCAACAACATCTTATGTTCTTGTCACCCTAGGAATATTTATAATCAATCAATATAAAACCTAACCAATCATTAAAATATTTGTGACATGGGTTCCGCATTATTATTCAGTAATCATTCACTTAAACTTTACTACTCTCAAGGTATGTAAATGTAGGCCCACCACATTTGTGGCCCTAAAATGGTCAATTCACCCCTATGCATCCCACAAGGATCATGAGGAATTCAAAAAAATCAATTAGACACCAAATTTACCCAATCATACTCAAGGAAACCAATACACAACAAGAGATAGGAAAAATCCAAACACACATACACAAATCTATAACAAAAATGTGGGATATAACATGTAGAGAACCTGCCTCTAATCCGATGATGAATGACCTCTTAATCGTAGCCTTGGGTCCTTATTCAAACACCCTTGGAAGAATCAACCTAAAAATCACAAAAAAAAGTGTTTCAGAGATTCTAAAGATGACGGGAGAAATATGAGAACCCTGATCGAAGAGAGAATGAAAGTAGGAGATTATACGTACCTGGAGCTTCGATTCACAACCAACGGGGCTCTAAATAACCAAGAATCAAAGGAGAACCACCCATGGAATTCTTGGGTAATTTAACTTAGTCACTAGGGTTGAGAGCAGATGAATGGACGAAAATCCCGAGTTAGGGTTCCAATGCCCATAGTGGAAATTTGTTAAACTTTCAATCATTTCTGGGCCACATGGTTTACCCACACATTTTTCCAACTGGTGCACAAAACGTGCATGAGACACTTACCCATTAACACCCCATCAAATTGTTTCATGTGACTCCCACACGGTTTTCTTAACCATGCACCAATCGTGGATAAGCCTCTTTCCATGGATGCCTGGTTACCTAGGATGATCTACATAGTTTTCACTAACTGTGAACAAACAATGAAACATGCCCATTAATTTCATTTTTCATCCTCTGTTATCTCTCGTACCCCCAGAACACCCGAAAACCATCACATAAATATGGGGAAATGATTATTTATCAAAACATAAGAGATCCAAATCAATACATATAAAAAACATACCTTTGGAAAATCTGGGATCTTACAACATCCCTACCTTATACCAGCTCATCCTCGAGCCACCCTTCCATGAATCACTATGCTCTCGAACTAAAGGTCATCCCACTAGGCCTGTCTATCCATTCCCATCTTCATATTTCTGGTTTCACATCACAAACCCCACAAAACACCAATCAAGGGCACAGACTTGTCCCACAAGTGTTCCTCACCACAACCCCAACACGAAATGAAAACTCCTCCATGACACGTCAGCTTCAACCATGCCCATCCATTAGAAAATCAGAGATAAAACACAGGAAAAATCTCCCAACTCCCTACACAAGGAAACATGACACCCAAAATCTTATCATTGTATAAAAACCGACAGAAACAACATCAGTCTGATCCTCATTACAACTCCCATCCCAAATCACGTAGCGCCATTCCACTATTTTCTAACTCTTACTATGACCAAATCGATATCACCTAGAGGAAAATTTATGGTCCTTAAAACCACATTTCCCGATGATTCCATTACACAACTATACTCCCAAACACAACCCCAATTCGTGGATACTCGACCAAACAAACTCATGCCAAAATTCACTACCAGTGCCACTCACCCGAACGGTGACTACTTGAGCCCTTCCAACTCAAAACTCTGATAACATCTTCAACAAACCATATAACCGGTATGGGTATCTCCACTATTTTTGGTTACATGGAACCTCCTCTTTTGATGAAATACCACTAGAACATAATCCAACTTCCCCATCATCTAACTCGTTCCAACTCATAATGCCCAAGCATCCATAGGGCGTTACCCTACAATGGCATCCAACTTCACCATTGAAACCATTAGGGAGGACATTCATACACTATCTTTCCAAGTACAATGATCAAATTGACCTTACTTAGGTAAATCTCCATTACAAAAGGTGCTTTCTACTACAACATACACCAAGAGGTAGGTCACTCCCACAACACACTTTCAAGTTTATCAACTCAGGTCAGACCACCTTTGATTGGCTTGTCCCAGAACACCCACCTTCTACTGATGGTATGCTACCCCCTAGCTCACCTTCCCTAGGTGATTATTGAATTGATGCCTATCATTAACATCCTACAAACCCACATAGGTCACTCCATGAATTCTAGGATAATCCCATAATCATAGCATTACTTCCCTCCAGTCCTTCATCGATTTTCACCCTTAGCATGACACCACATCACATAGACACAGTTCACTCAACTTCATGACATTCCAAAACCAAATAAGGAATAATAATCCAAGTCTAACCCCAATCATCTTTGGAGTAATAAGACCCCAACTTCTCTTACCACCACTAGTTTTTCATATCCAGCCACATCCTTCTACAACTCGGAATAGACATAATAAGCTTTACTTGGAACCACCCTGAGCTCAAGCCAACACTTGGCTCATTAGACATCTCGTCCAAGGCCCATATTCCCACTCTTTGGAACATAACATGTACCTTAAAATATCTTCGTTAGTGTCTTGGTGCCACTACAACAACTTGATGCTTTTTTATCCATATTCAGCACTAAATTATCACTCCCCACTTTAAGAGTGTTGTTACCATTTCTCTAAATAGGGATTCCAAATGCCATTTATTACACTCAATCACAATATGAACCCCAAAAACATATACATGGCTATCTAGCCTTTTTATGAAAAAAGATAATGAACATCACCTTGTTCATATTCCAAGATCTCGTGAATGGAACCCCGAACATTTTTTGACATCCATTCCATCCCTAGGACCTCACCCAAATCCATTGAACGTGTACATACCATCCTCAAGCTTCACACAAACCTCTCCCTTACGCATAAACTCTATGATGTCCCTTATCCAACTAAACACCATCATGTATATTTTCATGCTCCAGAGCTTCTATACGTACCTGGGATGATGTCAAGATGTTGGGAATGCTTGTCACTATCTTAGGTACACTAAGATGTTGTCGAGGAACACCACCACCAACTTATCCATTTCTATTGTTGAACAATGGGACACCAAGACCTACCAAGGATTTCAGGCCTCCCTTTCAGACAAGTCTCATCAACACTTAACCACCAACACATAGGTTTAATTTCCAACTAGATCTAACCACCAATGCACAACAAAAACTTCATGTAACCATGAAACGTTGTTTGTTGTGGAATTATTTCCACCACACTCTTCGATTTCATCCGATGTGTCCCTGAGAGCCAACAATCACAACACATGGTCTTCCACACCATCCAAACCATGATTATCTCAAAGAAACAACCGTAACTTGTTTATATCCCTTCACCCGGTTACTTACCTAACCATGTATCTTCGTTAGTTAGCCTCATTATCTCTGAGGTGGACTCTATATTTCTCCCAAAAACCAATCCATTCAGACAATAAGTTCAGCCTTGTGATAGCCTCAACTCAGATGTCACCATCAAATAAGGGAATATAACCACACTCCAGAAAATCTCTCTATTCTACTTAGAAACAACCTCAAGATCCCCATTAATCATCATCCAAAAAATGGAGAGTCATGAATCAATGTGGTACAACGCTTTAATAAAGACCATACATCCCATCACAAGCACCAGGGTGCCATTATGGGAGAATCAGACATACATGACCATCCCCAGACATGCATTTACACCGCCTCTGCATCATCTCACATGATTCATATTCCAAGGAACCTGCATCCATGGGATATCCTCCCATGATTTTCCCCTTGATTTCTAAAACTATCAATGTGTAACCACAACTCAAGTTGTATAACCATACATCATCCGTCCCACTTAGCCCTGAAGGGCAAACCTACACGATGGGGCACATTGGGTCCCATTACTAAATTCCAAAACATATACACATGTGGAACATACCCAAAGCACTAAAAACCATTTTTGAACTCTCTCATAAGTCACCTCGAGGGTAAGAGGATATCAACTCCCTTGACTGGAATCACAACCATGAAAAGCCAGTGGTACTCTCTCCAAACCCCAAAATATCATGACATGATCAAAGCAATGATCATGAATGAAAATCTTACCCCCATTATAGTGAACACTATGCCTAGTACACAAAAAACCATATAATCTAGGTTCCACACCAATGGTGTACACATTCCCCAGTACTATGAGCAAAACATCCTCTCTGGGATTCAAGACACAACTCACAAGGTCTAAACTAACAAGGTCACTAAGACCCAAGCACCATCTATAGGGTCCAGCATATACTCTATATGGTCATGGACCATGAGGGTTCCCTCACTCACTTTACCGAACAATGACTTTCAACCCAAAGTACACAACCCCACCAAGGGTTTCCTAAACACACAACCTAGGCCATACTAAAAATGGAAAGGATTCAAAATCCAACCCCCATGTCTAAACTAGGTCACTCTCATTTCCCCAACCCACAGAAATTAGGGACAAACCGATCACACTAAGGATACTCACCATTGAAACCAAACGTTCCCATTTAATGTTATTATTCTACCGACACATCATAGAATGACCAATAGGATTTTACAAAAGATGAAAAAAGTCATCACGATAGAAACCTTAAAAAACCATTCATCATACTCTATCCTAAGGTTCATCATATCACATGAAACACTAGCCTATAAAATACATACCACAGGTCATAGTCTACATGGGGTAACCAATTTACTTAATCATGAGTGTTTCGTCAACACCTCTTCAAACTCATTCGTCTTTTACAACACGATCCCATCCTCTTAGGCACATATCCAATTTCAGAACATGTTAAAATCAGGATTTTAAATAATTTACACCTTTAATTGGGAAAAATTCATTAGCAACCATACCATCATTATGGAACCCATTTTCTTTAAAACACCAGCAAATCCATTACAATTTATTACAACCCAATATTTTAACCCGGTTATAAAATTTACTCATTTTCATTATTTTAATTCACCCTCTTCAATTACAATTATTTGGAATCATTTTCTTTATATTTATCAAGGGTGTAAAATTCACTCTACTCTCAATGACCCACACCACCATCCCTTATGTGTGTACCTATAATGATGCATTCCGCCTATATCGCTAGGTGCCTAAAATGATGCATGAATGCACAACATCATGTCATTCCAGCCATGATAAAAATATCATAAATCAATTAAATAACATAACATGTGCATCACCCAATTGTAAAATATCACCCAACTATAACAACAAACATCAAGAACAACGATTCCCACCTAGGGTGACTTGGGTTTTCCCTCATACATGGGTAAGCTACTCACAAGTACAGGCTCATTAACAAGGCCCAACACATCCTAATCTCTTGTCTACCATCCCAAAATAGTAAGAATAGAAAATAACTCCTCTAATACCACTTTGTAACATCCCCAACCCAGAATCCACTAAACCGGTGCCCTGAGTCGAGTCGTCACATGAACTCAAGTGCACCTCTCCATACTATAGAGGTTGCTGGCTAGCGAAGATGGTCCAATAAGTCATTTCGGGAGACTATACCCTCTTTATTAGAGAAAGACATAGTAGAACCCAATTTAAATAGTGGAAACAATATTAATATCCAATAAAAATGTATAACCAAGCATTTAAAAAAATAATGTAGAATCAAAAAAATCAAATACACTAATGTCATGTCATACTAGTAGTGCAAGGTGAATGAAAACCAAAATAAAACCAACAATGAAAAAAATCAAACGGGGCCTGCCTCTATTTCTGGATCCTTCTCCATGTTCATCCCGATCCCAACTCAATATCCTATTGTAGGTCCTTCTCCCTTGTCCTCACCTACAATCAATATGTCTACTCGGGTACCCAATGATGACCCGAGCAGGGTGTGAGTACAAAAATAAGTAGACCACCACTAATTGCGTCTATAAAATATCCAGTCTAATAGATAGTGCATGAAAGTACAAAATTAACGCTAAGAAAGCAAGGGACATTTCAGGTTTCCATTAGTTATTAATGTTCATATAATTCATGAATAATATTTATTCCAATTACTTTTCTTATAACATCTTCATTACATAAGTCATATTGATCACATGCATCATTGGTTAGGCATAAATATCATCAACCCAAGGGTCTAAGGAAATCAATCACAGTGTATAGGGGAAATAATCCAAGTCCCTATTTCACTAGGGATACATATATGACATAAACACAATATCCTCACCTTGAAGCCTCAGTCCATGTAAAATGCAATCATTTGAGGAATAGAGCTTCTTTCCCCTTCCCAAAACCATGCATTTTGAGGTGGAGTTTAGAGCCTCAGTCTAACTCGACCTCTGAGCGTAGAGCCTCAAGTCAATACCCCACTTTACTAAGCCATGTGCACATGCTTATTTTTCATGTCACCACAACAATACCATAACACTACCAAGCATATTCAATGACACTATAATTCACAATACATGAAAACAACATGGGAATTAATATCATTCCATAACCCAAAAACACATTTACCAATTACAATTCCATCTAGACAAAGTCCTTTTCCCATTCCTCAACCAATTAGGTGCATTCAAAAACCCCTATGCCTTATCCCAATTCATAATTGACCACTCATCAAAACATTTATCCCATTATCATTTCACAATCATTTACCTACATATTCATATAAAGTACCATTCACATAATATATAACACAATCCCTTTACTGCATTAAATCATTTAGGTGTACGACCAAATTCTCATGTATTATCCAATTCCAAAAATTCATTAACTCCCTTAGTACATCCCATTAACCCATTCCCCAATTAAAATTCCATTACCCAATTACATGTTCACTATTTTATATGCCCTAATCCTCTTTTTCATTTCTATAAAGAATCATGAAACAATCAACATAATCACTTTTAACCCAATTACCCATTTTTTGTTATTCTAACAATATATAATTACCTTATCAGCCTAGGAATATTTATCATCATCCCATTTATAACTTAATCAATTGTTAAAACATGTTTGTCAAGGGTTAAAAATTATTATTCGGAAATCACTCGCTTAACCCATACCACACTCTAGGTCCAAAAATGCCGGCACACCCCATGAGTGGCCCTAAAATGGTCATTTCACCCCCTACGCATCCCAAGGGGATCGTGATGGTTAAATGAAAATAATTTAGACACCCAATATACCCAATCATAATCAAGGAAACAAATATACTACAATAGATAGGCAAAATCCCAACACACATGCACAAATCTATAATAAAACTATGGGATATAACTTGTTGACCTTCTACCTCGAATCTGATGATGAACAAACTCTAAATCATAGCCTTGGATATGGATTCAAATCCCCTTTTAAGCCTCAACCTAATACTCAAAAAAGGGGTTTATATATTTGTAATAATATGGTAGAAATATGAGAACCCTAATCAAAGGGAGGATGCAAGGAGGAGATTAGACTTGCCCAGAGCATTGATCCGCAACCAAAAGTGCCCTAAATGGAAAATAATCGAATGAAAACCATGCTTTGTAATCATGGGTAATCCAATTTCGTCACTAGGTTTGAGAGGGGATGAATGTTGGAAAATACCAAGTTGTGGTTTATAATACCAGAGTGTCAATTTTGTATGTTCTCAATCACATTTCGGCCGCAAGGATTACCTGCATCGTTTGCCAAACCCTGTGAAAGCTATGCATGAGCCACTACCCAAATAACACCCCTTCTCATGGTTTACTAGGAATCCGACATGGTTTGATTAACTGTGCTTCAACCATCCGTAAGCCACAATTCTTGGCTTCAATGTTACTAGGGATGATTCACACAATTTTCACTAACCATGAACAAACCATGAAACATGCTCAGAAATTCATTTTTCTTCCTCTTTCATGTCCCAAACCCCCAGTACACCTTCGTGCCTTCACATAAACATAGGGAAACACTTATCCATCCAAAAATAATATGTCCAAATCAAAAAATATACAAAAACATACCATATGAAACTTTAGGACATTCCATCATGATATTTAAATTTTCATTTGAAATTATTCTATCATGTGGATTATGATTCAAAAGATACCAAATTTGTAAGGGAATTAGGTTTGAATCCCATTTTAATAAAGTTTTTTATGCCTAAATTTCCATTATTGAAATTATATGATACATATATGATAATGTGACATCCCATAGGTAGTTCACTTATAAGTAATTGAACCTAGTTGGCCACATGTCCTCAAGCACGACACCCCATGTGCTAGTGGTTCCCAACTACCAATAAGGGTCTATGATGGTATAGTGGGGAGACTATACACTCTTTATTAGAGTAGAACATAGCGGTATAATGAAGAAATAAAAATTGAAACAGAATAATTATTAACATGAAATAAGTATACATATGGTAATAATAGAAATAGATGATAATATATATATAATAACTGTGTCATGAAGGAATAAAAAATGGGGATATACACAAGGAAAAAGGAAAGAGACATATATAAAATGATATAAAAAAGAATGAGAAACATAAAATCTATCTTCAACAACATCATGATATTAATCATGGAAATTTTTTCCCATAATCTAACCTCGAACAACATATAAAGCCTCCATAAATGGCTTATTACCTTTGTCCCTACCTACATCAATGAAGTAGTATGGGCACCAATCGATGACACAGACAAGGTGTGAGTAAATATTTGTAGGCCACCACCAATAATGTGTATAACTATTCATTCTATGAATAAAAGATGAAAATTTTGTTGTTAATAATCAATGTAATGTATTATATAAATATACTATATTTCCCTAGTTTACCCAATGGACACCCATTAGATAATACCTTCTCTGTCGTAGGCTTAAATATCAAAGAGATCATACTAATTTAAGATTTTGTATATATGGTCAGGACCTAAGCTATAAAATAAATGAATCCCCAAATAGTTATAGTCATGTATATTTCATATTTACCATTCATTTTCAGTCTCATAATGTGTGAATTCAATAGGGGTGTACCCTTGGAATTTCACCATAGGGAGAAAGTACTACCTAACCCCAGAGAGTATGACATAGGTATCCTCCATGCTAGAATTTAATGGAGACCAATATAGTAACTAAGGGGGTTTATAATATCAATTTATATCCAAAGATAATCATCCATGGAATTAAATTTCTTCAATTTATAGAAATCTAAGTGACCCATTAGAGCCACACCGGGTGTATCACTATCTACGACCAAGAGAAAATTTTAGTCTGGTCATTCACTAGACATATGGATCAATGAATAAGTTGTATACCATAAACCCCTCCAATTGAACCCACAAATTGAGTCCATGTATTACTAAGGTAATCCTTTCCTTTAAGGTAATTAAATGTTCATTATCATAATCAATAATGATATAATAATCCATCTAGTATCTATAATAAATATGATTTCGATAAATTCATTTCATAATTAAAATGGGGTTACGTGACTTGAACTATCCATTTACCTTTCATTTATGTTGAATATCCATTTCATTTATATAATCAAGTAAAGCCACCTCAAAAGGTGGTTCCATTACATTTCCTATGCTTAGGACTCCTATGAAGGTATCATTTTGTTACATAATACATTTAGATCATTTCACTGCCAAATCCAATTCAACACAAATAAATAGGTGGTTTTATATCGTTTTAGGGTATAATGATCATGGTACTATAAGGAAACACACCCTAAGGGTTAGCTCATGTCAATGTAGATACTCTCTGATGGTGCAAGGAAACCCATTCCAAGTGAAAAAAGTTAAAAAAATATTTAACTTTTTAATGAATTATATTGAAGGTATAATGCACACAACACAATATCTCAATATATAAACTGAAACACTTTAGTGAAAAATGACTATACCACTACCACATTTTGGTAAAGTACTATTTATTTGTTATAAGCTTTTAACCTTATCTAGAATGGGAAAAAATATGGAAACATACAAATACCCTAAATAGAGGGAATATTTACTCACAATGAATTAAAATTCCCAATGGTGAGAGAAACGAAGAATGGAATCAAGAGTATTAAATAGACTATTGGATAATATCCACCATGATAAATCAGTAGTGATTTTGATGCCATATATAGGGTGTTTCTCAAATCAGAGCTTGGAGTCGAAGGAAAATATCATCATGAGGGAGGGGCATTGTGAAAGTGATGGAAATAAAATAGGTTTTAAGAATTAAGGAGTGATTTGAAAAAAATGTAATTTCACCCAATTTTTAAGGGTAACCCTGTTTAACTACATGGTTTTCCAAACCATGTGTCAGCTTTGTGCACACTACTATTCAGGGTGTCGCACCTCACATGGTTGCAAGACATTGTTTTTTCCAACTATGCTTTGCCCATATGAACCTTCTGATTCCTCTATAGAATCCATAAAACTATGCATCCTGAGGTGAATGGTTTAAAAAAACCATGAGTATCACTTATTATCATAAAAAATGGAGCTCCTGACATCAAACAAGCCCTGGATGCTCCAAAATCTCTATTGAACTCTTTATGTATCCTTATATAAATAAAAAAGAAAATTTTAATGTGTAATTTAAAGTATCCATACATCCATGAAAAAGGGATTTTAATGTTTCCACCACATAATAATATTCATTGATGAGTTTCATTAAGGGCGATTGATCATCGTGTAAGAAACATTTCATCCACACATCTCAAACATCGACTTCTCTCTCCTAGGTTTTATCCTATATATGGTTTTGATTTCACAACACCCAAACTATAGGAACTGACCTACCATAGAGGGCCTTTATTATCTAATAAGTAATATGAACTAGGCACTCCTCTAAATAATTGTCAACATCCAACTCAATTACATCATGATGGAGAATATGGTATGGGTCTCAATGATTACAATGTAACGGGGAAACTTGAAAGCTATTGTGTATAGCCCTATATCTACGAGGATGACCAATATGACATGACGCTAATCTTACACTCAAAAGTCTCAAAAGATCCGATGAATCTTGGCATTATATTACCACACCTTTTAATTTATCGATGCCCCAATATAGGTGAATCTTGCAATAATACCTAAACCCCGACCTCGAGTAATAGACGTTGTTGGCGATGGTCAGTATAAGACTTCTTCATAGACGTGGATGCATAAATATTCTTCTTGATTAGTTATTCCTTCACTTATATCACATTCATGATATGAGGTCCCAGTAGCAATACATCTCAAACATCTAACTAGCACACAAGTTAATGAGATGACCTACCAAATAGGGCCTCTAAAAGATCCATCTATATCATTTCATGAATGCTATTATTGTTTTATAATTCATAGAAAGAATATGTTTCACTAAAGAACCACATAAAACAATTATACATGCCATAATCATGTCCTATAACACCTATATCATATGTTTGAACATCATATCAAGCCTAGGGTGGTATACTTTACTCATATGTACTTTTCGACCCAACACCCTCTACAACAATTTATAGAAAGAAGAAGTAAATTAGGAATTTCTATCTGGCATGATAGTACATAGGAACCTATGATGAGGCATGATCTCCCTAACATATAACTTTAAAATATCATCCACTGATAATTTCTCCCTGATTGAATAAAATTGGGTGAACCTAATCATTCTATCAAAAATCACCCATACATCCATCATTTCATTGAGTAGAACTTTCAAATCCTATGAAAAAATCAAAAGTAACACCATCCCATTTCCACTAAATAATGGGATACAATTATAAAATACCCATTTTTATCAAGTTCATTTCTTTCACTGTGTAATATTTTGAACACCATGCAATTATGGTAATTATCTACCATTTTGTACTAGACCACCAATACTGGTGGTGTAAATCATAACATATATTTTTAAGACTTGGGTGTACTTCCCATTTAGAGGTATTAGAATTACACATTCTATCCCCTAATATTTCTACTAAAACATAGATATTCCTATGGATACATAAGAACTCATCACCTTAAATGACCCAACTGGGTGGTGCGTCCTCGCCTGTAATGCTCTCCCTTAGGAAACAACCCTCAGGATTAGAAAATTGTTACATCTTTAATATATCTAGAAGTGAAGATGCACTAATAATGATGTGAGAATTAGAAGTCACTAATGGTCCTACACCTCTAAATTTATCTCACAAAATAGTCCCATAATCTTCCACACACTACTGGATTCATGAATTACCACTTTTTAAGTATTTATTCTCAGGGTATAATCCATTTCATTCCCTTTACCTATAATATAGGCAAGTTAAAAATCAATGTACTACATGAACTCAAACCACCTTCATTGCATGATATTTATTTCATGGTGAATAAATATGTATTGGAGTATTTTATGATCTATGTATAAGAAAAATAATTCTCCCAAAAATATAATTCCATGTACAACATAATGCATATATCATAGTTGATAAAATGAGATTCTGCATTGGGTAACTCCACTCATGATGTCTCAATTGAAAATAGTCATATTCCATGATTCAATATCCATATATTATAATGGATCCCATCCTAACAACTAAATCATAACAATAAACTATATATCCTCTTACAAGATCTATTAAGATCTAGATCAACACTGAATTCAATCTTCCCTTCAGTTCCTGAAAAGACAAATTTCACAATATTCTAACCATTTAACATTTCATCCTTCTTATTCAATCTTATAAGAGGTTATGGAAGGATTTTTAAATCATTGATAAAGCACTTATAATATCTATAAAACCCTATGAAAAACTAAATATAAAAATATTATTGGTGTTATCTAATGAAACTGTGACTCTCAACTTCTCTGGGTCTATAGATACTCCTGATTTTGATACTATGTGAACTGGGAAGCGAACTTTGTCAATCTAAATATTTTATTTGGTGTAATTTCCATACAAAATATTATTTATTAGTGTACTAAAAATGATAAAAAAGTGTTTTTATATATTATATCCAATGTATATGTACACCATGATTTCATCCTTGAAAACTAACACAAAAGAATCCAAATACAAGTGGAAAACCCAATTCCTCAAAGCCATAAAATGTGATAGTGAATTTTGAAGATGAAAGGTATATAAAAATACATTTATAAAAAATATATACTATATAATGTTTTATTTGGAATTTATGTTTGTATGATGAAAAAATGAAAATTTTCCAATCTGAAATCTATTTTTGAGAAAACTCTTACTTCATGGAGCTGGTAAAAGTATTTTTTGATACGTAGAATAGGATACCAGTTCTTAATCATAAACCGATTCAACTAATGGTTGTCTAATAAATGAATTATTTTTACACCCTTATTTTTGTAAGAAACAATGGGTGAACCCCTTAATGAATTATGGGTCATATAAACCCCTGGGATTATAATTCCTCTAATTACCTCTTGATCTTATCCAACCCAGTAGTAGTCATCCTATAAGGAGGAACAAATACTGATAATTCTCCTCGAACTAGCCCTATAATGAGTACTACATTTCTCTCAAGTGTTATCATTATGAAATCATCAAGGAGTAAAATTTAGAAATGATATACTACAAAACAATATCCTCTCATCAAAAGTGGGGAATTGACGCACTAGTGTAAACTTTTAGAGAGTATTCCTAATGTAGTGTTGAGTGTCATCACGCAAAAAAAAATACTACAATTTGAGACTAATTATTTCAAAAAACATCATAGATATGAAGGTGTAGGAATAAACTTTATCAAATAAAATAGATACCCAGGTATAGGATTCTAAAATTATACCTCAACCCATATATGGGCATTCACTGTACTCTATGGGTGTTATATGTACAATATATATCTATCCTAATCCATGTCCTTGAGATATTCCTGACTACCCTAGGAAATCCTGCTCTGTTGCCACTATAAAACTAGTGTCTATAAACCAGGACTTTACTACCCACTAGGAATAATTAGCTCGTAGTGATCTAGCTTCCTGCCTGACATAGAGCTGCTCATCCTACTCCATGACCCGAATTTTTCGTGTATCCTCTAACATTGTCCAATGGACGGAGATTTTGTAAAAAAAATCTAAAAATAACCCATATTTCCTTAGAAAAGACACACAAATATATCATTTCCTTAATAGGGCTTCATGTGTCCTAAACCAGAGCATTACTGGGAAATAATAAGGATACATGGGTGCACTATCTGACTACTATTACCTCCTAATGAAGGATCAAAATAAAGCATCCTAATTTTAGACAAACTATATAGCTATTGAAGGGCTAAACCACTATTCCAAACACCATCAGCTTCTCTATAGTTACACAATGTGATAAGGGAACGATTTTCTATCTCTGTCATGGTAGTAAAACAAAACACAATCACTTATGATTGGATGTAATTCACAAGAACATACGAAACTATAAAAATTTGGATATCTCATCCCCATGGATGGAAGGAATGAAATGATGAATCTTTTTGAGACATGAAGAGTAATGCATAAATTATAAAGTGTCATTCCCATGATGTATAACACTCTTACATGACCAAAAATCAGTGTTTTAGAAAATAATTAATAGAATAATAATATTTGGAAATCCTACTACACCATAACCAGATGTTGGTTATCATGTATCACAACATCCCACAATCTCATGAAATATCCTCTATGAATATATAGAACAAGCTTTAACCACCTATTTAAAGGAATCTTGAGATGGTCAAAGATAGAAAACATGGACTCCATCAATGAATCCACAACCTAGGGATTGCCTTCCCCTGAAATTGTTGGAGGGTGCTGCTACTGGAACTCCCTAGTCATGTCTTCCATTAAAGCGTTAGGTCATATGGCTCCCTATAAATACTTCACTAGTCATATGAAACCCTCTGAAAATTGATCATTAGTTCCTATATTAGTAATAGAAGGAGGTGTCTTAGGTGGCACTACAAGAGTTAATACTTTCAGCTCATGGCCCAACACCTCCAGAGAATGGCTGTCACCACCCTCCTGCTATATAGAATATGTCTATCATGGATGCATATCTCTTTAAATTCAAAACAGATGCCTTAAAAGAGGTGTTTTCAATGTAAATATCATATTTTAAAGAATAGTATTGGAACAAAACATCCTATAAAAGATTAAAAACATCTATTACTTCTTCTAAAGCCACTTCTAGGTGATATAGAATATCATAAAGAACCATAAGAGATAATTGCAACTTCGCACAATTATAGACAAGTCATGTTCCCATTCTCTACCTCACCTTAGAGGATTTAGTATATTTAGTGTAATTTTAATGATATAAAGGAAAACACCCTTGAAGATTCAATTATCAAACCCATGTACCAATAACCATTTCCTTTAATTTTTAAATTTTTTGATGTTCATATATATATATATATTATGGTCCAGTTTAATGAGTATCCATTCCCTTGTTATAAATTCTGAACAACATAATTTATTATTATAAAGTAATATTATTGTAACTAACCTTAAACATTCAGTATCAGAATTCAATAGTCCATATTCAATGGATGAATTAGATTAATCACCATTACCAATATATGAAGTTGAACACTCAATATAAATTACAATTTTCATTTTTGTAAAAGAAACCACCTATTGTTTCAAATTTTGTAACCATGGCTATATAAATCAACATGTGATAATTCATTAATTAAGGTACCAATATTATTATGTGTTGAAAAACACCACTTAGGTTGATGTAGAAATTTTAATAATAAATTATTCATCCATATCCCTTAGGAAAAATTAGTACATTTCAAATATTTCAATAAAAAAACTACAGAATTTAGAAAAATATTCACATAATAAAGTAAACATGTCATGGAATATGTGTAATGTCCATGACCCTTGTAACCTATTATTGGTTTCTTACAATATTACATTAGAATAGATACAAATGGTCAATTACTTAAGGACTGATCTGTTTAGTAGTTTTATATAACTTGATACATACCTAATACATGTTTTAAATTAGAATATAAAAAACATAATACATATAAAATAAAACTAACCATGTCATTAAAAACTCATTCTATGAATTTTTCTTCATATCATGAGAAATAGAAATAAAATAAGGGTGGGATCAGATACTCATTAATGGTTTATTATAGTGGAAGATATCAAGAATCATTAACCATTATCACCATGTAAATTTAAATTACTAAAAATACATTACATTTAATTAATAACATGACTATCATATTCGATAATCCATAATAATTATGGAAAAGTAAATAACATAAAAATAATTCAATTTAATCAATAATATGAGAATGAAATGCATCCAAAGATAATATCATTATCTAAATTTCATGGATAATAATAAATAAATTCTAAATGAAGGAAATTATTAATTATTTTATTTCATTATCTCATGAATCATGATACTTCTACCATCAGGATGTTTCAATAGACAATATATAATTCTAGGTAGAAACCTGTTTCACATGGACAACAGATTTGTCTCATGAGACCTACTAATGCATCTATGTGATATATATTTATGGGTCCACCCATAAATTTAGGTATATATAATTACACATACATTGAATGATCTATTTAATTCATTAATCGATATTCCTTATCATTAAATATACATATTGTGTAAAAGATTTTTTCTTATTAATATTTCCCTAGTTAAAATAATAAATTTCAAAGTAAAAACCATATGATAAATTATATATGTTTTAGTAAATAATCATATCCATAATAAAATAAAATATATATTTAATAAAGATGTAATTTTCAATGAAAAATTATCATAATAAAGTGATTGACTCAAGAGAAAATTATCAACCAGAGAAGTAATTGAGATTTTATAACAACTATTACTGCTTGGTAATTTCATGTAAAATCAAGTTGGGTGAAATAATTCAAAGGTAAAATTAAAATTTAATGAATTATGGGAGAATCAAGATAATATATTTAAATGGGGAATTATATATACCATATAAAATAAATTATTTTCATAATGTTACAATATTCCTCATTGAAGGAAAAGTGATATGAAGTACCATACCTCATGTTTTCTTTCTGTTGGACATGATTCAACATCATATTTTTTGGTTTTATTGTTTTATTAAATTATTAAAAACACATATTATTATTTTTATGTCATATATGATCTATTTATAACATATTATCACCTATTATTTAAAAATAATTGATTATTTTAATTGTTTCAGATCTCAATTTCATCGTTTTCACATTCATTTTTTTCCTGAATGTTATGATCTTGTGCATGTTATGCAGATCAAAAATATATAGAATAATAATCATGAAATAATTTTCTTACTTATACAACTATTTTACATTTATGACTAATCATGAAATATGGTTTTGAAAAATTATGTATATTCCTATCATGGAGACTACAAACCGTATGTTCGCATAGGTAACATTTCAAAATTTCAAAGATCATTATCGAAAGGCGGTGAGTAATATTTTTTCATTATAAAATTATAATAATATAATAAATAAAATATTATTTATGAAAATATTCTTATATATTTCATACATGTTTTTTTATGAAAAGAGATTAACATCTCTTCGTGAAGGCAGTAGTCTACATGTACACGAACGATGATATCATCTTTTACTAAGTGAAAATGTAATAACTAAAATGATATATTATATACTAAAAATGATATATATTTGACTAATATCACAATTATTTAATTTATATCAAATATATTCATTGACATTATCCTTATCACCATCCCTTTAAAGAATTAATAGAAGATGGATTATATCAGTTCATGATATGGTAGTCCGCCTTACACATAGGAAACGTTATCAGATCCCCTATAGAATGGAAATTGAAAAATGAATATATATAATATAATGAATCCATAGGTATAATTGTGTTATAAAAATAAAATATATATATATAATTTATATCAATCTTCTAACTAAATCGTGAGAGGTGGTAATGGAAAAACGAATTACAGTGGTATGCGAGGTGGTTGTCCACCGTAAACATGAATGATGATTTCTTAACCAATCTGATAGAAGTGTGGATTTTTTAGATAATTAACTTATCATAATAATACCTCAATAAATGGTATATAAATGTGTTATTATATAAGTATAAAGTAACAATATTTTAAGGATGAATAAGAATAAATAAAAAAATATAGTTTTAAGTTTTACCTCTTCTCAGACAACCTCTCTAGGACTATACGAAAATTATTCCTATAAGGGATTTGTGAATAAAAAGATGAATCAAAGATTAGGGTATGGAATTTGTGATGTTATTTTGGATGGTCTTGGTTGAACCAAAATATTTTAAATCATTGTAGAAGAGAGGAGAGGGGCGGAACATTTTATGTGAGATGAGTGGGGCAATTGTAATTTTTGAAAATAAAAAGGTTTAGTCATGTTTTTTCATTAAAAAAAGGTATAAAATGGTTTCTTATTAATAAATATACTTTATAATGACTAAATGTTTCAATAAAATATATTTTAGACAATTTTTAAGTCATTTTAACCCCTAACATTTTAGTTTAACACATGGTAAACCCATTTTAATCTTAACTACAGTAAATAAATTTTACTATTTTCATTATTAATTTTGGAAGAAAATTAAGTTGAACTCATAAAATAATATATATTATTATTATTCAAAATATGGATTCCATTTTTTAAAATTATATTCACATAATTTGGAAAATATAATTTAAAATTAATCCCACAGACGCGACGAGAAATCTGGTTTTTGAATAGAAAAAGTTAAAAATATTGCCATGTTTTTGTATCAAAATTCAATATGAAAATAATTCCAACAACATAAATTTGTTAAAAAAATATATAATTAAAATAATTTTACTTTTAAAATAATTAAATAAACAATTAAATTTTATAAATAATTTCAATTAAAAATCAATTTTCAATTAAAATTCAATATTGTCCCGATTCATTGAAAAACGTAAACACTTTAGAAGAATATTTCAAATTCCCCCTAAGATACTTTTGATATTCTGATTTAAAATTTTAATTTTTTTTATTATTTAGAATTTTAAAATTTCGAAATATTTAAATTTAAATTATGTGCACGAAACATGACTAAATCATGTTTTAGAAAAAATACACTTTTTTCAGAAAAATTTACCTTTTCTTTAAATTAATATTTTAATAGATTATCAGATTTTATTTAATCTTTGTGTTTCATGAATCACAAAAAATAAATGAAATTAAATTTATTCTCAAAAAAATACATTGTAAATTCTTGGGGTGTTACATTATTCAATCCTAAAAAAATTTCAACTTCAATGTTTTGCCAAAATTACCTTCTAAAATGATGAGGTTATTTCTTCTTCAAAATATACTTTTATTATCTCATTTATTTATTAGTTTTATTATTTATATAGAGTAATTTCACCAAACTAGTCATCTAATTCCTCAATACCTTCACTCTAGTATTAATAATATATATGAGCTCTTTATAGCAATATAAACCAAGTTCTAATTCTATTTCATCAGAACTGAAAGCATACATTGGGCCTAAGATGTAATTTGTTAACAATGATATATGGAACACATAATGTACCTTTAATAGATTTTGAGGCATCACCAAAAGAAAAGAAAAAACTCTAATTCTTCAATGAATATCAAAGGTTCTGATGTACCTGGGGCTCAATTACCCTTTCTTAGAGAACATTATATAACCCTTTCATGGCAACACATTTAAGAAAACACGATCACCCATTTCGATTTCTAAATCATTCCTCCAATTATCAGTATACCAATTTTCTCTACATTAGGATTCCTTATAGTGAGACTAAATGACATTAGCATTTTTATTGTCTCTTTAACAAGCTATGGTCCTATGATTGTCCTTTCACCAACTTCATCCAAAAATTATGGAGTACAAAATCTCTTTACAAATAATGCTTCACATAATGATATTTGAATACTCAAATGGAAATTATTTTTATAGGAATACTATACCAATTGTAAATACAAATCCTACATACCTTAAAAGTAATGTTAGCCTGACCTCAATATTTCTTCCAATTTCTTAGTAGTCCTTTCGGACTATCCATCAGTTTGAGGATGGTATTAAGTAATTAACTGAAGCTCAGTATCAAGAGATTTATAAAGACTCTTCTAGAATGTTGATGTAAAACATGGATCATAATCAGAAAAAATTGAAATTGGTGTACCATTAATTCTTAAAAATTCATTTATATATATATACTTGTGAGGCACTCAAGAAGCTTATCTTCTCTTATAGAAATTAAATGTGCATATTTGGTTAGAAGATCAATGATAAATCATGTTATATTATTCTTTATAAGAGTCTTTGGTAGTCTTATAATAAATTCCATAATAATATACTCCCATTTCCATATAGAAATAGGAATAGGTTTAATAAATCCTCTATGATTTCATCTCACAGTTTTCAATTTTTGACTGACCAGACATTTGGACACATAATCTGAAATTTCATACTTTTTTATTGCACAATTTTTCTCCGCAAATAAGTTTAAAATTTTTTCTATCCAGGAATACAGATAAATTTAAGCTATCAAGATCATAAAAAAATTCACATTGCAGCAAAGTTATAGATGTAATAATAAATATTATTCAAAATTTTAGAACATTATCTTCACAAAGGATGTATACTATTTTTTCAATCACTCACAACTCTAATTTTCTTCTGAATATTATGAACATTTGATTATGATCTTTTTATTTTTTATAATATATTTTGTTTCATAATAATTTGTAAAATGAGTGATGTATCATCATTCTTAATAATTAAAATATCCATTTTACTAGATCCATAAACATAGGTTCTCTCTCAATCCTCATTTGGGATAGAATTCCATGATCTTTCTTAATTAATGCACATGATTCCTTATTTTTTTCCCTTAAGTGGTAGTGTATTGAGAAATCATAATCCATGTGTAGCTCAATTCAACACCATTGTCTCAAATTGAGCACTTTATTTGAAAATATATTTTCTTGGATTTTATAATCTGTGAAAATATCACTTATTTAATAATATAGAAAATGTCCCTATATCATCAAATAAAAGATTATAGCTACCAAATGAAGTGATGGTCTAGATAGTTCGAATCATGAGACTTCAATTTCCTTGAAACATATGTAATAACTTCACCATTTTTCATTATAACACCACCAAGTCCCTTCTTTGACATATCACTATATATTAAAATACCATCATTTCTAGAATGTAGATTGAAAAAGAGAACATTGACTAATATACTATTTTTTTCATCAAAAAATTCATCACATTCTTTTATATAAACAAAATTTACCCCTTTATATGTAAGATTTATTAAAAGAATATATAATCAAGAAAAATTATAAAATAATTTCCAATAGTAACCTACCAAGCCAATGAAATCATGTTCCTCAGTTATGTTTTTTTGTATATTCCACTCTCTAAAATCCATACCCTTTATAGGATGAACTAGAATCTAGCCTCAGGGAATATACAACTAAGAAATGAAACTTCTTGATGCCATAAATCACACTTAATAAATTCTCATATAATTTTTTCCTTACAACAGTCTCAATAATTTTATGAAAAATATCATCATGGTTCCATTATCTTTTAGAATAAACAAAAATATCTACAATGAATACAAAATAATAATCAAGTTATACCTTGAATACTGTGTTATATATATGCATAAAAACATTTTTTGAATTAGACAATCAAATTTTCTTTACTATGAAAATGTATTTTCCATACATCACATGAAAAGTTATTTTTGGATTATCTTCCTTATATACTTTCAATTGATGATACCTAGAAAAAGGTCAATAATTAAAAAATATAGTACTCCTTAAAGTTGATAAATCAAGTAATAAATGATAGGTATATGATACTTTTTCTTTATTGTAGTAATATTGATTTCATTATAATTAATGCAAAGTCTCATGGATCCATATTTCTTCATAATATTGAGATTCGGGGCACCCCATAGAGAAAGACTAGGGTGATGAAATCCCTTATCACCTAAATCCTCTAAATTCTTCATCAACACCACTAGTTTCATAGTGTCCATTCTATAGGGAGTTATTTATATTGGGACATCACAAGTGATTAAATAAATGAAAAAAATAAACATCATGATCCAGGGGATTTCAAGGTAATTTCTCAGGAAATACATAAGTGTATCCAATAAATATCCACATCCTCTATTTGAAGATTGCATTCTCAATCCCTTGATTTTATTTTCTCCATTTCACAAATAATCTCATGTATTTTAGCTACTGGCGGTGGATCTAAATATAAATCATATGATGAAGTCATGACCCTAATGATAAAGAATTATATATATTCCTTACAAATCATAATTTCCTACTTCTTGAAATGAAATTTTTAACCATATTTTGAAATGTAGTCCATACCAATGATTATATCGAATTAAACCATTGTTATAACAAGAAGGTTGAAAATGAACGAATTTTTATGTGTAATAATGGGGATTTCCTGACAAATCCTCATTTTAGTGAGACTTCTCCTAAGAGTTTCCACCTACAACACCATTCTTAAATTAAATGGGGAATTCATAATTTCCTTGGAAAATAGGAATATATAAATGTGTGACTATCTAGAATCAAATAAATCACTTTATAAAATTAATATAAGATTAATGTACCTTCCACCACATAATTGGGTACTTCCACCTGAGTTTCAATGATCACACAATGTTGGACTAATCCCCTAATACTCTTACCATGTGGATTCCCTTGGTTCCAAGGTAATTCTATTGTGTATTAACCCATCTCTGTATAGTTGAATCAGTGAATATAAATTCTTTATTTATTACCTTTTATTTATTTTACTGGTGACCCTTATCTCCCCACTTATAAAAAACTCTCAATCCATTTATACATTTACAAGGGTTATAATTTCCATAGTTTTCACATGGTGTAAATCATTACATTCTGTTTTTCTTTTTTGAAACATTTCCTTTTTAATGGTGTTCAAATAACCTCATATTCTCTTGATTTTCCTTGAATATGTATGATTTAGGGAATTCCATCTCTTTTTATGGCGTCTAAATCTATTTTATAATATGATGGAAATTTTTGAGAGCACAGTTCCCATAACAGACATGGATTAATAATTTCATTGAATTTTCCAATCATATACTCCATGTTGAGAATGTAATTTATATCATACCTAGGTAAACTTGTAAATTCATCTTCATACTCTAAAAATATTATTTTTCCTTTTTCATTAGGATTAAGAACAATCCCTTAATTATATTTTTAATGACAAGGGAATTATTTATCAAATAATGTCTCCAAAAAATTCTATTCCATTGTTACTATTTCCTCTACCTCCCTAGTATTTTAGATCAAAAAACATAATTTATCTGCATCACCATTGGGAAAATAAACTACAATTGCATACTTTTCCTTTTTATAACATACCAAGGACATAAATATGTTTTAAATATATTAAATCCATTTATTTTTTACCATTGGACTAGAAGCACCACCAAATAACGGGGGATTATGATAAAAAAATTGATCCAACATTGAAAAATATCAATGTGTAACTGGTTTCTCCAACTAGGAATGCTTATTTGACATAACTTGATTAATCTTCCCTAATGTATCCATAATTTTCTCAGTTCTAATACTAACTGTATTGGTTTCCTTAGAGGAGAATTTTCAACATTATCCATGAGTATTGATACTCATCTTCTATCAAGTCCCTATTTCTAAGCAATGGAATATAATAGTCTATGTTATAAAATTATGAATTTTAAATCATAATGTATGATTCCAAATATAGTGTAACACATAATCAAAATTAAAATTTATGCATTTTTAATGTCATATTCATAAACATGGTTTTTTCAAGGATATATTTATTTTTAAATCATTAACAATTGTTTATAAATAAAATCTGAATTATTCTAAGAATATCATGCGGGATTGTTAAACTAGTTGTATAGTAAGGGTCTTTTTCATCCAATTTGGGATGATTGGTTCAAGTCCAATACACCATTTTCAATGTCATTACCCCTAGGTACCTCTATTATATAACTTAGTCCACTCATATTATCTAGACATGGATGTATTACTATGAAAAACTACATAATGTCTTCCTTAAAAAATAGTAGGATTCTATTCTAGGCTTATCCTCAAAGTATATCAAAGGTTTATATTACCTACTCTATGTTTTCCTTAATTTAATTCATATGGATGGGCCCGTAAGGGGCGCTGGAACCCTAGATCTCTCTCTGTCGCCGCCGCCACCGCCTCGGATCGGCTCGGCTCTCCACCTCGGCGTTGATCGGTGGGCTTGGCGGCTTCTCTCTCCCGGCGATTCCTCGTGGAACCGTCAGCCTTCGAGTTTCCCCATCGATGTCGGCCTGCCTCTCGCCTTAATCCACCTTCACTGGATAGGTATTCATTCGGCGGCACGATGAAGGTGCAGCGGTCGGTTTCCAGTTGCCGCGTTTGAGGGTTGCTTCTTCGTCGTCGGTGTGTACGATAGGTGGTCCGCTGCAGTCTACGAGTTTTTGGAAGGCGGCGACAGGATCTTTGTTCTGTTTTTCGGTTTTTTTCAGAGTCTTCGGCGCTCAGGTGGGCTTCGGCATGGTAAAGGGTTCTTGATCTTGGATCTTTTTCATTTTGTTTGAGATTGGATTTGTCTTTTGTTGCTCGCACGTTTGTTCGGTTTCTGGGTTTTGCGTTGATGTGCTGTGGATGAGTCTGCTCTGGGTTCTCTGTGCCTTGCGTTGTCCGATGGTGAGTATTTTCGGCCGGTTTGAAGGCTGGGTTATGGATTTTGGTTGTATGGTTCATGAATTTCGATTCCTGTTGCGCTGTCTGAGGGTTTATCAACGCGAAGCAGTGGAAACGGTGGTTGTGCTGGTTGAATTTGAACCGGTGGTAATTTCTGACCGTGATGAACTCTGGAATATTTGATGTGTAATCGTTGCAGCACCGGTGTGAGGTTTGAAATTGTTAGGTTTGATTAATGGGACATTGCACTCTGTTTACTTGCAAGGGATTGGCCCGGATGAGGTTTTGAGCTTGGAGCGTTCTCCTTCTAATCGCTATTTGGATTTGGATGATCGAGAGGGTATGGCGTTTGCCATCGGTACCGGGCCCGTGCATTCTTGCATGGGACAGCTTACCGAGCAGCGACGAGAAGGTGAACTTTGATTGTATTGTTTATCTGCTAGGGTGGGGCTTTTCCTTTCTCTTGAATTGAAGTGTATTTGGTCTTGATGGTCCTGGCCCATAGAGGCATGGTTGTTCATGAAGTCTTTGATGTTGTTATGGTTTTCCACTTTTTCCTCAAAAGTGCTTTTGAAATAAAAATTTAATTTTCAGCCAGTCAGCCTTAATTTAATTCATATGGGGTTTTACTAATCTTCCTCTAATACCTATTGTAATGGACCCAACCCCCATAACCCAGAGCACATGTGTTAATTTATTAAATTTACATAAATAAAAAGAGATAAATTAAAAAGAACCAATTAGTTTAAGAGTTTAAAATAAAAAGAAACATAAATGGTGCCCACTTTACATTGTGAAATGAAAATAAAACATAATACACAACAATATAAAATTAAACACGTCCTTGAAAACTCATTCAAACAATTCTTTTTCATATCATGGGCAAAATAAACAAAATTATATCGATATCAAATGGTTATTAAGGGTTAAGTACATCGAAAAATATCATGAATCAATAAATATAGTGATCATGGAAATTTAATTTACTAAACACACATTCCATTTAATCAGTAACATGGATATCATAATTAGATAAGGCATAATAAATATGTAAAGGTAAATAACTAAAATACATTCCCTTTGATCAATATACTTATAATGAAATGCATCAAAATAAAATATAATTTTAAAAATATCATGGATAATAAAAACATAATTCCTAATACATTAAAGTATTAATAATTATATATAATTATCTTAGGAATCATGATACCATTACTCTCAAGACCATTCACAAGAGTGTTCAAAACTATAGGTATAGACTCATATAATTTGGACAACTGATTTTTCTCATGCGGCCTACCACTACATCAAAGGAATATATAATTATACAACCTACCTATCACTCTGGTTACAAATAATTTATCACATATATAATGGTTAGTTTAAATCATGAATCAGTATGCCTTATCATCAAATATCTGTATTGTGTAAAGGATATAGATTTATCAATATTTCCCCATTTATCAAATAACATTCAAAGTAAAAATAGTGTGTAAAAATGGTATACATATAAAGTAATAGTAATATCCATCATAAAATAACATGTATATTTAATAAAAATGTAACTTCCAATGTTTTTTTCATAATAACGTTCATGTGAAGGTTGACAATCACAATAGAAAGTTAGATTGTACAATAAAATTTACCACTTAATAATTTTCATGTTAAATCCACTTGGATGAAATTATATGAATTAAAAAATAAAATTACATTATTTATGAATGAATCTTGATATTACATGTCAATGGGTTAGTATATATTACAATATTAAAGTAATAATGTTCATAACATTACAATATGTCTTGATTAAGGGGTATTGAGATGAAGTCACTTACTACATTATTATTTTTAGTAAAACTTGGTTTAACATCCTATATAGTTGTTTTAGACTTATTATCATCTTCTAGAGGAACTATTTTAATATTTACTATATTATACATGATCTTTTTAAAACATATTATCACTCTTGCTTAAATAATCATTCATTATTTTCATTGTTTTGGGTGATAATTGTCTTTCTTTCTTAATTGTGTTTGGTCACAAAAGTTCTGATTATTGTGGATATTATAAAGTTATATGATATCTAGAATAATAATCATTAGATAATTTCCATATTTGTACATCAATTATACTTTTAGGGCCAATCATTAATGTATTTTTTAAAGGTGAATTATTTTACAAGCATGATGACTGTAGGTCAGACATATGCATGGGTAATGGTTCCATTTTTCAATGATCGTTATGGAAAGAAGGTAAGAAATATTATAAATTAACATAATTATCATAATATCATAAATATAATTCTATATACTTATATATACTTATATATATCATCCATTTTTTTGTGTTGATAAAGAGAGAGTCACATAGATTCATGAAGGTGGGGGACCACACGTACACGAATGATGTTATCATCTTTTTGTGATATAAAAGGTAAGAAATAAAATGAAATATTATCTTATAATAATGATAAATATATCATTAATATCATAATTATTTCATTTATATCACGTATATTAATTAATTATATCGTTATCACTATCCATGTAAAGTGTTAGTGAAAGAAGAATCACATCACTTTGTGTGGCGGTAGTCTGCCATACACACAAGTGACTGTAAAGGCCGAAACATTTATTAATGAAAATTACTATTGATCTAATTAAATGTATTATTATGTAAAATGGCTGTATAAAACATATGAACTTCCTTGGTTTTATTTTTTTGTATTTTAAAACATCGTTAATAATTATTACTATTGCAAATATAGTTGTTGAATAGTGATCACAAGATTAGTATAAATATAAGGATTTAACAAATCCAATTTACTCGATAAAAGGACGTGATGACCTCATCCATTAGAATTTTTCCTTACGAAGCCCATTTTTCAGAGATTGTAAAGGATGTAGCGTCACTAAGCTTTGCTCTTGACCAATCCCAAGCCAAGCTTCAAAATGTTAAGCTTGAACGATATCTCATACAAGAGAAGTGGAAGATAGTATAGATTACCACCTGAACGATGTTATCTGAGCCGCATCAAGAGTCTATTACCATAGAACACATTAACCTTAGGTCTTATGTGGGTGTTATAAGGGTCTATCTAATAATACCATAGCTATGGCAACCCTGTTTTTAATATAAACTTAATCATGATTTATTACATAAACCATTTACATGATACAACATGGATGATCGGGAGGTCTAGTGTCTTTAGGGAATAGGATCATTACATAACAACTTAAAACATAAAATAAAACATCTTTATTGAAAACATCCTTTACATGACCACTACATTCCCTCATACTTAGCATCGCATGGGATAACCTGAGGACATGCATAAGAAAATGGATGAGCTATAAAGCCCAGTAAGGGAATAAACATGGAAGACATGAGGAGTACAATACATGTTAGAAAATAGGCATATCAATAGAGAATAAGAGATACATGAACATAAAGGCATGATAAAACATGATAATCATAACATGGAAATGTGGCAACAACACTTAACATGGAATTAGCATGATCCAAGGCTCATTGTACATAGAGAATGAGTAAATCCTCATTGCACATGAAGCACGAGTAAAACCTTGTTTCAATTGAATTTTCATGAGTCAACACTCATTGCACATGACTTATCATGATACTATACTTTACCCAATGCATTGGATCACTATAAGGGAGAACCTTTCTTAAATATTTCATTTCATGCATAAGTGTGCCACATGGATCATAAAACATGGATTCATAAAACATAATGATTTCTTACACGGTAAAGGAATGTGGAATTAATAAATGAAAAATTATAATCAATAAGTAAATGTGAATAATGGTGAATACCCTTGATGGAGAAATGGGCAATGTATTCACTACACAATGGTATTGGATTAAGAAATCAGTGTCATTTCGACAGTGTAACAGTGTGACATAAGAATTCATAAAAATGGTTAATGAGAGAGAAAGGGGATCCTCATCATATTTAAATGTAATGGACAGTAAGGTGGTCATATAGATACATGTACCAACAATTGTAATGGAATTTATATTAATTATACAAAAGTACTACTTGAATGCAAATGAGGAGAGAGAAGTTCCTTTTTAAATTTTGGCATAGTAACGGGTGTACATGGGAGGAATTTAATGAGAGAGAAAGGGGTATCCCATTTTTAAAACATAAAGAGGGAAGTATGAGGGAGGTGAGAAACCATACCCCGACAATCATAATTGAATTTAAAAGGGCAAAACAACTTAATGAAAATTGGACAAAAATGAGAAAGGAATAAAAAACCCTTACTTGGAAGTGTGCTTCCAAACACTTGAGGGAGGCTTGAGAGAGGCTTTTTTGGAGCTATGGGCACCTTGGGAGGATTCTAGAGATTGTAGTACAGAGGATGGACGAACTCCATTGGCTTTTAGTGAGGAGGAAGTTGGAGTTTGGGACAGTTTATATAAGAAAGGTGAGGGAATTCTTTATTATTTAGGTTTGGGACCCCTTATATTAAATTAATCCAAACCACAAACCATCCGATGGTTTTTGCCCATTGTTTTTGGAAACAGGAATAGGAAAACAATATTTTATAAGGACACTATCCTAAATTCTTAAAATAATAGGGTTTCTTATGTGGAGGTGAGTCACATTCCCATTGAAAACAATTTAAAATGACAAGGTGGTTAATAAGTCCTGAAGGGTCAATTAATGCCTTCAAAGGTAAGTCAAACAAACCCAAAATCACATTATTTCACTATTAAAACATATATTGGCCGAACATAAAGATTTTAGTATTTTATTACATCACAATTGTGTCATTATGATGTCATAAAACACATTATATATTTAAACAACGTTTAATTTTTACCTAAAAAATTGAATGCCTCAGAAAATTATAGAAATTCACCGTTGGATAATTTTGACAACCTGATTCCATAAATAACATTTATTTTATCTAAATAATTTTTTAAATATGTTAATTTTTCCATTGAAAATAAAAAAAGACATTTATCGATAATTCATGGGTTTTGACAAAAATGGCTATCAATCCTTAATAAAAATTACAATTGCATTCATAAAAATATATGATCATTTATATATAATAAAATTAATTTATTAATAATAACAATAATATTTTATGAAAATATTATTTAATTCAAAAATACCTTAATTTAATAAAATAGAATTCTTAATTAAATAATAACTAAAAACACTATTTTCACCTTAAAAACTATTTACAATGTATCAATAATGACAAGAATGTATATTCATTATTATATTCAAAACAAATAATGTACATGAACATAGTATTAGTGATTTGTAATATAACCCCTTAAAACAGCCACATAAGATATAAGGGTAAGGTGTGTGATGGTGACAGACTCTTGGGGTGGCTCGGATAACATCGCTCGAGTGGTAATTTCTATCATTTTCCAATTTTCCTGTAGACGGTCATGTTCGAGCTTGACATGATGGAGCTCAGCTTGGGCTTGGTCAAGGGTGAAGCCAAAAGATTCCACCTCTTTTCCGAGCTCTGACAAATGGGCTTCGTATGGATCAATTCTACTGGATGAGGCCATCGTTTCCTTTGTCTAAGTAAATTGGATTTTTTAAAGACATATATTTATACTAATCATGTGATCACTATTCAACGGCTATAAAAGCAACAGTCACTATTATTAACATAAAACCAAAGAAGTTGACATTTGATATAAACATTTTACATAACGAGACATTTAATTAGATCAAGAGGGATTTCCATGAATGAAACTTCGGGTCGTTACAATATTCCCCCCTTAAAAAATTTCGCCCTCAAAATTTCCATTTCCCACACTAAAACAGATGTGGGTAACTCAGCTTCATCATTTCCTTTGATTCTTAAGTCGCTTCATAAAATGTGTGGTTTCACCACAACAACTTGATGAGGGGGAATTGTCTTATTTTGTAGATCTTTTTCTCTTTGATCTAAGATCTTCACTGGATGATCCTCATAAGAAAGATCATCCTCTAACTGTACCACCTCAAAAAAGAGTACATGTTAAAGGTCCGATATGTACATTCTTAAGAGGGATACATGGAAGACATCATGTACTTTGGCTATGGTAGGTGGAAGTGCTAGTCGATAGGTCATAGACCCAACACAATCAAGAATCTCGAAGGGGCCGATGTACCTTGGACATAACTTCCCTTTCTTTCCAAACCTCATGACCTTCTTCCATAAAGATATGCATAGGAAAACCATGTCTCCAGCATTAAACTCATGGTCTCATCGACAGTTATCTTCATAACTCTTCTGTCGACTCTGGGCTACCTTGATATGTTGTTGAATGGTTTTCACCTTCTCCACCATTTCCTCAACCATTTCTTGTCCAAGAAGCTTACGTTCACCGACCTCATCCCAACATGCCGGTGTTCTGCACCTTTTCCCATATAGGGCTTCATATGGTGCCATTTGGATGCTCGAGTGGAAACAGTTATTATAAGAGAACTCAACCAGAGGAAGATGTTGATCCCATCCTCCTTTAAAGTCCATTGAGCATGCTCTAAACATGTCCTCAACTGTTTGGATAGTACGCTCAGATTGGCCATCAGTTTGAGGATGATGGTCCTTGCTGAAGTTCAGTTCAGTATTCAGAGATTTTTGAAGACTCTTCCATAACATAGAGGTGAATCTTGGATCTCGGTTAGACACAATAGATAGTGGAACTCCATACAGCCTTACCACATCAATAATATATATCCGTGCTAATTGATCAATAGAAAAATCCTCTCGAATAGAAATGAAGTGTGCAGTCTTTGTAAGAAGATTCACAACAACCCAGATTACATTGTTGCCTTTGGATGTCCTCATATGTCCGGTGAAAAATTCCATGGTGATGTTATCCCATTTCCATTCTGTTATGGGAAATGGTTGCACCATCCCCTTAGACTTCCGCCTCTTTGCCTTCACTTTCTGGCACACCAGGCACATTGATGTATATTCAGCGACTTGAGCACCCTAAAGGATACCGCCCGAGGTCTTCTCCAGCCTATAAATAGACCCTGTGGGCCCCCCATTTCAAGAGGATTTTTTTCCAGAATTCAGATACATAGCTCTGAACGCCCAAGTCTCTTCTTCATTTCTTCCAAACACTTCTAAGGTAATTCTTTACCTAGAATGGAAGGTCTAAACAAGAGGAGTAGGGTCTAAGTGTTAGAATTCACTAACACTTGCACGCCTAAGTGTTTTACCCTTAAGGTAAATTTACACCCTTGCGCCAGGCCCTACTTCTTCACCATAACTTGCGCACCATCTTCTAGAAAGCCTCTGGGGATAATTCAAAAGGATTTGATCAAGGATATCCTAATTATTACTCTAAGGGCTGAAGATCGCGCAAGTACACATGTGCCGCGCAGGTATACCTGCGCACCTAGGACTTGAACACCCATGCAGTACCTGCACGCCTACCAAGACTTGTGAACCCCTACATTTTTGGGTGCCCTTCTTTCCCATTTAACCCCTATTATACCATTCCACCTCTCATATTCAGGATTTAGTCTTCAAGACACTGTTTAAAGCCATTTGTGGAATGTTTTCTTGATTAACTTTCTTACATGAAAGGAATTCTCTGGAATATCTCTCAAAACCTAGTGATTTACACATATTTATTTCACTAAAGATTGAGATTTCATTCATTCAACCTCATCCTTTAAGATGAGAGAACCCCTTAATATGGGCCTCCTTTTACGGAGTATTACCCAGTCATAATTTCCATTAATTTTGGGCATCCTCACCAGGAGTAAGCCCCAATCTTAAAATTATTAAATATGGGCATCCTCCTCAGGAGTAAGCCCCCACCATAATTCTATTATCATGGGACTCCTTTTCAGGAGTAATCCCAAGTCTCAAATATGGTTCTCCTCATCAGGAGTAAGCCCCAAGTCCCTTTAATTTTCAAATCCCTTTAACCTGGGCCTCTTTTTTCAGGAGTAATCGCCTGTCTTAATTTCCTTTTGATCTGGGCTTCCTTCTCAAGAGTAAAATACAATCAGAAGTCCCCTCCTAATTTGGTAATCTTCTATAGGAATATTCCCCAAGATTAGAGTATCCAAATCTCCATGAAGCACATATACATTTATGGACCCTGTTCCTGGATTTCCTCCCTGAAGTAAATCTTAATTCTTATCTATTTGGGCAGTCATACACACACAAGCCCCATATCATTGCAACTTTCTTGAAAAAAATTGTCTGGTTTCACCAATACCTCTTGTTTCTCACACCGAGCATGACTCACATGAGCTTAGATTGTAAAAGTAATCATGAAATATTTCTTTGAGCCATCAATCATGCATAAACATCATGCTCCCTTACTCAAACTACGTGTGTTCTAATTCCTTTTCTAAAAAAAATGATACGTAGGTATCCCATCAGCGGGTACGATCCCAACTCTAAAATAATCGATGTCCTCCTTAATGACAATAAATTTCATGCTCCCCACTGAGTGGCTTTAAAAACAGTATGGTCATCAAAATGATCAAGAGACTTTTATGTATTTTTAAGGATACCATCAACTAAGAATCTCTAACAAATACAGATGATTCTTCATCGATGAAGAAACTCGAATACATATAAAAGATTTTATAAATTTCTTACATATCAATCATTGATTGTCAGACTAAAGGAAAGCTCATTTTATACATAGTAATGTAATATGGATTCATGAACATCACTTAAATCTATAAAGAGAGTCCCGGAGTAGACAATAATTCCACTCAATAAGGTGTGATGAGTCTGAACTCTCATCCTCTCGACCAATGAAAATTCCTATTCCTTATTAGTCCACAACTAATGAGTGCCTAACATTGGTAAGTAGGTCCAAATGGATATGGAATCATTGGATGTTTCCGGTTCTATGAACAAACCCATTAGAAACTGATTGGAATGTTTGAACTTTCAATCAACAAGGTCATCCCCAATTTCAGAGGGAAAAAAATGGTGAACCCGACGTGAATCCTTAACCAAGTTAAAATGATGTTTTTCTTATTTTTTAGGCCCCTATTTAAACTCAATGAGAGGACAAAAAAATCATTGACATATGTGCTCATCCAAAAGATGAAGTTGCGGAATTTATCTTGATTACATCTGTTATATAAAACATGCACTCTTTTCCAAGATCTTCTGCATTTGCAGAATGGCTTCTCCTATGTTCACATATGTGAATACATCTTCTGTGAAAACCTCTACAGTGAATGCTACTGCTTGTACTCGTGCTGGATCATCATCCGCTCTGAGGACAACATCACCTACTCAGCGTCTTCAATGCTGGGTATCAAATGCACTGGCTAAAGAGTACCGCCAACATGGTACCATTCCAACTCTGGAGGCTGCTAATCAAGCCCTCCAAGTGAACAATTCACCCTGGTCATCCAGAAAGCGACGACCAGCGATCAAGAATCAGGTGGTGCTATCTACCATCTCCAACCATTTCGGGTCATTATCCTCAGAACACAATCACCATTCACTAACATATTCTGGGGAGGTGAATGATCAGGTCTCTCAGGGACTTAATTCAAAGAAGAAGGAGTCCTTCCCGAGGGCTCCCATTAACCATCGCCGCCAGACTCGTGTGGCAGTGCGCCTTCAACATGGTGAGGTTGTCGACTCCAGTCATTTGGCTCAGGTTACTCGAACCCGAGCAGGCAAGATGAATCGCCAGAGGAGAAATCTGGTTAACAGTAAGAGGGTTCTCATCTCTACCATTTCCGGAGAAGTCCACCAACCTAACTTGGTGGCAAGCAACGAGCGGGCACACAAACCTGCACATTTTAATTCCACTATCTAGCAGACTCGTCTGGAAGCATCACGCCAATCCCACTAGGAAATTCCGACAGAGTACTATAGGTAGGAACATATACTTGTTTATACGTCATCAGCTAGTCAGCAGGCTCGTCTGAATACATATGATGGAGCTCATAAACCGCGTTCGGTGAAGTACAATCAGCAGGAACATACACCTGATAGTATTGATCAAGCCTACCAACACTCTCTCTTGGTTGTACATGGGGAAGTCAGTGGGAAAGCTACGGAAACAAACAAGAGGCCGACTCAACTCTCTGCCCCCACCCTTGAGTACTGTCAGGATTCACTGACAGAAAAGGAGGACAAGAGTAGGCACATACACCTACTCCACACACAAAATGGACATATATCCCCATTCCAGAACCTGAAGTCACCAACCATATTCTATCAACGGTGAAAGAGCAGAATCAAATCCCTACTCATATTCTGGATGCTGGCCAAGATATTATAACAGCTTCAGTGGCATCTCAGGGAAAGACACATAAATCTATCCCTACCAGTGGAGTGACACATCAATAGTTCATTCTGGAATAGACACACACATCTGTTCCAACCCAAGAGGGTTGTGGGGCATACTCCCCAATATCATACGGACAACCAAGTTGGGCACATACACCTGATTTGAGTAGAGATCGCCATCCTAACTTGGTCATATCTCTTGATCAGGCACATACACTCACTCAGAGTATCCACTCTCGTCAACAAGTGGTTTCCAAGATGAGTAAGAAGGCGTCTAAGAAAAAGACCCTTCCAACACAGTCAAGAAATCAAGAGCCAATCTGTAACAAGGCCTTGCTCAATGCTGGAGTTCTTGAAGCCCTCAGACAATTATCTGTTGGAATGAAATATTATACTCCCTCATCTCCCAATAGTGGGAACATTAATTCCGATGGTCTTCAACAGACACTTCCACATGAAGGCTTGCTTCATGACAATTTGGTCGATCTCAATGTTTCATCTTTAGATGAGAGCCATAAGAACCCTCTGTGTGGTCAGAAGATGAAGGAGCAAGAGATCCCATCTTTTGCTGTAACCCACCATGGTTGTCCTCCCCATGATGATGAATTTCGCTGCAAAAGTCTTTTCCACAGTAGTGATGCACATTGCCCGGAAAATGCCCTAGTGGGCAATGTACTGCCGAGAAATCCCTCTTATCTTGAGGAACTTTCAATCGCGAAACCAATCATGTCTGATGGTTCATCTCAAGTAGGTGAAATACTTTCTCAATCTGAAGATAGCCCAGGCTGTAGGTCATTATCTGAACCACACCTAAGTCATGCATCTTCTAGTTTGATCAGTGATTTCTTTACCAATTTTGGTGAATCCAATGAAGTAACAAATAAGCACTAGCTCTAGTCAAATCAGGTAGAAGAATCTTCATTGAATGATAAAGAGGAAATACTGAACATGAGAAAAAAACTGGCGAAAGGTGAAGTCCCAGTCATGTTTTTGTCTCTGGATGACTCTCAGTACAACATTCCAGAGATGTTGACAGAAGATGGTATTCAAGATATTCATCTCAACACATAGGAAACCCTTTGTCAATTGAAGAAGAATGTATTATCTTTTGATGAATATGAAAATCACATTATGATAATAGAAGGGTTACAATGTCAAATTGATTTGGCATCTCTATGAGTCTCTCGATGTCCGAAGGCTGAAAAGCAGTAGAGAGTCCTTCAGCATTCATGCCTTGGCTGACTAAGAAGATTGTGCCAGTTAATTGCCAATGCCCCATATGGTATTCATGTCAGAGGATGGGGTGTTCATGGAGCACTATATTTCACTATGATCTCCAGTTAGCAAAGCCCGCCAAAAATGGTCTCACGCAATGTTATTGCCTGGGGCTGGCCACAATCAAATGGATTTGTTTGTAATCAAAGGCTTTCCTAAGAATAGGCTTCTACTAGTTCCTCTCAAAATCAAGAATATAGAGAACAAGTTGTTGAATTACTCCTACATTAAGAAAACGAGTATATTGAACAAGCCTCTCATATGGAGAAAGCACATCATCAAGTGACAGAAGTGTCAGATATCATCCAATGGTCTTTCGAACTGGGTGATAAAAATGGATGTCGATTGATGAATCCAGATAATTTTTGGACTACGGTCAGCAAGATCTGGGGAGCTTTTATGAAAGTCTCAGACATAGCATGTCAAGAGCCACCCCAGCTTGCCAGACTAGAGATTCTTTTAAACCAACCCTCGGAATCAACAAATAAGATTCGAGGATTTGAGAAAATACAGCAGGAATAGCCCCAGTCCACCGGACCGGGGACTTTTTCAAATCATCAATCCCATCCTCAGTGAAATTCGGTCATCTCTCGATTGGTGAAGAAGCCACAGGAAGAACAAAGAACCAAATTATCATGAGATTACCTCCAAGTTACAGTTCGTCAAGAAGTTCCTGAGGGATCAAATCAACAAAAGGCAATGTCCCATCGAAGACATGGAAGAAGACAATATCACAGAAATGATCATAGAAAGGATGTTATGCATTATGAATCAATCAATTTCATCAATGTCATTGTTGCTGATCCACCAGATGAGCCTCACTCAGGGGACTCAGATGAAGAGGTTCCTACTCAGGAAGTTATATGCACAGACACAAATGAAGAAGGTGTGTGTACACGAAATCAATGGTTTACCCAGAATCTGGGTGTTCCTTCAAATAACCCACTTCCCCCTCTCCGAAAGGGATCAAATAAGGGGAAGGTAAAACATCAGGTTACATATCCTTCCTCCGGAGAAGGCCAATCGCTCTCACTAGAGCAAAGATTTGTGTTATAGGAGGAAGAAATGAAGGAATTGAGGAGGATGAACGCAGAACTACTTCAGGGTAGTCTTCCTCCTAAGCATTCTAGATTAAGTCAGCCAACGGAGTTTGTTGTAGCTTCTGAGATGGATCAAGAATATCCTCCTTTATTAGTACACCCTCACATGTCTAATCCTACGGGTTATGTGCAACAACAATTGGCAGTGCTGCCATCAGTTTCAGTACCAGCTGCCATACCTGTCCAGACTCCAGTCATTGCACCTGCCCAAGTCCAAGTTCAACTGGATGTTTCACAAAATCTAATAACTACCATAGTGTCATTAATATCTTGGTTAGAGACTATGTAAGGGAAGCGTGCGCTGGTTCAACCAGAGAACAAATCTTACCCTGAATGGGTAGATTCAATCTCTCCCACATCAAATTTTGGGAACCCTGTATTCCCTATTTTTAATGGATCAGGAGACCCTGAACAACATTTGAAGCATTATTTGTCTTATTGCGATCCTATGATGGGAACTCCAGAGTTGCAAGAAGAAGTGAAACTCAGATGTTTCGTTCGAAACATGCATGGACCAGCCTTTGTCTAGTGAAAAATCTTGAAATCCCGGTCAATTACTGGATGGGAAGATCTATGTCAACGATTTCTTCTTCAGTTCATCTCAACTTTTCCAAATACAATAGTTTTTGATCTTACAAACTGTAAGAAAAGAGAAAATGAAAGAGTCTATGATTTCATTGCTCTCTGGAAGGGATTAAAAATTTCTCTGAGCTTAGAACTCCCTAAAGAGGAACTGTTTCCAATCTGTGTGGCAAATCTGCGTGATGAATTACGCACACCACTGATCCCTATGAAATACACAGGAGGGTTTCAATACCTTACTTCAATCACTCAACAGAATGAAGATTCTGTTATACAGACTAAGGCTATGTCTCGTGTAATTCCATCAGCTCCAGGAAGGAGAATGGGTAAAGCAGAAACTCCAACAATTATGCTTAAACAAGCACCTGTACCTGCTTCTACCTCAAAACCTTCATCTTCTCAATGGGATCCACCTCATGAGCATAAAAAAATGCCGTTTCGTTAAAAGGATCAAAAAAATCAAAGAAGGAAACAATTTGATAAGTTGAAGATAAAAGTTTATTCATTCTGAAATGAACAAGTTCCTGGTTACTTCATTTCGGCCGTGGAGAATAATTTGGTTTAGCTGCCACGTCCTAAGAGGCCAAACAAGGAAGGAGATGAAGACCATCCCAATTATTTCCTATTTCATTATATGATGTGACATTCCATCCACGAGTGTTTTTTTGTAACGACCCAAAGTTTTTCAATAGAAAATTCCCTTCTTATATCTATGTCATAAAAACACAAAATAATGAACTACTATGTGATAAGTGACCTATAAACATAATTTTGTCACCCATATGTTTGGAATTTTAAAAATCCAACATACACGGTTGTGTTCATGATAGTTTTTGGAGACTAATTAAACAAAAATAATTTTCGGTGAATAGTAACCTACCCTTATAAATAGTAACCTACCGTTATGACTAATAATATGAAACTTATGAATAGTAAATAAGAGTAACATTATCTATGAATAATAAAATAAAATTTAGACATCATAGAAAGTGATAATTTGACCTTAGTAAACCTTTTTGGTATTTTATAAGTCATAAATAAATAATTATAATTAATTAATTAATTTAAAAGAATATTTATAAATTATTTAATCAATGTCTAATAGTTTTTAGATAATTTTATAAGACCCTAAGTAATTTTTGAATGAACTGCAAAATCAGTTTTAATTTTAAAAACTGTTTTTTAAGTAAATTATGATTTTAATAAAATATTAAATTAATAATATTTATAAAATTATTTATGAAAATAGACTTCATTTTTGGATTCTACACGTCAAAAAATGGTTGGGGTAAAATTTTGGGATTTTTCTGAGACACTTGAATTTTTGATGAATAGTAGAATATATTAATTTATCATATAAATACATTTTAATTAAAACCCACTATTCCTGACATCACAAGTGATGTAAGAACCCAAATCCTGAATTCACAAGTCTAATTTACTATTCTTAGTCATCCAAGACTCACTATTCCTTTTCTTAGTTGAAATTAATAAACTAATCAATTTTATATTAAGGAAACCCCTCTCACCTCCACAATAAAAGCCACCCTTCACCCCCTCTTTTCCTCACATCTCTCAAGCTCCATGCCTTCTCTAAATTCTGCCCAAACACCTTCCCTAGCTCATAAACCACGTCCAAAATCTTCTGGTCTCATCAAAAGACCAAGCCTAACTTCCTTAAAGAGGATCTCAAGAGAAGGATTCTAAAGGTAATTTCTCTCTCTTCTCCTTTAATTTCCTTTCAAGTTCAAGTTCCTTTCTTGATCTCTCCCTACTTATCTTCATCCAAATTGTTTTTTAAATCCAGTATTATATATATACTGTAATATTATTATTCAAATGTTATATTATATCACCCCACACTCTTTCCCCCTTCCTTTTATTTTATTAAAGAGAACGTTGTTCATGTGGTGATAATTTATTACCTTAAAAAATGACATATTCTCTTCTTCCATTTCTACCTTAAATCTGGTCATGAAACCATTTTATGATTGAACCAGAATGTTTTATATGTATTATGTTCTATTTTAAGTTCTGGAAATAACCTATGTCCATATTACTAAGTTAAATGTTAAAACAAGTTCGTTGTGATCCAAAAACCGCCCAAATTAACCCAAATAACCATCATTAAAATCTTATCTAATGATCCGTTCACGTGGATCTAATATAACTCATTATAAAATCATTCATGCTTCTATAATATCATTAATAACATGTAATATCAATTCTGGATGTTTACCCATGATCTACCCAAACATCAATTTGTGAATACAAGTGGACCGCTCAAGAAAACCATGAAAACGTACATCCCCGATCAATGTTTTTAAACTCTATAAGTCATCCAAAGGAACATAATATGAAATAATGAAACCAGAATGAACCCTATTAATGTATAAAAGGTTCTGTAATTTCTAATTAATTTATATAATGTCATTACATAGGACATTAAAGATAAGGAGTCATTCGAGTACAAGGTAAGGGGAAATCTCGAACCCAATTTTTCTTCCTTCGGGTTCTCCCTCTTTCACTCCATTCTGATATGGTTACTCCTCAAAGATCATTTTTTCATCATTTAATTTACTTTTCTGGGATATACATGTTTGTCTCTGGTTTTTATGTCCATCAAAATGTTTTCCAAAAGAACTCTTCTTTCAAGATCTCACATTTTACCTCTCATTCAAGGTTGATGGTTCTTGTATCAAGTATGTTGTTCCCTCATTATTTTGGGAACCCAAAGCTTATGAATGTGTTATTATGAGATGAAACCCATTACTTTCCATGGGTTATTTATGTACATGTTTTATATGTGTTCTATGGGGCAATCATGATAATGATAATGTTATGATGTGACGGGTGCGCCCGGAATTATATAGCACAATATGAATGTTTAAATGTGACTGGTGCGCCCGGAATTATATAGCGCTCCAATGCATTGGGTAAAGTGATGAATCTCATGAGTAAATGTGAAATGATGTGTGAACATGATTCTAGCTTTGTTCACAATTATGTGTGGTAGTTAACCACTAAGACATGATGTTTCATTTTTATGCATTTCCACATTTCAAGCCTATTATTTATGCTCCTCTCATGTTCATGATTCTTTGACAATGTCATGATTATGCTCACCCCATGATATATTGTTCTTATCTATCCTCTTACTGGGATTCTAGCTCACCCCTTTTGATTTATATCCTTAGGTGGCCACATGTACTAAGTATAGGACAAGTGCCACTAACAAGCTAGTGAAAAAGAAGTTAAATAAATGTTTATAGTTGATGTTGTATTTGTCATGCATGGTCCTAGTTTTCCCAAGACATTAAACCTATGGATCCTCCATGTGTAATACTATTATGTTGTTTATCTTTGAAATGATGTAATAGTAATTTAAGAAAAGGTCGGGTCTCTATAGTTGGTATCCGAGGAAAGGTTTAGTTAATTTGGGAATTAGGATAAGTAAACCCTAAAGAAAACCTCTAGCATGAGACTAAGTTCAAATATGCACACAAGGATATTTACCTAGGGATCCCATATGTTATGTTTTTGGTATAATTGTTTAAATGGATATGTTATTCATGACTTGTTTACATATGTTTTGTTCTAACCTTTTCTATCTTAGAAAATGGTGGGAACCATGAGAAATCGGGCCAACAACTCTTGCGAAGGCCAATGCAACGATTGCCCGAACGATATCCCCAATGATTTTGGAGGTGGAGATCAAAACATCATGGCGATGCTTACCCAATTATCTCAGGTTATAAATAATAACCATAATAATGGGGAGCGTCCTCATTCACCAATGAGGGAGAAAATGGCTATCGAATGTTTTATGCGGTAACGACCACCGACGTTTTGTGGATCTTCTGATCCACTAGTTGAGGAACAGTGGGTCAACTCCATGGAGAAGATCTTTTCTGTTCTTCACTATTTAGAGACGGAGAAGGTGACTCTAGCCATTTATCGTCTAGATGGAGAAGCTTATCAATGGTGGGATTTGATTAAGAACACCAAGCCAAGGGAGGAAATTGAAGAGATGGAATGGGACGACTTTAAGATAATGTTTCTTAATAAGTACTTCCCAAGAACTCTTCACACGAATATGGAGAGATAATTCATAGAGCTCAAGCAAAAAAGAAGGAGAATATGTCACAACCTATGAAGCAATTTTCACAAGGCTCGCAAGGTATGCTTCAGGTTTTTTTATCAACAATGATAGCAAAATTGATAGATTCTTTAGTGGATTAAAACCACATCTTCAAAAATCTCTTGCAATTTGAGACTTTGGGAGTTATGAAGAAGTTTTTCAGTGTGCTCTCAAGGTGGAGATAGAGTTTGGAGAATGGTCCCATGGCTATGTTGATAAGAAAAGAAAGATGGAGTTTCAAGATGGTGGATCTAGTGATAAATATGGGAAGAAAACACAACGACCCACTTGCCAAAAATGTGGGAAGTTGCACAATGGGAACTGCCTCAAAGGGACGGAGAAATGCTTCAAGTGTGGGAAAGATGGACACCTAGCTCACAAGTGTCGAAGAGACATGAAAATGAAGGATAATGTAGCCGATGAAAGGAGAGAACCACTCATGGTTCAATGCTACAACTGTAAGGAGCTAGGGCACTATTCAAACCAGTGCACTAAACCTCGAGCTCTCGAAGGTAATCAGCGCCAACAACCACCAAAGACAAAGGAACAAGGGAAGGCTTATGCCATCACTACTGCCGAGGTGGAACATGATAATGAAGTCGTACAAGGTACACTTCCTATTCACTCAAGAATGGAAAAAGTCTTATTTGATTCTGGTTCTACGCATTCCTTTATATCTTGCAAGTTTGCTAGAACTATAGAATCGATGCCCCAAAACCATGAAGTAGAGATATCTGTAAAAAAACCAAGTGGTGAAATCATTGCAATCCAAGTGTTTGAATCTTCTCCTGTTGACGTATGTGGAAATATTCTTCCAGAAAATCTCGTGATACTTCCCTTGGTGGAATTCGGCGCTATAATGGGAATGGATTGGCTCTCTTTATATAGAGTGCATATCAACTGTCGGGAAAAGGAAATATATTTTCATATTCCGAACCATCCCATGATCCTCTACAAATGCAAGGAAGATCATCATTATCCTTTGAAAAATCCTTCAATGGTGTAGGTGATGATTCTCTATGAAGAAGAATACCTCGCCCAAATGGTTGAGTCGAAGGAAAGTTCCAACCTTGAGGAAATACCAATCGTGAGGGAATACAGTGATGTATTTCCCGAAGAGTTACCCGGAATTCCCCCAAATCGTGTGGTAGAGTTCTCAATTGAACTCATACCTAGAGCTACTCCTATCTCGAAGTTCCCCTATAGGATGGCTTCTATCTAATTGGAGGAGTTAAAGAAGCAGTTGCAAGAGCATCTGGACAAAGGGTTCATACGCTCTAGTGCATCACCTTGGGGTGCGCCAGTGCTCTTTGTAAAGAAGAAGGATGGAACCATGCAGCTGTGTATCGATTATCGGGAACTCAACAAGATCACCATAAAGAACATGTATCCTCTCCCAAGTATTGATGACTTGTTCGATCAGTTAAGAGGAGATCAATACTTCTCAAAGGTGGATCTTCGTTCTGGATATCATCAAGTAAAGGTGAAGAAGGAAGATATTCAGAAGACTGCCTTCTGTACAGGTTATGGGCACTATGAGTTTTTGGTGATGCCCTTCGGACTTACTAATGCCCCTAAAATCTTCATGGATTTGATGAATAGAGTCTTTAGACATTAACTCGACAAATTTGTGGTAGTGTTTATTGATGATATTCTCATTTACTCCAAGAGTAAGGAGGAACATGAAGAACATCTAAGACTTGTGTTGGCGACATTGAGAAAGGAGAAGTTGTATGCCAAGTTCATCAAGTGTGACTTTTGGATGAATCAAGTCACGTTCTTGGGACATGTGATCACAAGTGATGGAATTTCTGTGGACCCTTCAAGGACAAAGGCGATTGAAGAATGGCCCAAGCCCTCTAATGTCATTGAAATCCGTAGTTTTCTTGGATTAGCTGGGTACTATCGACGTTTTGTGAGAAACTTCTCATGATTGTCAAGCCCGCTTACTAAGTTAACAAGGAAATGGGTAAACTATGTCTGGACGGATGAATGTGATGGAAGCTTCAAGGACCTAAAGAGAAGGCTAATCACTACACCTATACTCACACTATTGAAAAGTGGATAATGTTTTCTGATATACAGTGATGCTTCAAAGAAAGGCTTGGGCTGTGTACTCAAGCAAAATGATATTGTGATAGCCTACGCCTCACGACAGTTGAAGATCCATGAGCAGAACTACCGAACGCTTGATCTAGAGCTGGCAGCCGTGATTTTTGCCTTGAAAATCTGGCGGCACTACCTTTATGGTGAGAAGTGTGACATATACACCGACCAAAAGAGCCTAAAGTATATATTCACACAAAAGGAGCTCAACATGCGTCAAAGGAGATGGTTAGAGCTAATCAAGGATTACGATTGCTCTATTTACTATCATCATGGAAATGTGAACAAGGTAGCTGATGCTCTAAGCAAGAAAGAACCTGCTACCCTATCCATGTTGAGGATTGAGAAAGAACCTATCTTGTTGGATATGCAAAGGATGGATTTGGGAATCGTAAGGGCAGGGGATACATCCTACCTTGCCCAAATGATTGTGCAACCATACATCCAACAGAAGATTAAGGAAGCTCAAAGGGATGATATGGAGATACAAAAGAGGGTGAATGCAGTAAAGGAAGGGAAGATGCAAGAGTTCCATATCGACGATGATGATGTGATTTGGTTTGGAACGCGGCTTTGTGTGCCTTCATCACCCGGAATAAAGAATGATCTATTGGATAATGCACATAGCTCAACTTTCTCTATTCATCCTGGAAGTACCAAGATGTATCGTGATTTCCGAGAACACTTCTGGTGGGATAACATGAAGAAGGAGATTGCGGAATATATATCAAGGTGCTTGGTATGTCAACAAGTTAATGCTGAGCGGAAAAAGTCCAAACGTATGATGCAGCCATTGCCTATACCCATGTGGAAATGGGAAAATGTTACTATGGACTTTTTCATGGGTCTCCCAAAAACATCAAGAGGAAATAATGCGATATGGGTTGTGGTTGATCGACTCACCAAGACTGCCAATTTTATCGTTATTCAGGAAGACCTCTCACTTGAAAAACTTACAAGGATATATGTGAAGGATGTGGCGAGACTGCATGGTGTTCCACTCTCGATTGTCTCTGACCGTGATCCAAGGTTCACATCTAAATTATGGAGGAGCCTTCAACATGCTTTGAGTACTAAATTAAATTTCAGCACGACCTATCACCCCCAAACCGATGGCCAGTCTGAAAGGACTATTTAGACGCTCGAAGAAATGCTAAGAGCAAGCTCTCTAGAATTCAAAGGTGGATGGGATCAGCACCTCCAATTGGTTGAGTTCTCATACAACAATAGCTTCCACTCGAGTTTTCATATGGCTCCATATGAAGCACTTTATGGGAAGTGATGTAGAACTCCAACCTGTTGGGATGAAGTTGGAGAAAGAAAGCTACATGGACCCGATCTTGTGCAGGAGATGACAGAGAAGGTTCAAGTCATCCAGAAACACATCAAAGCTGCTCAAAGTCGGCAAAAGAGCTATGCTGACAATCATCGAAGGGACTTGGAGTTCTACATTGGAGATAAAGTCTTCCATCGAATATCTCCATGGAAGAGAGTCATGAGATTTGGGAAGAAAGGGAAGCTAAGCCCAAGGTACATTGGCCCCTTTGAGATCCTTGATCGTATAGGAGCTGTGGCCTATCATCTGGAACTTCCACCGAATATGGATCAAGTTCATGATGTGTTTCATGTATCACTACTGAGGAAGTACATACCAGACCCCTCAAACGTACTAAACTCAGAGGTGGTACAGCTGGATGATGATCTCTCCTATGAGAAGCAGCCGGTAAAAATTTAGGACCGAAGTGATAAGGTTCTACGCAACAAGACAACCCGCCTTGTCAAAGTGTTGTGGAGGAACCAAAAGTTTGAGGAAGCAACTTGGGAACCAGAAGAGGCAATGAAGGAGAAATACCCTCACCTGTTTGTGTAAAGTGAAATTTCGGGGGCGAAATTTCGTAAGGGGGGAAGAATGTAACGACCCAAAGTTTTTCAATAGAATATTCCCTTCTTATATCTATGTCATAAAAACACAAAATAAGGAACTACTAAGTGATAAGTGACCTATAAACATAATTTTGTCACCCCTATGTTTGGAATTTTAAAAATCCAACATACACTGTTGTGTTCAAGAAAGTTTTTGGAGTCTAATAAAAAAAAATAATTTTTGGTGAATAGTAACCTACCCATATGAATAGTAACATACCCTTATGAATAGTAATATGAAACTTATGAATACTAAATAAGAGTAACATTATCTATGAATAATAAAATGAAATTTAGACATCATAGAAAGTGATAATTTGACCTTAGTAAACGTTTTTGGTATTTTATAAGTCATAAATAATTAATTATAATTAATTAATTAATTTAAAAGAATATTTATAAATTATTGAATCAATGTATAATAGTTTTTAGATAATTTTATAAGACCCTAATTAATTTTTGAAAGAACTGCAAAATCAGTTTTAATTTTAAAAACAGTTTTTTTAAGTAAATTATGATTTTAATTAAATATTAAATTAATAATATTTAGAAAATTATATTTGAAAAATAGAATTCATTTTTGAATTCTACAAGTCATAAAATGTTTGGGGTAAAATTTTGGGATTTTTCTGAGACACTTGAATTTTTATGAATAGTAGAATATATTAATTTATCATATAAATACATTTTAATTAAAACCCACTATTCCTGACATCACAAGTGATGTAAGCACCCAAATCACGAATTCACAAGTCTAATTTACTATTCTTAGTCATCCAAGACTCAATATTCCTTTTCTTAGGTGAAATTAATAAACTAATCAATTTTATATTAAGGAAACCCCTCTCCCCTCCACTATAAAAGCCACCCTTCACCCCCTCTTTTCCTCACATCTCTCAAGCTCCAAGCATTATCTAAATTCTTCCAAAACACCTTCCCTAGCTCATACCCCACGTCCAAAAGCTTCTGGTCTCATCAAAAGACCAAGCCTAGCTTCTTTAAAGAGGATCTCAAGAGAAGGATTCTAAAGGTAATTTCTCTCTCTTCTCCTTTAATTTCCTTTCAAGTTCAAGTTCCTTTCTTGATCTCTCCCTACTTATCATCATACAAATTGTTTAGTAAATCCATTATTATATATATAATGTAATATTATGATTCTAATGTTATATTATATCACCCCACACCCTTTCCCCCTTCCTTTTATTTTATTAAAGAGAACGTTGTTCATGTGGTGATAATTTATTACCTTCAAAAACGGCATGTTCTCTTCTTCCATTTCTACCTTCAATCTGGTCATGAAACCATTTTATGGTTGAACCAGAATGTTTTATATGTATTATTTTCTATTTTAAGTTCTGGAAATAACCTATGGCCATATTACTAAGTTAAATGTTAAAACAAGTTCGTTGTGATCCAAAAACCGCCCAAATTAACCCAAATAACCATCATTAAAATCTTATCTAATGATTCATTCACATGGATCTAATATAACTCGTTATAAAATAATTCAAGATTTTGTAATATCATTAATAACAGGTAATATCAATTCTGGATGTTTACCCTTGATCTACCCAAACATCAATTTATGAATACAAGTGGACCGCTCAAGAAAACCATGAAAACATACATCCCCAATCAATGTTTTTAAACTCTATAAGTCATCCAAAGGAACATAATATGAAATAATGAAACCAGAATGAACCCTATTAATGTATAAGAGGTTCTAGAATTTCTAATTAATGAATATAATGTCATTATACAGGACATTAAAGAGAAGGAGTCATTCGAGTACAAGGTAATGGGAAATCTCGAACCCAATTTTTCTTCCTTCGGGTTCTCCCTCTTTCACTCCATTTTGATATGGTTTCTCGTCAAAGATCATTTTTTCATCATTTACTTTACTTTTCTGGGATATACATATCTGTCACTGGTTTTTATGTCCATGAAAATGTTTTCCAAAACAACTCTTCTTTCAAGATCTCACATTTTACCTCTCATTCAAGGTTGATGGTTCTTGTATCAAGTATGTTGTTCCCTCTTTATTTGGGAACCCAAAGCTTATGAATGTGTTATTATGAGATGAAACCCATTCCTTTCCATGGGTTATTTATGTAAATTTTTTATATGTGTTCTATGTGGCAATCATGATAATGATAATTTTATGATGTGATGGGTGCACCTGGAATTATATAGCACAATATGAATGTTTAAATGTGACGGGTGCGCCCGGAATTATATAGCACTCCAATGAATTGGGTAAAGTGATGAATATCATGAGTAAATGTGAAATGATGTGTGAACATGATTCTAGAATTGTTCACAATTATGTGTGGTTGTTAACCACTAATACATGATGTTTTATTTTTATGCATTGCCATATTTCAAGTCTATCATTTATGCTCCTCTCATGTTCATGATTCTTTGACAATGTCATGATTATGCTCACCCCATGATATATTGTTCTTATCTATCCTCTTACTAGGCTTCTAGATCACCCCTTTTGATGTATATCCTCAGGTGGCCACATGTACTAAGGAGAGGACAAGTGCCACTAAAAAGCTAGTGAAGAAGAAGTTAAATAAATGTTTATGGTTGATGGTGTATTTGTCATGCACGGTCCTAGTTTGCCCAAGAAACTAAACCTATGGATCCTACATGTGTAATACTATTATGTTGTTTATCTTTGAAATGATGTAACAGTAATGTAAGAAAAGGTCGGGTCGCTATATTTGTCTTCAAAGTCCTCCTGCAAAAGATGGTTGACTCGGGAAATGGGAAACTGAAAGGCTCTTCAGCCCAGGTAGCATGTGTTACTGCTACTGTTCCAGAGGAGGATGATGAGTGGAATGAATTAAAAAGAAAAAATGAACAAAAATATGATGATTGGATGGTGGGAAATATGATCAAACGAACTCATGATATTTTTTGAACACAATTAACGAAACTAATTGTGCCTTTTTCCATGAATGAGTCAACAAAATCCTCTTCAGAGGGAAAATCCTCAAAAGGACAGCATAATCCCAAGAAGGAGGAACAATCAGAAGAACATGAGTATGTGTCAAAGCCTATGTTGTCTTTGACTCTAGTAGACTTCATGCCATCTACATCGAAGCAACGGGAACTTCCCCACCAAAAGGTACAACAAAAAATGGCTAACCAGGCAGATTCTTCATCAGATGAAGAGCTAATCTTTGGTTCTGTTAATATGATTCAATTAGCAGATCCATATACCAGTCACAGTTTTGATTTCAATGAGCCTGAATTCCCTATATCAAATAGATGAGTTAGAGTAAGTTCTAGAGGCTTAGGATACAGGGGAAGACATGGATCTTTCAGAGGAAACTATTCCAATTCTACCCATACTAGAACTGTGTATGCAGACGAAACTCGTGGTAGAGCCCTTCAACGAGCTTAGCAAGAACAAGCATGTTCTTCCACCAATAGCAAATTCATTCCTGGAACAATTATTTTGGAGGATCAGTTGGGGGTTCCACCTTCATACTCTCAAAAAGTAAACAGATCTAATAGGTCTACTCTTCAAAAACCAAGAATATTTCCAACACCTATCCCAATACAAGATACATCAACTTCCACAGCATCTGCTTCCAAGGCACCTGCTAAACCATATGTTCTTGTTGGGAAACGCAGACCTCTGGATCAAAATTATGATGTATTGAAACACCTGGCCCAAGTACCGACCATGTTATCAATTTTAGATGCTTTGAATCTTTCAAAGGATCTTCGGGAGGCACTCATCGAGGCTTTGTCAAGTCCTCAGGAGATTGAAACTGAAATTACTGCAGCTGAAGTCTATCACATATTAAATAATCTTGAGGAATGCCATGTAGTGATATCTTTCATAGATGAAGATGAAGATGATGTCGTACATGGACATATTAGACCTCCGTACTTATCTGTCATGCTCAATGGTGTATACGTCTAAAGAGCTTTCATTGATAATGGTTCAGGAGTCAATATCATGCCCATTCATATACTTCATCGATTGGGCCTCACAAAATCTGATTTATCTCCTTCAACTATTATGTTACAAGGATATGATAAAAATGAACAAGAACCACTGGGTGAAGTTACACTCAGAACTCAGTTTGGAGATCTTGTATCCAATTCAAATTTCATGGTTGTTGATCAAGACTCAGCCTTCAACATCCTTCTTGGAAGACCTTGGATACATCAACATGTGGTTATCCCTTCGTCATACCATCAATGTCTCAAATTGTGCTTCGATGGTCATGTTGGGACATTGTATGGTGATAAAGCCTCGTTCAGGACTTGTGAGTCTTAGTACATTGAGGCTGTATTATATCACATGAAGGGAAGGGAAAAATCCACAACAAAAGAGATTACAAAAGTTAATACTCCTTATGGTTTGAAGAAGATTCCATTAAATCCATTTGCGCATGTGAGGACAGATTATGTATTTCCTATCAGTAAAATTGACAAGATAGACCCAAATCAAAATAATCTTATGCAATGATCCATAATGTCAATTACGAAAATCATGCCAGACAACATGGGATAAATTGGTCATCCTCCAGACAATGATGAAAGCTCAAATAGAGATGTCTTCATTTCATATGCTGAAATCCATCAATTATATACTTCGCCAATCAGGACATAAGAAGTTATAGCATCATTAGAGGTGAACAATGATGTCGATTCCCAATCCATCATCTCCTCTTTATTTCCCATGGAAGACCCTTCATTATCAATTGGGTCAGAAATTGACGCTTCTTCTTCAAGATGTTAAAATTTTAACATCTCTTCTGATCATGAAAATTATTCTTCGTCATCTAATTTGCAAGTAGAGACGGAAGAAATAACACATGTTGAAGAAGAAGAGGAAGATCTCAAAGATTCTCCTCCAGCATTTGACGAGGGTATCTCTACCACCATGGATGAACTTAGAGAAATAAATATGGGTAAAAAAGAAGATCCATGCCCCACTTTAATCAGTGCGGCCATGACTCTTGAAGAACAAGAGATTTATATTTCCTTTTAAAAGAAAAATCGAGACATATTTTCTTGGAACTATACAGAGATGACCAAGCTTGATCCTGATGTTGCTACTCATCATATGGGTTTACTAGAAGAACATCGAGGATTTAAGCAAGCCGTGAGAAGAACACACCCAACTTTTCCAAAATTGAAGTTGAAGTTGATAATCTTCTCAAAGCTAACTTTGTCAGAGAAGTTCAATATCCCAAGTTGTTGGATAATATTGTACCTGTATAGAAGAAGAACGGAAAAATTAGATTTTTCATCGATTTCAAAGATCTTAATCGGCATTGTCCTAAGGATTATTTCCTAGTTTCGATTACCGAACTTTTAATTGATGCAACAGCTGGCTATGAAGCACTTTACTTCATGGATGAATATTCCGGATATAATCAAATCTGAATGGCCCTAGAAGATGAGGAATCCACAGCTTTCAGAGCCGCTCATGGTGTGTTTTTCTACCGGGTAATTCCCTTTGGCTTAAAGAATGTAGGTGCAACATATCAGTGTGCCATGCATCGTATCTTCAGACCCTTTTTAGGGAAGTTTGTTGAATTCTATGTAGATGATTTGGTGGTCAAATATAAACAATGTTTTAATCACTTGGCTGATTTGGAAGTCATATTCGGCAAGCTTCGACAACATAATTTGAAGATTAACCCCTTAGAATGTGCTTTTGGGGTAAACTCAAGAAAATTTCTCAGCTTTGTTGTACGCCATCTTGGTATTGAAGTCGATCCTAAGAAGACAAAGTAAATCCTTGGGATGTCACCTCCTCGAAATTTGAAAAAATTAAGAGAACTTCAAGGACAATTAGCCTATATTCGGCGTTTCATCGCCAATTTGGTAGGAAAAATTTACCATTCACCTAATTGATGAAGAAGGGAGTCACTTACCAGTGGACTAAAGAATGTCAATAAGCATTCGATATTCTCAAGAAATACCTCTTGATTCCACCGGTACTCATGCTACCTGTTGAAGGAAGACCACTTATCCTCTATGTGAAAGCTCTAGAGTGATCATTGGGTGCCTTTCTTGATTAGAAGAATGATGCTGGGAATGAAACCAACCTCTACTACCTCATACAGACTATGATTGAAGTAGAAACGCGGTATTCAAATATTGATATGTGCTTCCTAGAATTAGTCTTTACACTTCAAAAGTTGAGACCCTACCAGCAACATCATGAGGTCCAATTGGTATCTCACAATAACCTGCTCAAATTCATCCTTAGTCATCCAATGCTTACAGAACGTCTGGAAAGGTGGGTAGTTATTTTGTAGCAATTCTACATTCAATATGTGTCTCATAAGGCAATAAAGGGCCATGCTCTAGCTGATTTCCTGGATGAACACCCTTCAGTGGAAGACACATCTTTAGATATTGAACTCCCGGATGGGGAAGTCTTCTCTATTCAATAAGGTCCTCACACATGGGAAATGTATTTTGATGGTGCTTCCAGAAGTCCAACATGGAGGAAAATGGAAAATCCTAAATTCAACAATGTTGCCTTAGGAATTGTGCTCATTTCTCCAGAAAAGGTAGTGTTACATTATTCCTTCTTATTATGGGAAGGTGGTACCTATAATGAAGCAGAATACCAAGCTCTAATCGTGGGATTGGAATTGGCGCTTCAAGCACAAGTGAATCAATTAAAAGTGAAATGCGATTCACACCTGGTAATCAAACAGGTCAATGGGGATTATGCCATCAGAAAAGAAGAACTAATACCATTGTATGATTACCTAAGAGATTTAATTGTAGAATTCCCTTCGGAACTGACATTTTCTTATGTCCCAAGATCACAAAATACCCAAGATGATGCACTGGCTAATATAGCCATAGCTTTGGCAGATCAAAATCAGGACGAGACAACCATCAGTATTGCCCACCGTCGTGTAATTTCACCTTATGTTCAAAGTAGAACAAAGGAGATTAATGAAATTAGTCCCATTCTTGAACCGTATGGTCATACTACAGGATGGATGTCAGCTATCAAGAAATACCTTCAAAAGGGAACCCTTCGACCTGATAGATCCAAGAAAAAACAAATCCGGCGACGTGTGGTCAATATTACTCTTTATGATAGCCCAGATCACCTAGAGAAAATTCTCTAAAAATGTGGTTTTGATGGAGTTCTCTTCAGATGCATTAATGGTGAAGAGACAATGGTTGTCAGGAAAGAAGTGCATGTAGGAGTCTGTGGTGCCCACCAGTCTAGACATAGACTGTCTGATCAGATTCGAATGTTTGGATACTTTTGTCCTGCAATGATAGAAGATTGTGTTGATTTCACAAAGAAGTGTCATTCATGCCAAGTACATGACAAATTCATTCATCAACCTCTAGAGTTGCTAAATATATCTAAATACTCGTGGCGTTTTTCCACATGGGGAATGGATGTGGTGGGACTTTACCCTTCAGCTACGACCAAGCAGTTTAAGTATATTCTTACTGCTACTGATTTTTTTTGAAATGGGCAGAGGAAATACCTCTTAATGAAGTCTATAATGCCCCGACCCCAGTTACCTAGAGTCAGTGCATTATTACATAACATTTGAATGATCACAAGAAAGATCAAATCTCGAAAGACCGATTCGTTTAGTAGCCTTGGAAACACTAGATATATTCATAAAGTTTTGCATTACATAATAAAGTGAAAAACTACTACAATAACATAATGTCTACATAATCCACACTCATATCCCCACATAATATCCATGCATGTCATTCATAATTCACTTCTTCACTTCCTGGGAAAAATAAAACATAGAAAAGGGGTGAGCACGAATGCCCAGTAAGGATAACAATATAGCAGAAACTTTCATAAATAAGAAAAAACATTTAAGGAAATGTATAACTAAAACAAAAGACTTTTAAACTTGAACTTCAATATAGTATGAAAAAAGTAAAATGAAATAATTCCATTTACTTATTCACAGGGATATTCTACTAATCGAATAATCACATGCAATATCAATAACCACTTTTATAATGATGGAATGCATAATGCCAAACTATCATAACCACATAGCCAAGGCCTCGTGCCAAGACTAAAAATAAGATTTTTCCAAGGCCTTGTGCCAAGACACTAGTTTGTCTCATGAGGCCTACCGATGTATCGAGGAGCTATAGTGGGCTCCACCCGTCACATATTAAGTCCAATGCATTCCCATATGAAAAGGTTTAAACATAACATACACATTTGTATTAAAACTAGCATACGAAATGTCAATACTTTCACCATAAACCATGAATGGTATAAAAATAGCACATCCACAGTCAAACAAATCACAAAACCCTCAATACAATAAGGAAGTTTTGTATCATAATAAACCATCTTCAAATAAGCGTAAAATCCATCAAAGGATGTTGATATAGATGAAATCAAAACTCTTTTTAGAGAAATATCTATTTCTATTTTGAAATCATTTAAGAGTCATATATTTATAAAATAAAACATTTTCTTTGAAAATATTATTATAATCTTGTAAGGGAAGATTCTACGATTTTATAACGGTGGAAAATAGCTGCACCCGCCGTATAAGTTAAAAAAACATTCTTACCTTAATTTTGTCGAAAAGGTTAAAAACCACCTTGTTTGGAAAACGACGGAAAGATTCCTTTATAAACCTCTTATAAAAATTCAAACAAGGGTATAAATGACTTTAACCCATATTCTTGTAAATAGTAAAAATGTTTTGAAATACATTTTTAAGAAACATGGATGTGGATGATAAAGAGATCCCAGTAGATTATTACGTATAAACAACCTTGGATAATGAAGAGATTGTGAAATAACCCTTACCTTGTACTTTTCCTTGGTTGGGGTAGGTCAAACTCCTGTATAATGGTGAAATAATTGTTATTAAAATATTCGAGAATCATATACATTAATATGATATCATATATCATCTCGTAACATTGATTTGTTAATAATATCTTAGTATTATCGTTGTTTCGGATGTTAACTTACTCATTTTCTTTTATATGTTTTGTTACGTAAGCCATGTTTTTAATGGATAGGTTGTATCTTAATCATATCCAGAATGATATAAAGTCCTTATATACTATTATTAATCATCAAATGAGAATTATACTTGAATGGATACGATGGAGAATGAATCCCATCGCGTTCGTGGAGACGGTAGTCTGTACGTACGCACGAGCGACACTATCATTCTTTTGATATTAAAATAATATAGAATTGGATGGTATATCATATATACAGAATCATTATCATGTTATATTTATTATTTACATGAATTACACATCATTATTATACCCATCCAAATAATAATTTATTGAATAACAATTACCCCACGACATGGAGACGGTAAGCCATACGTACGCACGTATGGTGACATGTTATTCAAAGGGTGGATAGAATACTGAATATGGTTGTACCATATTTATAATAACATCACAGTATATATATGATACTGGATTTATTATTTTATAATGGTAATAACAAAGGAAGAATAAGTGGAAGAAGAAAGGAACTTGGAAAAGGGTGGTGAAATCATTACCTCTTCTTCGGGTTCTTCCTTTTGATTTGATCAAAAGGGATCCTTAGGTTATCTTTATGATGAAACTTATTCCTCTAGGTTGTAGTGAGGGAATTTGGGAGAGTATTTGGGAAGATATTGGCCGAACAAAAAGGCTTTGAAGGTGTGAAGAAATGAGAAGGAGGAGTGCCCTTTTATAAGAGGGGTGAGGGGAACCTTTGGAAAAGCTAGAAATATTAATTTATAATAAATTCATATTCGGTTTCTAATGACTTCAAAGTGGATTATTTATATGTTAAGGTGGTGATGGGTAGAAAACCACTCAACCAATAGAATTTAGATAGGTTTGGGTACTTATATTATCCTTATCTTTAAGTATCAACTCTAAGTTAATTAGTTTCACTTTTACAATGTCTCTTTGTATTTTTATATTATATGATTTATAAACTTACTATATACATCCAAGAGAGCCCCAAGTGGTCCATTAATGATACAACTATCATGATATAAGTCTCTCGGCCGAAACTTAGATTTTTAGGAATTTAATATCAATTAATAATATAATATTTGTTTTAAAAACTCTTTTATGTCAATTTTGACACTATTCAATAGTTGATTTTTTTAACTCATAACAGAATGATTACTTCGAAAAAAGATAATTAAATCAATCCTAATATGTCATATTATCCTATAAAATTATTTTAATTCATTAAAAGTCTCAAATTATATTTATTTGGGTATTTATAATATCAATTATTTTAAATTTGCACTATTATGGTAATTACTGAATCATCATTGTGTCATAAATAAATTAAATTATGTAATCTTTAAAAATTATAAATAAACTATCAATATGTAGGAAATAGTTTTATCTTTTCAATGAATATTTATAGTCGAAAATCCTACATATATAACCCTATGTAAAAATTGTTTTTCTAAAAGATATATGCTTGTGTCATTTTTGTATTCATTTTAACTTAATTAAAATAAAGTGTCCCTATCACCTACAAGTGGCTCCATGGGGTCCGAAAATCGACCCAAAGATGACTATGGTCGAACATGTATCATCCAATGAGGCTAAGACACGTTTTAGGGTAATTTAGTATTATTATAATATTATTTTTTAACCCTTATTTTCCGGATTTACCCTTAACCATAGTAAATAAGATATTTACTAAAATAATTATTCAAAATGTCTAAAAATAAAAGTTACCTATTTACACAATTTGAACATCTTGATTCCAAATATGGAATCCATTTTTCCAAATTCAAAACAAAGAAGTGGCCGAAAATAATTTAAAAATAATTCCCGGTTTTAAAACAAAAAATGTGTTTTTAAGAGATAATAACTATCAAAAGATTGACACTTGTTTATGTCCAGTTTAATTGTAAAATTATGTCCAATGACCAACATTATATTAAATGTTAAAAATATATTATAAATATACTTTAAATCCACTAAAATTCATAATTTATCACTATTAAATATTTTGATTAAAAAATTTGTTTTTAATTAAAATTTAGTAATTTCACTATTCATCAAAATATTAAAGTTATCCGAAAAGTACCAAAATTTCACCTTAGGCTAAATTCGATATTCCAAATCCAAAAATGAAGTCCATTTTAAAATATTAAATATATATAATTTCAAAAAGTAGGTATTACTATTCATAACGACTAGTTTGATTGGTTATGGTGTGTTAGAACTCGGTGTTGCGTACAACACACGCTATCACATTATTCAAAGAGAAGAATACTGTGGAAGCTTGGGGTGTTACATTCTCCCCACCTTCAAATAATTTCGTCCTCGAAATTACTAAAATACTTATCACATGAAAAGACTCGGGTGGTTCTTCATCATAAGTTCCTCGGGTTCCCACGTTGCCTCTTCCATCTTATAGTTTCTCCATAAAACTTTTACCAGACGCATCGTCCGGTTTCTCAGTACTTGTTCTCTCGTATCAAGAATTCTGATGGGCTCTTCGCAATAAGACAGATTGGGTTCCAGTTCTATTTCTTCATAGGTTATTACATGCGTTGGGTCAGGCATGTATTTCCTCAACAGAGATACGTGGAACACATCGTGAAATTTGGAGAGACTTGGCGGCATTGCCAATCGGTAAGCTACAACCCCAATTCGTTCTAGAATTTCGAAAGGTCTGATGTACCTGGGACTCAATTTACCTTTCTTACCAAAACGTATGACTCCCTTCCATGGAGATACCTTCAGGAAAACATGATCACCGACTTGAAATTCCAAATACTTTTTTCAATTATCGGCATAGCTCTTCTGCCTACGTTAAGCTGTTTTGATGTGATTTTGGATTACCTTCACCTTTTCCATCTTTTCCTCCACCAGTTCTGGACCTACAAGTTTTCTTTCACCAACGTCATCCCAACAAGTTGGTGTACGATATCTCTTTCCATATAACGCTTCATATGGTGCCATCTGAATACTCTAATGGAAGCTATTGTTATAGGAAAATTCTACCAAAGTTAAATGTTAATCCCACATACCCTGAAAGTCAAGTGAGTAAGATCTCAACATGTCTTCTAAGGTTTGAATAGTCCATTCTGATTGTCCGTCTATCTGAGGGTGGTAGGCAGTGCTCAAATGAAGTTCAGTATCCAGGGATTTCTAAAGACTCTTCCAGAATCTTGAAGTAAAACAGGGATCACGATCAGAAACAATCGATAGGGGTACTCCATGAAGTCTCACAACTTCATTAATATATAGTCTTGCTAGATGTTCAAGTGGTAGATCATATCTTAAAGAAAAAAAATGTGCTAACTTGGTATGACAATCAACAATAAACCATATATCATCGTTCCTTCTAGGAGTCTTTGGTAGCCCCATGACAATGTCCATTGTAATATTTTCCCATTTCCACTCCGGTATAGGAAGAGGTTTCATAACTCATCTAGGCTATTGCCTTCCAGCTTTCAGTTGTTGACAAACCATACATCTTGACACAAAATCAGCAATCTCCCTCTTCATGTTGTCCCACAAAAAATGTTCCTTCAAATCTCTATACCTTTTGGTGCTCCCAGGGTGTATAGAAAAATTGTAACTATGAGCATCATCCAACAATTCCATTTTTATATCAGGTATATTGGGAACACAAAGCCTCTTCCCGAATTTCAAAATTCAATTTTCATACAAAAAATCTCTCAATCTCCCATAATTCACAACACTAATATTCTTTTGAAATTATCCATCATTAGTCTGAGAACCCTTAATACTTTATAGTAAAGATGGTTTGGAAACCATTTGAAAAAGCATTGATGTTTCACCTTCCCTAGTTATTCCCATGTCCATCTTCACTAGATCTGTGAAAATTTGATCCCTTTCAATTCTCATATTGTTCAAAACTCCATGATCTTTTCTGCTCAAAGCATCTTCCACCTTGTTTTCTTTCCCCGGGTGGTAGTGTATCGTGCAATCATAATCCTTGAGTAATTCAAGCCATCTCCTTTGCCTCATGTTGAGTTCTTTTTGTGAGAAAATATACTTAAAACTCTTGTGATCAGTATAAATCTCACATTTTTCACCATTGAGGTAGTGCCTCCATATCTTCAAAGAAAAGACCATAGCTGCTAACTCGAGATCATGAGTAGGATAGTTTTCTTCATGAATTTTCAACTGTTGTGATGCATAGGCAATAACCCTATCATTCTGCATAAGGACACAACCAAGTACTTTCTTCGATGCATCACTATATATAACGAACCCATCATTCCCCGATGGTAGAGTCAATATAGGAGCATTTAATAATCTTCTCTTTAGTTCTTCGAAAAATTCTTCACACTCTTTTGTCCAAACAAATTTAACCCTTTTACGAGTGAGCTTCGTTAATGGGATAGCCAATCGGGCAAAATTCTGGATGAAACGTCGATAATAACCTGCTAAACCAATAAAACTACGTACCTCAGTTATATTAATAGGTGCTGGCCATTCTTGGATTGCCTTGGTCTTAGAAGGATCAATAGAGATTCCATCTTTTGAGACAATATGGCCAAGAAAATAAATCTCCTGTAGCCAGAATTCACACTTGCTAAACATCCCATATAATTCATGTCTTCTCAGAGACTTCAGGATAATCCGCAAGTGATTTTCATGATCTTTGTAGCTTTTGGAGTATACCAAGATATCATCAATAAATACCACCACAAATTCATCAAGATACTCCTTGAAAACTCTATTCATCAGATACATGAATACGGAGGGTGCATTATTCAATCCAAAAGGCATTACTGTAAACTCGTAATGCCTGTACCGGGTTCGAAATGCTGTCTTCGGAATGTCTTCCTTCTTCGCACACCACTGATGGTATCTAGATCGAAGGTCAATCTTTGAAAAGTATTGACCTCCATGCAGTTGGTCAAATAAATCATCAATGTGAGGTAGGGGATAATTGTTCTTTATTGTTATAGAATTGATCTCCCTGTTGTCGATACATAACCTCATATATCCATCTTTCATTTTAAAAAAAAGAACAGGGGCTCCCCATGGAGAAACACTAGGGCGAATAAATCCCTTATTACTCATTTCCTCTATTTTTTTCTTTAGTTAGACTAATTCCACAGTGGCCATTCTATAACGGGTCTTTGATATAGGCCTTGATCCATGAATTAAATCAATGGAAAACTCAACTTCTCGTTCTGAAGGATGTCCAGGTAAATCTTCCGGAAATACATCTACAAATTCGTTCACAATAGGTACATCATCTATTTGAACATTCCTTTCCTCACCCACAATTATTTTATTCTCTTCCTCCCCAATAATTGAATTTAGTTGAGCTACTGGGGATGGATTTAGATAAGAATTAGGTGGTGACGATTCTGCTGTAAAGATAAGGTGTTCCTTATCATCATCATCAATAATCGTAACCTCTTTCTTCTTACAATAAATCTTCACATCATTGTCCGAAATCCAGTTCATACCGAGGATTATATCAAACTCAATCATAGGTATGATGACGAGATCAGCAGTTAAATAACATTTAGGTGCTCTAATGGGGATTGATTCACAAAACCTAGTTGCAATGATACATCCCTTAAGAGTTTTAACTGATAACTCCCTTGTCAAATCAAATTGAAAATATCTAATTTTCTTAGAAAACTGGGAAGATATGAAACAATGCGATGATCCAGAATCAAGTAATGCATTTTCTAATCTTGAGGAAACCATTAAATTACCTACTACCACGTCTTTCAGAGCTTCTACCTCAGCAGTAGTGATAGCATATGCTTGGACTTGATCCCTTGGCCTTTTCTGAGGTAAGTTCTCCTGACTCTTAGGACATTCATTTTCATAATGCCCCATCTCCCTTCAATTTTAGCACTGAACATTGGTATCTTCCTTCTTCCCCTTGCAATCACGAGCTTGGTGGACTTTTTCACCACACTTGTAACAGACTCCTATTCCCTTCAAGAAAGTACCGGGGTGTTTCTTACCACATTTACCACAGGATGGATATTCAACCTTTACCTTCTTCCCCTTATTTCCATTCCCAGATTGATCAGCAGGTCTCTTCTTCTCTTGCTTTTCTTCAAAGTCATAAGACATAGAGAATTCCTTTTCAGTCTTGATAGCACATGAGACAATGTCTTCGTACGACGAGAAGGATTGTGAGACTAATGCTCGATAGAGAAATGGTTTTAACCCATCAAATAAATGATCAATATTACTTCTTGGGTTACGTATATAATCTCCAGCATACCTTGATATCCTTGTAGAGTTATCCTCATACTTTGTGACATTCTCATCCTCCTTTTGTCTCAAACTCAGAAACTGCCTTTCCATATCTTCTCAGTGGCTGCGAGGAAAGTATTTTTCTGAAAACAGATCTTTGAACTCCCTCCATTCCATATTTGATACTTCATCATCTTCCTTCGTGTTTTGAATCAATGACCACCATTGATCAGCATCTCCAGTGAGGCGGTAAACTACCATGATAACTTTTTCCCTTTCACTACTCCCCAAAGCCTGAAATATTTTCTCTGGGGAATTTATCCATTGCTCAATTACTAAGGGATTTGTACTCCTATTGAACATTGGTGGTTTTTTCCTCATGAATCGATCTAACATTGATCCTCCACGCTGCGGATCAGGGTGCTCCATACGGGTAATGTTATTATTCATAACCTGAGTGAGTTTTCCCAGTATGGTGATTAGCTAATCGGCACCAGTTGCATCACAATCTCCACTATAATTATCTTGAGCATGAGGGAAATCCCTACTTGGAGTGCATGAATTGATACGGTTTCCATTTCTTCTACTAGGCACCATTTCAAAACAATGTCATAAACTAGATCAGTTTATGAATCAAAATACATAATCCCATACTTATAAAACACATCAAATAAATTGAACTATTTATGGATATAATCCATAATCATAAGAATGTTTTCTTTGAGGACGTATATACTCATTAACCCTTCATAATGATTTGTAAAAAAATGTGAGTTATCATAAGCATATCCCCCAGGAGTGTTGTAACCAAGAGTGCAGCAAGGCCCGTTGTCGTGCACCAGTTCCCGTTCGAGTCTATCAGAAAGCGGTGTTTTCGGGGTTTTACCCCTAGGTACATCTGTGCCAGAGCCGCCTCTACCTTCTCGTATCCAGATAGGGATGTATTTCTTGGAAGACTGACAAAATCTCTACAATACAAAAATTCTAGGAAGTTCTTCTATACTAATCCTCAATGTTCATCTTAGGTCTACGTGCTCTAATCAGAGTTTATCTAAATCTAGATTCCATGGTTTGTACTAAACTTCCTCTTATACCAACTACAATGCCCCGACCCTAGTTACCTAGAGTCAGTGCATTATTACATAACATTTCCATGATCACAAGATAGATCAAATCTCAAAAGAACGATTGGTTTAGTAGCCTTGGAAACAGTAGATATATTCATAAAGTTTTACATTACATCATAAAGTGAAAAACTACTACAATAAGATAATGTCTCCATAAACCACACTCATATCCCCACATAATATCCCTGCAGGTCATTCATAATTTACTTCTTCACTTCCTGGGAAAAATAAAACATACAAAAGTGGTGAGCTCAAATGCCCAGTAAGTATAACAATATAGTAGAAACTTTCATAAATAAGAATAAACATTTAAGGCAATGTATAACTAAAACAAAAGCCTTTTAAACTTGAAGATCAACATAGTATGGAAAAAGTAAAATAAAATAATGCCATTTAATTATTCACATGGATATTCTTCTAATCAAATAATCAAATGCAATATCAAAAACCACATTCATAATGATAGAATGCATAATGCCAGACTATCATAACCACATAGCCAAGGCCTCGTGCCAAGACTACAAATAAGATTTTTCCAAGTCCTTGTGCCAAGACACTAGTTTGTCTCATGAGACCTACCGATGCATTGAGGAGCTATAGTGGGCTCCACCCTTCACATATTAAGTCCAATTCATTCCCATATGAAAAGGTTTAAACATAACATACACATTCATATTAAAACTAGCATACAAAATGTCAATACTTTCACCATAAAACATGAATGGTATAAAAATAGCACATCCACAGTCAAACATATCACAAAACCTTCAACACAATAAGGAAGTTTTGAATCATAATAAATCAACTTCAAATAAGCGTAAAATCCATCAAAGGATGTTGGCATAGAAGAAATCAAATCTCTTTTTAGAGAAATATCTCTTTCAATTTTGAAATCATTTAAGAGTCATATATATATATAATAAAACATTTTCTTTGAAAATATTCATATAATCTTGTAAGGGATGCTTTGACGATTTTATAATGGTGGAAAATAGCCACACCCGCCGTATAAGTTAAAAAAACATTCTTACCTTAATTTTTTCGAAAAGGTTAAAAAGCACCTTGTTTGGAAAACGACGGAAAGATTCCTTTATAAAACTCTTATAAAAAGTCAAAAAAGGGTATAAATGACTTTAACCCATATTATTGTACATAGTAAAAATGTTTTGAAATACATTTTTAAGAAACATGGATGTAGATGATAAAGAGATCCCAGTAGATTATTACGTATAAACAACCTCGGATAATGAAGAGATTGTGAAATAACCCTTACCTTGTAATTTTCCTTGTTTGGGGTAGGTTAACCTCTTGTATAATGGTGAAATAATTGTTATTAAATTATACGAGAATCATATACATTAATATGATATCATATATGATCTTTTAACATTGATTTGTTTATAATATCTTAGTATTATCGTTGTTTCGGGTGTTAACTTACTCGTTTTCTTTTATATTTTTTGTTACGTAAGCCATGTTTATAATGGATAGGTTGTATCTTTATCATATCCAGAATGATATCAAGTCGTTATATACTATTATTAATCATCAAATGAGAATTATACTTGAATGGATACGATGGAGAATGAATCTCATCGCATTCGTGGAGACGGTAGTCCGTACGTACGCCCAAGCGACAATATCATTCTTTTGATATTAAAATAACATATAATTGGATGGTATATCATATATACAGAATCATTATCATGTTATATTTATTATTTTCATGAATTACATATCATTATTATACCCATCCAAATAATAATTTATTGAATAACAATTACCCCACGACGTGGAGACGGTAAGCCGTACGTACGCACGTATGGTGACATGTTATTCAAAGGGTGGATAGAATAATGAATATGGTTGTACCATATTTATAATAAAATCACAGTATATATATGATACTGGAGTTATTATTTTATAATGGTAATAACAAAGGAAGAAGAAGTGGAAGAAGAAAGGAACTTGGAAAATTGTGGTGAAATCATTACCTCTTCTTCGGGTTCTTCATTTTGATTTGATCAAAATGGCTCCTTAGGTTAGCTTTCTGATCAAACTAAGGCCTCTAGGTTGTAGTGAGGGATGTTGGGAGAGTATTTGGGCAGAGTCTGGCCGAACAAAAAATCTTTTAATGTGTGAAGAAATGAGAAGGATGAGTTCCCTTTTCTAAGAGGGGTGAGGGGCACCTTTGGAAAAGCTAGAAATATTAATTTATAATAAATTCATATTCAGTTTATAATGGCTCCAAAGTAGATTATTTAAATTTTAAGGTGGGTATGGGTCGAACAAAACTCAACCAATATAAATTAGATAGGTTTGGGTACTTATATTAACCTTATCTTTAATTATTAACTCTAAGTTAATTAGTTTCACTTTTACAATGTCTCTTTGTATTTTTATATTATATGGTTAATAAACTTACTATATACATCGAAGAGACCCTAAAGTGATCCATTAATGATAAAAATATCATGATAAAATCCTCTTGGCCGAACCTTAGATTTTTCGGAATTTAATATCAATTAATAATATAATATTTGTTTTAAAAACTCTTTTATGTCAATTTTGACACTATTCAATAGTTGATTTTTTTGAAACTCATAAAAGATTATTACTTCGAAAAAAGTTAATTAAATCAATCCTAATATGTCATATTATCCTATAAAATTATTTTAATTCATTAAAGGTCTCAAATTATAATTATTTTGGTATTAATAATATCAATTATTTTAAATTTTCACTATTATAGTAATTACTGCATCATCATTGTGTCATAAATAAATTACATTATGTAATCTCTAAAAATTATAATTAAAATATCATTATGTAGGAAATCTTTTTAGCTTTCTAATTAATATTTATAGTCGAAAATACAACATATATAACCCTATGTAATTTTTTTTGGCTAAACGATATATGCTTGTGTCATTTTTGTATTCATTTTAACTTAATTAAAATAAAGTGTCCCTATCACCAACAAGTGGCTCCATGGGGTCCCCAAATCGACCCAAAGATGCCTATGATCGAACATGTATCAACCAATAAGGCTAGGTCACGTTTTAGGGAATTTAGTTTTATTATAATATTATTTTTTAACCCTTATTTACCGGATTTACCCTTAACCATGGTAAATAAAATATTTACCGAAGGAATTATTCAAAATATCTAAAAATAAAAGTTACCTATTTACAAAATTTGAACATCATGATTCCAAATATGGAATCCATTTTTCCAAATTCAAAACATAGAAGTGGCAGAAATTAATTTAAAATTAATTCCCGTCGTTAAAACAAAATGCGTGTTTTTAAGAGATAATGACTATCAAAAGATTGACACTTGTTTATCTCTAGTTTAATTGTAAACTTATGTCCAATGACCCACATTATATTAAATGGTAAAAATATATTCTAAATATTTTTTAAAACCCCAAAAATTCATAATTTATCACTATTAATTATTTTGATTAAAAAAGTTGTTTTTAATTAAAATTTAGAAATTTTCACTATTCATCAAAATATTAAAGTTATCCGAAAAGTACCAAAATTTCACCTTAGGCTAAATTCGATATTCCAAATCCAAAAATGAAGTCCATTTTAAAATATAAAATATATATAATTTCAAAAATTAGGTATTACTATTCATAACAGATAGTTTGATTGGTTATGGTGTGTTAGAACTCGGTGTTGCGTACAACAAACGCTATCACATTATTCAACGAGAAGCATACCGTGGAAGCTTGGGGTGTTACAAAGTCAGTTCTAAATGAATTTTTATATTCATCAAGTATAACATCATTACCATATTTGGTGTCCCTCATACCATATTGACAGAAAATGGAACCAACTTCTGTTAATCTGAGGCGAAGAAGTTGTATCAAGAATACAACATCAAATCCAACCATTCATCTCGGTATCATGCAGCGAGAAATGGCCAGATAGAAGCTTTCAACAAGACTCTGTCAAATATACTACAAAAGATGGTGGATAAAGATAGGAAATCATGTCCTGATAAAATCTTTCATGCTTCATGGGCTTATCGGACTACCACCGGCACTACAACTCGGTCAACTCCATATTCAATGGTATATGTAACGGAAGTCGTCTTGCCCATTGAAGTTCAATTTCCTTCACTCAGAGTAGCCGTTTGTGATTAGTCATCTACGGATGAACAATATCAAAATCGATTGAATGAATTGGAATGGTTAGATGAGAAAAGATTGTGTACTTTGCACCACTTAGAAGTCTATCAGAATCAAATAGCACTCGATTTCAACAAAAAGGTTTGTCTTCATTCATTCACTCAGGGAGAATTGGTATTAGATAACAGAACACCAATGATACCAGGAAAGAAACCTCCCAAGATTGAGCCAAAATGGGAAGGACCTTACTCAATACATATGGTCTACTCCAATAGAGCTTATTCATTAATCTCGATGGATGGAGAACTCATCACTACTCCAAAAAATGCCAGATGTTTTAAGAAGTATTTTGTATAAACACAAAATATATCATCCATGGTCTTGTATGACCTTAAACTTCACCACCATCCAGAAATACGTTAAACTGCATAATCAATGGTCCATGCATATGACCCTAAACTATTTTCACAGATTTCCAACATGACGTTAAATTGTGTCCCCCTCATCGTCCTTGCTATATGACGTTAAACTATACAACAATGGTCCATACATATGACCTTAAACTATTTCTACTTTCGTCCAACATGACGCTAATCTGTGACATCCTAATTACATGACACTAAACTGTATTAAAGTCCATTATGTCCGGAAAGTTGTTAAACTACACAACCAACGGTCCATGCATACGACCTTAAACTATTTCCACGTCCCTTACGTCCAGCATGACGTTAAACTGCATCATCCACAGTCTATACATATGACTTTAAACTATTTGTGTTACTATCATCCCACATGACGTTAAACTATGAAAAACTTCCCTAATTTGTCGAACATGACGTTAAACTGCATAACCAACGGTCCATGCATATGACCTTAAACTATTGGCACTTACGTCCAACATGATGCTAAACTGTATCGTCCCTTTTTCGTCCAACATGACGTTAAACTATGAAAAAGTCCTTAATTCTTCCCACATGACGTTAAATGGTGTACTCTTTTGTCCTTACTACATGAAATTAAAATGCATAGTCCTCTTTTTTGTCCAACATGACATTTAACTATGTTGTCTCCATCGTCCTAACTACATGACGCTAAACTGTAGAGAAAGTCCTTTGATACATCCTACATGACATTAAACTGTACTTTGTGTAACACCCCGACCCTAGTTACCCAGAGTCCGTGCATTATTGCATAACATTGGCATGATCACAAGAGCTCAAGTCTTGAAATGCCGATCAATTTAGTAGCCTTGGAAGCACTAGATACATTCATAAATGTTACATTACATCATAAAGTGAAAAATCACAACAACATAGTTCCATAGTCAACACTTCTATCCCCTTTAGACTATCCCTGTAGGTCAGTCATAAAATATTTCTTCACATCCTGGGAAAAATAAATCATTGAAAGGGGTGAGCTCAGATGCTCAGTAAGGATGACAATATAACGGAGGATTTCATAAATAAACATAAACATTTAGGGCAATGTATAACTAAAACAAAAGCCTTTTAATCTTGAACTTCATCATAATATGGAAAAAGTAAAATGGGATAATTCCATTTACTTCATCACAAAGATATTCTACTGGTCAAATAATCACATGTAATATCAATAACCACTTTCATAATGATGGAATGCGTAATGCCAGACTATCATAACCACGTAGCCAAGGCCTCGTGCCAAGACTACAAATAAGATTTTGTCAAGGCCTCATGCCAAGACACTATTTTGTCTCATGAGACCTGCCGATGCATCAATGAGCTATAGTGGGCTCCACCCGTCACTTATTAAGTCCAATGAATTCCTCATATGAGAAGGTTTAAGCATATCATAAACCATAACATAATCGTATCACATAAAATATGCATAAAGGAAACATAACATTTCCACATTTCAATTACAAGATATCAATACAACACATTGATATAATAAAACATTATCAAAACCATTTTCAATACCAAAATAAATTAAAAGTAAAACATGGTATTTATTTTTCATTTAAAAGAGGTATAGCTTGTATAGGAAGCCGAAACTCAAATAATGGTCACGACGGAGGAGAAGTCATTGTCACCACATACGTACGAAAAAAAACATTCCTTTTTTGTCGTTTAGTAAAATTATTCTTATAAAAGGATTCCTTTTGAATAAACGTAAAAGTCAAAGGGGTTTATACACCATATAAAGGAATGTTTTGTATAAAACCAAATATGCCTCAATGAAAGGAGATTGAGATGAAGTCCCTTACAAAGATAATTTAATAAATAAAATAGATCTATTATGTGTATTCACTATACATAAACATAAATAATTTACAAATAAAAGATATGACATAATAATATCATGACATAATTTGAAAGTAGGAGATTAACTCAAAGAACGGAAATTGGGTTAATAAGTTCCCTTACAAAGATCATTTTTTAAATAAAATAGATCTATTATGTGTATTAACTATAAGTAAACATAAAGAATGTACAAATACAAGATTGGAAATCATAATATCATGACATAATATGAAATTTGGAGATTAATTCAAAGAATAGAAATTGGATTAAGAAGTTCCCTTACCTTGTGTCCGACTTGACTTGATCGTTCTTTAATCTCCTTAAAATCGGGTAACTCTTTTTTATTTGAGCCAAAGGCTTCCTTGGGAAGACTTATTCCCAAAGTGAGGCTTCTAGGAGTAATAGAGGGAAGTTTAGAGAGTATGTGGGTAGAGTTTGGCTGAGCCAAATGGCTCGAAGGTGTGAATAAGGTGGTAGAGGTGGGGGCCTTTTATAAAAGGAGAGGAGGGGCACTCTTGGAATGATTGAAATGTTACTTTATTATGAAATGATTTTCGGATTCTAAAGGTCCCACAATGATATATTTAGAGGAAAAGGTGATAAGGGTTCGACATATACTCATATAATAGGTTTTTGTCTAGTGTAAGTCTTAGATTTTACATTATATATTCATTTTATTTAAATTGTTAATTAATGAGGAAATCGCTGCATCATCAATGTGTCATAAAAAATGTAATTTATTTAATGTCTAAAAATTATAAAAAAAATTACCATGATGTAGGAAATCTTTTTAGATTTCCAATTATTATTTATAATAAAAATGTTAAATTATATAAACCCATATAATAATTGTTTTATTAAAACAACACATGTTTGTGACAATTTTATTTTTACTTTAAACAAAAAGTTATTAATGTCATTTTCTTACCCAAGTGGCTCCATGGGGTCACCAAGTTGACCCATGGATTGTCTTAGTCGGCCATGACTCTTCCAATAAGTATAGGACAAGTATAAAAGTAATTTTATATTTTTATAATATCATTTTTACCTTAACTTTCACTAATTAACTTTAATCACAATTAATTAAACTTAAAAGTTACCATTCACCAAAAAATCATTTTAATCCCATTGATCCACATTTTACTTCCTAATGACAACTATGTATGTCAGATTTTTTAAAATCAAACCACAGAAGTGGTAATTTTTCATTTAAATGAAAAATCAGTTTTTGAACTACCACTTAGTGGTTTCACTATTCATCAAAAAATGTTGTTTTTCAGAAGAATGCCAAAATTTCACCCTAAGATATAATTGATATTCTAAATTAAAAAATTATGTCTATTTTACAAAATTAAAATCGTATAAGTTTCATTAATTAATTTTATAATTAATTCCCGCTGCCACAACAAATAGCATGTTTTTAAGAAACAATATATATCAAAAGATTGACAATTGTTTATGTCCAATTTCAAAGTGAAATTAATTCTAATGAACACCATTGGATAAAATGGTAAAAATATATTCTAATTATAATTTATAACCACTCCATAGTATAATTTATCACTATAAATTATTTTTATTAAAAAAGTTGTTTTTAAGTATTTTTCACTATTCATAAAAAATTGGAAGTTCTCAGAAAAATACCAAAAATTCAACATAGGGTAATTTCGATATTCCGAATCCAAAAATTAAGTCCATTTTGAAATATAAAATATATATAATTTCAAAAAGTGGGTATTACTATTCATAATGGCTATTTTGATTGGTCACTGTGCGTTAGAATCTCGAACTTGCTTACAATGCAATCTATTGCATTATTGAAAGAGAACTGTATCGTGGAATCTTGGGGTGTTACATTCTCCCCACCTTCAATAAATTGTGTCCTCACAATTTTAAATTTTTCTTTGAAAATAAAAGGTTGAAAATTGAAAATACCTTTTTGGAAAACCCACATCAGAAATAGGGTTAATAAAAATATAACTTTAAAAGAAATAAAGAGAACTACAAAGGTCACCCGAGATAGCCTATACTAGGATTCTATGAAAATATGGATATGGAGGGAAAAAAACCATCCAGGTCTGATGGAGAGTCGTAGAAAACAGGATTAGGAGAATTTTAACCACAATAAAATCACGAACTTGTGATTGGTTAGACAATCATTGAATCCCCAGTTGGAAAAGTTAACCGACAATGTTTTTGTTTTAAGTTAAATTTCATAAAGTTGTGGTATATATTTAATAGATTTACTAAGAATGTTGGAAAATATACTTACTTGTCATGTAGGCTTTCATTCATTAATAAAGTTTTACAACAAACCCATCTTTCACTCCAAATGGTAACAGAACTCAAAAATATTCTATTTATCCTAATTGTATAAGGTTATAAATACTACCACATACCATTTAGATTAGGGAAAATATTTTGTAATAACCAGGGACTTCATGTAGGCTAGTGGTAGGTAATAATGGCCTATCGCACAATAGTTGTGTGTTCGATTCCTATAACTTTGTCCGACATGACCGGTTATCCCCCAACCTGCAGGTTGTCCTTTTCCTAAAAGTATGGTATTATAATATTCCAAAAATAATCTTTAGAAATTTTTTAACCTTAAACAATAATATACAATGTTCAACTTAATTCATTCCAACCATTAATGTTATCCAAAATACCTCTATCCATACATTCTCTAAAAGGTCTCTAAATTCCAAAATCAATTGTAACATCAGATTCCCCAAACAAAGTAAAGTTTCTATTATTGTCACATACTATGAATATGATTACCTTCATCATATTAAATCCTTATTGAAAACAACAAGTACTGCAGTACAATCTTTATATATATTTATATATATCACATTATCCTTATAATGAGAATATAATCCTTGAGTTCAAAAGCACCACTAAATTAATTATTCCACTTAAACTGTAGTAACAGCATAAGGTTGTCCTTGATTCCTTGACCTTTTCTGAGGTAAGTTTCCCTGAATCTTAGGACATTCATTTTCGTAATGCCCCATTTCCCTACAATTGTAGCATTCAACATTGATAGCCTCTTTCTTTCCCCTGCAATCACGATCCTGGTGTCCTTTTTCTCCACATTTATAACAAACTCTCATTCCTTTTAGGCAAGTACCGGGGTGATTCTTCCCACAATTATCGTATAATGGAAAATCATTCTTTCCCTTTTTCCCTTTATCTATATCTTGTTCCACCATTCTCTTCTTCTCTTGCTTTACTTTATTGTCATAATATTTTGGGAATTCATTTTCTATCTTGATAGCACATGAGACAATATCTTTTTACGACGAGAAGGTTTGTGAGACTAATTCTCGACGGAGATACGGTTTTAACCCATCAACGAAACGATCGATCTTACTTCTTGGGTTACGTATATAATCTAGAGAATGCCTCACTAACCTTGTAATGTTAGCCTCATACTTTGCGACATTCTCATCCTCCTTCTGCCTCAGACTCATAAATTGCCTTTCTAGATCTGCTATATGGTCACGAGGGAAGTATTTTTCCAGGAAAATATCTTCAAACTCTCTCCATTCCATACTTGATACTTCTTCATCTTCCTTTGTGTTTTGAATCAGTGACCACCATTGATCGGCATCTCCAGTGAGGCGGTAAACTGCCATGACAACCTTCTGTCTTTCGCTACTCCCAAAGGCATGGAATATTTTCTCTAAGAGTTTATCCATTTCTCAGCTACAAATGGATTTGAAACCCCATTAATTGTTGGAAGTTGTTGCCTCGTGAAACGATCTAACATTGATCCTCCAGGTTACGGATCTGAGTGCTCCATACGAGTAAGGTTATTATTCATAACCCGAGTGAGTTGTCTTAGAATGGTGATAAGGTGATCAGCACTAGTTGTATCTCCAGCTCCACAATAATTAACTTGAGCAGGATGGAAATCCCTACATGGAGTGCGTGTATTTATATGGTTTCCATTCCTCACACTAGGCACCATTTCAAAACAATGGCATAAACTAGATTAGTTCATAATTCCATACTTGTAAAACACTTAACATAAATTGAACAATTTATGGATATAATCCATAATCATAAAATTTTTTCTTTGAGGAAGTATATACTGATAAACCCTTAATAATGGTGTGTACTGAAAATAATAATTATCCTAAGCATATCCTCTGGGTGTGTTGTAACCAAGAGTGTAGCAAGGCATGTTGTCGTGCACCAATTCTCGTTCGAGTCTAGCTCAAAGCGGTGGTTTCGGGTTTTACCCCTAGGTACATATGTTCCAAAGCCGCCTCTATGTACTCGTATCTAGACAGGGATGTAATGCTTAGAAAACTCACAATATCTCTATAATACCAAAATTTTAGGAAGCTCTTCTATACTAATCCTCAATGTCTATCTTAGGGCTATGTGCTCTAATCAGAGTTTATCTAAATCTAGCTTCCAAGGTTAGCACTAAACTTCCTCCGATACCAACTGTAACGCCCCGACCCCTGTTAACCAGAGTCGGTGCATTATTGCGTAACATTTTCATGATCACAAAAGATCAAGTCTCAATATACCGACTAGTTTAGTAGCCTTGGAAACACTAGATACATTCATAAATGTTACATTACATCATAAAGTGAAAAATCACAACAACATAGTCTCCATAGTCCAAACTTCTATCCTCTTCAGACTATCCCTATAGGTTAGTCATAAAATATTTCTTCACATCCTGGGAAAAATAAAACATTGAAAGGGGTGAGCTCAGATGCTCAGTAAGGATGAAAATATAGCAGAAGCTTTCAAAAATAAACATAAACATTTAAGGCAATGCATAACTAAAACAAAAGCCTTTTAAACATCAAATTCAACTTAATATGGAAAAATTAAAATGAGATAATTCCATATACTCTTCACATGGATATTCTATTGGTCGAATAATCACATGCAATATCAATAACCACTTTCATAATGATGGAATTCATAATGCCAGTCTATCATAACCACGTATCCAAGGCCTCGTGCCAAGGCTACAAATAAGATTTTGTCAAGGCCTCATGCCAAGACACTAGTTTGTCTCATGAGACCTGCCGATGCATAGAGGAGCTATAGCAAGCTCCACCCGTCATTTATTAAGTCGAATTAATTCCTCATATGAACATGTTTAAATATATCCTAAACCATAAGATAATCATATCACATAAAACATGCATAAAATAAACTTAACATTTCCACATTTTAATCACAAGATATCAATACAACAAATTGATATAAAAAAACATTATCAAAACCATTTTCAATACCAACATAAATGAAAAGTAAAACATGGTATTTATTTTTTATTTAAAAAATGTTATAGCTTGTAGAGGAAGCTGAAACTCAAATAATGGTCACGACGGCAGAGAAGTCATTGTCGCCACATATGTGCGACAAAAAAATAATTCCTTTTTGTCGTCTAGTAAAATGCTTCATATAAAAAGATTCCTTTTGAATAAAGGTAAAGATCAAAGGGGTTTATACACCGTATAAAGGAAAGTTGTGTATAAAACCAAATATGCCTCAATGAATGGAGATTGAGACAAAGTCCCTTACAAAGATAATTTTTTAAATAAAATAGATCTATTATGTGTATTCACTATAAGTAAACATAAAGAATGTAAAAATACAATATAGGACATAATAATATCATGACATAATATGAAAGTAGGAGATTAACTCAATGAACGGAAATTGGGTTAAGAAGTTCCCTTACAAAGATCACTTATTAAATAGAATAGATCTATTATGTGTAGTCACTATAAGTACACATAAAGAATGTAAAAATACAAGATAGGACATAATAATATCTTGAAATAATTTGATAGTAGGAGATTAACTCAAAGAACAGATATTGGGTTAAGAAGTTCTCTTACCTCATGCCCGACTTGACTCGATCGTTCTTTAATCTCCTTAAAATCAGGTAACTCTTTTTTATTTGAGCCAGAGGCATCCATGGGAATCCTTATGCCCAATGTGAGGCTTCTAGGAGTAAGAGAGGGAAGTTGAAAGAGTATTTGGGCAGATGTTGGCCGATCCAAATGTCTTGAAGGTGTGAATAAGGTGGTAGAGGTGGGAGGCTTTTAGAAGAGGAGAGGAGGGTCACTCTTGGAACGATTGAAATGTTACTTTATTATGAAATTATTTTCGTATTATAAAGGTCCCACAATGATATATTTCGAGGATAAGGTGATAATGGTTGAAATATACTCATCCAATAGGTTTTTGACAAGTGTAAGCCTTAGATTTTACATTATCTTTTCAGTTTATTTAAATCGTTAATTAAAGAGGTAATCACTGCATCATCATTGTGTCATAAAAAATGTAATTTATTTAATGTATACAAATTATAAAAAAATTACCATGATGTAGGAAATATTATGATCTTTCCAATGAATATTTATAGTAAAAACTTTAACTTATATAACCCTATATAATAATTGTTTTATTAAAACAACACATGTTTGTGTCAATTTTATTTTTACTTTAAATAAAATGTTATTAATGTCATTTGCTTACCCAGGTGGCTCCATGGGGTCCCCAAGTTGACCCATGGATTTTATTGGTCGGACATGACTCATCCAATAAGTGTAGGACAAGTGTAAAAGTAATTTTATATTTTTATAATATCATTTTTCTTTAAATTTCACTAATTAACTTTAATGACGATTAATTAAACTTAAATGTTACTATTCACCAAAAAAATTATTTTAATCCCATTGATCCACATTTTACATTCTAATGACAACCATGTATGTCTGATTTTTGAAAATCAAACCCCATAAGTTGTAATGTTTCATTTAAATGAAAAATCAGTTTTTTAACTACCACTTAGTGGTTTCACTATTCATAAAAAATTGAAGTTTTTCAGAACAATGCCAAAATTTCACCCTAAGCTATAATTGATATTCTGAATTCAAAAATAATTTCTACTTTAAACAATTCCAAACATAAAAGTTGCATTTATTAATTTTATAATGAATTCCCGCTGCCACAACAAATAGCGTTTAAAAAAAAATAATATATATCAAAAGATTGACAATTGTTTATGTCCAATTTCAAAGTGAAATTAATTCTAACGAACACCATTGGATAAAATGGTAAAAATATATTTTAATTATACATTAAAAACACTCCATAGTATAATTTATCACTATTAATAATTTTGATTAAAAAATTTGTTTTTAAGTATTTTTCACTATTCATAAAAAATTGAATGTTCTCAAAAACATACAAAAAATTCATTGTAGGCTAATTTCGATATTCTGAATCCACAAATGAAGTCCATTTTGAAATATACAATATATATAATTTAAAAAAGTGTGTATTACTATTCATAATGGCTATTTTGATTGGTCACGGTGCGTTAGAATCTCGAACTTGCGTACAATGCAAGCTATTGCATTATTGAAAGAGAACCATATCGTGGAAGCTCGGGGTGTTACAATTTGTCCCTGCTACTTGAAACTAAACTATGCAGCACCAATAGTCCTAACTGCAAGACTTTAAACTGCATAATCCCTTTATATGTCCTACATGACATTAAACTATGCATCGTTAGGGTTGTTGCTACCTCTTGTTTCTCACACCGAGTATAACTCATGTGATATTAGAGAAAACATTAACCATTACACCCTCTATGGGCTGCTAACCCCGTGTTAGTCCCAACATCATTAATAGGTCATTGTCCTCAAGAACAACTTGATCATTAATTCATTATTTAATTGAACTACGCCGACTTTGATCCTTGCCTTCTAGGGTGGGTGCGTAGGCATCCTCCCAAGGTTCAATCCCCAAACCAATACCATCACATTGGTTCACCTCCATCTCATACGATGTTGATTCATGAAACCGCCCCTAGAATCAATATATTTACATTGGTTCCCTTTTGTCCTTTATATATAGCGTTAAACTATACAACACTTTTTGTCCTGTACGACAATAAACTACAATATTCATTGATACCCTCACCTGAGAGGGAACCATTATTTATCTTTATTTTTCAATCATGTTTCATTCCAAAGACTACGTGCATACATCGAAATGCACCAACCTTTTATCTTGGGTTAAACCATAATTGCACTAAAGTCCCCTTTCACCCTTCACATGTATGAACCAAAATTGTGCAGTGGGTATTTCTAGGACTAAGTGGGCTTGATTCCCATCTTTATGGGATACATATCAATGTTCGAGTGTCCCTCGAATCTAGCCCCAAGTATTTTGGGCCTAACCCCAAATTCCACTTTCAGTCCCTTGGCTGAAAAGTCCCTGTGAAAACAGACAATGTGTATTTCTTATAATGGTCCAAGCTCTATAACCCTAAACTAAGATCTCCAATCCTTTGTCCCACACGACGTTAAACTGTAGCTCAAGAAATACGTATGGCTTGATTCCTATCCTTATGGGATACGTAGTGAAGTCCAACATTTCAATTAAGGATCCAACCACAACATGATTATGGTTATCACTGATCCATGTATCTCTGCATATATTGGACAATACCCATATATATGTGTCATAATCCTAACCTTAAATATTTTCAGATCTTCATAACCCTTTTCTTGAATTCTAATCACAAATGGCCTAAAATTCTTAGCGTTATTTTTCCTGACCATGCAGCATGTTCCCTTAGGCGGCCTTTCATAAATAGTCTATATAACGGACCTGTCAACCAAAAGATGCAATTATTTGACTATGCAGTCAATGCCCTTTGGTGGCCCTGCATAATTCAACCCCCTAACGGGTTTGTTAAATATTGGTAACTTTATTCTTGGGAAGAAAGCTTCTTTTGTCCTTATTTGTCTCTATGAAAATATGTAGGGATCCGCAAAAATATCCATCATTAACATACTTGTCCCATATCCTTTATCATGATCTAAAATTCTTCAAGTCTATGGTTTATATTCTACTTGCCTACGTTTGGGTCAGACCATCGTAGGAGTGATATTCACCTAGTTCTTCGATAATCTTGTTTGGAAATATATTCTCCATATTCAAATACATATTTCCATACAGAAAACTCTATACTTTGGAAATTTTTTAACTTCATAAACTATCATTGGATTTTTATCACTAGGAATGTAAATGTCTGAGAGTTCTTTTTCCAGACTATGCAGCACGTGCCTTTAGGCGTCCTTTCATAAACAGTCTACATAACAGACTTGTTAGCCAAAAGATGTTATTTATTTGAATATTCAGCCAATGCCTTTTGGTGGCCCTACATAATTCAGCCCCCTAACGGGTTTGTTAAATAATGGTAACTTCATTATTGGAAACTACTTCATCTAATCCCTTTTAGCTCTTTTTCATATCATTCCTATGATTCAAATATTCTTAATTCATAATTTACATTTTTTCCCTCATACTTGATTATGGTAATATATTTTCAGATAAATTGTCAAGGAATTGAGTCAATTTTAATTCATTTCGGTCAAAGCTATTTTGACTTTAAACATTAGCCTCTTTGTGTCCGATGTGCATGACTTTAAACTGCCCACAAAAGGCAAAGGAACTCTGAGTAAAATTCAAGTTCCAGCTCACTAAACATAAATTTTGTATGATTTAGGTAATATTGAGAAAATTAAAAGATTCAAAGTTTGTAGGGTTATTTTTATTAATCCTAGTAAAAATCAAACTATGCCCACTAGGCCCATTGGCTTAGGTAAAATTTAATGTAGAGAGAAAAGGAAAATAAGTGCACAAGTGATTGAAGATGAAAGCATTCTTTCCATTTGATGCACAACAGATAGAAGGACATCAACATTCTAGAGTCTATTCTCTTTTTCAAGAATTAAAAGAGGATTTCAACATAAATCTTCATTTGATTTACGACATCCTGAGCTTAATCAGAAACCACCTGGAATTCATTCATTCATCTGGATACAATAAGAGATGCAGGGATACCAGCTATTCTTGGAACAATTGTAAAAGGATGTTCTTGAGTGCTGTTTGAGAAAATTTTCTGCTGATCAAACAGTGACTCTGTTTCTGTCCAAGAGGCTTGGAAGATGGATACATGGATTTGAGAATGGATCATTGGAAGTAAAGATCCATTTGGAGAGAGTACTCTATTCACATATTGCCCTAATGCCATGCTTGTCTTCTCTCCACCAACCTACAATGGAAAACATTTCAGCCCATGGGTTTTCCATTTTCATATTTTCAAGGAAATGACATGGAGGAAAAATTTGAAAGTTCACACAATTTTTGTTTCTCTTAATGCACAACATAACCAAAATAGAGGAGTAGCAGTGCAGTTGCATCTCAGGTGTATAGTTCTTTGCATCTGGAACATTAACTCCTTGCAGATGACCATGACTATACATAGACAGGTATATTCTCTGTGGGAAATTAAGATGCTATTTATTCAAGTACATAGCCAAATCTGGGAGAGTGTTGTCGCAGATATCATAGTAATCATGTCCAATAATGTTCATCATGTTATTGATCCAGTTGCTAGCCAGTTCATCATCCGTTCCGATTCTCCTGAGACCCATTGAATATGCAAAAAACGTTGACTAAAATAACTCTTAAATTGGTTTATTTTTCCTAATATTTGTGAAGGGATTAAAAAGAATGACAACTGCATCAAGGAACACAAGTCTAAACTTGGCGTGCAAGTGCTGATGTGCCACTTCCTGTGTGCCATACCTTGCGCACCTCTTTCCCGCTGGTTTTCTTCTTTTCCTCAGAGTCACATGCTTATTCTTCCAGATCCAACTCTGAGGGGGGAATTTTGTTGATACTCCTTTTTTGTCACATTGTCTAAAGGAATGGAATTGGAAACGACTTAGCACAAATTGATTCATCCTTAGAAGAAAACATCAAAAATCGACAAAGGCATGAAAAAGGCTTCAAATGCACAAGCGTCGCGCATGTTCCATCACTGTTGTGCAAGTATAATTGTGCACCACCTAATGGTCATGCAAGTGACTTGCGCGCCCTAAAGGATACCGCCCGGGGTCTTCTCCAGCCTATAAATAGACCCTGTGGGCCCCCCATTTCGGGAGGATTGTTTCCAGAATTCAGATACAGAGCTCTGAACGCCCAAGTATTTTCTTCAGGTCTTCCGAACACTTCTAAGGTAATTCTTTACCTATAATGGAAGGTCTAAACAAGAGGAGTAAGTTATAAGTGTTATAATTCACTAACACTTGTGCGCCTAAGTTTTTTACCCTTAAGGGAAATGTACATGCTTGCGCACCTCCCTACTTCTACACCATAACTTGCGCGCATCTTCTGGAAATCCTCTTGGGATAATTCTAAAGGCTTTGATCAAGGATCACCAAAATATTACCCTAAGGGATGAAAATCACGCAAGTACACATGTGTCGCGCAGGTATACCTGCGCGACAAGGACTTGCACGCCCACGCAGTACCTGCGCGCCTACTAGGGCTTGCGCGCCCGTTCCTTTTTGGGTTCCCTTCGGGCCCATTTAACCTCTCTTATAGCATTACACCTCTCCTATTCAAGATTCAAACTTCAAGACACTTTTCAAAGCCATTTATGGAATGTTTTCTTGATTAAATTCCATATCTGAAAGGAATTCTGTGTAATATCTCTCAAAACCTAGTGTTTTACACATCTTTATGTCACGAATGATTGAGATTTCATTCATTCAACCTCATCCTTTAAGATGAGAGAACCCCTTAATATGGGCCTCCATTTCAGGAGTAAGTCCCAGTCATAATTCCCATTAATTTTGGGCATCTCCTCAGGAGTAAGCCCCTATATTAAAATTCATAAATATGGGCATCCTCCTTAGGAGTATGCCCCAACCATAATTCTATTAACCTGGGCCTCCTTTTCAGGAGTAATCCCCAGTCTAAAATATGGGCCTCCTCATCAAGAGTAAGCCCCAATTCCCTTTAATTTTCAAATCCCTTTAACTTGGGCCTCCTTTTTAGGAGTAAGCCCTAGTCTTAATTTCCCTTTGATCTAGGCTTCCTTCTCAGGAGTAAACCAAATCATAATTCCCCTCCTAATTTGGGCATCTTCCTGTGGAATAATCCCCAAGATTAGAGTATCCAAATCTCTATGAAGCACATATACCTTTATAGACCATGTTCCAGGATTTCTTTCCTAAAGAAAATCCCAATTCTTATCTATTTGGGAAACCATACACACATAAGCCCTATATCATTGCATCTTTCGTGACACAATTGTCTCATTTCACCAATACCTCTTGTTTCTCACACTGAGCATGACTCACGTGAGCTTAGAGTGTAAAAGTAATCATGACATCTTTCTTTGATCCATCAATCATGCATAAACATCATGATCCCTTAGTCTAACTATGTGGGTTCTAATTCCCTTTCTAAAAAAAGGAAACATAGGTAGCCCATTAGTGGGTACGATCCCAACTCTAAAATAATCCATGTCCTTCTAAATGAAAATAAACATCAAGTGCCCCACTGAGTGGCTTTAAAACCAGTATGGTCATCATATTGATCAAGAGACATTTATGTATTTTTCAGGATACCATCAACTAAGAATCTCTAACAAATACAGATGATTCTTCATCGATGAAGAACCTAGAATACATACAAAAGATTCTATGAATTCCCAACATATCAATCATTGATTGTTAGACTATAGGAAATCTCATTTTATACTTGGTAATGTAATAAGGATTCACGAACATAACTTAAATATATAGAGAGTGTCCTGGAGTAGACACTAATTCCCCTAAAAAGGTGTGATGAGTCCGACCTCCCATCCTCTCAACCAATGCAAATTACTAAGCCTCATCAATCCACAACTAATGAGCGCATACCTTTGGAAAGTAGGTCCAAATGGATATGGAATCATTATATGTTTCTGGTTCTATGAAAAAACCCTTTGGAAATATATTGGAATGTTTGAGCCTTCAATCAAAAAGGTCCTCCCCAATTCCAGAGGGAAACATCTATACATCTTTGTGCTCCCTGGGTGAATAGAGAAATTTGAACTATGTGCACAATCCAAAAGATCCTTCTTCAGCTCCAGACATTATGGAACACATAGTCTTTTCCCAAATCGCACAATTCATTCTTCAATAACATTAAACTCCAAGGATTTCCCCTTTTTGATAGCTTCCAATTTTTCCTGAATTCCTACATCATCCTTTTGAGCATTCTTTAGGCTTTACAAAAGAGACAGTTGAGCAATCATTTGTTAAAGGATTGATGATGTTCCCTAATTTATGATTCCCATGTCCATCTTAATCAAGTTTAAGAAGATTCGATCCCTCTCAATTTTCATCATTGATAGAATTGCTTGGTACTTTCTACTTAGGGAATCTACCACCTTGTTCGATTTCCCAGGGTGGTAATGTATTAAAGAATCATAATCCTTGATCAGCTCTATCCATCTTCTCTGGAACATATTAAGCTCTTTCTGTGTGAATATATATTTAAGACTCTTCTGGTCAGTATATATCTCACATTTCTCCACATAGAGATAATGCCCCGAGATTTTCAAGGCAAAGATCATCGCCGCCAACATCAGATCATGCGTTGGATAGTTTCGCTCATGGATTTTCAACTACCTTGAGGCATAGGATATCACTTTATCATTTTTCATCTGCACACAGCCTAAGCCCTTCTTCAAAGCATCACTGAATACCATAAATATTTCCCCACTTGTGGGTAATGTGAGCACGAGTGCAGTGATAAGCCTCCATTTCAACCCCATGAAGCTTTCATTACATTCATCACTCCAAGAAAACTTAATTCCCTTTCGAGTTAGCTTGGTAAGAGGGTTGGAAAATCATGAGAAATTTCTCACAAATCTTAGATAATATCCAGCTAACCCCAAGAAGCTACAGATATATGTTACCGATGTTGGCCTCGGTCATCCCTCAATTGCATCTGTTTTGGATGGATCCACAGATATCCCATTTCTTGTGATGATATGGCCCAAGAATGAGACTTACTTAAACCAGAAATCACACTTGATGTACTTTTCAAAGAGCTTCTCCTTGCACAAAGTCTCCAGTACAGTTCTTAAATGCTTATTATTATCCTCCTTGGTTTTGGAGTATATTAGAATATCATCTATAAAGACTACCAAAAAATTTTCTAGGTAATCTCTAAAGACTCAATTCATCATGTCCAGGAAGATTGAGGGATCATTGGTGAGTCCGAAAGGTATTACTAAGAATTCATAGTTCCCTTATCTTGTAAGAAAAGAAGTCTTGGGGACATATTCCTTCTTCAAACATGATAATATCCTGACCGCAAATCTACCATGGAGATGTATTATGCTCCACTCAGCTGATCGAACAAGTCATTGATCCGTGGCATGGGATACTTGTTCTTTATCATGAATTTTTTATGTTCACAAAAATCAATGCAAAGCCGCATTGACCCATCCTTCTTCTTAATGAGGAGGACTGGTGCACCCCATGGTGAAGCACTTGGGCATATAAACCCTTTATCTAGATTCTCCTATAGTTGTTTCTTCAGCTCTTCATGCTCTATGAGATACATTCTATATGGAGTCTTGGATATTGGTAGCACCCCTAGTATAAGTTCAATTGGGAATTCAACATATCTTCTAGGAGGAAGACCAGGAAGTTCTCGAGAAACACCTCAACGAATTCTCTCACAATAGACATTTCTTCAAGGATGGTTTCTTCCTTGTACTCAATGATTAGAGCCCGATACGTATTCTCATAGGGAAGTAATAACCATGCTTGAGATGATGGAGCTAAAGGAGATTCATATTCCTCCTTACACTTGTAAAAATCGGGGGTTGATTCTCCATATGGAGTGTGATTTCCCTCTCCTGAAAATTTATCTTTTTTCTTATAAGGAAAGCCAATCCATGCCAATAATTGCATCAAATTCTACCAGAGGGAGTTTGATGAGGTTCACTAGAAAATTCAATCCACAGATTATAATAGGGAGGACTTATATTCATTGGATGCAATGATTGCCCCATTTTTCGTACTCTCCGAAATCTTCACATCCATGATTTGTGGTGCTGCTGGGATTGTTCTACTAAAATTTCGAGATATAAAATAATGCGTAGAACCTGAATCAAAAATTACATTCGCAATTACTGAACGAATAAAAAGCGTACCTATCACCACTTCGTTGTCGGGGCTTGCTTCGGCAGAAGTGAGGTAAAAAGATCTTCCTTTTTGCCTTGGAGATTGTTGGTTGCCTCTAAAAACCCTTGGTTTAGGGCACTGATTTGAAAAATGTCCCGGTTCTTTGCAGTTGTAGCAGTGAACAGTGAGTTGAGGTTCAAACGGAGCATTCCTCTCCTCTGTCGCAGCCATGGGTCTTTCTTGCCAACAATTAACAGCTAGGTGCCCTTCCCTTCTAAACCTAAATCATTTCCTCATCCCCTCGAGGCAATTTTTAAGGATCTTCTTTACCCACTTTTGGCAAGTGTGGTGCTGGATCTTTTTAGCACCATTGGATTTATCAATCGGACCACCAGCATTAAAGTCCACCTTATTCTTTTTGTCCCCATGATACCCATGTGATTACCCGATCTCTATTTCGACCTTGGGGGCACATCAGAAAATTTCCTCATAGATGTCGAAGTCACGGATTGATAATGCCTTCCGCAGGCTAGGCTTCAGGCCACCAAAGAGGCAGTCAACCTTGCATTCGGGGGTAACAACAAAGCCGGAAGCATATCGTTCAAGCCTTTTGAAGTTTTCCTCATACGCTCCAATAGATTATTAGTATTCTTTCACGAGGGAAAGAAATTCCCTTTTCATATTAAGCCAGAGGGTGTGTAAAATTATTTATCGAAAAACATCTTCCAGAAATCCTTCCATTCCAACGCCTTGATCCCCCCCTCAGGCTTCATATTTTTGATCAACGTCCACCATTGATTAGATTCACCCTCCATATGATAAGCTTCCAATCAAACCTTCTCTTGTTCAGAACATTGAAGGATGTAGAATATCTTTTCAATGGAGTTGATCAATTGTTCATCGATTGTGGGATTAGATAATCCACTAAAAGTAGGAGGCCATTGTCTCATGAAGCTCTCGATAGCGACTTGTTCCTTCTTAGGGGGGTTTGGACGTTTTCCTGACCTGTGTTTCAAATCAAATATTGAGTTATCTAAGAGATAAACATGACAAAGTTCACGATTCCCGCTCCCATTGGATTGGGAATCTCATTATTATAGTCATCACACTGATATTAAAACCGGTTGTTATCCTGATTCCTCCTATTACTGGCCATTGGCTAGAATAAAATAAAATTTAGCGGGTAACACATAAAGGGTAATCCAAAGACAAAATTTAATGACTTGTCGTAACCAAGAGTGCAGCAAGGCCTGTTGTCATGCATCAGTTCCTGTTTGAGTCTATCTCAAATCGGTGTTTTCAGGTTTTACCCCCAGGATACATCTGTTCCAGAGCTACATCTACCTGATCGTATCCAGAAAGAGATGTATTTGTTTGATAAAACAATTACTCAGTACTTACCAAATCTTATGGATGTTTTTATTATACTTAGTCTTGTCTCTAAGGCTTTACTAGGGTTTTCTAATCCTAATCCCAAAAATAACTAAACCAATCCTCTGATACTAACTATGGAAACCCTACTTTTAATACAAACATAACATGATTTATTACACAAACCATTCACTTGATAAAACATGGATGATCGAGAGTTCTAGTGTCTTTGGGGCTTAGGATCATTACATAACAAATAAAACATGATGTAAAACATCTTTATTGAAAACATCCTTTACATGACCACTGCATTCCCTCGTACTTAGCATTGCTTGGGATAACCTAAGGACATGCACAAGAAAATGGGTGAGCTATAAAGCCCAGTAAGGGAATAAACATGGAACATATGAGGAGTACAATACATGTTAGACAATAGTCATATCATTAGAGAATAGTAGAAACATGAACATGAAGGCATGATAAATCATGGTAATCATAACATGGAAACGTGGCAACAACACTAAACATGGAATTAGTATGAGCTAAGGGTCATTGCACATAGAGCATCAGTAAATATTCATTGCACATGAAGCATGAGTAAAGCCTCATTTCACTTTAATTATCATTATTAAACACTCATTTCACATGACTTATCATGATACTATACTTTACCCAATGCATTGGAGCGCTATAAGGGTGCACCCTTCCGGAACATTTCATTTCATGCATAAGTGTGCAACATGGATCATAAAACATGGATTCATAAAACATAATCATTTATTACACGATAAAGGAATGTGGATTTCATACATGAAACTTTATAATAAATAAGTATATGTGCATAAAGGTGAATACCCTTGATGGAGAAATGGGCATGGTATTCACTACACAATGGCATTGGCTTAGAAAAACGGTGTGATTTCGGCAGCGTAACAGTGTGACATAAGAATTCATAAAAATGGTTGATGAGTGAGAAAGGGGATCCTCATAATATTTAAATGTAATTTATAGTAAGGAATTCATATAGATACATGTCCCATTAATTTTAATGGAATTTAGATTCATGATACAAAAGTATTGGTTGAATGTAAATGAGGAGAGTGAAGTTAATTTCGGAATTTCGGCATAGTAACGATTGTACAATGGAGTCATTTAATTAGAGAGAAAGGGGACTCTCATCATTCAAACATAAAGAGTGACGTATGAGGGAGGTTCAAAACCATACCCCAACATTCATAATTTATTTTAAAAGAGAAAAACAACTTAATGAAAATTGGAAAAAAATGAGAAAGGAAGAAAAAACCCTTACTTGGAAGTGTGCTTCCAAAGGCTTGAGAGAGGCTTGAGAGAGGCTTCTTGGGAGATTGGGGCCCCTTGGGAGTATTTTACATAGAGTAGGTTAGAATTTGGACAAACTCGAAAGTCTTTGAGTGATGAGTAAGTGGGATCTTGTGTGGGTTTATATAGGAAAGGTGAGGGAATTCATTATTATTTAGGTTTGGGACCCCTTATATCAAATTAATCCAAACCACAAACCATTCCATGGTTTTTGCCCATGGTTTTTGGAAAAGGAAAGAGGAAAGTGATATTTTATAAGGTAAAAGTCCAAACTTCTTAAAATAATAGGGTTTCTTATGTGGAGGTGAATCACACTCCCATGTAAAACAATTTAAAAAGAGAAGGTGTTTAATAAGTCTTGAAGGGTCCATTAATTCTTTGAAAAGTAAGTAAAAAAAACCCAAAATCACATTATTTTAATGTTAAAAAATATATTGTCCTAAAATAATTATTTTATTATTTTATTACAAAACTATTGGGTCATTATGATGTCATAAAACACATTATATATTTAAACAGTATTTAATTTTTACCCAAAAAATTGAATGTCTTATAAAATAATGAAAAATTCATCGTTGGATAATTTCGATGTCCTGAATCTAGAAATGACATTTATTTTATCTAAATAATTTTCTAAATATTTAAATTTTCACTTTTAAAATAAAAACCGACATTTATCAAAAATTCATGTGTTTTGACAAAAATGGCTTTCAAACCTTAATAAAAATTACAATTGCATTCATAAAATTATATGATCATTTATATATAATAAAATTAATTTAATATTAAAAATAATATTTTATTAAAAGATTATTTAATTCAAAAACCTCTTAATTTAATAAAATATAATTCTTAATCAAATAATAACTAAAAACACAATTTTCACCTTAAAAATTATTTACAATCTATCAATAATGACAAAAAAGTATATTCATTATCATATACAAAACAAATAATGTACATGAACATAGTACCAGCGATTTGTTACATAACCCCTTAAACCAGCCACCTATGACCTATGGGTATGGTTTGCGATGGTGATAGACTCTTGGGGTGGCTCAGATAACATTGCTCGAGTGGTAATTTCTATCAACTTCCACTTTTCCCATAGACGGTCACGTTCGAGCTTGACATGATGGAGCTCAACTTGGGCTTGGTCAAGAGCGAAGGCCAAAGACGCAAAATCTTTTCCGAGCTTTGACAAATGGGCTTCGTATGGAGAAATTCTACTGGATGAGGCCATCACTTCCTATGTCTTAGTAAATTGGATTTTTTAAAGCCTTATATTTATACTAATCATGTGAGCACTGTTCAACGACTATAAAATCAATGGTCAGAATTCTTAACATAAAAATGAATAAGTTGACATTTTATATAAACATTTTACATAATGAGGAATTTAATTAGATCAATTAGGATTTCCATTAATTAATCTTTGGGTCTTTACAATAACACTATTATTATGTGCTTTATTTCTATATAAAGAATACATATTAATTTTATTATTGTTACTTTGTTAATGGGTTTTAATGAAAAATAGTATTTTAGTTAATATTAAATTAAGAAATCTATTTTGATGAATTAATTTATTTTTAAATTAAATAATATTTTAATAAAATATTATTAAAAAATTACTTTTTTCTAAATATAAATGATTGTATAAGTTTTATGAATAAAATTGTAATTTTTATTAATGTTTCAAAGCTATTTTTGTCAAAACCCATGAAATTTAGATAAATGATTATTTTTATTTTAAAATTAATAATTCACATATTAATATAATTATTTAGATAAAATTAATTTTTTTTTGATTCAGGACTTCAAAATTTTTTAACAGTAATTTTTTCATAATTTTCTGTGACTGTCGAATTTTTGGGTAAAAATTAAACACCATTTAAATATATAATTTGTTTTATGAAATCATAATGTCCCAATAGTGAATTAATAAAATACCATAAAATTGATATTCGGTTGATATGCATTTTAACTATAAAATAATGTGATTTCAGATTTGTTTGATTTATTTTACAATGCCTTAATGGATCCTCCAAGACTTATAAAAGATTTTATCATTTCAAAATGGTTTCCTTGAGAGCGAGAATCACCTCCACATGAGCAAGCCTAATATTTTTATAATTTATTCAATTTTAAATATAAAATAATTATTTCCACTTTACATTTAAAAAAACATGGGAAAAACCAGGGGATGTTTTTTGGATTTCTTTAGTTTAATGTATTGTGTCCCAAACTTAAATAATAAAGAATTCCCTCACTTTTCCTATACAAACCCACCCAAGATCCCACTTCTCTTCACTAATAACAATTTTAGCACGTACATACTATGTCCTCCTATATCTATAATCCTACCAAAGCTCCCCAATCATCCATAAATCCTCCCTCAATCCTTTCCCAATCCTTTGAGATCACACTTCCATGTAAGGGATTCCTTCCTTTCAAATTTATTTTCTATGTTTCATTATATTGTTATTCACTTTTATTTTCAATAAAAAATGTTGTGGTATAATTTAAAACATCCCCATGTTGCCATATTATTTTTTAATGATTTTAATAATCTTTATCTCTCATTAATCTCTACCATGTACACTCGTTACCATGCTGAAAGTTCACATGACTTATTCCATTTCTTTTCATTCTTCAAGTTTCTTTATTACGTCACACCTTCTCTTTAAAAATAAAAAATGTTGGTACCTATATCTTTATGACCCCTTACCATAAATTTCATGCACTTATGAAGAGATGCCCCTTTCTCTCTTAATAACCATTTTTATGTATTTTTATCTCATGTTGTTATGCCGCAAAACCTGCACCGCGATTTTCATGCCAAAATCTTTGTGTAGTGAATATAATACCCATGTCTCTACGAAGGGTATTCACCTTTAGGAACATATAAATTTTGAATGGTACTGAAATTTATTTATTAAAAATTACTTAAGCATGGAATAACTTATGATTTTGAATGATTCAATTGAATGATTCAATGTTATATGATCCATGTGGCACACTTATGCATGAAATGAAATGTTTATAAAGGGTGTGCCCTGATAGCACTCCAATGCATTGGGTAGAGAATAGTATCATGACATGCCATGTAAAATGAGGGTTTAATCATTATAATTCCTGTGAAATTAGGGTTTACTCATGATAATTAAATTACAATGTGGGTTTATTCATGCTCCATGTGGAGTGATCCTTAACTCAAGCTAATATCATGCTAAATATTATTTCCACATCTCCATGTTGTGACAATCATGCTATACCATGCCTTTATGTTCATGTTTCTCTTATTCTATATTGATATTACTATTTCCTAACATGTTTTTTTTATTATTCATGTAATGCCATGTTTACTCCCTTACTAGGATTTATAGCTCACCCTTTTCTTATATATGTCCTCAGGTTATCTCATACAATTCTAAGTATAAAAGAATGTTCTATTCATATAAATGATGTTTTCAATAAAGATATTCTATTTTTATGTCTTAACTTTTCATTTAATGTTCCTAATCCCCAAATACACTATACATATTGGTCTTATGGGATGTATTAATTTCATGTTTATGTAATAAAGAATTATTAAATGTGTGATAAAGAGCATGGTTATTATAGATGGTATCAGATGATAGGTTTAGTTATTTTTTGCATTAGGATTAGAAAACCCTAGTAAAAGCATTAGGGATAAGTCTAAGAATAACAAAAACATCCCTAAATTTTCATGAGTATAGATTAAGTGGTTTGTAAAGAAAATTTATCCCATTAGAGATACTAACAAGTAGAGGTGGCAATAGAATAGAGGTATCTAGGGGTAAAACCCAAAAACCCCACATCGAGCTAGACTCGAATGGGAACTGGTGCACGACAAAAGTAATTGATGCACTCTTTGTTACAAAACTCTAGAGGGATGTGATTTGGAAAATTCATAATATTGTTAGGAACCATTATTAAGGTAATAAAAAGATACCTTAACAATATATGTAGGGAAGTAGATAACGACTAACATAGTTTGATGCCAATATATTCATAAGTTAAGGAAATAAATGTAATTTATAAGTTATCCATTTTTTTAATTGGATTACCCTTTATGTGTTACCCTTAACATTCCTTTTATTCCATCCAATGAATGTTAATAGGAGGAATCAGGATAAAACCTGATGTTAAGATCAATGAGATGACTGGTCTAATGAGATGCCCAATCCTATGGGAGCGGGAATCACAATTTTTGTCATGATACTCTATTTGTTAACCCATGTTTTGAATAGAAAATTGGTCAAGATGAACTTCAACCCCCCCTAATAAAAAACAAGCCACAATCGAGAGATTCATGTGACAAAGGAATCCTACATTTAATGGATTATCTGATCCCTCAATCTCTAAAAAATGGATCAATTCCATTGAAAAAGAGCTTCTCTATCCTTCATTGTTACAAATAATAGATGGTTCTTCTGGATATATATCATATAGAGGGTGAAGCTGCTTAATGGTGGACATTGGTAAAAAAATAGGAAGCCTAAGGAACATATTGAGGTTTTGGAATGGAAGGATTTAAAGAAAATGTTTTTTCGATAAATATTTGTCATGAAACCTCCGACATAAGATGAAAATGGACTTCTTTGTCCTCAAGAAAAAAAGGTGTAGAATCCACTGGAGCGTATGAGGAAAACTTCACAAGGATTTCATGATACACCTATGGTTTGTCATTTCCCCATAATAAAATGTTGATCGCTCATTTGGTGGGCTAAAACCTACCCTATGGAATGACCTGGTGATTTGTGACTTAATTATCTATGAGGAAATTGTTCGATGTGTCCTCAAAGTCGAAATGAAGATTAAAGAATATCAGGGGTATCTTGGGGATAAGAATCAGAAAGTGGAATTTAATTATGGCGGTCAGATGGATAAATCCAATGGTGCTAAGAAATTCTAGAAACCGAAATTCCAAAGCTGTGGAATGAAGAACCTTGGAAATATCCTAAATAGGACGAATAAATTCTATATGTGTGGAAGAGAAGGAAACCTGGACATTAATTACCTGTGATAAAAACACGCTGCTATGACAGAGGAGTGGAACACTCCATTCAACACATAACCCATTGTTATTTTCTTCAACTGTAAAGAACCAGGGGACTTTGGGAACTAGTTCCCTAAGCTATGGTTTTTCAGAGGATACCAACAACTTCCAAGGTAGGAAGGGAATGCTATTTCTAACTCTACCACCAAAGAAAACCCTGAAAATGAAGTGTTGAAAATTACACTAGTTATTCATTCATGAATAGAAAACGTATATTTTATTATTCTAGTTCTATGCATTCTTTTATATCATGAATGTCTATTAGAACAATCCCAACACCACCACAAATCAAGGAAGTAGAGATCTAACTAAGAACAGGTAGTGTGTATGTAGAGACCCGTATCTTGACGTACATGGACATTACATTACTTTTGCGGAATACTTAGAACATAACAAAAAAACACACACAAGGATCATAATAGTTTAGTGTCTTTGGAAACTCAGAATATAATCTTCTAATCATGGTGAAAGATCTTCAACATCTCCCATAAAGATCTTCCTTTTTTTTACCTAAAACCTTTCTTTATATCCTAGGGAAAAGAAAACATAAAAGGGTGAGCTCAAATGCTCAGTAAGGGTAAACAAAAGAAATATCAATCACATCATATTCATAAGTACATAACATTTTGGAAATCTTAACCTGCAAAAGAGAGCATAATTTCATAACATGGGATAAATCATGGCAGTGAAATGTAATCACAATAATCATAACATAAAACACGAAACATTGTGGCATAAACACATAATCATAGAGAATCATTTCTTGTTAGTCAAGACTCATTTCCAAGACTATCTTAGTGGACAAAGTCCCATTCTGAACCAAGTCACCCTCGTTTCAGTCCTGTTTCACTGAACCAGTATAACCTACCATTCCAGCAATGTCTATCTCATGAGATATAAAATCTTTACCCAATGCATTGGAGGGAGATATAGGTCCCACCCATCTCATAATTATACCATTCTTATGTGTGCCACAAAATCATAAATCCTACATCATTGCATAACCCATGTAATACAAATGGGAATCTTAAACATCATGACATCATAAAACAATTCATATAATATATAGGAATCCATAAAAATAATTCCATCACAACATAATCAAATCTATGTAATAATAAGGATAAAAATAGAACCCTTTATTATCTTAGATGTAAAATAATTTTGATAAAACACTTGAACTCCATTCTTGAGGAAAATATCATTTCTGCTTCAAAAACACTTTTCCTTTCTTAACAAGTCGTACAATTACAAACTAGAAGAAGTTGATTAAAAATAAACATGAAAACTTGTAAATGAATCTTTTTGGAAATAATGTTTTAAAAATCCATTCATTCCGTATAAGTTAAAAAAACATTTTTCTCGTACTTTTGTCGGAAAAGTCAAAAAAGTACCTCGTACGAAAAATGACAAAAGATTCCTTTCATATCTTTTACTAAAAACTCACCAAAGGGTAAAATAGGATTTAAAAAATTGTAGGTGAATGGAAATAATATTACATATTGAGTAAACATGGACTTGGATGATAAAATACACCCCAGTAAATAACAAAGTATAAAAAATATCTGATAAAAATGAGATTGTGATATTTCCCTTACCATAGGTCCGATTTGCTTCGTAAGTGTCTGAACCTCCTGTATAATGATTTAAATAATGTTATTTACTTATTACAGAATCATATTCATTGTGATTATATCATATATGGTTCACTTATGACTTTATATTACCCGTTCTTTTGTAAATTCATGTTAAAGTAGCGTTTTGGGTAAAATCGTCTCATTTGTCGTTCGTGTTTTAACTTGTAATTATTCATATGATTACTTAGATCATTATTACTTAATTATAGAATATAAAACATGATTTATATATAATATATATTCAGAATATACATATATATAATTGATCGATAAAAGAAATACATCGTTCTTGGAGACGGTAGGCCATACGTACGCATGAACGCTGTTTTCTTTTCGTTATTGAATTGAGTGGAATTAAGGAGATGACATACGTATATATACACATAAGTCCAGTAGATTTATAATTTCATATATTTCATGATTACTTATTATATATACATTATAATCATTCATGAATGGTTAAAGTGGAGAATGAATCTCATCGCGTCGTGGAGACGGTAGTCCGTACGTACGCACGAGCGATGATATCATTCTCATGATCGAGGGATTGTATTGGAGTGTATTTATACTATTTCAGAATCAATATCACTTTCAAATAATAATATATAGTTATTATTTACACCATTATACCCATCCAAGTAAGGTGGTGTTGGAAAATAGATTTCACCACGGCGTGGAGATGGTATTCCGTACGTACGCACGCGCGGTGATTTCGTTTTCCGTAGGATGGATAGATGGTGAATTAGGATTGTTTCATACATATAATAACATATCATTATATGAGTGATACTGATGTTATTACATCATAATTAAACAACCTAAGAAGAAGAAGTGGAAGAAGAAATAAAGGTGAATGAATCGGTAACGGAAATTACCTCTTCTTTGAAGTGCTTCTTTGAGACCTCCTTTTAGGGCACTAAAATGGGTCTTTGAAGAAGACCAAAACCTCTAGGATGTTTCTAGGGAAGTGGAGAAGAGAATTTTTCAGGGTTTGGCCGAGTTTGAAGGCTCAATGTTGTGTGAGGAAGAGAGGGAGGAGGTGCCCTTTTATAAGGGAGGAGAGGGGCACCTTTGGAATAACTAAATATATTATTTTATTATAAAGTCAAGTTCGGTTTTAAATAGCTCCAAATTGATTTATTTCTAGGATAAGGTAGGGATGGGTCGCAATCCTCTCATCCAATATAATTTAGACAAGTTTATGTTCCTATTTTAACCTTATCATTTAGATTTAACATTAAGTTAAATAATTTTACTTTTACCGTGTCTTCTTTTGTTCTTACACTATAAGGTTAATAAACTTACAATAAGAAGCCAAAAGAACCCCAAATTGTTTATTATTAATATATATAACCTTATCTAAGTCATTTTTCTGAACCTTAGATTTTTAGGAATAAAATAACAATTAATAATATAATATTGTTTTTAAAAACTATTTCATGTCAATTTTGACAGTATTTAGTAATTGATTTTTGTGAAAATCATAACAGAATGATAAGTTAGAAAACAGTTAATCAAATCAATACTAACATGTCATATGAACCTCTAAAATTAGTTTAATTCATAAAAAGTCTCAAATTATATTTATTTGGGTATTTATAACATCAATTATGTCAATATTTTATTAATAAGATAATTACTGCATCAAGTTGTGTCATAAATCAATTAAATTATTTAATGTCTAAAAATTACAAATAAAATACCATTATGTAGTAATTATTTTTATCTTTCTGATGAATATTTAAAATCGAATTTATCTTATGTATAACCCTATATTAAAAATGTTTTAGTAAATAAACTTTGATTTTAACTCTTTTAACTCTTCTTTGAATTAAATAATAATAAATGTCCTAATCTAATCCATGTGGGCCTAAATAGTCATATTTTATTCCTAAGCTTATTGTTGGTATAATTACACTTATCCAATAGAATTTGGACATGTGTTAGGGTAATAATAATATCATATTTACCCTTAATTACCCTATTTAATTTTAACCGTGGTAAATAAAAGTAAAAAGTTACTATTCACCAAAAATTATTTTCATCTCATTGAACCACATTTTACTTACTAACATCAACCGTGTCTCTCATATTTTTGAAATTCCACTCACAGAAGAGGTAAAATTAATTTTTATGAAAAATTCAGTTTTTTTAACTACCATTTAGTGGTTTCACTGTTCATCAAAAATTGAAAGTTTTCAGAAAAATACCAAAAATTAGCCCTAAGCTATATTTGATATTATGAACTCAAAAATGATTTCTATTTTACCAAATTCAAAACATATTATTTGCATTAATTAATTTAAAAATTAATTCCCATCGTCAAAACAAAAGGCGTGTTTTTATGAGATAATAACTATCAAAAGATTGACAGTGGTTTATAACTGGTTTAAATGTGAAATTACATCCAATGACCAACATTATATTAAATTGTAAAAATATATTCTAAATATACTTTAAAACCACTCAAATTAATAATTTATCACTATTAATTATTTCGATTGAAAAATTTGTTTTTAATTAAAATTTAGTAATTTCCACTATTCATCAAAATATGAAAGTTATCCGAAAATTACCAAAATTTCACCCTAAGCTAATTTCGATATTCCGAATCCAAAAATGAAATCCATTTTGAAAAATAAAATTTACAAAATTTCAAAAAGTGGTTATTACTATTCATAACAGCTAGTTTTAATAATATTTTAATAGCATATCGTTGTTTAGTGAAACTCGGTATTGCGTACTATACACGCTATCAAGGAAGGTCGTGATGGCGTGTAATGAAAGGCAAGTCAAGGATGTGTGTTGTGCAATCTCCTTTTGGTGTAGCGTACAACACAAGACATTAATGAAATTAAAAAAAAATATTTTTCATAAAATCTCGGGGTGTTACAGTTTCTCTTGAAGGAAATTCCATAGGTGGACTAGAAGGTCTATAAGTCATATTCTAAGGACTTTTAGAAATATCAGGATCACTCCTATCATCAAAAGGAGATCCTTCTTTCCTAGGAACTTCAGCTTCATCTTCCTCGTCAGAATTGATAGGAACTTCTCCTGGTTTGAGACATGGATCAACTTGGTCCTTTCTTCTAGAAGTATGGTCAACCGAATTTAACTCCTCATACGACCTTTCTTCATCTCTTACCCAACATATTTTCCATGGGTTCCAGAAAATTTTAATCCTTTTACAAATTTCTTTCTAAAGACAAAAACCACTATAGGTAGTTATCACTTCATCACCATCTTCTACATAGTCTAATTTTTCCAACATGACAGAAATCATTCTTAGATAGTATAAGATGGTTGCCTTCTTAGATGGATTAATCAAATAAGAAATATGTACCATAAGATATCTGCATAGATTCACCTTTATTCCATGTTTCAAAAAAAATATCAAGAAGACATCCTGGTATTTCACAACAGAGAAATATCCCTTCTTTGGGCATATTTGATGCTGAATGAACTTAAAGAGCAATCTCACTTCTCCTTAGAATTCATTTGAAATATTTCCTCTGGATTCTTCATTTCTAGTCAGATCCTTCAGAGCATCTTCATTTGAAAACAAATTTGATGAAGGTGGGATATTACCAGGATAGTCAGCATAGACACCTTCATGAGGTACCTCTAAGAATTTAGCCTATTCCTTGGATGAAAAAGCTACTTCCTTTACTTTTACCATAGATTTCATCTTTACTGGCTTAGATTCATCCAATTTTTTACTCAAATGCTGATAGAACACATGAACTAAATGGGGGATAATGGGTTATTTAATTATTGGTAAACCAACTAAGCCACCTTTGAGATTCCAATACCTTTAGCAGAAAATATTTTCTTGAAAGAAGCCACTCAGTAGAAACTTCCTTTTCAGCTATAACTACTAGACTTTCTAAGCTTAGTTTTGTAGTCCCACTGGTCTCACTTTTTTTATGCCTAGAAGGAGGATATTTTCTAGGTTATTCCATTGAGCGCTTATTCCATTCCATATAGAAGCTTCAAATTCTAACTCTGTTGGGAGGTCGAGTGTCGAGAGAGAGAGAGAGAGAGTGAATAATGTAGAAGGCTGTACGGATATGAAGAAGGTGAAAGGTTGGGATGGATTGGTCTTAATATATCATTTAGGGATCGCCAATTGGAAATCATAAAATTTAAACATGGCATGTTGAAAGAGATAAAAAAATGTTGTTTCACATAAATAAGATGGAATTTACAAAACAACCCTTAAATAGATCGGTGTCAAAGAATCAGTTTTAAGATCGGTTTCACAAAAATCAGTTTCACAAATATCAGTTTCATAAAAATCGGTTTTATAAATATCAGTTTTACAAAGATCGGTTTCACAAACATCAGTTTCATAAGAATTGGTTTTATAAAGATCAATTTTAAAAAGATCGGCTTTACAAAGATTGGTTTTACAAAGATCGGTTTCACAAAGATCAGTTTCACAAAAATCGGTTTCATAAAGATCGGTTTTACAAAGATCGGTGTCACAAAAATCGGTTTCATAAAAATATGTTTTATAAAGATCGGTTTTACAAAGATCAGTCACTGATTTATCATTCCTAATTCATGTCTGATGTAATTCATTCTATTGGAATTTAAGGGTTTAGTCAATATATCAACAAGATGATGTTCAGTCCCAATAAAATCAAGAGTTATATCATCTTTTTGATAATGATCTCTCAAAAACTGACGTCTTACATCAATATGCTTTATTCTAGAATGAGATATTCGATTTCTAGAAATTTTAATAATAGTAGTGTTGTCATAGTTAATGGAGACATGTTTGAATTGATAACCAAATTTTAGTAACATTTGTTTCATCCACAAAATTTGTGCACAACAACTACCACCAACAATGTATTCTGCTTTGGCAGTTGATAATGCAACAAAATTCTGTTATTTACTGCACCATGATACTAGTGACTTTCCTAACATGTGACATGTCCCATAGGTTCTTTTTCTATCTAGTTTACAACCAGAAAAGTTAGAATCTGAATAACTTATTAAATCAAACTGTTGTCCTCTTGAATAAAATAGTCCTATGTTGGGAGTATATTTGAGATATTTGAAAATATTTTTAAAATCATTTAAATGATATTATTTGGGATTACCTTGAAGGCGAGCACACATGCATACACTGAACATAATATCAGGTCCGCTAGCACTATGATAAGGCAAACTTCCTAGTATACCTCTGTAGTTGGTTTGATCCACCGATTCTCCAGCTTCATCAATATCCAACTTACAAGTGGTACTCATAGGTTTATCACAACCTTTACTACCATAAAAAAACGTTTTAAAATATATTTATTATATTTACTTTGATTTAAAATAATACCATCTTTATTTTGAAAAATCTGAAATCCAAGGAAAAGTTTATGTTCTCCCATTAAACTCATTTCAAATTACTTTTGCATTATTTTTGAAAAATTAGTACTTAAAGAATTTTTAAAAGATCCAAAAATTATAGCATCTAAATAAATTTTTACTATAAAAACATCTTTGGAAATACTTTTAATAAAGAAGGTAGGATCTACTATTCCTTTAGTGAAACCTTTTGATATAAGAAAGGAACTAAGTCTATCATACCAAGATCTTAGAGCTTTCTTTAAACAATATAAATATTTAGAAAGTTTAAAAACATGGTTTGAAAAATGGGGATTTGTAAATCCAGGGGGTTGTTCTACAAATACATCCTCAACTATATACACATTTAGAAAATCACTTTTGAAATCCATTTAATAAAGTTTGAAATTCAGATGAGCTGCATAAGCAAGTAGTATCCTAATGGACTCTAACCTAGATATAGGTGGAAAGGTCTCCTCATAGTCTATTCCTTCCTCTTGACTGTAACCTTGTGCAACTAACCTAGAGTTGTTTCTAACTATATTTACAGACTCATCAACTTTGTTCCTAAATACCTATTTAGTGCCTATTGTCAAAGTGTCCTTGGGTCTTTCAACTAGTTCCCTGATATTATTTCTTTCAAATTGATTTAATTCTTCTTGCATATCCATCACCCAAAATTCATCATTTATTGCATCATTGATATTCTTAGGTTCACGCTGTGAAAGAAAATCTTGATGTTCAACCTGGTTTCTAAGAGAAGATCTAGTTTGTGTCCCTCGATTCAAATCACCTACTAGAACATCTAAATGATGATTCTTAAGATTTATAATAACTCTAGAAAATTTTTAACTAGACTCCTCATGATTGTCAATTGGTTTATACTCAACAGGTGTAGATTCTGGAAGATTCTTAGAACTGGTTACTTTTACAGGGGATTCAATATCATTATCATTAAGGTTCAGAATTGACATATCTTCCTCAAGATATTCAAGAGAGGTTTTGGGTTCATGTGGATTAGTTTCATCAAACATGACATGAACTAAATATTCCACACATTTGGTTTTCCTATTGAATACTCTATATGCTTTACTCAAGATTGAGTAACCTGGAAAATCACTTCATCATTTTTGGAATAAAATTTGTCAAGATTTTACTTAGTGTTAAGGATAAAGACTTTGCAACCAAAACCTCTGAAGTAGTTAACCTTAGGCTTACAATTGTTCCAAAGATCATAAGGGTTATTCTTAAGAACAGGTCTAATAAAGACTCTATTAATGGTATAACAAGCTGTATATACAGCTTCAGCCCAAAAATAAATAGGTAGGTTATACTCACTAAGCATTGTCCTAGAAATTTCTTGAAGGGTACTATTTCTTCTTTTCATGACTCCATTTGGTTGAGGTGTTCTAGGAGCAGAGAAATTGTGACAATAGACATTGTGTGAGAAATATGATTCAAACTCCTCATTTTCAAATTCATGACCATGATCACTTCTTAAGGTCTTAATTTTAAGTCCACTAAGGTTTTCCACATACTTGGAGTATTTGATAAAACAAGAACAAGATTCACTTTTGTGAGATAGAAAGTATACCCAAGTGTACCTAGAAAAATTATCTACAAGCACATAAACATAGTTCTTCCCATTTAAACTTGAAACTATAGATGGTCCAAAAAAATCCATGTAAACCAACTCAAGCGATTGAGAAGTAAAAACCTATTTCTTTGGTTTGAATGAAAATTTGTTTTGCTTCCCCTTTTAATAGGGATTGCACACTCTGTTAAGTGGGAAATACAGTTTAGGTAAGTCTCTAACTAAACCTTTCCTATTCAATTTACTAAGTGAGTGCACATTATAGTGTCATAATCTTCTGTGCCATAGCCTGGATTCCTTATAGAAAGCATTTAAGTAAGAAACGTTTTTCTTAGATAAAGAAGTCAAAAACATGCACACTCTCATTTCTGAGAGTAGTAAATATTAAATTATTTTTAAAATTAAAAACATAACATGAATTATTTTTAAACTTGGCATTAAAAACATTATCACAAAACTGAGAAATACTTATCAGATTGTACTTTAACCCATCAACAAAAAGTACTTTGGAAACTAATACTGTATTAGGGTTACCAATCTGGCCCAAGATAACGATTTTCCCTTTAGAATTATCACCAAAAGTTACATGTCCACCATTAACCTTGATTAGGCTCCTAAAGCATGAATAGCCTCCTATCATATGTCTTGAACATCCACTGTACAAGTACCACAGAGTCTTATAAGAAATCTTTAGGAAACATCCATACAACAGAGATTAGACATGAGGTAACTTTGGTACCCCAATTTTCTTGGGTCCTGAGAGGTTAGGAAGTAAAACTTTGGGAACCCATACTTGTATCACAAATTTACTATAATAAGTAGATAAATTTTAAGACATAAACACTTTTTTTGGTCCTTTAGAGAATTGTTTTTCAAGAAATGGTCCAGAACTTGAACTAGCTATGAATTGTCCCGATTTTAGAATAAATTTAGTTTTAATGATCCTTCTTTTTCCAGGCTGATATCCTAGACCATTTGTATATTTTCTGTCAATATGTTGTCCTAGAAACTAAGTCAAGGAATCTCTAACAGTAGTAAATTTTTCAATATCTTTTTTTAATTGTTCATTTGATAATTTGAGTTCGGTATTTTCTTTTAACAGCTTAGGAAATTTTTCTTTATCAATATCCAGACATGAAATATAATTTGAATTTAAATAATGATGTCTCTTTAGTGATTTATATTTTTTCTTGATCTCATTAAAGGTATCCTAATAAATTTCACAATTATAAAATAGTTCATCCTTAGTCATCTTTTCATCATTGTCTGATTCACATTCATTCCTAGAATAATAGGAATTTTGTATAGGAGAGTGAAGTGTTACCTCAGATGTCTCTGTCATGAAACATAAGTTGGCATGATTTTTTGTTCACTATCAGAAGCATCAGATCCACTGGAGCTATCTTCAAAAGCACTCTAGGTAGCTTTCAAAGGCTTTTTATATCCTTTTCCCTTGTCTTCATATTTCTTCTTAAATTTAAGCTTGGGACAGTCTGCCTTCACATGAAATTTTTATTTGCACTCATACCAGATTATTTTACTTGAGTTTTCATTCCGTTTTCTGTCTTTCTTCTATTATCCTTTACTATCATACCTTCCCTTATAGTTTGACATCATGAAGAATATCTTCTTTCCGTAGAACTTTTTGAATCTCCGTGCAAGATGATTCATCCCCTCATCACTGTCTGAATCTGACTCATCATTAGTGGAGCTGTCTACAGGAACATGAACCTTTTCTTTGTTTTTTCTCTTTGATGTAGTAGTATTGAATGCTACTGATTTCTTCTTTGGTTCCTCATCTACTTCTTAATTCACCTTATGTTCTTCCTTGTTCATCATAATCTTTCCTATTAGTTCCTTGACATGTATCTTGCTTATGTAACAAGATTCTCGGATGGAAATAGAAGTTCCCCTCCATCTGTCCGGTAGGCATCGAAGCAGTCTCATGATTTGGTCCTTGCTTTCCACTGATTTTCCAAGCAGACACATAATGTTCACTATTTTGTTGAACCTGAGATACATTTCAGAGATAGGTTCATCCAGCTTCATTTTCAAATAATCATATTTAATAGTGTATGTATTTAGTCTCATTTCTTTTACATTAGTTGTTCCCTCATGAGAAATAGCTAAATTATACCAAATTTCATATGCAGTTTTACAAGAAGATATTTTATTGAATTCCTCATCACCTAGAGAATAGTAAAATGAATTCATTTCTTTACAGTTATTATTATATGTAGCTTTAGTCAACTGAGACCATGTTTCCCTATAAATAACAGGCAATACATGTTTCTCTTCAATTGTATCCCATATTTTAGGTCCCATACTCTCTAGATACATTTTCATTTTTAATTTCCACTGAGCATAGTTATTATCATTAAAGAAAGGTGTCATGTTAGTAGCAGAACCCTCAAATATAGTTTCCATAATTACTTAGAAAATTAAAGAACTGAAAATATTGATATGACAGAAATTTTATGATCTTTAAGATACAACTAAAATCGTAGTTAAAAATAATTTTCACATTGTATAAAAAAATCCATTGATACCAAATGTTGGTTGGATTGGACACTCAAGAGGGGGTGAATTGAGTTCCAAATTAAAATTTTTATTAAAAAGTTTATGATAAAAAACCCACCGATTTGAAATGGCCCAGTCAATTAAGGAAGTAGATATATAAATGTTTAATTGATCAACAAGTTTCTATAAGGTTGATTAGTCCTCAGTTGAATTAAGGTAATCACTAATTCAACTTTTGAAATAGGTTTTCTGAATTAAGCATAAATACACACTAACCAAAACTAACTATCAGAGTTAAAGTAAAAATAGTTTTCTGTATTTGAAACAATATATGAAACGGATAAAACAAAACAGAGTAATTGAAGATTGGAAAAAAAATTTACAGAAGAGGTTCAGTCTCAAGAAGAGACTTAATCCTCTCAACTTGGTAATCACCTACCACCAAGTTGTTTATATAAATAAACTTTTGATCCACACCCTGTATCGAGGTTTTACAATAGAACACTCAGCTGTCCAGGTCACACTTGATCTCTACCACAATTATCCATGGGAAACAAAAGTAAAAGTGATTGAGTATGAGGATAGTTTTTTATCCTCTAGTTATTCTCAGGATATAGTGTGTGTTATACAAACAAATATACACACTACTCAAATAGTGAAAATAAAACACAATAGAGTTAAGAAATAAAATAGAGTTAATAATTCCTTATGTGTTGTGAAGTAATGCTCTAAACTTAATGAATGTTAAGAATATGGTATTTGAGTCTTCTTCATGAAGTTTTGATCAGAATAGAGTATCGTAGTTTATGTAATCCAGCTTCAGGGAGTGAAAAGGTTCAACTCTTTAATGTCTTGATGTATACTGAAGCCCTTTTTGAAGAAGGTAGCTTGTTATAGTCTTCTTTTAATCTCAAGTGATTAGTTCTTCTCTTCTCATATTCGCACAGTCTTTATATCAGCATGTACTACTACTATAGTATCTTTAACATGAAATATGAGGTCGTTTTATACACCATGATCCTCTAGGCATAAAGACCTTTGAACATGCATGTACCTCATAATTGTCTCTGGATAATCCTACAAACAACTGTAAATAGTGTCAGAAATATTAACTTGTCTATATATGACCGTTAGAAATAAATTTGAATTAATAAAATGGAAACAATTATTTATATCAATCAGGGAGTCATCTTTGGTGTGTCGTCTTCGGTGTGTTGACATTAGTCTGTCGTACTTCAGTCTGTCGAACTTCGGTGTGTCATACTTTGGTGTGTCATACTTTGGTTTTTCGAACATCGGTGTGTCAAATTTGGTCTGTCGTACTTTGGTATGTCAAAATTCGGTGTGTCATACTTCGGTGTATCATACTTCGGTCTGTTGAACTTCGGTATGTCAACTTCGGTGTGTCAACTTCAGTCTATCGTACTTAGGTCTATTTAACTTTGGTGTGTCATACTTAGGTGTGTCATACATCAGTCTATCGAACTTCGGTGTGTTATACTTCGGTTTCAGTATGCCGACTTCGGTTTCTGTATGTCGACTTCAGTGAGTCGAACTTTAGTGTCAGGGAATCCAAAAAAGATTATGAAGAGTCTGTCTTGCATATACCATTACAAGACGAATTTTTAATCAATTTATATGTAAAAATATACTTGTAAACATATTTATTTAGGACTATAAGAAATTGACTTATTAACGTATATGTGGCTTTATGAAAAAATTGATTTTCATAGAGATATTAAATTGCATGAAAGGGTAGAATCTATATATTGAGATAATTTGTGATTATGAAAACTATAATATCATGGATGGTACAACATAGGGTGTGAGATATAATTTCAGTAGGCCACTAAAAACGATGTCTGGATCAATCTGGTTCATGAAATATATAATTAATAGTCTTCCAACATTGGTGAATACAATGTGATAATTGAATAAATAAAAAACACCTCGGTCCAGGTTCTTAAATGGATACCCGACCAATTCTACTTGCTTTGGCCTAAGCTGGATGTCTGAACCAAGTGAACCTATAAAAGATGTGCGCTCTATAATCAAATCATATATGAATCAAAATAAGTGGGCCAATCCAAGCTTGTTCTTAGGATTGGTAGTCACACCCCTAGGGCATCATTCCAGAATTCACATACCGTAGTCATTAAAATAATAAAAATAAGGAATCAAAAGTAATACACGAATGGTATCCATCAAATCCTATAATGTAAACCTGATACAATCAAATGCGATCTATATTGGAATCCCATGGGTCTCTATAAGAACCTCCGATATAACCAATACCATCGAGTCTGTCCAATGTGACCCATAATGACGTCCCTCATATCACTCAAGGCCTTATAAACTCTGAATCCATACCAAGTATCTCACATATGGGACTTTGTATAACTTGAGGCATGGCGTAACCATCGTTCTAATGATTCCATACACGATTTCTTCCCTGGGTAACCAGTGTCACTTAGGTGTATAATAATAATCTCAGAGATCCCGTACAAGGAAAGTGAAAGAATAGTTCTTGGCACATCGAGTTGTTCCAATATAAGAAAGGTGAGTCCATCCACTATATAATTATATCGGGACCAATGTTCTCTCTTGACCTGCATGCAATCAAGGCATAACAACCAAGATCACATGCCAAAAAAGAATCACCTATACAACAAGATAAGAAGGCTAGCTAATAATTAAATTCGATCCAAATAAATATGCTATATGGAAATAAGGATAAGTCACTAAGCATTACATAAGCACTAGGCTACAAGGATTTCACACATGGAATTAAGCGTAAGAACAAAGTAATAAAATAAAATCCTCAAGTATACGGTACATGGAATAGAATACTCTCAAGAAAAAGAAAAGAGGCATAAAGCATAAATACTTAACAAACATCATAAGATAGGTGAAACATATTATAAGTCATAAGAGATAAGTGTAAGAAAAGAGGCATAAGACAAACTGTACAAGATGTAATCATAAATCATAAGGTATTTCCCTAATGTAATTCAAACAATTTAATTGTTTTAAATTCAATCAAAGGGTTAAACCATATCATGAAGTACGTGCATTTTGTTTTTGGTCCTAACACATGGAAAAAATACATCATAATTCTATTATTTAATATAATAAATTTGTTAATGGTGTAATGCTTCCAGAAAGCTATTAAAATAATCAAGGATCAACGAAGTTTGGAAACAAAAGACGAACCACACCCATCAATGTTTACAAAGTGAAGGTTAAAACCCAATTAGTTAAATCATCACTCACAAGGGTGATACCAGTCAGGGTAATTGGTTAAATTTAATTAATTTGAAAAAAATGATGTGTCTTCAGAAGAGTTAGGTGCACAAGAAAAAAAACCATAGAAAAAGAAAAGAAAATATGGAAATGATGATAGACCAACTACCTTATATCAAGGAAGAACCATGTGTCCAATATCATGGTTTAATTAACTCAAGTTCGAGAGAAATAGAAGAAATGTATAAAGGGACTGAAAATTGGGTGAATTATCTCTCACTAAAATAGCATAGAGAGAGGTAAGATAAACAAAGAAAAGAGGAAGTAGGAGTTGTATATAGATTGAGGGATCCCCAATTCACTTGATGTCACTCGAATAAGAGGCTGTATGAGGAAGATATCCTCATATATGGAGGTTATGAAGAAGAACCCATAGAGGAGGCTATTGCACATGGTGTAGGAAGAAGAATAGAGGAGGAGAAACAAAAAAAGAAACATGGTCAAAAGGTTAATTTCACCCCTTTAATGAGGCATTATTTATTTCCCCACAATATTCTAAACTTTGTGCCAATGATGTGAGGGTTTTTGATTAATGTGAGGGGTTACATGATTTGTACAAAGCATTTGCCAACTGTGCACAAACAAAATGAAAACATACCACCTAAGTGGCACTAAGAATGCAGGCTAGACACATGGTTTGGGAATTCATGCGCAGCCCATGAAGATCAATTCTGCTGACCTGTAGAATGTTCAGGGTTTACACTATTGGGATGCACATTTTCAGACAAACAGTACACCCTTACTAGTCCTTCCCATTTTTGAGTTTTCCAATCTCAATGCTCCAAAAAATTAATAGAACACTCAAAGAACCTATCCGTACTTTTAAAAATGTCTAAAAAAACAATTTTGACAATTTTAACTCTTAGAGTTCCATTCTAACACTAGGTTTAAAATATGGTCCATACAACAAATAAAAAAATTCAAATTCCCTTGGAATTACACCTTGTCAAAAAAAACAGGATGCTACATAATCTAAAAAAGTATTATTATTTTAAAAAGGTTTTCAGTGAGATATCCATGTTTTTTAAAATGATTATTTTTAATGTATTTTAAAATGATAAGTATTTATAAATGGTTTTTAAAATTATGTCCTTACTAAATTTTCTAAAAGCATTGGATTATTATTTTATAATATCAAATATTTTTTTAGATATGAACTTTTTTCTAAGGATTTTAAATGCATTTTTCACTGGTTTTATTAACCCTTACTGGGAAATTTTATTCTCTCCCCATGTTTTAAAATATTTTCCACATGTTTAGTATAAATTCCAAAGGTTCTTCTTTCATATATAGAGGTATCACGCACGATGATAATTAGTTAGTGGTAGAAATGTTGTTCAACTATGATGAATTATATTATTTTTATAATTTTAAAAAACGTAGACCAGAAAATATCCTTTATTGTATAATGTATTGTGTATATTTAAGTTTTGTTTTATATTAATAATACACAACAAGTTTTTAGTACATGATCGAGATGTGTGGGTTCAGGATAAGATATTGAAATACTAAAAAACCGACCAAAAATATTCATATTGTTTTGATACTTTAATAAAATGATCCATATGTCATTTTTTATGTATAAAAATTAGTTTCACTTCAATATGACATAAAATTTTACTTGTATTACTAAAATTTTATGGCTATAATTTTAAATTGTCATTTTAGTTAAAAACACATGTCACATAATGAAGAACAATAAAATGAATTATAATTGTTTTAATATTTTATGAAAACAATCCACTAGACATATGTGACATTTAGAAATTATACGCACTAAAAACTCATACATGGTGTTCCTGGTATGACTCAATGTGTCTATTATCACATTAAAATTGGCTATTTAGCTAAAAATGTGTGTCACTCACTAAAAATAAAAAAACACCCTCATATTTTCATGATAATTTTTTAAAAAAATAATTCATTCATTTGTGACATATATAATTGAAAATACACTAATCTGACATAGGATGTAGTTAGTATGACTTAAAGTGTGTGTTTTCAGTTTAAAATGAAATTTTAGTAAAACATAAGTGAGATTATGAAAACCAAGAAAATACATTAATTTTTTTGATACTTTATGAAAATAATCCATAATTCATTTGTGAAATATAGGAATCATTAGAACACTAATTTAATACACATTGTGACCCGTATAACTCCAAGTTCATGATTTCAATTTAAAATGATAGTTTAGAAAAAACCAGAAGTGACATACTAAAAAATGATAAAACACCTTCATATTATTTTGATACATTAGAAGAATGATGTAGAGACACCAACCCTAGAATCCTAGAGAAAGTGTCTACTTTATTACATTGGAATATCATACAAGGAATCACATCCTGGAGGACTGAATAACATAGTTGTCTTGTTAAACTAGATATATACACGATTCCCATATTACATTTGAATATACAAATTACAACATATATTTTATTTTGAAAATAAAATTATTTCCTCTAGCATATCCTTGTGTACCATTCATAGTAAACTTCATGTAATCCTAGGGAAAGGAAACAAAATATTGGTGAGCTTAAATTATCAATAAGGGTATAGTACAATAAAATCGATCATGAATCAATAATAATAATCAATATGGGAAGGTAAATAACTGAAAAAACATGTTATGTAATCAATAAACTAAGAAATAACTGCATCCAGATATAATATCAATACGAAAATATCATAAACAATAATCAATATGGAAATGTAAATAGTTGAACAAAAATTTCATTTAATCAATAACTTGGATATAATAATTAGATAAAGGATGATCAATATGGGAAGATAAATAATTTTAAATACTTCCATTTAATCAATAAATTGGGAATGAAATACATCCAAAGATAACATCATTATAAAAAATATCATGGATAATAATAACTAAAATATTAATGGAGTCAAGTATTAATTTTTGGAATCTATGATCTTAAGCATCATGATATCACTACCATCAATACCTTTCACAATACAGTTTAAAAATACAGGTAGAAACATATTTAATGATATCTTATATATATTTCTCACGAGATCTATTGCTGTATTTAGGATATATAAAATACCATGCCCCACCTATCCGTAAATGTGAAAATAAATCCTAATATATTTAAAAATATAATTAATTCATGAATAGTGTTCTTTATCATCAAATATCTGTATTGAGTAAAGAATACCTTTTTTTTGAAAATTTCCCCACTTAATAAAATAACATTAAATGTAAACATCTTATGTTGAAATGAAATAATTTTTATGAAATAATATGGATATTTAGGGGAAATGTAACGTCGAATGATCATAGGAATGTAAATAATTCAAGGGAAAGTAAATGAATACAAAAGTGATTCAAGAAAGTTAATGTCAATACTTTCCTTGGTTAGAATAATCATAAACCATATATAAGAATATTGAGGTTTATATTAATATAACATATACCCATTAGAGTAAGAATAAGGGCTTAATATCATTGATTAGTAAAAATACCATAAAAATATCATATAAAAATCCTGAGAAAACTATCCATTATATATTCAAAATATGTTTTTAAAAACAAAGAATTTATTGAATATTAGGAAAAAAAATTCTTTAAGAAATCCTTGTAATATTATAAAGGAATGTTCAATGAAATGATAGAAATGATGGTGGGTAATTCCTTATATTACATATAAGTGAAGGGGGGAAATTTCTTTTTCACTGTAAAAATGTTAAGAAGTGACTTGTTCAGAAAATAAAAGTAATAGTCCTTTCATATTTTCAATAAAAGAAAAACATGAATTATTTTGAAAATGACATAAATATTCCTTTGAAACCATTTTTTTTAAAATGGCTCAAAATATAATTAATAAATGAATTTGAAATGTTTAAAACCAATTCTGAGAACATTTTTAGAACACATGTTTTTGGAAGAAAACCCATTTTTGACCGAAGAAGAAAATGAAGTTTGATTTTCTTAAAAAGAATTTTATCAATTATTTTATGTAAAAAAGAGTGGGGAAATGGTATTATTAATTTAAATTATCATAATTAAAAATAGGATAATAAAATTAATTTGTTTTATCTATATAACAATAAAAAATTCCTCAACTAAAATTCATGAATAAACAATCCCGATTAGGATGAGATTGTGAAGGAAACCCCTACAATGACCATAATATTAAAGTGATAATTAATAGATGAATAGATTAGGGGTATAAAATGTAAGTAAAAATTAAAAAAGTTTTAATAAAAACAAATATAAAAAAATTCAATATACACAAAATCTTATATTTTAAATTCAATAAAGAAGTAATATAACCCAATGAAAGGAAATTGAGTTATGAAATTTGTTACCACTTTGTTAATTTTTACTCAAATACCCTTAGATGAAATAATTCAAATGAAAACTTAAAATAAAAATAATAATTAATTTTTAATTATATTACAATTCAAATGGGAATTATACTAACAAAATAAAATAAATTAGGTGCATAACATTACAATATGCCTCAATGAAATGAAATTGAGACGAAATCCCTCACCTCACGATTCTTTTTGCTTGAACAGTCTTTAAACATATTTTTAATGGTTTTAAAATGTTATTCAGTTATAAAATATTCGTATAAATATTTAAAATATCATATATGATCCACTTATAATATCTTATAACCAATTTTATAATAATATTTCTTTATTTCCATTGTTTCGTGAGTTAATTTCCTTGTTTTCGAATGCATGTTTTGTCATGAAAGATTCATTTTTGGAAAAAATTATACAATTATTTCATCTAAAGAATAATAAAAATGTAACAATTATAACAATTATAGATTAATTATAATTTTTAAATAAATAACTAACTATGTTAATGAAAAATGAAGTGCATAACCATCATGCAAGTGGTAGGTCATACGTACGCATGAGTAAAATTTTTATTTTTCGCTGATTTTTATGGAAAAGAGGTAACTATAATTTTATCCTTTCATAAAGATAATAATAAAAGAAATTACATATTAAATCTTTAAAAATAGTCATATATATCATCCATGTTGTGTGGTGACAAAATAGAGTCACATCACTTTGTGAATGTGGTCGTCCACGCGCACACGAATGATATTGTCATATTTACATGAGTGAAAAAGAAAGAAATATAATGATATATTTTATATTTTCTAGAATGATAAATATTTCATTAATGTCATAATTATGTAATGTATATCACATTTAATCATTAACCTTACCTTTATCACCTTCCATGTAAACCATTAGGGAATGAAATATCACATAGCTTCGCAAAGCGGCATTCCACCATAAAAACGATCGACATTATCAAATCTACTTCAGAATAGATAGTGAAAAGGTATATATGATATAAAGAATAAAGAGGTATAATTATATTAATATATCTTATATATTATTTATATTAATCATTATAACCAATCCTGATAGGTGGAAATGGAAAAACTAATGACATCAGTTCGTGAGGCGGCAGTCCACAATACCCAAGAATGATTATTTCGTAACACATTTTGTTGAAGTGAAGATGTTTTTAGTTAATTAAATTATTATAAAAAATCTTATTAAATATAATATACTGAATTTATTATATTATAATGTTTTCATTGAAATTTAATGAGGTGTATAAAGATATAAAATAAAAATTCTTGTTGAAGAATGCTACCTCTCCTTTGGGTGTCTTTCTTTGGTTTTCACCAAAATCCTTCCTTGGTTGAATTTATACACTATAAAAGTATTTTATGAGGTGATTATGTATGTTTTTAATTTATTTTTGAAGGTATTTGATGAACCAAATAAAAGTGATTTTGTACATAAGAGAGGAGAAGGGTGACCTTTTATAAACGGGGGATAAGAAACACTTGGTATTTTTGAATAGAAATAACTACTCCCACATTTTTCATATATAAAAATGGTCTAAAATGGGTTATAATATAAATTGAAGAGGTGTAATGTTATAAATATGAAAATAAAATAGTTTTTAAACAAGATTATAGGTCAATTATAACCCTTATCATTTTAGTATAGCCCTTGGTAGATCCATGTTTACCTTAACCGTGATAATTAGTTTATAATATTTTCTCTATTTATTTGAGTAAAAATTTAATTTTACCTTATTATATATTATAAATAATTATAATTCCAAATTTGGAATCTATTTTTCAAAACTAAATTCTCATAAGTGAAAAAAACTAATTTAAAATTAATCCTGCAGATGTGATGAGAAAGTGAGTTTTTAAAGAGAAGTTGTTCAATAGTTTACAATGTTTTTATGTCTAAATTGAATATGAAAATGATTAAAATAACCTAAATTATAATAATATCAGTTTATTTTAAATAATTATTATTTAAATCCGATTAAAAATATATTATAAATTTATAAATTTTTAAACAAAAAATTAGTTTTCAGTTAAAATTCAGTATTTTTAACTATTAATCAAAAAATAAAACAATTTAAAAAAATTCACCATAATATAATTTTGATGTAATTATTTCAAAAATTATTATTCTTTCAAATAAATATAATAAAATTGGTGAAAATTAATTTTAATTTTTTTTTGCGTAAAGCGTGATTAAACAATCATTTTGAAAAATATAGTTTTTCATAAAACATTTCTTTTAGATTTAAATTATTCTTATTTAATTTATAATAAATATATGACCATATTTTTCATATTTTAGTTTTTAAAATTTATAGCCACCAATTTAATTTCAAGGTGAAAAATATCATATTAAATATTCATATTTTAATTTTATATTGTTATTCGATGAAACTAGTTCTTCCTCGTAACATAAGCTATCAAATAAAATTCTTGTTACATTTACAATAAGATAAAATCAGTGTTTTATGTTATTAAAACTATTGAAGATATTGAATTTATTGAAATAAAATATTTTATAAAATCTTGGTGGGTTATATTTTCTTTTAGGCTTGGTGTTGTATGTCACTCACGATATAAAATTCAATTTTCTTCTTTTAAAATCTTGTGGTGTTACAGTCTCACCACTTTAAATAAATTATATCCAAAAAATTTAAACTTGATCACAGTAATTAATGTTTTTATATTTTAAAATTCATTTATTGAAATCCCACATCAAGATAAGTGTTTATAAAACATCATCTTTATAACATATAAGGTGGAATTAAAAGGTCACATAACTAGGTTTCTACATTAGAGAACATTAGTGGAATGTGAAGATATATATAGGGAAGAAAAGAATAAATAATTATAGAGAGTTATTGAGGTAATTGATCACAAGAAAGTAAATTATCAATGTATAGTCAAGGGCGTCAAAACCATAAATCAATGATTATTTAAAACACCATATAATTTATCGAATTTGAATTTTATAGGATAACATTTTTTCAGGACCCTTTTCCTAAAGTCGAGGAATTATTTTTATATATATGGATATATGGAAATATAATTAATTTATGTGTTTTTATTTTATATTTATAATTCAATCCTTTTGTTATACTTCAATCAATTTCCAATTCATCACTTACGCCATGAAATGAATATCTAAAAATTATTTTTTTCTCGATGAACTAAAACTCACTTTTAATGTATCATAAGACCCATACACGAATTCTTTTCATATTTATATAAATATATACCAAAGCCAATATGGTTATCAAAAATTATCTAATGTAATAAATAAATCTCTAAACCTCAACAGTAACACCACTAGTTCATCAATAATATTTATTCATCAAATTATTTAATTAAAAACTATGAAATATTAAATATAACATCATATAGTCCATTGGTAGGTACTAATCCCTAAGAACCCTTTAATAATGGATTCAAGACCCATTAAATTTCTAGACATTTTGGGTTTCTAACCAGTATGCATGATTTGAGTTTTTCAAATCTATGTTAATAAAATTCCTATAAATTTACCCCAAAAAATGTAATTGATATCCTTGAAATAAAATCAATCATTACATAATCTTATTACTAAGGCTTTTAATACTACTATTTTTTACAATGTCTAATAATATATAGTAACTATTTTTATAATATCATTAATGATTATATTAAACATAGAGGTTACCAATACCTTTAAACTTCTCTCCATAAAATGTAAAGGTATTTCTCCTCAAATAACTATTTCACTAAAACATATACTAAAAAAATGGGCCGTGTCACCAACAATTTCTCTAAAATATCATTAATATTGGTATAATACAATCACATAAACCCCAAAATAGGTTTGTAATACATTCAAATTATGATCAGACTTAAACTCAAACCCTTGATGGTATCTAAAACAGTTATGTTAAAGAAGAAATATATGGTTTTAAATGTTAACAGAGTCTTTATATGTTTTTGGATTCATATAACCAAAATATAATTTGTAGAATACTTCTATAATTTAATTATTGAAGTACAATACATAAATATTTCATCTGTTTTATTTTTACACAGTTCCTTCACTGGTCTAGGGATGATCCTAGGTCATTCATTATCATTATCTATTAAAATTTTTCATACAGGTTTTAAATAAAATGTGGACTTTTCTAAGCCTATCCCATGAGATTCTCAAACCAGGTGAGTAGTATGAAAAATTTTCATACACCTAATAACTATTATATCAATCCCAATATTCCCTTTTTGGATTTATTGCCCCTAGGTACATCTATGATAGAACCATATCCACTTATAGTATTCAGATATGGATATATTTCTAGAAAAAAACACATAATCTCTACCTTACCAAAACATTAGGATGTTATTTTATACTTATCTTTAAATTCAATCATAGAGTTATGTTTTATAATATATGTTTTCCTAAATCTATTTTCCAAGGTCACTAGTAAACTTTTTCTAATACCAACTATAGTTACCCTGAACCTAGTATCCTAGAATTAGTATTTTCTTTATTACATTGGCACAAGAAACAATTAATCACATCCCAAAGGACTTAGTAATTTAGTAGTCTTGGTGAACTAGATATATACATGATTCACATATTACATTTGAATAAAAAAATTAGAATATATATTTTTTAGAATAACATTATTCCCTCTAGAATATCATTACATACCATTCATAATAAACTTCATGGAATCCTAGAGAACATAAAAAAATAAGGGTGATCTTAAATGATTAGTAATGGTTAAGTATAATGAAATCTAACAAGAATAAAAAATCATATTCAATATGTCAAGGTATATTTCTGAACATGCATGACCAATAATCAACAAACATAGTAGGAAGTGAATATAAATATAATATCAATAAGAGCAAATCATAGATAATAATCAATATGGAAAGGTAAATAACTGAGAAAACATTCCATTTAATGAATAACATGGATTTAATACTTATATATGGAATTATCTATATAGTATGGTAAATTACTGAAAACACAGGAAATTTAATCAATAAACTAAGAATGAAATGAATCTTGAGATAACATCATTGTGAAAATAACATGGATAATAAAATATGAAATCTTAATGATGGCAATGCTTAATTATTGGATGACATGATCTTAAGAATCATGATACCTTTACCATAAATAACTTACACAAGATGGTTTAAAACTATAGGAAGAACCCCATTTAATGCTATCTTACTTATTTGTCTCATGATACTAACTGATTCTTTGAGGGGCTATATAATATTAGGCCCACCTATCACAAAAATTCCAAATCATTCCATATATATTTAATATTTAATTTAATTCATGAAATTTGTGCCTTATCACCAAATATCCATATTGAGTAAAGAATAAAAATTTATCAACATTTACCAAGTTAATCAAATAAAATTCAATGTAAACCTCATATATAGAAATGATATATTGTTATTGAAATAATATGGATATTTTGGTGAAATTTTATTTCCAATGATCATAGGAAAGTGAATATTTCAATGGAAATTAAATGACTATAAAAATTATTCAAGAGAGTGAATGTCAATACATTCCTTGAAAAAATGAACTTAAAACATACAAGGGAACAATGAGGATGGTATTAATACAACATATAACCATTGGAGTAAGAATAAAGATTTATTGTCATTGATTAATATTATTACCATAAAAATATCCTAAAATAATTCTTGATGAAGATATATTTTTTCATTTTGAAAATTACTTTTTAAAACCAAAGATTTTACAGAATATTAGAAAAACTATTTTCTTAATAAAATCCTTATAATATTAAAAATTAAACTTTAAATAAATAATGGTCATGATGGTGGTTAATTATATACATTCTATTCATGTTAATATGTATATTCATTTTACACTATAAAATGATTAGAAAACTTCCTTGTTCGAAAAATGAAAAGAATATTCCTTTCACATTTTCAGAAAAATCCAAATGGTAATTGTTTTGAAAATGAAATAAATATTACTTTGAAAACATTTTGTAAAACTGGGTAAAATTTTGGTTAAAAATAATTCTTAAAAAGTTTAAAACATTTTTGAAACCATTTAAAAACAAGGTAGTTTTGAAAACTGATTTCTAAAGGAAGAAAGAAATGAAGTCTGATTTTATTAAAAAACATTTTATCTATTATTTTAATGTAAAAAAAGTTGAAAAATGGTAATATTACATTAATATATCACAAATAACCAAAGTGAAAGATTATTTAAAAAGGTTTTATTTATATAATGATCAAATAAATTCCTTCAACTGGATTTCTAGAATAAACAATCTGGATTAGAATGTGATTATGAAATAAACCATTATAATGATTATAACATTGAATTGAGAATTAATCAATGAATTGATTCTATTTATTAAAAATAATTCCAAAAAATCGGAAATCAAACATACGACAATAGAAAATAATTATACACATAATATTAGAATATCAAAGACAAGGAATGAGTAATATAACTCAATGAAAACAAATTCAGTTATGAAATTATTTACCACTTGGTAACATTTAATTCGAATCCACTTAGATGAAATAATTCAAATTAAAACTTACAATACCATTAATAATGATGTATTGATGATATTACATGACAAAGGGGTAGTATATACTCCATATAAAATAAATTATGTGAAAAACACTACAATATGCCTCAATGAAATGAAATTGAGGTGAAATCTCTTTCCTCAAAATCCTTTTGGTTGAGAATTTTTTATCTTCAATAATAGTGGTTTCAAACATTTTATTAACATACACCATAAATATTTTAACATTTATAGTATCATATATGATAATATTTTAATATATTATCAATTTTTTGTTAATAATCTTTCATTACTTCCATTGTTTTGGGTGTTAATTGCCTTATTTTATCATGAAAGATGTAGTTATTTATCATTTATGTAGTTATTTAATATAAAAAATAACTATCATGGTATATTTATCATATTTATTCATCAATTATAATTTATAAATCAATCAGAAAATATGGGTATGAAAAATGAAGTATATTATGATCATAAAGACAGTAGGTCGTATGTTCGCATGAGCAAAATTTTAATTTTTTAGTGATTATTATAGAAATAGGTAAGTTATATTTTATCCATAAAAAATTATCAAAATATAATAAATGAAATATTAATTCTTTAAATATAGTCATATATATCATCCATTTGGTTTGGTGATAAAATAGAGTCACATCTCTTTAGGAAGGTGGTTGTCCACATAAACACGAATGATGTTATCATATTTACACGAGGGAAACATAAAGAAAGAAAATGAAATATATTATATTTATAGAATGATAAATATGAAATTAATATCATAATTATTTCATGCATATAAAATTCAATTATTAACCACACCCTTTTCTCCTTCCATTTAAAGAGTTAGTGAAGGATGAATCAAATCGGTTCGTGAGGTGGTAGTCTACCGTACGCGTGAGTCCCGTTATCACATATCCTTTAGACTGAAAATTGAAAATTTATATAAGATATAATGAATATATATGTATAATTATATTATTAATATCAAATATATACTTTATATCCATCATTATACCCAACCTTGATTGGTGGAAATGAAAAAATTAATGACATTAATTCACAAGGCGGTACTCCACCATACACATGAACAACGATTTCATAACCCATTTTATTGAAGTGGAGATGGTTATAGGTAATTAATTTTATAAAAAATAATTTTTTATAAAAGATAATATAGTTATTATATAATCATGGTTTAATAAGTTTTTAAATAGGTGGAGAACTAAATAAAAGTAAAATACTCGTTGAAGAACATTACCTCTCCTTTGAGTGTCTTGATTTCATTTGCACCAAAAGCCTTCCTAGGTCATATTTATACTCAAAATAATGACATTATGATGTGTTAAGGGAAGTTGGAAAGTTATTTGGTAGATATTGTAAGGAAAACAGGCATTGAAGGTGTGAATAAGATAGTATAGGGGGTGGCCCTTTATAAGATGGGGGTGTAGACACACTCGGTATTTTTTGAAAGAAATGATTGTACCCACATTTTGTATATGAAATAATGGTCCAAAATAGACCATTATAAAACCTTATATGTTTAATGTTCAATATATGGACATAAAATAGTTTGTATAGAATTATATAGGCAATTTAAACCCTTATCTCATTTGTCAAACCCCTGGTAAATCTATTTTTACCTTAACCATGGTAATTAATTCATCCTCTTGTCATTATTCATTGTGGTAATAAATTAAGTTGAACTTATTAGATATTATAAATTATTTTTATTATAATTATGTAATCCATTTTTTTTATATTGAACTCTACTACGTGAAAAATTTTCATTTAAAATTAATCCCATAGACACGATGAGAAAGATGGGTTTTAATGAGAAAATGTTCAAAAGTTTACAAAGGTTATAAATATAAATTAAAAATTAAAATGATTCAAATTGAATAAATTGTATTTATTAACATATATTTGAACTAATTTAACATTAAAACCAATTTAAAATGTTATATAAACATATAAATTATATAAATGAAACACTAGTGGAAATACCAGATTTAATGTCGAAGTAATGACATCAATTTTTTCTAAACCGACGCCAATAATATGTGTGAGAAATTTTTGGCATCCATTTTACTAAAACATGATGCCAAAAAGTTTTAAGAGTGGTTTTTTGGAATCATTATTTAGTAGAACTGACACCCAAAACCTCAAAAGGAATGATATATGGCATCAATATTTCAAAAAATTGACGCTATAAATAAAAAAAGCTTTAGCATTCGTTTTTATAAAAACCAACACCATAAATCACAAACTCAAGATTTTGTGGCATTTGTTTTTATAAAAACCGACATAATATAATAAAAAAATATTTATGGTTTCCATTTTTCCTAAAACTGATGATATATGTGAAAAAATATATTTTTCGCATCAGTTTACAGCAAAAAAGATGTTCAAAAGTTTTTTTGGACTCTTTGGTGTCTATTTTTGTAAAAACCAATGCTGAAATTCTTTTAACAATATTCAAGATTAGGAAACCCTGATGTTTTTGGATATTCTAAAGCTAAATCCATGATGAATCCTCTCAACTCATGATGAATTTGAATGTGTTTTTTTGATCTAGAATGACCATTCTTGTCTATTTTCTACTATTCTCACGATCTAATATCTATGTTATTTATTATATACCCTTGTTTCATCATCTATGAATTATTTTTTCTTTTATAACATATTTTTAGTGAAATTCAACCATGGTTTGTTTTGATTTTTTTTAATTTTTAATTTTTTTACAATCATTTTTTATATAGATCTTACAACATTTAATTTTCCAAAGCATTCCATAGATCAATGTTTGTATGTTGATTGATTTTCATGTTAAAATCATAATTTTGTATGTTTTTTTTCAATTTAGAAGATAAATTAGTTATCATTTAATTTTTTTATTTTCTTCAATTATTAGTTTATAGTTTATTATAAACATGTTGGAACATGGTTAATAGTTCTCCCTAAAAGTGATCATCCCATATATAGTGAAAAGTTCATGTAGATAGGGATGCGATTGTTATTCATTTAGATATTTGTTATGGTTTATTATGGTTTCACCTTTACTGATGTGAGTATATTATTATTTTTACGGATTTATGATATTTATGGTATTTACACTTATCCTGGTATGGGAAGGATGTATAATTACATAAATATTTATAGGAACATACAAATTAACATGTACTATATTTTAAATTCCATGTTGGTTTCATTAATATGTTATTTTAAATTTACTGATATACATTGTATGTTTCATTAGAATGCCTTTTACATACCATGATAAGATTTTTATAAGAAAACATAATATTTTCCATTTTAGATATTTGATAAGCATGTTTGTGTTCAGAGCATGATTCTATTATATAATTATCATTATTTGAATTTATTCTATGCTAGATTGTTTCCTACTTATGTAGTCACTTTCCATGCATATTTGTTATGATGGTGCTTCTCTATAATGTCTACCTATACTTTTTCTAGTGTGCTTGATTACAATATATTTATTAATGGTTCCTATGTTCTTTACATATTTAGGTGATTAATTAGTAATCCATGGTTGTATTCCATGTATCTATACGTAGAAATCATATTTTATTTTAGTTATTACTTGTGATATCATTCCATGATATAATTTCCATGCACTGTGGGGTCAAATAAAATGCTTTAATAAATCAAATTAAAGTAAATTTTTAATTTAACATCCAATGAAAAAAAACTTATAGTTTCAATGGTGTATTTTACTAGGAGATGTATTTCATATTAATAATAAATTATTTAAAAATGAATTTATGTTTTTATTTGGTTTACTTAGTTGGTATAAATGTTCACTTTATAATTTTTTTATTATAATAATAATAATTTTGTGACATAAAAACAATGAATCAAATATGTTTTAATATATACCAATTTAGTTACTTATTTAATATCACATGTCAAAATTTTGGGAGTATTATGATTGATTTAACTTATAATAGGAACATTTACTCTAATTATTATTTCATATTACTAATAATAAGTATTTTTTTTTCTTTTAAATTAATGCAATATTCAATAATTTTGACACATGAATCATCGAAATAATTCAACAACTATATTAAATGAAATATTTTTTAGAAGATTGGTATTATAAATAAATTATAATATCAATATAACACATGTATATAATATGAAAAAAAACATTTACTATTTGTAAATGTGTTACATATATGATGTTTTATATATAATTGTCAATAATTTTAATTAAATGTGCTTCTATTTACAATTTATCTATATATATATATAAATGTTTATATGTTTTATTATATTCACCAATTATATTGTGATATCAGGTACTAAATGGATTGTAAATAGATAAATTTATAAAGAACCACTAGTAAATATGATAAATGAGTTAATGAATTCTTGGAATTTCCTAAATGTCATCTTAAAAACAATGATTTAACTTTTTTTCAAATGTGTAATTTGTCTGAATATGAGAAAGTTAAACTCCAAAGAAATCAAGGATCATCTAATTTGTTATGGTTTTAGAATTAATTATATATGTTGAATCTAGCAGGGTGAAAGAAATAAAAATTCAAATTCCAATGTTGTGGAAAATATTCATAATGATGTAGAGGATCATATTGAATAATTAATTCATGATTTAGGTGTTGAAACAATAAAAAAATAGAAACTATTGAATAATTTTATAGAGATTTTGAGTAACCATTATTCCCAGGTTTAATAAATACACAATGTTATCAGTAGTTTTGAGATTAGTTAACATAAAAGAAAAAAAAATGGTTGGAGTGATAAAAGTTTGTCCAGCATACTTGAGCTTTTAAAAGAGCTAATATCATAAGGAAACAAGCTTCTAGATTCCAATTATGAGGCAAAGAAAATATTATTCCCAATGATATTGGGGTATAAAAAGATACATGATTTCCCCAATTATATTGTACTTTATAGAAAATAATACGTATATTTATCAAGTTGTCCTACTTGTGGGACTTCTTGCTATATGATAGATGGGAAAGTCAACTCAGATTCATTCTCATGTACTGTCATCTAACGTCATGAAAAATCAATTTTTTACTTTTTAATAATATCATCCAATATTTTTTTCAGACAATTATAATAATTCAACTGTGATTCATTCTTTGGTACCCGAAAAAAACTCCTACTAAAGCAATTTTGTACCTTCCTACAATTTCTTAATTGAAACAACTATTTGTAAATTCAATTGACACAAAAAGTTTAAGATGAAATTTAGAAGAGCGCATCTATGATAGTAACTTACATAACCCCTTTTAAGTGTCATTGGGTTGATAGTAAGAGTGGTGTAAAACATGATGAATATGGGTTTAAAATGGTTGATTTAAATTTTTTTAATTACAATGAGGAACCATTTATCATGTCGACAAATGAAAAAAAATTATTTTATGTCATTGATCTATCGAATGATCAGTGGTCCATCTTTTTTCAAAGAAAAAGATACAATTTGGGTAATGAGGATGATGCTGATGATGTTATTGATTTACATGAGCCTAATTCATCTATTACGTAATTTTTGGATGATTACAATGATTATAAGACGAAAATAGTGCGTGCAATATGTAATGATCATAATGAAGGCGTGTGTGAAAATGCTAAATTAGTCTTCTAATTTTTCTGGTAAATATTTATATTTTGATTCTTTTTTTTGAATCTTAAAATTCATGCATCATTTTTACATACCTATTTATTTCATTCTTGTTTCTGAATATTCAGTTTTCTAATGATATATAGGTACAAAAAATTTCATTACAATTTCTAGTAGAAATGTTAGATATAGATAAAGAGAATAAATTACCAAGGAATATCTATTTTTTAATATTATTAAATAATCATAAATATACCTATTTAAGGAAAGAAAACTGTTAATTTATTTTTTTCACATGAATAATGATGTGTCCTCGGCATAGAAGACTTATCCTATTACTACTAAAAAATCACGTTCTCAAGTTGGTAAACGTGGTATTACTTGTTTATCAATACTATCAATTTCACATGATCATGACAGATTATACATCTGTGTTGATGATAATAACAATGTAATAGGCCCAAATACGTTTCATTTTATTAGTTCTATATCAACACAAAGTTGTTATAGGATTAATATTTTATATCCATATTGGAAGTCAGTGGATAGGGTGGCGAAGAAAAAACTTTGAGAGGCTGTAATGGTAAAATATATTAATTGATTTATTTTATTCTATTTTTTAATATTAAATATTTTAAATGACATATTGAATTTATTCAATTATAGATGAAATTCAATTTTGAGAAAACCAAAGAAATTATGAAAATTCAACTTTCTTTAGAAGCAGTTCGATCAAGAGATTTTTAAAAAAAACTGAAGAAAACATTATGTTTTTGGAAATAGAAGGTTTGAAAACCCATGCCTCAAGCATCAGTTTATAGTTGAAGATACATGGAAGTGATTTTTTGATAGTCATCATGAAGAAAAATTTTAGGTGTGATAATTATTTTATATTTTCAAATTTATTGAATATGTTTTTAATTACTTAGTAGTTTATTTTTATATAATAGGCCTATAAGAGATATAATAAATTGATTCAGTTGAGAAATATATACCCTCAAACTTTATCATGTGGAGGGTATCCGTATTTGGGGCAGAAAGTTATTGAAAAAAAATTTAAATCATTAATAGCTCGATCTAGTAGTGGTTAAGAAGATGTTAAGCATAGTCCTCCATATCCTCCAATTGGACATGAAAAAAATGAAAAACGAGCAAGAAGAAGGGAAAATGAATAGTATCTTATAAAGGAATATAATCAAGAAACTGATAAAATTGTAAGTAAATATTATTTATTTGTCCTGAATATTTATATTTTATAAATTTTAAACTCTAATATAAAATTTTCATTATCATTTTAGGGTGAAATTCAGGAGAAAAAGGCACAGGGATCTTTTATCCATGAGGGTAGGATAGAAATCCTAGCCACTGCTTTGGGATAGGGATAACACCCCAGATGTGTTATAGGATATCAGAAAGGTATTAGTATTCACATGATTTTTTGGTCAGACTAAGCAATCAAGAGACCCAGAAATAGAATCCTTAAAATTAGAGTTGAAATATATGGAATCGTATATGGGCGATGAAATTAAAGAAGTAGTGTATAAGGTTTTGTTAGAACACATGGAAAGATAGTCACACTTTTCACAACCTTCCTAGTTATATTATTTATTTTTCATCAATTTTTCTATTTTAAAAATTATAACCACTAATTTGACTTTTTCATTTTCAGCCTTCCTAGCATGCTCACCCAGACTACCCTGCCCCATCTGCCTATCCTGAACCATAATACCATCCTTCCTAGGTATATTGATTATTTTTCATCAATATTTCTCTTTTACAAATTACAAACACTAACATAACTTTTTCATTTTTCATCCTCCCCAACATGCTCAACCGGACTACCCTACCCCATCTGCGTACTTCGATTTTCCACCTCCTCTCTCAGACCAATCAATATGTCATTTATCTTTCATTATTTTTTTTATATTTTATAAATTATAAAAAATAATATTTTTTATTCATTTTTAGCCTTCCCAACCTGCTCACCCAGACTACCATGCCCCATCTGCTTACTTTGATTCTCCACCACCTCGCTCGGACCAAAATGTATACTATGATTTGTTTGCTGGAGATCCTCATATACATATTGTTGGATTATGAATCGTTCATTTTATGGGGGATTCTATACATCACTAGCCTATACATATGGGTCAGGTTAGAGTATTAGTACTTGATATTATAGATCTTAATGCTCTACTACCATTTCCTACTAAAGAGATCACCATATTTGGGGATATTATGGGTTATTTTTTACTTTGTCCAAATGGTCTTCTTTGTTATATTTTATATGAGGTATGTTTTTTTAAATATTAATTATAAATGATTCAAAATTACTTATAATGATTTCTAACATTTAACTTAAATAGGATATTTTGAAAGAAAAAGAAGCATCACAAATGTAACAAAATGTTCTGGAATAATAGACTATAGATACTTTAGATATTTATTATGGGATACAAAGATTATCTCAGAATTTTTCTTCATTGAATTATATCTATGGGTTTTGGATGATGGATGATATATGAAGAAGTGAATATCCATTGATATTAATCAAAGAAGATATCATGTATCTAGTTGATTTTAATGAGTTCAGCCTGAATATAGTGTAGTTGTTTTCCAAGTAAGTAAATTGACATTTGATTTTTTATTTCATTAATAAAATATGATTTTAAATTGAATTACTATATTTTCTTTTGAAATTAGGTATCTATACTCAATTCTTCTAAAAAATGAAAGTACAAGAATTTTCAATTATATAGATCTAGAATTCATTTCCATAGAAGTGAAAAAGGTAAAGAATCCCAATAAAGGTGCATATATATCTATATATATATATGTGAGATATTGTCACATACACATATTGAGTGTTGGTTTCCTCCATTTCTTGATAAGTAATAATAGAAACAAAATTATGAACTAATGATCATTATAATGTCATTAATTGTTAATTTTTGTTGTTGTTGGGGGCATTGGATGTTAGGCGTATTGTACGCAAGTGAATGCACCTTATATTAGTTTTTCTCTTTATTAGGGAATGTTCGTAAAATATTTTCCACCTTATTAGATATGTATGTTTTTATATAAACTCATTATGTTTAATTCTAATAATTTAGACATGTATTATTAGTTTATATATATGAAAATACAGTTCATGGAAATTATTTTACAAGGAATACATGTCAATAAAGACACCAAATAAAATCATATATGTGGAAGTAAAGGTAATTAGTTTTTATAATAGATTTTATTCTTATTTTTTGTTATATATAAATTTTTATTATTAGTTTAATGTTTTATGACATTAGTTTCATCATAAAAAAGGATATGTTTATTGTGGTTATTATATTCTAGGATTTATATAAGAGATAATAACAACTGTGAAAACTAATGAATTTGATAAGGTTAGTTGTATTAATTTTTTTGTATTTTATGCCATATTATTCTATTTTTTATCTCATATCATTCAATGTTATTGTAGGCATTCAATGATTCCCAATCTTATTCTCAATCTGATCTTACCCATATTCAATATATTTTTGTGAACTATTTTTTAAGTTTGATTAGGATGTAAAGTATGTATATTCTAATATTTATGAATAAAATTACATAAGGGTTCAAAAATCTATCTCTTTTGATATAATTAGAGTTTGAACATACTGATAAACAGATGTATGCTTCAATAATAAGAAACAATGAGCATGTTGTAAATTTTAGGTATGTTTATTTTAATTCTACATTATAATACAAATGTTAAGATAATTTATTTATTAAATATATAAAAATGTCTAAGTTATATATTTTTAGTCAATGATAAATACTATTTTATTGTTTTATATTTTGTTTTTATTATAAGGGTTTCAATTATTTTGGAAGTGTAATATTTTCAATTTTCTATTTTTTTAACATTCGGCATTGGGGTTTTTAAAACTGGCGCCAAAAACTTTGAGAAAAATATTAGGTTTTTGGCATCAGGTTTTAAAGTAACTGACACTGAAACATATTCAGAGAGGGTTTTCAGTGTTGTTTTTAAAAAACAGATGCCGAAACCCTTAAAGAAAATGATTTTCATCTTCGGTTTTTGTAAAACTGATACAAAAAATAATCTATTTTATGTCGCCTTTATAAACATCTGTTAAAATCCAACATCAAAAATAAAAAAAATCGACGTTAAATCCTATTTTTTACTAGTGAAAAGGAACCTTTGACTTAAAATTCAGTATGTTTCACTATTCAAAAAATAATAATGCATTTCAGAAAAATCCCAAAAATTCATCATAATATTATTTTTGTATTCTAATTTAAAAAAAATATTTTTTATAAAATAAATTTTCTAATATTAAAAAAAAATTTAAATGATGTGGGAAAAGCACGATCGAACTGTCATTAAAAAAATATATTTTTTTGAAAACATTTCTTTTTCATTTAAATGTTTCTTATTTAATTTATAATCAATATATAACCATAATTTTTATATTATAGTTATTAATAATAAAACCCAACAATTTAATTGCTATTTTATAACTTTCATAGTAAATATTAATATTTTAATAGTATATTGTTAATCTGTAAATCTCAGTGTTATGTGTAGTGAAATATTTAAAATAGATTGATTTTTTTAAAATATAAATATGTCGTAAAGTATCAAGGTGTTATATTTTCTTATATTCTTGGTGTTACCTATCAAAAATGCTATGAAAGACAATGTCCTTTTAAAATCTCAGGGTGTTACATTATCACCACCTTAAATAAATTGTGTCATCATAAATTAAACTTGATCTTAATATTAAAATGATTTATATTTAATAATACCTCTATTGGAATCCTACATCATAGGAAGGGTTGAAAAAACAACCTTTTATTAAGATATAAATGAGAATAAAATGGTTACATAACTAAGTTTATACGTAGGATAACATTGGTGGGAAGCAAAGATATGGGCATAGAAGAAAATCATAAATAATTATAGAGTGATTTAAGAAATTTATCACCAGAAATTGAATGGTCAATAGAAATATAACATCATTAAAATCATAAATATATGATTATTTAAAATACCATTATATTCGTTAGATATAAATTTAATATGATATCATTTTTGATTCATGATCCTTTTCCAAAATTTATGGAATTATTTTTCTATATAAGAATAAAAGAAAATATACTTACTTGATTTGTTTCAATTTCATAAGTATAATTCCATCCTTTGGTTTTCTTTGATAAATTTACAATTAATCTCTTACTCCATGAAATGAATATCCAATAAGAATTTTTATGCTTTAATTACTAAAATTCAATTTTATCAGATCGTAATATCCTTAAATAAATTCTTTCTATCTTTCTCTAACTATTTTTCAAAACCAATAAGGTTTGACACTTTATCTAATGAAATAAATTAATGTCTATACCTCACCATTAACACCACTAGTTCATCATTTTTTAACTAAAAGAGATGAATTATTAAACTGGACATCACATAGGCCAGTGATAGGTGTTCAACCCTTATCATCGTTCAGTCATGGGTTCAAGACCCGAGGCCTTACTAGATGTGTTGGGTTATTACCCTACATGTGGGTCATACTTTTTTAAACTATATCTATATAATTCATATTATTTTCTCCAAAAAACATAATTGACATCCTCGAAATAAAATTACTCATTAAAAATCTTTTTAGTAATGTGTTCAATACAAATAATTTTTTTATAAATTAAAATATTCATATTTAACTATTATTACAATGTTAGTAATTATCATATTAACCCTAAAGGTTACTAATACATTTAATTTTTTTATAATATTTAATTAATTACTCCTCAAGTAATTTTTTCACTAAAACATATACTAAAATAATGGGTTGTATAGCTATTAAATTCTCCCAAAATATCTTAATTCTTGGTATAATCACATCACTTAAAACCACAAAAGAGGTGTTGAAGATATTAAAATTATGATCATCCTTAAAATCATAATTGGTGATGGTATCAATAGGTCTTAATTTAATGAAGAAATATATGCATCTACATTCTAAAAAAATCCTTAGATGTTTCATGATTCTAATAAATGAAATACCCTAGGTAAAATACTTACAAAATTTAATTCTTGAATCATAATACATGAATAATTCATCGATTTTATTTCCACATAAGTACATCATTAGTTTAGGTTTTATCCTAGTTTATTTATTGTTATTATCTATTCAAATCCTTTATAATTTTTTTAAAGAATATGTGGATTCTCCTAAGCATATCTGATGGGATTGTCAAACCAGGTGTGTAGTAAGGCCCATTGTCATGCACTGGGTGATTATAGGGTCAAGAACAATATTTACTTTTTTGATTTATTACCCCTATATACATCATTTTGAGAACCAAACCCACTTATAATATCCAAACATTGATATATTTCAAAAAAACAACATAATCTATAACTTACCAAAACATTAAGACGTTATTCTATACTTATCCTCATATTTTATATTAGGGTTATGATATTTAATCTATGTTTTATTAAATCTATTTTCCAAGGTTTCTACAAGACTTCCACTAATACTAACTGTAGAAACCTTGAGAAAAATAGTCTGGAGCCGATGCCAGCTTTATTATATTGGAATAAGATATAAGGAATCACATCCTGAAGGACCAAATAATTTATTAGTATTGGCAAACTAGATATAGACATGATTCTAATATTACATTTGAATATAAAAATTAAAAAATATATTTTCTAGAAATACATTATTTCCAATATAATATCATTGTGTATCATGTAAAATAAACATCATCTAACCCCAGGCAATGGAAAATAATAAAGGTGATATCAAATGTTTAGTAATGGTAAAGTACAGTGGAAGATATCACGAATCAATAAGCATATTCAATATGGAATGGTACATAACTAAACTCACATTCCACGTAATCAATAAACTTAGAATAATGTGTGTTCAGATATAATATCAATTCAAAAATCACATGCATAATAATTAATATGGAATGGAAAATAACTAATCACACATTCTATTCCATAAATACCTTAAATATCGAGATTAGATAAAGAATAATCAATATGGAAAGGTAAATAAATGAAAAAACATTCAATTTAATAAATAAACATACAATTAAATTCATCTAGAGATAATACCATTATTAAAATATCATGTATAATAATAATTTAAATCTTAATGAAGGCAATGTGTAATTATTGGATTCCATGATCTTAGGCATCACAATACCTCTACCATCAAGACGTTTCATAAGAAAATTTAAAACTCTTTGTAGAAACCCATTTAATGGCAGCTTACATATTTATCTAATGATACCTATGAATGAATCAAGGGGCTATATAATGATGGGCCGACCCATTTCTTCAAGTCCAAATAATTTATCATATATCAAAAAATCAATTTATTTCATGAACAATGTGCCTTATAATCTAATATCTATATTGAGTAAATAATAAATATTTATCAATATTTCCCTAGTTAATTAAAAAAAATTCAATGTAAAAACCATATGAAAAAAAATATAGATTAAAAAATAATATATATATTTTGGAAAATTTAATGTCCAGTGATCACAAGTGAATAATTCACGGGAAAGTAAATGAATACAAAAATGATTCATGAAAGTTAATGTCAACAGTTTCCTTTGTCAAAATGATCAAAAACCATCCATAGGAAGAATTATAATGGTATAAATAAAAAATATACCCTTTCTAGTAGGAATAAATTGTTTTAATAATTGATGAATAGAATGCCATTGAAATATCCTAAAAAATATTCTTTAGAAAATTATCTTTTTCATTTTGGAAATTAATTTCTAAAAACTAAGAATTTACAGAATATTAGGAAAAAAATTTTAATTAAAAAAAGTACTTATAATATTTCAAAGGAAGCTTCAATGAAAGTATATCCATGATGGTGGGTAATTTCATACATGTCACACATGTAATGAATGATTTTTTTTCACTATAAAAAGTTTATAACGGTTCCCTGTTTAAAAAATGACAAGAGTATTCCTTTCAAATTTTTAGTAAAATCCAAATGGGAATTGTTATTAAAACTACATAAAGTCCCCAATGAATTTTTTTATATAAAAATTTAAAAATATCAGTAATAAATCATTTTAAAAAGGTTAAAAAATTTGGATTTTTTTTAAAAACATGGTTTTGTAAGAAAACTTATTTTCGACCAAAGTGGGAAATAAAGATGGGTTTTCTTATAAAAATATTTTATCAGCAATATTATGTGACAAGAATTGGGGAATAGTAACATTACTTTAAAATATCATGAATATAATAGGTTAATAAAATGAAATGGGTTCATTTATATAATTATCTTATAATTTCTTTCAATTGAAATTAAATAATAAACAATATCGATTAGAATTATATTTTAAAATAAACCCTTATAAAAGTCATAATTTTGATGTGAAAATTAATCAATGAATATATTATGTGTATAAAATGTAAGTCCACATAAAAAATATAAATACAACATAAGATAGTGAAAATTCATTAAACACATAATCTTATAATATCAATGATATTGAAGGTTTAATATAACCCAATTGAAAAGAAATTGAGTTATGAAATTATTTACCACTTGTTGAAACCATCTTAGATTAATTAATTCAAATTTAAACTTAAAATACAATTAATAATAACGTATTCATGATATTACATGTCAAAGTATAATTATATACACCATATAAAATAAATTTGGTGCATGACATTATGATACGCTTCAATGAAATGAAATTGAGATGAAATCATTTAAACCACACTTCCTTTTGGTTGAACAATATTTAACCTCACGTATTGTGGTTTTAAACATATTATTAACATATACCTGTAACAAACCTCACTTTTCATACATATAAATTATATAAAATTTTGTGGAATACATATAAAATTATATAAACAAATGTCAAAAGACTATATTAGTTTAGTGCCTTTGGAAACATGGAATCATAAACACTATTACATAAGTGAGCTACATTATCTCACACTAGGTTCTTATTGACTATCACCCTTATTTGACACATTAAACATAACAAATATCTTTATAAAATGGGTAAAGTAAAAATAAAATGGGTGAGATCATATTCTTAGTAAGGGTAAACAAGTGAGATATGTAAACATAATTCTAAGAATATAGGTATGAGAATAATATCATGAAAATAAAATATCATATCCTTTATATTAAAGATTATAAACAAAAATCATGGAATAAATATTGGAAGTTCGTAAGACATGAATCATAAGAAAATAATGAACATTATCCATGAAAGTGTAATATATGAATAAGACATGGAATTGTGGCATTAATATAAGAATATTAAATGATTTTAATAGTAGTCAACACATCTCTTCTAGGGTTGTCTCGGTTGTATCAATTCACTTCCCAAACCATATTGGTAGTCATAGTTCCCTCCCATGGCCATCTTAGTTGTATGAGTTCACTCTCCATACCATCTCAGTAGTCATGGTTCACTCCCATGGCCATCATAGTAATCAATGTTCACTCCCAATACCATCATGCTCTGATGGAGAGTGGTAGAGAACATGGCTATGAAAAAGCCACCAATCACAAAGCTATTGATTTGTAATGATCTAGGGTACCATCCAATTCATCAGATATAAGATCACTAGGACAACATTTTTGGTTTTCAATATCATTTCCATAAAGTTGAAAATTTTGAATTAGAAGAAATACTTACTTGATTTTGGTACAATCACACTGTTGTTCGTGAATTGAACAATTTTCACTTCATCCCTTAAAGAAATGAAGTTGAAGTTGTTATTCGTGATGTGTTGGAAGATCATGTGATAGAATGATGGGTCATTCCATCTCTTTCAAACAAAAGGTTAGCAAAAGCTATAAGTCCATCTTATGGTTAGATTAATCGTATATGGTTCCAAAAATGAACTTATACTTCATATATCATACCGCTTAATAAAATAAAACTAGTTTATACTAACTAGGGACTTCCTGTAGGCTAGTGGTAGGTGATAATGGCTAGTCGCACTTCGGTTGTGGGTTCGATTCCCACATCCTTGTCCGACGCGATGGGCGGTCGCCCGTCCTACAGGTTTTCCTTTTTCTAAAACTATATTACTATAACATCCCATGAAAAATATCGAAAAACAAACAATACTAACTTATGTCCAACATAATCCATTCCAATCTTTAGGCTTATCCATAATACTGCAGTCCACTCTCCGAGATTTAATACCATCGTTTATCCCCATATATCATAAGATATATCTTTTTGGTCACATTACAAACATTCAAAGGCCTTAATCATGTACTCTCTTGAATACCCATTGAACCTTATTGAAAACATGAGTGCTGTTAAAAGTTAACACTTTCCACATACCAAAATCCTCAAAATTCTATATACTCAAACCATGATATAACCTTCTCCTTATATCAGTCATGAGCTCATGAATACTATCAAACATTTAATTTTCTCCTTATCCCTTCATTATGCGCATATCATCTACATTCCAAAAATATCTGAATAACCTTTCATGGATACTGGTAACATTAATCATACACTTTCAAAACTCAAGGAAAGGCAACAGTGTAACAATCCTTAGATGTCTCTTTATTCCATAGTACCATGAGATTACTTATACAACATTACACATGATAAACATGTAATCATTCCACTACATTCTTAAACCATTGACCGAGCTTCAACAATTCTTTCATCTCAAATACCATTTGTAGTCTCTTCATCATCATCAAAATAAATACTACCCATACGACCATACTGATCTCTTCATGAGACTTTCCCTTAGGGCATTGGTTTGCATAATGCCCGTACATTCCACATTTAAAACATTTAACCATTGTTGATGTCGTAGCAATACCATTAGCCTCATCCCTAGTGTTAACTGAACATTTTCCTTTGCACTTACTGGCTTTTTGTCCTTCTTTTCCACACCCAATGCATCTTCCAGTTCCTTTGAAACATTCTCTTTGATGCCTCTTCCCACATGATTTACATAGGGGAAATTGAACTTTCTTTCCTCTATGATCATCAGGAAACTCCATCTTTCTCTTATTAGCCGAGTCAGGAAACTTACCAAATTTTACTTTATTGATCATATTATGAGATTGCTGATTCGGCATAAAAATGATGTTTGGACTTCCAAATCCCATTTCATTTGGTTGCTCATGAAGAATATCATTCCATTGTCCATCATATCCTCCATTATCGTGAATCATCTTGTTTCTAGCCATTTTATAAAACCCAAAAAGAATAGTGTGAGAGGCAAAAATCATAATAAAGGGGGAGTAACTTCAATATCTAACATCTTTGGTTTAATCTAATATCGTTACCATAGTTCTAGGACTATATCCTATACGTATACTTATCCTTAGGGACATCCCTAGACATACCTTAGAAATGTCTCTAGGGATCTCACTAACGTTTTCACATCCTAGTTTCCAATGGTTGACTAAACCTTTCCTCTGATACCAACTGTAGAGACCCATATCTTGACGTACATGGACATTACATTACTTTTGCAGAATACTTAGTACATAACAAAAACACACCCAAGGATCGTAATAGATTAGTGTCTTTGGAAACTCGGAATATAATCTTCTAATCGTGGTGAAAGATCTTCAACATCTCCCATAAAGATCTTCCTTTTTTTACCTAAAACCTTTCTTTATATCGTGGGGAAAAGAAAACATAAAAGGGTGAGCTCAAATGCTCAGTAAGTGTAAACAAAAGAAATATCAATCAGATCATATTCATAAGAACAAAACATTTTGGAAATCTTAACCTGCAAAAGAGAGCATAATTTCATAACATGGGATAAATCATGGCACTGAAATGTAATCACAATAATCATAACATAAAACATGAAACTTTGTGGCATACACACATAATCATATAGAATCATTTCTTGTTAGTCAAGACTCATTGCCAAGACTATCTTAGTGGACAAAGTCCCTTTCTGAACAGAGTCACCCTCGTTTCAGTCCTGTTCACTGAACTGGTATAACCTACCATTCCAGCCATGTCTATCTCATGAGATATAAAATCTTTACCCAATGCATTGGAGGGAGATATAGGTCCCACCCATCTCATAATTATACCATTCTAATGTGTTCCACAAAATCATAAATCATACATCATTGCATAACCCATGTAATTCAAATGGGAATCTTAAACATCATGACATCATAAAACAATTCATATAAGAAAAAAGAATTCACAAAAATAATTTCATCACAACATAATCAAATCAATGTAATAATAGGGATAAAAACAGAACCCTTTATTATCTTATATGGAAAATAATTTTGATAAAACACTTGAACTCCATTCTTGAGGAAAATATCCTTTCTGCTTCAAAAACACTTTTCCTTTCTTAACATGTCGTACAATTACAAAATAAAAGAAGTTGATTAAAAATAAACTTGAAAACTTGTAAATCAATCTTTTGGGAAATAATGTTTTAAAAATCCATTCATTCCGTATAAGTTAAAAAAACATTCTTCTCGTACTTTTGTCGGAAAAGTCAAAAAAGTACCTCGTACGAAAAACGACAAAAGATTCCTTTCATATCTTTTACTAAAAACTCACTAAAGGGTAAAATAGGATTTAAAAAACTGTAGGTGAATGGAAATAATATTACATATTTAGGAAACATGTATGTGGATGATAAAATACACCCCAGTAAATGCCAAAGTATAAACAATCTCGGATAAAAATGAGATTGTGATATTTCCCTTACCTTAGGTCCGATTTGCTTCGTAAGTGTCTGAACCTCCTGTATAATGATTTGAATAATGTCATTGACTTATTAAAGAATCATATTCATTGTGATTATATCATATATGGTTCACTTATGACTTTATATTACCCGTTCTTTTGTAAATTCATGTTAAAGTAGCGTTTTTGGTAAAATCGTCTCACTTCTCGTTCGTGTTTTAACTTTTAATTATTCATATGATTACTTAGATCATTATTACTTAACTATAGAATATAAAACATGATTTATATATAATATATATTCAGAATATACATATATATAATGGATCGATAAAAGAAATACACCGTTCATGGAGACGGTAGGCCGTACGTACGCATGAACGCTGTTTTCTTTTCGTTATTGAATTGAGTGGAATTAAGTAGATGACATACATATATATACACATAAGTCCAGTAGCTTTATAATGTCATATATTTCATGATTACTTATTATATATACTTTATAATCATTCATGAATGGTTAAAGTGGAGAATGAATGTCATCGCGTCGTGGCGACGGTAGTCCGTACGTACGCACGAGCGATGATATCGTTCTCATGATCGTGGGACTGTATTGGAGTGTATGTATACTATTTCAGAATCAATATCACTTTAAAATAATAATATATAGTTATTATTTACATCATTATACCAATCCAAGTAAGGTGGTGGTGGAAAATAGATTTCACCACGGCGTGGAGACGGTATTTCGTACGTACACACGCGCGGTGATTTCGTTTTCCGTAGGATGGATAGATGGTGAATTAGGATTGTTTCATACTTATAATAAAATATCAGTATATGAGTGATACTGATGTTATTACTTCATAATGAAACAACCTAAGAAGAAGAAGTGGAAGAAGAAATAAAGGTGAACGAATCGGTAACGGAAATTACCTCTTCTTTGAAGTGCTTCTTTGAGACCTCCTTTTAAGGAACTCAAATGGGTCTTTGAAGAAGACCAGAACCTCTAGGATGTTTCTAGGGAACTGGAGAAGAGAATTTGGCAGGGTTTGGCCGAGCATGAAGGCTCAAAGTTGTGTGAGGAAGAGAGGGAGGAGGTGCCCTTTTATAAGGGAGGAGAGGGGCACCTTTGGAATAACAAAAATTATTATTTTATTATAAAGTCAAGATTGGTTTTAAATAGCTCTAAATTGATTTATTTAAAGGATAAGGTGGGTATGGGTTGCAATCCTCTCATCCAATATAATTTAGACAAGTTTATGTTCCTATTTTAACCTTATCATTTAGATTTAACATTAAGTTAAAACATTTTACTTTTACTGTGTCTTCTTGTCTTCTTACACTATAAGGTTAATAAACTTACAATAAGAAGCCAAAAGAACCCAAAATTGTTTATTATTAATATATAAAACCTTATCTAAGTCATTTGTCCGTTCCTTATATTTTTTGGAATAAAATAACAATTAATAATATAATATTTGTTTTAAAAACTATTTCATGTCAATTTTGACACTATTTAGTAATTTATTTTTGTGAAAATCATAACAGAATGATAAGTTTGAACAAAGTTAATTAAATCAATAATAACATGTCATAGTAACCTATAAAATTAGTGTAATTCATAAAAAGCCTAAAATTATATTTATTGGGGTATTTATAACATCAATTATGTCAATATTTCATTAATAAGATAATTACTGTATCATCGTTGTGTCATAAATAAATTAAATTATTTAATGTCTAAAAATTACAAATAAAATACCATTATGTAGGAAATCTTTTTATCTTTCTAATGAATATTTAAAATCTAATATATCGTATGTATAACCCTATATTAAAAATGTTTTAGTAAATAAACATTGATTTTAACTCTTTTAACTATTCTTTGAATTAAATAATAATAAATGTCCTAATCTAATCCAAGTGGGCCTAAATGGTCATTTTGTATTCCTAAGATTGTTTTTGGCCGAATTACACTTATCAAATAGAATTTGTACATGTGTTAGGGTAATAATAATATCATTTCTACACTTAATTACCCTATTTACTTTTAACCGTGGTAAATAAAAGTAAAAAGTTACTATTCACCAAAAATTATTTTCATCTCATTGAACCACATTTTACTTTCTGACATCAACTGTGTCTCTTGGATTTTTGAAATTCCACTCACAGAAGCGGTAAAATTAAGTTTTATGAAAAATTCAGTTTTTTTAACTACCACTTAGTGGTTTCACTATTCATAAAAAATTGAAAGTTTTCAGAAAAATACCAAAAATTTGGCCTAATCTATATTTGATATTATGAACTCAAAAATGATTTATATTTTACCAAATTCAAAACATATCAGTTGCATTAATTATTTTAAAAATTAATTCCCGTCGTCAAAACAAAAGGCGTGTTTTTTTGAGATAATAACTATCAAAAGATTGACACTTGTTTATAACTGGTTTAAATGTGAAATTACATCCAATGACCAAAATTGTATTAAATTGTAAAAATATATTCTAAATATACTTTAAAACCACTCAAATTAATAATTTATCACTATTAATTATTTCGATTGAAAAAGTTGTTTTTAATTAAAATTTAGTAATTTCTACTATTCATCAAAATATGAATGTTATCCGAAAATTACCAAAATTTCACCCTAAGCTAATTTCGATATTCCGAATCCAAAAATTAAATCCATTTTGAAAATTAAAATTTACAAAATGTCAAAAAGTGGTTATTACTATTCATAATGGCTAGTTTTAATAATATTTTAATAGCATATCGTTGTTTAGTGAAACTCGGTATTGCGTACTACACACGCTATCAAGGAAGGTCGTGATTGCGTGTAATGAAAGGCAAGTCAAGGATGCGTGTTGTGCAAGCTCCTTTTGGTGTAGCGTACAACACAATACATTAATGAAATTAAAAAGAATATTTTTCAAAAAATCTCAGGGTGTTATAGTGTAAATCTTTGAATCCCATGAATATAACTCCTACCTATCAAAATTTGATAATTGAACTTCCTAGTGAACCTATTCATACTCCATATGGTGTAATTTGAAGAAATTCTTATCATATATTGGAATTCTATATATAGAGCTAGAATAAATTTCTGTGAGAGGTAAATCACTCTTCATAAGGTGAATAGACCCATGATTCTATACAAGTGATAGGAGGATGATGAATATTCTTTAGCACCATCATATCAATCCTATATATTTCACCCCTATGAGCATAATTATCTTCCTCAAATTATTGAGTGTGACGAAGAAACCATCCTTGAAGACATGCCTATTGTGTGGGAATTCACTTAACTGTTTCTCGAATAATTTCATGGTCTTCCACCTAGAAGAGATTCTGAATTATTGATTGATCTTATACTTGAGGAATTGATAATATCCAAGATTCAGTATAGAGTAAAATTTTTGGAGATTGAGGAGATGACGAAAAATCTACAGGTGAATTTGGATAAAGGGTTTATACTCGCATGTGCTTCACCTTGGGGTGCACTGGTCCTCTTCTTCAAGAATAAGGATGGTTCAATGCACGTCTGCATTGATTATTGTTAGCTCAACGGAATCACGATAAAGAACAAGTATCATCTTCCATGAATTGATGACTTGTTCGATCATCTATGTGGAGAAAAATAATACTCTAAGGAGGATCTGCGATCAGGATATTACCAAGTAAGGGCAAAGAAGGCAGATACAACGACCCATACTTTACATACATTGTTAATACTTCAAAATTGAAGCACCCTTATTACAACATATGACAAAACCACAAAGGACCGTATAGGTATAGTGTCTTTAGAATCTGGGAAACATAAACAACTGGTTCATAAATCTTCTACAGTGTCTCCCATTTATTTCATCATATCTGGGGTCCCTTTTATCATATTCTACTTAATATCCATCTTCCTGACCTGGGGAAAAGAAAACCTAAAAGGGTGAGCTCAAATGCTCAGCAAGGGCAAATAAAGGAAATAAAAATCATATCATATCTTTTTGAAAATCATAACCTGCAAAAGAGATCATAATATCTCAACAAGGAATAAATCATAGAAGTGAAAATGATATCCTCATAATTATAACATGAAACATGAAACTTTGTGGCATGCACACATAATCATGGAACATCATTTCTTGTTAGTCATGACTCATTGCCAAGACTATCTTAGTGGACAGAGTCCCTTTCTGAACCGAGTCACCCTCGTTCCAGTCCTGTTTCACTGAACCGGTATAACCTACCATTCCAGCCATGTCTATCTCATGAGATATAAAATCATTACCCAATGCATTGGAGGGAGATATAGGTCCCACCCATCTTATAATGAATCCTTTCTTATGTGTGCCACATAATCATAAATCATACATCATCGCATAACACATGTAAAAAAAATGGGATTCTTGAAACATCATGACATCATAAAACAAACCATATAAGGTAAATTACTTCATAAAAATAATTCCCTCACAACATAATCAAATCAATGTAATAATAGGGATAAAACCAGAACCCTATATTATCTTAGATGAAAAATAATTTTGATAAAACATTTGAACTCCATTCTTGAGGAAAATATCCTTTCTACTTCAAAAACACTTTTCCTTTCTTAAAATTTCATAAAATTCTCAACTAAAGCAAGTTGATTTAAAATAATCTTGAAAACTTGTAAAGGAATCTTCTTGGAAATAATGTTTTAAAAATCCATTCATGCCGTATAAGTTAAAAAAACAATCTTCGTACTTTTGTCGGAAAAATTCAAAAAGTACCACGTACGAAAAATGACAAAAGATTTCTTTCATATATTTTACAAAAAACTCACCAAAGGGTAAAATAGGTTTTAAACAATTGTAGGTGGATGGAAATAATATTACATATTAAGGGAACATGGATGTGGATGATAAAATACACCCCAATAAATACCAACGTATAAGCAATCTCGGATAAAAATGAGATTGTGATATTTCCCTTACCTTAGGTCTGATTTGCTTTGTACATGTCCAAAGCTCCTGTATAACGGTTTAAATAATGTTATTGACTTATTCCAGAATCATAAATATTGATATGATATCATATATGGTCATGTTCTTAGCTTCTTGTTAGTAATATTTCATTGTTACTTGTTACTCGGGTCCTTATTGCCTTTTGTTCTTATCCGTGTTTTGCCGAATAAATTCTTATTCTTCTTTTAAGGTTATAGATACCTTATATCCAGAATGGTATTAGTGTAACATATATTATATTTATTCATTCAATTCATTTATATAATTACTATGTAATGATGATCATGTAGAACGAGTCGCATCACATCGTGGAGACGGTATTCCGTACGTACGCACGAGTGATGATATCGTTCCTATGATCGTGGAACTGTATTGGAGTATATATATATTATTTCACTATCAATATTACTTTATAATAATCATAAATAGTTACTAATTACACCATTATACCCATCTTTGTAAGGTGATGGTGGAAAATAGATTACACCACGGCGTGGAGACGGTATTCCGTACGTACGCACGCGCGGTGATTTCATTTTTCCGTAGGATGTATAGAAGGTATATTAGGGTCGTTTCATATTTATAATAACATATCAGTATGTATAGAATACTGATGTTATTACTTTATCATGAAACAACTAATGAAGAAGAAGTTGAAGAAGAAAGAAACTGAAAAGATCGGTAATGTATATTACCTCTTCTTTGGAACGCCTCTTTGAATCCTCCACTTAGGGAACTAAGATTGGTCTTCGAGGAAGACCAGGACCTCTAGGATTATTCTATGGAAGTGGAGAGGATAAAATGGCAGGGGTTGGCCGAGCTTGAGTGCTCAAATTGATGTGAGGAGGAGGGGGAGGAGGTGCCCTTTTATAAGGGAGGAGAGGGGCACCTTAGGAATATCTCAAAATATTATTTTATATTAAAGTCAAAATCGGTTTATAATGATTACAAAGAGTCTTATTTAGAAGATAAAGTGGGTATGGGTCGAAATCCAATCAACCAATAGGATTTATACAAGTTTAGTGTATTATTTTAACCTTATCAATTAGATTTAACTCTAAGTTAAATAATTTAACTTTTACCGTGTCTTTTTGTTTTCTTTCACTATATGGTTAATACACTTACTATAAAATTCCAAAAGAACCCCAAATTTTTTATTATTAATATATATATCCTTATCTAAGCCATTTGGCCGAACCTTAGATTTTTTAGGAATAAAATAACAATTAGTAATATAATATTTGATTTAAAAACTATTTTGTGTCAATTTTGACACTATTTGATATATGATTTTTGTGAAAGTCATAACAGAATTATATAATCTAACCAAGTTGATTAAATAAACACTAATATATCATAGTAACCTAGAAAATTAGTTAAATTCATAAAAAGTCTCAAATTACATTTATTTTGGTGTTTATAACATCAATTATGCCAATATTTCATTAATAAGATAATTACTGCATCATCTTTGTGTCATAATAAATAATAATTATTTAATCCCTTAAAATTCTAAATAAATTCATATGATGTAGATAATTGTATTAGCGTTCTGGATACTATTCATGTTTGAAGTTTCATGAAGTTTATCACTAGATTAAAATTATTATAGTTATATAATTTATGAAAGTGACATGTTGTCACATTCTTTAGTTTTAATAATAATTAAATTATTTTCATTGACAAAATTTAATTAAATGAATCTAATCCGACCCTTAGGTGATATGGGTCGACCTTTAGTCATCCAGTAGGATTTTTATATTTGTTAGGGTAATTTTAAAATATTATATTTACCCTTAATTACCCGATTTATCTTTAACTATGGTAAATAAAATTTACCATAGTTACTATTAATAATTCCCAAAAATAAAAAGTAGCTTATTAACATAATTTAGACCCACTGATTACAAATATGGGATCCATTTTTCTAAATTCAATACACAAAATATGCAGAAATTAAATTAAAATTAATCCCATTGTCGAAAGAAAACGGGTTTTTCTTTAAAACATTGCAAAAGATTGAATTGATTTAACCTACGAATTCAAGGTAAAATCAATGCTAATGACATAAATTATATTAAATGGTAAAAATATATTCTATTTATACTTTAAAACCATTCAATATTATAATTTAACTACATAAGATATTACGATGAAAAAAGTTGTTTTTAATTATAATATAGCATGTTTTTACTATTCATTAAAATATGAAAGTTATCGGAAAAATATCAAAACTTTATCTAATGTAAATTTTTATATCCTGATTCAAATGAAGAATTTTATTTTGTCAAATTGAACATATAAACATGTCAAAAACTAGATTTAAAGTGGGTGCGCCATCAAAAGGGGGAAAACAACATTTTTTGAAAAATACTTATTTTACCCGAAAAAATTATATTGTTCTTATACCATGTTCTAGAAATGTGTAAGATGAATAATGTTATAAAATTAAAAATTTAGTTAACACTATTCATAACGGCTAGTTCATAACAATATTATAATAATATATCGTTGTTTAGTAAAACTCGGTATTGCGTACAACACAAGCTATCGAGGAAGGTCGCGATTGCGTGTAAAGTAAGCCAAGCAAGTGTGTAGAGAAAGATTCATTTGATGATATATAAAAACAAAATATTACTCATAAAAATATTAGGTGTTACATTCTAACCCCCCTTAAAAAGAATTTCGCCCTCGAAATTCGTCACTTTGTAACAAACAAATGAGGATACTTCTCCCTCATCATATCCTCAAGCTCCCATGTAGATTCTTCAAGTTGGTGGTTCCTCCATAAAACATTCACCAAGCGAGTGGTCTTGTTTCGTAGGAATTTTTCGCTATGATCCAGAATCTCTATCGGCTGTTCTTCATAAGAAAGATCTTGCTCCAGCGGAACAACTTCTGAGCTGAGTACATGTGAAGGATCTGGTATGTACTTTCACAGGAGAGATACATAGAACACATCGTGAACATGAGAGAGATTCAGTGGAAGCGCCAATCGGTAAGCTACCTTCCCAACACGATCCAGTATTTCGAAAGGGCCGATATATCTAGGGCTCAACTTCCCCTTATTTCCAAATCTCATAACCCTCTTACAAGGAGATATTCGTAAGAACACTTTATCACCCACTTCAAACTCTAGGTCTTTTTTTCGGTTGTCGGCATAACTTTTCTGTCGACTCTAAGCTGCTCTTATGTGTTGTTGAATAGATCTGACCTTTTCTGCCATTTCATCAACGAGATCAGGTCCTAATAGATTTCTTTCCCCAACTTCATCCCAGCAAGTTGGAGTCCTGCATTTCTTTCCATAGAGAGCTTCATAAGGAGCCATCTGAATACTGGAGTGAAAGCTATTATTATAAGAAAATTCCACCAAAGGTAGGTGTTGATCCCAACCTCCTTTGAAATCCATAGAGCAAGCTCTCAACATATCTTCTAGAGTTTGAATTGTTCTCTCAGACTGGCTGTCTGTCTGGGGATGATAAGCAGTGCTGAAACTCAACTCTGTATCCAGAGTATGCTGAAGACTTCGCCAGAACTTCGAGGTAAATCTCGGATCCCGATCAGATATAATAGAAAGTGGTACTCCATGCAATCTTACCACTTCCTTTACATATATCCTGGAAAGATGATCTGGAGAGATATCCTCTCTAATAGCAATGAAGTGTGCAGACTTTGTAAGACGATCAACTATGACCCAAATAGCATTATTGCCTTTGGATGTTTTAGGAAGTCCTGTGACAAAGTCCATAGTGATGTTTTCCCATTTCCATTCGGGTATGGGTAATGGTTGTAACATCCCCTTGGACATCTGTCTCTCAGATTTAACTTGTTGACAAACCATGCATCGAGAGATATATTCAGCAACATCTCTTTTCATTCCATCCCACCAGAAGTACTCCTTCAGGTCCCTATACATCTTCGTGCTTCCAGGATGGATAGAGAATGATGAACTATGAGCCTCATCCAGCAGCTCCTTCTTTAATTCGGGGATGAGAGGAACACAAACCCAATTCCTAAACTTTATTATCCCATCACAATCAAGGTTGAATTCAGGAACATTTCTCACCTTTTTTTGTAACTCGACATCTTCATTCTGTGCCTCTTTAATCTTCACATGTATAGATGGTTGAACATTCATTTGAGAAAGATAAGATTTTCCCCTTCCATTATAATTCCAAGATCCATCCTTTGTAAATCCATAAATATTGGATCTTTTGTGATCCTAATCATGGATAAACTAGCATGGTCTTGTCGACTTAATGCATATTCCACCTTGTTTGCTTTCCTAGGGTGGTAATGGATTGAGCACTCGTAATCCTTAATCAGCTCCAAGAATCTTCTTTGACGCATATTCAACTCCTTTTGTGTGAAAATATACTTTAAACATTTATGATCAGTATAAATATCACTCCTTTCACCATAAAGGTAATGCCTCCAAATCTTTAATGCAAAGATTACCGCAGCCAAATCCAAATCATGTGTTGGGTTATTTTGCTCGTGGATTTTCAACTGTCGTGAAGCATAAGCTATCACCATATCATTTTCCATAAGAACACACCCCAATCCCTTCTTGGATGCATCACTGTAGATCACAAACCTTTCTCCACTACAAGGCAGTGTGAGCACAGGTGCACTGGATAACCTTCTTTTCAACTCCTTGAAATTCTCTTCACATTCCTCTGTCCAAATAAACTTAACTCCTTTCCGAGTCAACTTGGTGAGTGGATTAGATAATCATGAAAAATCTTTTACAAAACGTCGATAATATCCAGCCAAACCAAGAAAACTTCGGATCTCAGTTACTGTTGTTGGTCTTGACCATCTTTCGATAACCTCTGTTTTTGCTGGATCCACAGATATCCCCTCTTTTGAGATTATGTGACCCAAAAATGCAACTTTTTGAAGCCAAAATTCACACTTGGTAAATTTGGCATAAAGCTTCTCCTTTCGTAGGGTCTTCAATATAATTCTCAAGTGATCTTCATGCTCTTCCTTGATCTTTGAATAGACAAGAATATCGTCTATAAAGACTACCAAAAATTGACCAAGATAGTCTCTAAAGACTCTATTCATTAGATCCATGAAGATAGCAGGGGCATTAGTAAGACCAAATGGCATCACTATAAATTCATAGTGTCCATACCTTGTACGGAAAGCCGTCTTTGGTATATCCTCCCTTTTGACCCTTAATTGATGATACCTTGAACGAAGATCAATCTTGGAAATGTATTGAGCTCCGCGTAGTTGGTCAAATAAGTCATCAATGCGTGGGAGAGGATATTTGTTCTTGATAGTGATCTTGTTAAGTTCTCAATAATCAATGCAGAGTCTCATTGATCCATCTTTATTCTTAACAAATAGAACAGGTGATCCCCAAGGTGACACACTAGGGCGTATGAATCCCTTATCAAGATTCTCTTGGAGTTGCTTCTTCAATTCCTGCAACTCAATTGGGACCATTCTATAAGGTGTATTTGAAATTGGCAAAGCACCTGGTATGAGTTCTATTGAAAACTCAACTTCACGATTTGGTGGAAGACCCGGTAATTCCGCCGGAAAGACATCATCAAACTCTCGTACAATGGGAATATTATTAATCGTGAGTTTCTCACCAACCATTTGAGATAAATAACCTTCATTTAGTGGAATCAATACCCATAAGATGGAAGAAATTTCCAGTGGAAGGTTATGTTCATCCTTGCATTGATAGACGATCATAGATTGATCTGGAATATGAAATGTGTCTTCCCTTCTTTGGCAATTGATATGAGCTCTGTATAAAGAAAGCCAATCCCTGCCAAGAATCACATCAAATTCCACTAAAGGAAGGATCACAAGATTTGCAGGAAGCACTTTCCCACAAACTTCGATCAGAGAAGAATTATAAACTTTTGATGCGACTATTGTGCCATTAGGTGTTGTCACAGCTAACTCAACATATAATTGTTGAGGTAATACAGTGATACCCTTAGAAAATTTTTCAGAAATAAAAGAGTGGGTGGATCCAAAATCAAATAAAACATTTGCTACTTTAGAGTGGATAGTAAGTGTACCTTTCACCACATCGTTATCGTACTCCACATCGCTAATAGAAATTGCATGTGACTTTCCTTTGTCTTTAGCCTTAAGATTTTGTTGACGTCGACCATCATCATCAACCCTTGGATTTGGGCATTGATTAGCATAATGCCCCATCTCTTTGCACTTGAAACATTGAAGTGTAGTAGGTTCATTCTACGTATCCCTTCCTTTATTTGCATCATTAGACATCTTCTTCCCATTATCGTGGCATTCAAATTCCCGATGACCTTCCTTTCCGCATTTGAAACATTTACTTGTCCCGTTAAGACAACTCCCTCCATGTTTCTTTCCACAATTTGATCATAATGGAAAGCTCATCTTCTTTTCAGTGTGCTCTTTAGATTTTCCTTTGAATTCCATCTTCCTCTTCTTATCAAACCCATGTGACTAATGGGTTACTCCAATCTCCATCTCGACTTTGAGAGCACATCGAATGATTTCCTCGTAGCTATTGAAGTCCCTTATGGCTAACGCCCTTCAATGACTTGGTTTTAAGCCACTAAAGAATCGATCGATATTACTCTCAGGTTGGATAATAATACCAGAAGCGTACCTTGCAAGCCTTGTAAAATTTTCTTCATAGGTACCAATAGATTCATCATCCCTTTGCTTCAGTTCAAGAAACTCTTTCTCCATATTTGTTCGGAGAATACTAGGGATGTACTTATTGAAAAATAATTTCTTGAACTCGTCCCATTCTATAGACTCAATTTCATCCCTTTGCCTCGTATTCTTAATAAGATTCCACCATTGATCAGCATCTCCTTCCAAACGATACACTGCTAGGATGACTTTATCATGTTCAGAACATTGAAGAACTGAAAATATCTTTTCAGTAGTACTAATCCATTGTTCAGCAACTAATAGATCAGTAGACCTGCTGAAAGAAGGTGGACGCTGCCTCATGAAGGATTCAACAGAATGTTGCTCCTTCCTTTGCTCGTTTGGAAGTCCTGCATGATTCATAGCTTGAGAAAGTTGTGTGAGCATGGCTACAAGATTTTGCATTCCACCTCCCATATTGTTTGGTTGCTCAGGGGGACAATCATTGCATTGCCCATCGCATTCCACATTAACACGGTTCCTTCGGGTTCCATCCATTGACTAAAACCAAGAAGAATAGTGTGAGCAACACTAGTTATAATAGGAAAACCACATAATTCAAGAATAAAATTTTCATGCTGAAGGTCTTATCCTAGGTTATTCATGGCCATTTCTAAAACACTAAGATTGTGTTCTATGCTTAGACTTATCCTTAGGGTTCTAACTAAGGCTTTCACATCCTAGTTTCCAAAGGTTGACTATACCTTTCCTCTGATACCAACTATAACGACCCATACTTTACATACATTGTTAATACTTCAAAATTGAAGCACCCTTATTACAACATATGACAAAACCACAAAGGACCGTATAGGTATAGTGTCTTTAGAAACTGGGAAACATAAACAACTGGTTCATAAGTCTTCTACAGTGTCTCCCATTTATTTCATCATATCTAGGGTCACATTTAGCATATTCTACTTAATATCCATCTTCCTGACCTGGGGAAAAGAAAACATAAAAGGGTGAGCTCAAATGATCAGCAAGGGGAAATAAAGGAAATAAAAATCATATCATATCTTTTTGAAAATCATAACCTGCAAAAGAGATCATAATATCTTAACATGGAATAAATCATAGAAGTGAAAATGAGGTCCCCATAATTATAACATGAAACATGAAACTTTGTGGCATGCACACATAATCATGGAACACCATTTCTTGTTTGTCATGACTCGTTTCCAAGACTATCTTAGTGGACAGAGTCCCTTTCTGAACCGAGCCACCCTCATTCCAGTCTTGTTTCACTGAACCGGAATAACCTACCGTTCCAGCCATGTCTATCTCATGATATATAAAATCTTTACCCAATGCATTGGAGGGAGATATAGGTCCCACCCATCTTATAATGAATCCTTTCTTATGTGTACCACATAATCATAAATCATACATCATCACATAACACATGTAACAAAAATGGGATTATTGAAACATCATGAAATCATAAAACAAACCATATAAGGTAAATGACTTCATAAAAATAATTCCCTCAAAACATAATCATATTAATGTAATAATAGGGATAAAAACAGAACCCTATATTATCTTAGATGGAAAATAATTTTGATAAAACATTTGAATTCAATTCTTGAGGAAAATATCCTTTCTACTTCAAAAACACTTTTCCTTTCTTAAAATGTCATAAAATTATAAACTAAAATAAGTTTATTAAAAATAAACTTGAAAACTTGTAAAGGAAGCTTCTTGGAAATAATGTTTTAAAAATCCATTCATGCCGTATAAGTTAAAAAAATATTCTTCGTACTTTTGTCGGAAAAATTCAAAAAGTACCTCGTACGAAAAATGACAAAAGATTCCTTTCATATCTTTTAATAAAAACTCACCAAAGGGTAAAATAGGTTTTAAACAATTTTAGGTGGATTGAAATAATATTACATATTAAGGGAACATGGATTTGGATGATAAAATACACCCCAGTAAATACCAACGTATAAGCAATCTCGGATAAAAATGAGATTGTGATATTTCCCTTAACTTATGTCTGATTTGCTTTGTACGTGTCTGAAGCTCTTGTATAATGGTTTAAATAATGTTATTGACTTATTCCAGAATCATACATATTGATATGATATCATATATGATCATGTTCTTAGCTTCTTGTTAGTAATATTTCATTGTTACTTGTTACTCGGGTCCTTATTGCCTTTTGTTCTTATGCGTGTTTTGCCGAATAAATTCTTATTCATCTTTTAAGGTTATAGATACCTTATATCCAGAATGGTATTAGTGTAACATATATCATATTTATTAATTAAATTCATTTATATAATTACTATGTAATGATGATCACGTAGAACGAGTCACATCACATCGTGGAGACGGTATTCCGTACGTACGCACGAGTGATGATATCATTCCTATGATCGTGGAACTGTATTGGAGTATATATATATTATTTAAGTATCAATATTACTTTATAATAATCATAAATAGTTACTCATTACACCATTATACCAATCCTTGTAAGGTGATGGTGGAAAATAGATTACACCACGGCGTGGAGACGGTATTCCGTACGTACGCACGCGCGGTGATTTCATTTTTACGTAGGATGGATAGAAGGTGAATTAGGGTTGTTTCATATTTATAATAACATATCAGTATGTATGTAATATTGATGTTATTACTTTATCATGAAACTACTAAAGAAGAAGAAGTTTAAGAAGAAAGAAATTGAAAAGATCGGTAATGGATATTACATCTTCTTTGGAACGCCTCTTTGAATCCTCCACTTAGGGAACTAAGATTGGTCTTTGAGGAAGACCAGGACCTCTAGGATTATTCTAGGTAAGTGGAGAGGAGAAAATGTCAGGGGTTGGCAGAGCTTGAGTGCTCAAATTGGTGTTAGGAGGAGGGGGAGGAGGTGCCCTTTTATAAGGGAGGAGAGGGGCACCTTAGGAATATCTCAAAATATTATTTTATATTAAAGTAAAAATATGGTTATAATGGTTCCAAAGAGTCTTATTTCGAAGCTAAAGTGGGTATGGGTCGAAATCCTATAATCCAATAGGATTTAAACATGTTTAGGGTATTATTTTAACCTTATAAATTAGATTTAACTCTAAGTTAAATAATTTAACTTTTACCGTGTCTTTTTGTTTTCTTTCACTATATGGTTAATACACTTACTATAACATGCCAAACGAACCCCAAATTGTTTATTATTAATATATATATCCTTATCTAAGTCATTTGGCTGAACCTTAGATTTTTAGGAATAAAATAACAATTAGTAATATAATATTTGATTTAAAAACTATTTTGTGTCAATTTTGACACTATTTGATATATGATTTTTGTGAAAGTCATAACAGAATTATATGATCGAACCAAGTTGATTAAATCAACACTAATATATCATAGTAACCTATAAAATTAGTGGAATTCATAAAAAGTCTCAAATTACATTTATTTTGGTGTTTATAACATCAATTATGTCAATATTTCATTGATAAGATAATTACTACATCATCTTTGTGTCATAATAAATAATAATTATTTAATTCCTAAAAATTCTAAATAAATTCCTATGATGTAGATAATTGTATTAGATTTCTGGATACTATTCATGTTCTAAGTTTCATGAAGTTTATCACTAGATTAAAATTATTATACTTATATAATTTAAGAAAGTGACATGTTGTCACATTCTGTGGTTTTTATAATAAATAAATTATTTTCATTGAAAAAATTTAAATAAATGAATATAATCTGACCATTAGGTGATATGGGTCTACTTTTAGTCATCAAATAAGATTTTGACATTTTTTTGGGTAATTTTAAAATATTATAGCAGATATCCCCAAGAATGTTTTTTGTTCAAGGTACATGCACAAGAATTCATATTAATTCCTTTTAGACTCACTAATACTCAAGAAATCATCGTTTAATTGATTAATAGATTGCAGAGAGATTAAATCAATAATTTTTTTATAGTTTTAGAGATGATATTATAATATACTCAAAAAACAAGGAGGAACATGAGGAGCATCTAAGAATTTTACTAGAGACCTCGAGAAAGGAGAATCTATATGAAAAGTACAACAAGTATATTTTATATTTGAAGGAAGTCTCATTCTTAGGTCATATGTTTAAAAGAAATGGGATATATGTGGACCCCTCTAAGAAAATTCAATTGAGTGATGACCGAGGAAAACATTTGTGATGAATATCCATAGCTTTCGTGGGTTAGTTTGATATTATCTCCGATTTGAGATAAATTTATCATGATTTTCAAAGAATATTACAAATATAACTCAGATGGGTGTCAATTTTTCTTGGAGTGATTAATGCGAAGAGAACTTCAAAGGGTTGAAACAGAGGCTTTTCACTGTTCTAGTGCTCATACTACCTACAAGTGGATAACTTTTTTATGGTATTTAGTGATGCTTCAAATATGGCCATAGGTTATGTGGTGATTAAAAATGAGAAATCCATTTCCAATGCTTCATGAAAATTTAAATTCCATGAGAAAAACTATCCCACACTTGATCTGGAGTTGGATATCGTAATATTCAATTTTAAATTTTTGAGACATTACTTATTTGCTGAGAAGTGTGAAATATATGCCGACCACAAAAGCATCAAGAATATATTCACACATGAAGAGCTGAATATGATCCACCAAAGATTGTTTGATCTGATCAAAGAATATAAGAGCTCAATCCATTACCACCATGGGAATGTAAACAAGGTTGCAGATGCTCAAAGAAGAAAAGACCCAACAACTCTATCATTGATGAGAACTGAAAAGGATCCAATCTTCTTGGATATGATGAAGATGGGCATGGGAATCATACAGTTGAGAACATCATCAAACCTTTCACAATTTATTGATCATCTGCCACATTAGGAATGGTTTATGGATTCTAAAATGGATGATGTGGGAATTCAGAAGAAAGTTGAAACTATTAAAAAGGGAAATCCTTGGAGTTCAAAGTTAATAAAGAAGGAATTGTCAGATTTGGGTCAAGACATGGTTTTCCATCTAATCTGGAGGTAAAGAATGAACTTTTTGATGATGCACATAGTTATAATTTCTACATTCACCTAAGAAACACAGATATGTATAAATATCTATAATAGCATTATTGGTGGGATAACATGTAGATGGAGATCGGTGAGTATGCATCAAATGGCCTGGTATGTTATAAAATGAAGGCAAATAGGCAGAAGTCTAAGGGGATGATACAACCATTACCCATACCAACATGGATATGGGAGAACATCACCATGGATATTGTCAGTGGACATCCAAAGACATCCAAAATAAACAATTTTTTCTAGGTTGTTGTGGATTTTCTTACAGAGACTACAAACTTCATTGAAATTCAAGAACATTTCTCATTCGATCAACTTTCCCCGATATACATTTGATAAGTGGTAAGGTTTCATGGAATACCACTTTCTATTACATCCGATCGAGATACAATATTCACCCTTATGTTATAGAATAGTATCCAACATGCTCTGAATACTGAGATGAACTTCAGTAAGAATTATTGTCCCCAATCTGATTTGCAATCTGAACAGGCTATCCAAACACATGAAGACATGTTCAGAGAATGATCAATGGACATAAAAATAGGATGGGATGAACATATTCCTCTATTCGATTTCTTTTATAATAACATTTTCCACTGAATCATCCAAATGGCTCCTTACGAAGCCCTTTATGGGAAGAGGTACAGAACACCGACATGTTGGGATGAAGATCGGGAGTGAAAACTCCTAGGTCCAGAAATGGTCGAATAAAAGGTAGAGAGGGTCAAGATCATCCACGAGCACATTAAAGCTGCTCGCAGTCGAGAAAAGAGGTATGCTCATAATAGTTTACATGGCCTAGAGTTTGATATTGGAGACATGGTATTTATCCACATATAAATGTGGAATAGAGTTACGAGATTTGTGAAAAAGGGAAAGATTATTCCAAGGTACATTTTCCCTTGATCATTAATCGCATTGTAGTAGTGGCCAATTGGCTATAACTCCCACCAAACCTATCTCAAGAACATGACATATTTTATGTATCACTCTTGATGAAGTATATACCTGAACCATCGCATTTAACCTATCCAATGACGGTACTGTTGGAGAATGATCTCTCTTATGAATAGAAAATGGTGAAGATATTATATCATAAAGGGAGAATTTCAATAAAATCAGTCAATTCCCCTCATAAAGGTGTTGTGGTGAAATAAAATGTTTGAAGAAGCAACGTTGGAATCAGAGGAAGTGATGAAGTAGAGTTACACTGATCTATTTTAGAGTGGGGAAATGAAATTTCTAGGGAGAAATTTCTTAAGGGGGGAAGATTTTAATTACCAAAACATTTATTAATGAAAATTCATCTTATTATAATTAAAAGTATTATTATGTAAAATTTTTATATAAAATATGATAATGTCCTTGGTTTTATGTTTGTTGGATTTGAAAATACCATTAGGAACTATTATCATTTATAATATAGTTGTTGAACAATGATCACATGATTAGTATAAATATATGGTTTTAACAAATACAATTTACTCAGAAAAAGGTAGCAAAAACATCATCTAGTAGAAGTTATTATTATGAATCCCATTTTCCGGAGATCGGAAAGGAGGTAGAGTCACTAGGCTTCACTATTGACCAAGATCAAGGCGATCTTTAGCACATTAAGATTGGACTGAATTGCATTTGGGAGAAGTGGAAGTTAGTAGATATTAGCACCCGAATGATGTTATCTTAGCCTCCCCAAGAGTCTATCACCATCACACAACATACCCTTAGGTCTTATGCCAGCGTTATAAGAGGTTATTTAACAATACCCTAGAACTATGATTATGTGATTTATTTTTGTACAAAGAATATACATTTATATTGTTATTGTTAATTTGTAAAGGGTTTTTATTGAACAAATAGTATTTTTAGTTAATATTTAATTAAAAAATCTATTTTGATGAATTAATGGATTTTTTATTTAAATAATATTTTAGTAAAATATTATTACTAAATTATATTATACTAAATATTAATGATTGAATAATTTCTTTTAATTAAATTGTAATTTTTATTAATTTTTGAAAGTTGTTTTTGTCAAAACCCATAAATTTTCGATAAATGATGTTTTTATATTAAAAGTAAAAATTAAAATATTAAGAAAATTATTTAGATAAAATGAAAATAATTTTTGGATTTAGGATGTTGAAATTATCTAACAGTGAGTTTTTCATAATTTTCTGAGATTGTCGAATTTTTGGGTAAAAATTAAATACCGTTTCAATATATAATGTGTTTTATGACATCATAATTATCCAATAGGGTTGTAATAAAATAATATAAAATGGTTATTAGGAAAATATATGTTTTAACTGAAAAATAATGTTATTTTAGATTGGTTTTATTTATTTTACAAAGCCTTAGTTGACCCTCCAAGAGATATAAAACATTTATCATTTTAAAATGATTTCCTCGAGAGATTGACTCAACTCCACATAAGCAGGCCTAATATTTTAATATGCTCGGAAATTGGCCTTATATAATAATTTTTTCCACTACTATTTTTAAAAATCCATAGGAAAAGACCATGGGATGGTTTCTGGTTTTGATTTGTTTAATGTGTAGTGTACAAGACCAAATAAATAAATAATTCTCTCTCTTTTTCTATATAAACCCACCGAATATCCCACTTCTCTTAACTAAAAACCATTTTAAAATTACATAATATTTATTATTCTCTCTAAAATCCTCCCAAGTTACCCGAAGTTCCCATTAATCCCCCCAAAATCCACTCTCAATCCTTTGGGATCAGAGTTCCATGTAATGGATTCCTTCCATTCTCATTTTTGTCCATAATTCTTTATGTTGGTATTCCATTTTAGTTTCAATGAAAAATGTTTGGGTATGAATTATAACCTCCACTATGATTCCCTATTTCTATTTTAATGATTATTTAACTATTTATATCTCATTTATCCCTCCTATGTACACTTGTTACCATGTAGAAATTTCATAAGAGTTATTCCATTTCTCCTCTTTCTTCAAGTTTCTTTATTATGTTACACATTCTATTTACAAATTCCATATGTTGGGACATATATATCTATGAACCCGACACTTTACATTTCATTTAAATATGAATATATACCACTTTATCTCGCATCAACCATTTTTATGAATTTTTATGTCACGCCGTTATGCTGTCGCAATTATACCACGATTTTCCAAGCCAAAATCATTATGCAGTGAATACCATACACATGTATCTATCAAGGGTATTCAACTTTATGCACATATAAATATTTAATGGTACTTAAATGTATGTATTAAACATTCCATAATCGTTTAATAACTTATGTTGTTGAATTATTCCTTGTTATATGATCCATGTGGAACACTTATGTTTGAAATGAAATGTTTATAAAGTGTGTTCCCTGATAGTGGTCCATTGCATTGGGTAAAGAATAGTATCATGATACCCCATGAAAAATGAGGGTATAATAATGTTAATTCATGTTCTATGATGGTTTAATCATTCTAATTCAAGTGAAATGAGGGTTTACTCATGCTCTATGTGCAACGATCCATGGCTCATGATAATATCCTGTTAAATATTGTTGTCATGTCTCCAGGTTGTGATAATCATGCTATATGATGCCTTTATGTTCATGTTTCTATTATTCCATATTGATATACCTATTTCTTAACATGTGTTTAATTATTCATGTTATTCCATATTTACTCCCTTACTAGGATTTAAATCTCACCCTCTTCCTATGTATATCTTCAGGTTATCCCATTCAGCGCTAAGTGCAACGGAATGTTGTGGTCATGTAAAATATTTTTTCTTTAAATATGTTGTATTTTTATTTCATAAGTTTCCATTTAATGTTATTAATCCCCATATACACTAGAACTAAATATATTTTGGGTTTTATTATGTACATGTTAATGTAATAGTGAATGTTTCAATGTGTAATAAAGAGGAGGGTTGTTTTTGTGACTTTATTGTATCCCCTATGAAATGGAAGAAAAAAAGATATAAATTATATAATGACACAATACATATAATTATTTTACTAATATCATATATTTTTTTTATTTCCATCATTATACCCAAATTTTAGATGAGTTAATGGAAAAAAAGAATGGCATTGGTTCGCAAGTAAGTACTCCACTATTTATAGGAATGATGATTTCATAAATCATTTGATGAAAGTTGGGATGATTTTACATCATTATATTAACGAAATATCCTCCTATTAAATGGTATATTCTAGTTTAATTATATAATCATAAATTAATAATATTTTAAGTAGGTGGATGAAGAAAATATAAAAACGCATAGTTTGGAATTTTATCTATTTCAGGACCACCACTTTAGAGTTATGCCTAAAGTATTCATAGAAGTGATTTATGGCCAAAAAATAATTATATAATTACTGTATTGAATTTGTTAACGGTTTTTTATCTATAAGATATTTTTTTTTGAATTTGCGAAGAAGAGAGGATTTGGGGCAAGCATTTATAAGTGAGGTGAGTGGCACACATGTAATTTTGGGAAAGATAAAGTTGTACCTATGTTTATCATATGAAAAGAGTAAAATTAGATTATTATACAGAACTATAAATAATAATTTTTAAATATTTTTATAAAATATATTTTATACACGTTTTGAGGTAATTTTAACCGTTTTAATATTAGTTTAACCCCCAAATAAACCCATTTTTACCTTAACCGCGATAAAGAATCCTTAATTTTTCACTATTCATTTTTATCATAAAATAAGATTAAATTATTAGATAGTATTAATTATTTTAATTCCAAATATTATGTCCATTATTAAAAATTCCATTAAGTGAATTTTAAAATCTAATTTAAAATTAATCACATAGACACGACGATAAGGTGGGGTTCCAAAGATAAATAGTTCAAATATTGAAAAACCATTCATAACAAAATTAAATATGAAAATGATTAAAATGACATAAATTGGATTATTATATATATAATTTAAATAAAATTTCCTTAAAACAAATTTAAAATATAATTTATCCTTGAAAACAATTTAAATTAAAATGGAACATTCAATTAAAATTCAGTATTTTTCACTATTCATTTAAAAAATGAAACATTCAAGAAAAACTTCCAAAAAATATCTCTATGAATATTTTGATATGATGATATCAAAATGAAAAAAAAATTAATTTTTTTTTAAAAATTGGTAGGAACTAATTTTATATTATATCTATGAAGCGCGACTAAATATGCTTTATAAACATATAAAAATTTATAGAAAACAATTACTTTTCTCATAAAATATTCTTATATTATTTCTAGTCAAAAGATAACCATAATTTTCATAATTTAGTAATTTATTTTCGAACCAACTAATTTAATGGCTATGTCATTATGGTCATGTATAAAAATATTTTAATAGAGTATCACATTACGAATAAAACTGGTGTTCTGTACATCGCAAGCTATCAACAAAATTAAATTTATTCAAAAAGAAAAATATGTTAATGTGTTAGGGAGTTATAATATGAAGGAAATACATGTCCTTAGGCTCTTATAATTATTAATTATATAACAATTCCTCACTAAAATGAGACATGGTTTTGAATTGAATCTAGAATAATTATAATAAATCACACACATCATATGTGTCACCCAATGGTGGTATTAGTACAACTGTAATAGGAAAAATCTTTAAAAACAATTACCATCCATAATAAATTGGATTATACATGTATATGGGTTAGCTAATCCTAGTAGATGACTCATTACTGAATTATGACATTTCCCAATCCCTTTTCCACTAATCCCAAATAGTAATAGTAAGGAATGGATCTTTTTTCGTATAAACCCAAAAAAACTCTAATACTTATTTATAACTTCCTAGGACCAATTCCCTTATATTTAACTAATACTGGTTGGCCACACAACCTCAATGATGAATCCCCTAACATCGGATCCTGAAGGCTTACAGTGAGGGTCTATGATGATATGGTGTGGAGACTATACCCTTATGATTTGAGTGGAACAAAACGGTATAATAGATAAATAACAGGGAAAAAAAATAATGATCCAGCATAAATAATCTTTCAGATTACAATAATAATATCATAAAATGTCATATACAATAAGACACTGTCATGATGCTCTAAAAAATGGGGATATATATATGAAACCATGAAGAGGGAATATACTACATGCTATAAAAAATGACCAAAAGAAAAAATCCATCTCTAATAGAATTGTGAGTATAATATAATCCTTCTACTCCAATACTCCATCCTATAAAAAAATATCAATCATCTCTAGATGGGTGCTTACCATTTTCATTACCTACATCAATAAAGTCCATCTGTGTACTAACCGACTACATTAAAAGGGTGTGGAAAAAACTCCATAGGATACAACCAATGGTGTCAAAACTATCCATTATGGGAATATAAAATGAATAATTTGTCAGTGATAATTAATGTAAAGTAATAAATAAATATACCACATCATCTAGGATTCATCAAGGGAGACCCTTCTGATACTACCTGCATCACCCTAATACAAAATATCTCTGATCACTTAACATTTTAGGTTTATGTTAATACGGTCGAGACCCGAGGTATGAAACCAAGGAATCCAAGAGTAGTGAATGCCTTGTATATTTCATATTTAATATGGTATTTATGTCTCACAACAACCGAATACCACTGGGGTGTCCCCTTTTTAATTCACCATAAGGTGGAATGTACTACCTAATCCCTAAAAGAATGTCCTAGGTATCCCAGGGTAGCAACTATAGAGGTCCATAATATTAAAATAAATTCAATTATAATGATTAAATGAATTCAATTTATTTTATTTCTAGAAATATAAGAGAACACATGGTGCCACAGTGGTGTATTTACTATATATGAAAAACATAAAATCCAAGTTTATTCATCCACTCAGTGGACACATCAATGAATCAGTGGTATCACATAATCCCCTCCAAGTAAAACCACAATGAGAGTTCATGTATCACTAAGTTAATTCTCACCATTAAGGTTATTCATGGTTAATAATCATTGTCAATAATTATATAATAACACATCTAATATACATAATCATGATTATTTAAATAACCGATTTTCATAATTAACTAGGGTCTATGTGACATGACCATGCAATTCACCATTAATTTATATCAAATATCTATTTCATTTATATATGTAAGAAAATTCACCACATATGGGTGCTAAATTATATTTATTATGTTTGTGAGGTCAATCAAGGTATCATTCCATTACATAATAAATTTAAACCATTTCATTCACAAAGCTAATTCAACACACTTCAATAGAAGGTTTAATAACATTTCATGTTATAATGTTTGTGGGACTTTAAGGTGAAATACCATACGGGGTGGCTTTCATTGAGGTAGATACCTTTAAATAATGAATGTTAGGGTCCATGGTGACCCACATCCAGTGATGAAAAATTATTAATTTAATTTGCATTTTATGGTCTCTCATAGAAGGTCTGGCACACATGAAACAACAACAAAATATATTAATAGTGAAACTTTTTGTTAAAAAGAATAGGCAACCTACATTAATATTGTATATTACTCCTCATCTGGTGTTAGCTTATAATTCAAAATAGAATGGGGTAAAATGGAGAAATAGAAAAAAAATACAGAAAATGAAGCATATTAACTCGCTCACAAACAAAATTCCCAATAACAAGATAAATTTGTAAAGGAAGTAAAAAGATTTAATATATTACTGATGGTTATCTAGTGTGATGTATAGTGATTGATATAGATGTCATATAGAGGATGTATCTAAATTCCTAGTATAAAAACCAAGGTATCTCTCAACATGATGTAGGAGATTTCAAGAAAATGAGTGAAAGATAACATAGGTTATTATTTAGTTATGTAAATTCACGGAGTTTTTTAGGAGCATGCAGTTCATATTAAAAGTTTCCTAAAAAATGTATGAACCATGTGATCCCTATTATCCATGGTGGAACCCACATAATGATTACAACACATTATTTTGGATAACTATGCACATCTCAGGCAACCTCTAAGCCTTCTCTATAGTGACCCTAATGAAACTGTGACATGAGTTGCATTCTATAAAAAAATATGCGAATTATTATTTTACCAAAAAGTGGATCATTGGGCTCCATAAATACCCTAGATGCTCCAAAAAAACCCACATCCTCTTTAATTATATTCATATATATAAAAACGAATATTAAATTGTATATTTAAAGGATTTCTATCTCAATAAAAATGGGGATGTTGTAGATAAACCCCTTCCATTTTACCCCCATCGGTATTTGTAGAATATTCTATTTTTAGCATCAAATTCCTATCTTTGGTATAATTTTTTTTAGAATATGTTTTTTTATAAATTCCAATCATATTTCTCCTCTTAGAGTCAAAAATCATTTTTAATTTTGTATCAATGATTTTTAAAATGTTTTGATGAATGTTTTTCACTATTCACTAATTATTGTTTCTATACTTTTTTACCCATGTTCGACTTTTTACAAAAGGTTTAAAAATAATATTCTTTTTGGTTTTATGAAAAAGGTTCTTTTTATCAAAGGAGTGAACATAATCATTATTTTTATGAGTACAACATGAATTTCCTACTATTTGGATCAATCAATTGATTTGAATCATCTATTACAATTTTTCACGGTTATTTTCATCTAAATAATTTCATAATATTCTTGGAAACTTTTAGATTTTTTAAAATTTATCTAAAAATGAAAATGAATCTTCCAAAAGAAATATTCCATTTATTTTAAGGAATGTTTCACCTATGATAAAATCCTTTGATGTTAGTTTTGATTTAGTAGTTATCTGATCCAGTTATATCATTGTTATTATTTTTTGGGATGGTTTATGAATCTGATCATGAGATGTTTTTGAAAGGAGTTTTTTTTAAAAGTTTTATGATTTTATTATATGATGAATATTTTATGCCCATATGTAAAACATGTGAATGTATATGATAATGTGATAGGTGGGCCTAGAATGATAAATTCCACAAATGCATTGAGTTATGATTGATATCTCATGAGTTAATAAGATCAACAATGGGGCATTAACCTAGGTCATTAAGGGACTTTTTAATCAATGATAGACTTGGGAGTGATCCTTGACTAAGGATATCATGGACTAGGGAGTGACCCAAATTCACTATGATAGTTTTGTTAGTGAACCTCGACTAATGAAATTATTTTCCACAATTATGTGTATTCTACAAACTTATGTATTATATTGATGATATCTTCTCATGGATCAGCGATGATTTTTTATGATTCCTCCCATTTTTGGATTATGTATTTTGTAATGAAGAATTATATTTTTTTGATTTAGGATTAATGATCTCTGACTTATGGGTTATGATTATTGTTTTTTATGACCATGTTCTCATAATATTATGTGTATATTATGAAATTATTTTTGAGATTGTATTCTTGAACCAATTCTTTGTACTTTTATTACATGTATATTCAAGGAATTAAATATTAATAAAATATATATTTATATATTTTTCATTTTTCATCATTAAATTAATGTAATAATGTCAAAGAGTATCTTTCATGTTGATATGGTCATAATAGTTCCCTGTTATGATGAGAACCTTGAAATTAAACAATGATATGATAAAAAATAATTCTATGGCTAGATAACATTCTATAATGGGAGATATAGAATGTTTCTATCAGGTTAATGTACTCATAAGTATATGATACTACTTCTCAGGAAGATCCCAATTGGTAATCTCTATGATGGGAGATTATAAGATCAGACCTGCCAGAAGAAATTCTTCATGTTTTAGTGTCATTAGATATTTTAATATGGGAATGCATATAGTGTATCTTAGACATTAAGATTACCATTAATGCATGTATTGAATCAAACAGATAGATTTACCATCCAATACTGTGACACCATATGTTTTTGTGAAGTAAGGTACATTGGGTGTGCTGTGAATGAATGTTTATTAGATGATAAGTTGAGGAATTGTATTTCCCTTCTATATTTATAGAAGTTGATATTTTAACACTTTTATTGGAATGGAACTATCACCTTCAATTACATGTCCATGGTGTAATAACCTATTTATTTCATATAGTGAAATAAATATAAAAAATCAGATATATTGATGAAAAAGTTGTGAATCCTACTTGATGATATATTGCGGAAAATGGATTGTATTACAAAGTAAACATTAATATGTGTTTTTCTTGTTACAACATTAGGTTATTTATCTTTGGTCTCTTGACCCATTTCTATGAATTTTTCCTGGTATTTGGGAAACCCTCCTAATTCTAATGGGAAAGAATCCCAGAGGGCTATAGACTAAGTGTTTCCATTTATCTTCATTAAATCTGTTTTTAATTTAAATATTGGAATAAATATTATTCTCAAGACTATGGAATAGTGTTATTAAAATTTTATCAATTGCATAAATATTATATAATTATTTATTCTATATATTGTGAATAATAATTTTACTTTATTAATTGAATATTTATAAGATATTAATTCACTAAATTGTAAATAAAATATTAATTTAATATAAAACTCAGAAATCAATCAACATTGTTTTGAGGTCAAATAATCCCTAATGGATAAATGTTATATGGAATTTACACTTGTATCTTCCCTAAAAATGGAAGGTAATCTTATAAGGGTTTACATATGTTCATAATCATCATCTAAGGATGATCCTATGATGAGGTAATCATTTATTCTGATTATATTTAAATTATTTTAAAATTTTACATGAAAATATACTCTCTCTGGGTTTTGAGTTCTCTCATTTCAATAGTTAGTTGAAAAGGTTCATTGGTCTTCAATTTTATTTCTTGTTAAATGTTGTGAATGATCCACCAAATCTAAAAAAACTTCTATGTTTTTCACCCACCCAAGTTCTTCCACTACACTCGAAATTGTAAAGGTGTTATGCTTTAAATTTATAATTATTTATTTGATTTTTTTATTATGAAAAATTGTGGTTAGATATTTCCTTTTGATAATATTAATTCTTTAACCCAGTTTTAATTATTGTGATTTTGATATATCGACATTTAGTGTTTCATTTTTCAAAGGATTATTTATAAATAAAGAATGACTAGATATTTCATTCATATTATCAAAGGGTTTTAGTGGGTAAGACTGGATTAAATGGCGTGTTTTCCAAAGTTCATGATGTTCCCCCAAGAGTCAAGCATCTAGACTCACTATTGGATACACAATATTTCAATAATTAACTATACAAGGTTTATTTATTACACAATGTGTTTAGATCAAGACAACCCGACATGCGGCTTATTGGATTACACACTGTGTAGACATACACGTAGTGTAGTCAACATTGTTTAGTTTTGACACTATCACAAACCATGTGGTCAAATACATGGTCAAAACCCACATAATACTGAAAACATGTAGCATTAATGATATACATGATGTGTTTCCCATTTATAAAATGTTTAGTTCATTAGTTTTCATGTATACAGTGCACACCAATCCATTCAGTGAGTCATGAAGAAACATGGCTAACCGAATACATCATGTGTAGCTCGAGTATACTTTGTGTGGTCCCATGTCCAAAGAACATGCCATGTCATTCAGAATGTTTTGAAAAAACATAGAAATCATGATACATAGTGTGTAGTGGGTGAGTACACACCATGTATTCAAGCCAAGGTACATGAATAGGCCTATGTGTGCATCTCGAGTATATGGAAATCAATAAACATGGAATGTAACTCATAAGTACACACCGTGCAATCAAAAAATAAATAACGTAATTAAGTTACATTAAATTATTAATTGACACATTAAAACTTTTTATATTGATTTCAACTAGATGTGTTTAAAATTTTAGAAAATATTTTATAGAACATAGAAATACTTAACTTATATATTGTAATTATCTACAATTATTGGATATTATTTTTATTTTATAAAAATTCATTTATAATTTATATCTCTAAGATATTTCCTATGGTCATTAATATAAAAAATAATTATTTAATTAATTTAATAAATAAATAATTCAAGTGAATTCATATAAATAATAAATAACGAATTGAAAATATTTTTAATCAATGTACTTTTGCATATGAATTTCACATGTGACCATTAATTCTCTTGAGCATGACTAATGAATGAATTGTTTATAATTAATTTAATTAATTTTATGGTTTTTTAAAAATTAATTTATTAAATTACCTATTGCGAAATGAGAGTCATCCCTCCCTCAATTATTTTGATGGATATGCGTTTCTAATGATATTTAAGTAATTTAACTTAACAAATCCTTTAGTTCCTCTCACCTATATGTGGGTTATAATTACATGTAATAAATTTTGTTCCTAATGAACACGATTTCAGTTAAAGATGGAACCGATATGATTCCATCCCATATGATTCAATTTTGGATTGGGAGAACACTTCAATTTATACCCAGATCAGCATAATGGGTTTTTACCCTAGGTAATGAGTTGATTTATTATCCACTGAATAAGTGAACTATTAGATAATCTCATGGTTGTTTCATTTATTTAATTATTTCTCTATCTCATGGATTATTTACTTTATGTATTCAAGACTAAGATTTCCTAAATAAATGAACTAATATGAAAAATAGAATATGAATAAATGTATTATGTGTAAAATAATTATCAAAACATAGTAAATCACTTATGTAAAATCCTATTTTTGTTATAAAGACATGTAAAATGATAAATAAATATAAATTTTATGCATAATAAATTAAACCCATCTTCTTTTTATTATGTTATATGAAGCCTTCGATTACTTGATAAGGAATGAATTCCATAGAAAAAATCATTTGAACAACCTTTGTTGGGACACATAGATTTATCATAGACTTATTATGATGTTTATTTATTAAATTAACTATCATACATCAATTGATGTATACCTCAATATACATGATGTAACTTGGATGAAAGTGTTGATGTAATCTAATTCGGGATTTCTAGATTGGAGATTCAACTGAATTGATAAAGTTGTTATAATCCCATTGTTAGAAACAACCGGCCCACCAATATACCATTAAATAGCTTGACCAACTATTATATGGGTTATCTGATGGAGTGTGTCTAAGCTTTCCAATATAATCTTCAAGAAACTAGAAATTCCAATCCAAATGGCGGGGGACGTTTGGGACTTGATAAAATAGTGTTATACTTAATAAAATTATTGATCATTTGTCACATAATTATAATCAAGTAATTTAAAAATAATGTGATTTTTAATAATTGTAGAATAAAATGGAAAGATCCAAATTATCCCTATGAACAATATTAAATAATAGGACATCTTTTTACTTGATGTAACTTCTTATAAAGATTTAGACACCTTAGTGTTATGCTTCACCATGATCAGAAATCATATGTTCTAAAATCCTCACTTCCAATTCTTTTAATTAATGAGGAAAGTGATTAAGTGTTACTTTTCAATGAAAAACAATTCAGCTATTTAATTGATGTTCAATGTTGTATTCTTTAATCAATATTTCATTAAATCACGATGTAACATGAAATCAGGGATTCTTATAGATTGATTGATCATATCTAGTGTATTAACAATGAGAGTAAAATTATTGAATTATTTGAGATCTCTATCAAAATATTTTATAGTAATCTTAGAGAGGGTGCACTTGTTGGTGGTTAGGTAGTCATTATCATTGTATATATTGAGCTCATAGGGTTCAAGGTTTTAAAAAGACAGATGAAATACACAGTGATCACATTCTCACATCAACCCCTCAAATATTATATAATTTTGTTATAATATTATATATGAACAACATTGAGAAAGCTGTTACATATCTACTCACACTTATTTGGAAAGTATATAAGGAAATGAAATGATAAAATATTTTTATCCTTATGGTGATAAAATATAAATTCCAATAAAACTGCACTTATTCCAATGATTCTTCACAATGACCTTCCAAAAAGAAAATTATAAAAGGGAGATCAAGGAACATGATGTTGTATGTTTTGTATGTGTCCTGAAGGGCAACAGGAAGAAAACCTATGGACGACTAAATAAAAAACGGTAAATTAATGGTGCATTTGTTATCGAATGAAATTTATCCATTAATAAAAATTGGGCATTAGATACCTTTTATGGTTCTAACATATGTCATTAAATATAGGAACCATGTAGATTTAGAGATATTAACTAAGGGCACGTAGATCTATGAACATCCAATCGATAATAACTTGATGATGTGGATATCAGGGACTATCACCACATGTTTCGAACTAGAATGATATTTATTTTGAAATGTTTTTGTTTCATTCCATCTGTTACCAAAAACATTATTTCTTTATCCAGACCTAATAAAGTGGGATTTATTATCCTATTTAAAAATAAATGATTGATCTTTTATAATGATATAATTTTTAGTGTAAGGAACACATAAATAATGGTATTTTTGCCTATGCTTAAACAATAAAAGTAATGGAAATACACATTGAAATCACTTCACATGACGAATCCCAAAATCGACTATGGAAGACCTTGATAGGTCATGTAAATGAAAAATTATTGACTAAATCGTACCAATATGGCTATTCTAATTATCTTTAACTAAAAATTCTTATTGTATTCAATGCAGTTTTATATGGAAAATAACAAAATTCCATTTTTGTGAAAAAGGAAAAACGATCAATGATATTCTTGAATTTTTTCATACAAATGTGTCTCTCTATTTACTATTGTAGAAACGGCTGGGTACTCTTACATAATAACTTTTATTAATGATTTCAACATGTGTGTGTATGTCTAAATAATTTGGTAAAAGTTTCCTTCCTTTTAGAGATTTATGGAATAAAATTATGAAGTTGAGAAGCATCTTAGTTAGAAGATTAAGAAAATCTACTCAGATCATGGTGAAGAATATCTTATCAAGGAATAATTTATTATTAATGAGGGTCTATGATTTTATCTCAACATCGTCCTTTATATACTCTATAGTTCAATAGTGTAAGTGAATGGTGGAACCAGAAATTCCTATATATGGAGAGATCAATGATGTGTCATGTGATTCTTCCATTATTATTTAGGGTATACTTGCAATATATAGTAACAAAAATATTAAACCAACTAATAACTAATGTGACAGATGATATAACACACCAATTGTGGAATAGAAAGAAATTTTTGGATTCATAGTAACATGTGTTGGGTTGTGAAGTGATTTTATGGCCTCTTCAGGTAACAAACCATTATCCTAAGTCACATAGTGTACCATTATAGGATACCACAAGGAATCTAGGGGATATTACCAATATGATCCCTTATAAAAAATGGTAGTATCTTCAATAAAGACTATATTAATTGATAGGGAGAACATATCTAAAATATATAGTGGGAGAAATGTATATATTAACAAATTCCATGACTGTGGTATACAAGAGTTCGAATCAGAATAGATTCTATAAAGCCCTGTTGAAGAAGAATTTTTAGGGATAAAATCACCGAATAGTAGTAAAATAGATATTAGAGAACCATAATGGTATGGTTTTCTGGTCACTAAGAATAATGAATCATTATTAGTAGATAATAATGAACATATAAGCTGAAAGTAACAAATAAGATGTACATATGTTTCCATGTGGCATGAAGACATGATTTTATAAATGGATTCTATATACCAAAACAAAATATAAATTGTTATATATCCTCCATTGGATGTAAATAATTTTTTTCATAAATGGTTATTCAAGAAGAAATTGATTTGTATGGACAATTCAATACTTATAAGGCACAACTAGTGAAAAAAGGGTTCAAATAACATCAATTTATATACTAAAATGAATCATTTTACAATTTAAAATCTTGAAATCCATCAGATTTATAGTTTCCATTGTGGATTACCATGACTATGATACTTGAAAAATGGATGTTAATATACCCTTCCTTAATTAGAAATTTCAAAATGATTTCTATATGACACAACCTAAAGATTATATGACTCCAATGGATTTTAATAGAGCATAAAAATTTTAAAGATCAATTTATGGTTTAAAAAAACCCAGGTTATAGAATATTTAGTTTTATGAATATATAATAGAATTTAATTTTATAAATAATGAATTTGAGACTTTTTTATAATTTTCAGTTTAGTGGGAGTATAAACATTTTCATAGTAGTATAAGTCGAAGAAATTTTTCTTATTGGAAATTAAATATAAATCTAATAGTTTTATGTGGCATGGTTGACTAAATTATTCTCCATTATGGACTTTGGTGAAGTATAATAAATTCATGGGATCAAAATCCATCATGATAGATCCAGGATAATTCTTGGGATATGTAAATGTACAGATATTGACAGGATACTGAAGATATTCAATATTTAATAGTCTATGTGGGGATTATTACCAATGTCACATGGAATTTATCTTTCTCAGAAAATGTATCCTCAGATACATGATGAAATAAAAATAATGTAAAGGATTTCATATGAATATTAGATAATATCATTAATTTTAGTTTCATATGCCTTGAGTGTAGTAAGAAGATATGATGATGACCAATGTGACTTTCATTAAACACATCTCAATATATCCTTATGTATATAAGGAACACTGAGGATATGTTATTGGTATATAGAGGGGGTGAAAAAATACTCATCAAGGAATATGTAGATTATAGTTTCTAAATAGATCATGAAGATATGAAATCAAAAATGGGATACATATTAACATTGAATAGAGGTGTTGCGAGATGGAAGAGCTCAATCAAGGCTATCGTCCCAGATTCAATAGTAGAGTTCTGGTTTATTGTGGCTTCTGAGGAAGATATAAAGGTATCGTGGATAATTAACTTCTTCCAAGAATTTGAAATGGTACTTAGAAATCATGATCTTATCATATTCCATTGTGAAAATATTATAGTGATGTCCCTTGATAAGGATATAATGTCACATCATAAGTGGAAGCCTATACTTTGGATGAATCATATCATAAGATGTTTATATCAAATAGGTGAGGATATAGTGAAAATAATATCCCTATAATATAACATTTTTTAAACCTTGACTAAATCCTTGAAACAGAAGAAACATGACAATCAGGTGATGTTTAACAGACTGAAATTTCATGGTTGTTGGTTGTATTCTATGTTAGATTTTGTTGGAGTCGGTGTTCTAGAAACAATTTTTCATACTTTCATTAAATACGTATAAAAATATTATTACTAATAAACAAATTTATTACACACTTTTCATTTTTTTATATGACAATAATTTAATAATATCCTAGAGTATCTGTTACATTGATAAGATTATATCAGTTCCCATCAATATAGAGAACTTTTAAAGTCCATGATGATATTCTTAAATATAGTTATATAGTTGGATAAAATTATATAATGAGACACATATAATATTAATATAATTTGTGATTTCTCATAAGTAGATGATACTTCTTCTCATGAGGTTTTCACTTGGTAATCTCAAAGAAGATAGATTATAAGAACAGAACTGCTAGTAGGGAATCCACATGTTTTTGTGTCATTAGATATTCCTTTCAATGATCATGTGTAATGGTACTTAGACAGAAATATTATCATTAATTCATGTCATGAATCAAAAAATATGATTTACTAGCCAAAATATTAATTCCGTATGTTTGATGGAAGTAAGGTACATTGCATGTGTTATGAATGACATGTTTTAAAAAGATAATCCATGGAATGATTTTTACCTTCCATATTTATGGAAGTCGATATCATGCACCTTATATATGAATAAAACCATAACATATAATTCCAAGAAAATGGTTTAATTATGTGTTTATTTCATAAAGTTAAAGAAATATTTATCATGCATAGAGATCAATGACATGTTTGTGAAACCTGTTTTATGGCATATTTTGACAAAGAGACTATATTAAATAGTAAGTGTTCATATGTGGTTTTCATCATTACAACATTATGTTCTTTATTTTCGGTTACTTGGCCCATTTCTACACAATAATCTTGGACTTTAGGAAATCCCTCCTAAAGAAAATGATAAAGAATCGTAGAAGGTAAAACACTAACTTCTTCCATTTATCTTGATGAAATTTTTTTAGAATTTTATTAACAGAATAAATTTAATTCTCAAGACCGAGGAACAATTTCATTATTATTTTATCACTCACATAAAAATTAAATAAATTTTTATTCACCATATTATAAAATTATTATATTTATTATATTTATTTAATATTTTAAAATCGTTAATCACTAGGTTGTGAATAAGATATTTAGTTATGAATAAACTATTTAGTTAAATATTTATTTGGTTATTCAATTAAAGTCAAAGATTTTTAGGGGACCAAGTGTATGTCCAATGATAAATATAAATTCATAATCCAAAAAAAATAATATTTATTGTAATGTAAGTTAGTGAACAATATAAAATTACAATATTTTAACTGTTATACAGAAAGGGGTTGAATGTTGTTTTTTATATTAATTAAGGGTCTGTACCCAATTAAATATTATTTTAACATAAAACCTTGGTCTATAAATTCATGTTTATTCCTATTGTTTGGGATTAATTGATAATTGAGAATCATTGCACACAATAGATTTTTATGTCAAATTTATCCTCTTATCTACTAAAAAAATGAGAAAAGATACATTAAACCTGAAAAATCATGTCAAAATAAATATGAAAAATGAAAGAAAATTGATTTTCTGTGCTATCACCCAAAACTCAATTAGCATCATTTGGTTTTTAAATGAGTACTTGTGGATAACTATTTGATGGGTTCTAAACTTGGATCCTCCCTACAAAACAAGGGTAATTTAATAAGGTTTTACATATGATCAACATCATCATTAAAGAATGTTCCTAATATTAGGTAATAATTTCTTACAAACATATTTCAAATAGTTGTTAATCTCATATGTAATGATATTATCTCTAGATTCCATGTTCTCTCATGTCAATATTGGTTGAAATATTTCATTGGTAGTGAAGTTTACATATTGTACCGACTTGTGAAGGATCCACTGAATAAAAAAACCTTATTTTATATTTTATCACCCATGTAATTCTTTTATTCATGTAAAATTCATACTTTTGATCTTTGATTCATATCTCTCATGTTTACCCTTACTGAGCATATGATCTCACCCATACTTTGTTTCATTTCACTAGGCAATTAATAAGGGTTATCAGTCAAGTATATCTAAGAATTGTACATTGTGAGAAGATATATATGGGACATGTTTAATATATTTCTTGAAAAATATGATTATATATGTTTTTTTCATAGAATATATGCATTTATGTTTATGGCATGGAATGTAAGGTAGTATATTTAATATTTCTATATTAAGATGTAATATTTATATATGAATGTTATGGTTCCCTATATGGGGGATATTTATGTAATTTATAAAGGAATAAATCAATATGATCAATCATAATATATAGATACTATAAAATAAGGATACCATTTTCATTTATTAATTTATATTATCCCGTAATTTCATTATAATGATCCACTAGAGGTGGTTCTTAATCAGAATCAGGAAATTAAGGATCTCTTATACAAACTAGGGATTTTATTCTAGAATTATATATTACAATATCCTTCTTAAGATAATAAAATATTACCTTAATTATATCCATATGATTATATCATAGTAAACCATTTTAATTTCAACATGGTCATCAAAAAATGAATATCTATACATTTTTATAGTGACAGAGAAGTATATCTTCATTTCTATAAAATTTACAAAAGGAGTTTCAATTGAAAACTCCTTCATTAGTGAATTGGAATATGATTGATGGTTATTATAAATATTAGAAGATATAAAATTGCGAGAAAATATATAATCAAATAATAAATTAGATAACATTAATTTTACGATCAATATACCTAATATAACATCATTATAACATTTAATTCTTCTCTTTTGACAGTATAGTCTTGTTCATTCTCCCAAGGCCCATTCATGTATAGATTCTATTCATTCTTAGGGAATTTATTTTAATTGCATCTCACATCCTTGAAATTAATTAATTGGACCTTTTGGATTCTTTATTTCCCTTTAATATATGATCTTTATGGACCATATATCAACATACATAAAAACTCTAGTTCCATTTAATATATCCCTAGGTTATTTATTCCAAAATTTATTTCATATATGAAATTTTATCCTTCCTTATTATACTTTTTAAAATAATTTGTGACATGGAATTAAAACACAATATTCTACTCTTACATAGCTTTGAAAGTAAGATACATGGATAACACCTTGTTAGTCTTGATGGAACTTGTCTGTATCTCCTCTAAAGATGAAATTGTTTCAGATATTAATGCACTTCAAAGGAATAAATTAAATTCAGAAAATAAGAAATCAATTTTTTTCGACTATGTATATAGTCTATATAAATTTTTGATAAGCTTGTAAATTTAGAATCATACTCAATAATACATACATATTACTTTTGAGTTAAATTAAAAAATTTACCTTCCATGCCATCTTATTAATCATGTATAATGCACTATTCAACCAATATCACCTTTAATGACACTAATTCAATATTATCTATTTATTAATAATTAATATTTTGAATCAAAGTCCACCATTAATTAAAATCTCCATTTAAATAAAATATGTCCATGATAAACATCTCCATTTCACTACATCCAAAAGAAAGGTATACCTTCCCTGGAGACTCGATTTATTTGTTAGTGACAAACATATTAATGATTCAATTAAAATATGTATTTTGTTTGTCCTGATAAAATCCAACATTGTTACACCATGTTGTAGATTAATATATCAGTCTATTCATGAAATATAATTGGTTGTAAACAAAATTAAGATCCTTTATATATTCATAATCTAATCAACTTTAACATAAGCTTTGTGGATTCAATCCAGAGGGAAATCATTAGGTTGATTATTAGTGTTGTCACAGCTTTCATTAGTATTTATTTATAAATAATGGTATATAGTTAATTAGATATTAAACAAAACTATCAATTATAAATCATAGTATATATTTCAAATCAATTTATTTAAAATTAATTTCATACAAGTAATGAATATTTCTAGAATATATTATGTTTTTACCATAGGACTATGTTCTATAGCTATGTTCTTATAAATATAATTCCAAAGGATACTACTAAACTTGGATTTGATTCCATCTATAAGTTTCCAAACCCAGTAGCCCATATCTAGTGAATATTTCATTATAATGATGAAAAATAAAAATATTCTAATACCCATTATTTTAGTAGTATTACTAAAATTAATACATATATTAATATTACATATAATTGAGAAATATAGATATATAATATGAAAACATGAAATAATTATCATTTCCATTTGAAAAATCCTTATATTAGACATATTAACCCTCTTATTTTCTAGTAAAAATGGAAAATAATATAAAGGGGTGATTCTAGATGCTCAGTAATGGGTACCATTTAGCTGATGCAATCATACAAAAGCATGGAATCAATAGAATAATTAGAATAAATATATTCCATAAAAAATAACATTCCATGGGTACGAAAATAGTAAATCAATGCATAGATAAGAGTAACTAGACTTATATTGAAATAATGAATAATTTCGCACATTATAAACATATAAACGCCACATTCTATGTGATTATAAATAAAAAGGTATTTATTATAATAAATAAGAAAGTAGTTTAACTCATGATACATATCGAAGCACTAAAGGGATAAATAATTATGGGCCCCACCCATCATATAATATGTCAAATACATCTATCTTATGAAGTGAATGGGAAAAATATATATCATAATGTTTCCAAAGGAAGCACATTTATAATAATTGAAAATCAATTAATATTTTTACATGTAGGAATACATATATATGGAATATCAATGTTTACCAATTCAATGGAACACTATAGCTATCTTGGTGAATATATCATAATCGAAATAGAAATAATGGGATATTATCATGGTAAAAAAAATTCCCTATTAAACGAAATGATAAGGAGGCAATAGTGAGGAGTGCCTTCATTCTGTAGGGGTATCAATAGAAAATAGTCCATTTTTATAGTTCATAAAGATCTCATAAATAATCCAAATCACATCCCCTATGAGTTTGAAACTATTAGTGTAGTAAAGACTATTATTATTTTTTTCTAAATGATGTTTGAGTAAACTGAAATTGAATATTTTTCATGTTCATTAACCTAAGGTTCATCAGTTTTTTGACCTTCATCCATTTTTGTATTTATATGTGGATTTCAATTCTAGAAAACCATAGACTCTTTACCTGGACAAAAATTAGGATGTTTTAATTGTATAAGAGTGTTTTTGAATTATAAATTCTTGTGATGTTGGTACAATTATAGGGAATGGTGATCTATCATTGTTAATATAATAGGTAATTAATATTAATGAATCACCATAACATTTCTAATTAAAAATAAAATGATATTGTGGGGTTACAAAAAATAAAGGTAGAGAAGAGTATAGGAACCCTTACAATGGAATGTAGCTTTTTAAATCATCAGATGATCACTGTAGAACCTTATAAACTCCATAGAGAGACTCTTTAGAGTGAAATTAAAGATAATTCCTTCTAAAATGTTTTGTAGTCGATAGGAATGGAAAAATTGGTTGGTATTTATACATGGAGAAATGGGGAATTCTTTTAAAAAAATATTTATTATTTTTTTACTTACACTAACTACTTTTGAAAAACATTGAATCCCATTAAATTAGATGACTTATTATGATGAAAAAGAGGGTTATTTGAAATTTAAATAATATCCAAGAAAAATATAATCTTCAAACCACAAAAATTAAATTTTATAAACGAAAAATAGTTTTTATTTGGGAAAAATGTAATTTATGCTCCAAAATATAAAATACAATATTCTAAATTCAACTTAATAATTTTAAATTAGTCATTTTACCCTTTAAATGTTTTTTTCAAACAAAAGGTTTCATAGTGTATATTATTACTGTTCCATATATAAATAAATTGTTCAAAAACCCCTATGAATTCACCCTAACTGATTTTTATGTGTTGATTCTATGTTCAAAGTTCCTTTTTGGAAAAAATTCCATATTATTGTGAAATTTAACCACTGAAACAAAAAAAAATGGTGTATTTAAAAATTAATAATTTGGTGCCTAAAATTAAAAAACCATTTTTCTAGTAAATCTATTTTCTATTCTGAGGAACATGTGTGTAATTATTATTCATTTAAAAGGATATATTCTAATAAATAATATTTATATTACAATCAATATATTTTTTTATTTAAATAGAAACATGATTAAATAACTATTATATTACATTATTTTAAAATTGTGACTTACACCATAAGTTGAACTCGATGAGAGAATGAAATTAATAGAATCTTTCACCAAGATGATAATAATGACATAGAGCCTTCCTATCTAAAAAAACACAAAACCAATAGTTGTCAAAAAATCCACGGTGGAAATTAGTTCACATCCTGAATGTGTATTGAATCCAACTTGTACCCAAATAGATTCCTAAAAATTAAATAGAAGCATGATATTAGTTTCATCAATATAATTAAGGGAACTACCCCATCCAGCATTTAATAATCCAAGATTTTGGAATATTTTTATCTCAGAATTAATATTATCATTGATAACTTATTTCAAATAGAACACAAAACTAAATCGATATGAGACATATTAAACGAATATTGTTAATAAAATTAGACAAAAATAAAACCTCATTTAAATAAGAATATATTAATCAATTTTAAATTATTATATTTTGAAGATAAATAATAATTATTAAAGGCTTGTTTTTTAAATAACTATTTTCTTATATGTTGTGTAATTTACCCAAAAAATTTAAATTCACATATTTTAAAATATGTTTATGATAATATATGATATTTTAATATATTTATTTATATATTTGTCTTATTTAAAAAATAAATTAAAATTAAATAATATTAAGAAAACATAATGTTTCAAAACACCACTTTTCAATAAAAATAATCAATAAAATATTTTAAATATTTATTCTAAAGAAAAATATATAATTTAGAAAATGTAAATCAATAATTAAACATCATTTTTTATTTTAAAAATAAAATATTACCTTTGAGAAGAGTTTAAAATTTAAATAAAATTATGGTGAGTTGTGAAATATACTATTTTTTACAAATATTTTGTCTTTTATGGAATTATTATTTTATAAAATTTATTGGGACATTTATTAAATCCTTTTATATACTAAATATTAATTATATTAGTTATAAAATATTTTTAAAAATATTTTTTATAGTTTCAAAATTTATGTTTAATGTTTTAGAACTCAAGTAATATTTTTCTAAATAATTTTTTTAATATATTATATATTTATATAAAAAATTAATTTTTATCACTTTTATAGATATAACTAAATTAAATGGAATTATAATTTCAGATCAATGGGTAAAAATTATATAAAATGTAATATTTTATTTATAATAATAACTGATTGTTTATTTAGGTATAAACAAGTTACCGTGGTAAAAACTGAAATAGTGAATGTAATAAACTTAGAGTAAATAACATGAATTTTGTTTTTAAAATGTGTGGGAATGTGTGGATGTTGATTTTATTGAACTTATATCCTCTATTATATTTTTTTTCTAAATTTCAGAGCCACATCCTTTCAGAATTAATTCCCATTTTTAAAATATATAGGTATTTACAGAAATTAAATCACTTTTCACTTACGAAAGGGGCTCTCTTTTACTCAATTTACCTTATACAAAAACCCTATACATTTTGTCAAAAATATTACCAAAAATCTAAAAAACACTCCTAGACATGATAAATTAGTTATTTTTTAAAAAATCTATCCCTTGATGGATTTATAACCTTCAGAATGGAGATAATCTAAGTATTGAGGTATAAATTTCTAACTGCTTTTCTCTAATTTTAATTTCATTTTTTTCACTTATTATTCCTATAAATTTATTTACACAATATTAAAATTTTCCCATAATTATCAAAAGAATAATTATATGTCATTATATTGATGGTAAAACCATTAACAAACATTCCCATTACAATCAAGAAAAGAGAAAATGTTAAGCATACATATGTGTGGAAAACTGCCTCTACAATGTAACACATTTTTTCCTTCACCACAATTAAATTATGGTACTAATAGGGGGTATAATATATAATTATTATATTTAAAATTTTTTTATTTTTAAAAATAAAAAATTATTTTACACCTTTCTCTCGTTCTATAAGAAATTAAATCATCGACCACATGTACTAACGGACTACCGCCTGCATGGAAAGGTGTATTGCATTCTTTTATACATCTTTAATGGGTGATTATTAATTAAAAATTAATATTATATAATATATATTTTGTATTTTTAAATATAATTATTTTGTTTCTGTATTGATAACATAAAACTTAATTATCATTATAATGTAATCCATCAATACCAATAAATAACCAAAAACTAATTCCCCACTGGTCTGTTCTTCAAAAAATCCAAAAAATATCATATATTCTAATTATGACATTTTAGGTAATTATAAAAATAAATTATAGCTCATTATATAATAAGGGAATTATTAAATTTGTATCAATGTATGGTTACCTAAATTTACATCACAAAGAATGTGTGAGACAATTAAGGTCACAAACACCCGATGGAAATAATAAGTGATAACTAACTAATATATTCATCATATATGATAATAAATGAATTATAGATATGGGTAATATATATGAATATGTTTTTGAAATATTATATCAACATAATAATTATTTTTAATGGGAGGTTAGAGTTCATTTGACAATGTAGAAATATATTTAATCCATTTGTGTGACAAAAATAATTTCTTTGGGTAGTAATCACTCCTATTTCTCTATAATATTTAAAAATTTATATTATCTAACCTATTATTATTTTATCTTTTACATCCAACTTCATTAATGGAGAAATACTATTTCACACCAAATTCATCATCTATGAAGAATATATTATTTAGTGTAAATGTAAATTTTTGATGAATAATTCTCATTTCATTTATGGGATTTATCCTTCTTGTACATGTTCTAATTTCCTAAAAATAATATCATTTAACAAGTTAAAAATAAATTTTTTTTATATTCAATGATCTTTATATTTTATTTTATTCATTTTAAAAAATGTTTTTATCCTTATTGCAATTTCGTTTTTCAATAAAGGTGTTTTATAATATTTAAAAGTATTTTCCTTACCATGACCTCATATTATACACTTTTACTTCACATTGTGGAATATTTTTTATTTAATATCAATGTATCCTTATTGAAATTGTTTTAATGTTATTTTTTAATATGTTTACTCTTCTTCTTCATAAATTTTCTTTAATGTGTCTTGAAAATCACATGTTTTTTAATAATATATTATAAAATTATTTCTAATTAAAATACTTTTTTTCATTTCTCTTCCATTTTAAAAGGACTCTACTCGAATGGAGTAATGTTTTATAAATCACAATACATGTACTAATCTTAAATAATTATTTTTTCTGATTATTTTTTAGTATCAATTGATTATTTTTTTATGTGACACCATTGAGAAATGTTATGAAACATAATTGTTTCTCATGGGTTATTTATGATGAGATAAATGATTTTATTTTAAGTATCCATTATATGTATGCATGAAAATGGTTGGGATCCTATATCACCCTCAAATTCATTGGATAGGATTTTATATCTTATGAGATATTGAGTTTTGGATATAAACTAGTACAAAACTGGCCTTTAACAGCGCTGTTATTTATCCGCACTAGAAGAAAAAACTGATAAATGGAATATTTATAAGCATTAAAGAAAGCGATGATAAATTTATCCTTTTATCAGTGATGATAAATGAAAAATTTACCATCACGTTAATTTAACACTGATAAAGGGTATCCTTTATCAGCTCTTTATTTTTGGCCCTGATAAAGGGTACCCTTTGTCAGTGCATTAATTTTAGAGCTGATAAATATTTATTTCATCGATAAATTTTTAACACCTATAAAATGAAACAATTACATTAAAAAAATAATGTGTTTTTTAAAAATTTTATTAATTAAATTATTGATAAAAAGGAATTGATTAATTACACATTATTAAATATTAAATATTTTATTAATTAGATAATTGTGTAAATTAATGTTATTAAATTGTATATATTAAATATATAGATATATTTTAAATATATAGATATATATTCATTTATATAAATATCATTAATATATTAATGTATATAAATATGATTTATATATCAATTTATATAAATATGGTTTGTATATTACAAACAAATTATCCAATTTACATTAAATAGTCATATATTTATAGAATAATGGTATAAAATAAAAATTAATATGAATTATAAATAATGACTAATTTCATACCAGTTGACATATAATTGAAAGTCGTTTGATTTTTCAATTTAATATAGACTGAATGTGAGTTATATTTATTTCAATTATATGTAATTAATGCATTTTTATAACCAATATGCATAGACAAAGAACTTATCCAATATTTTAGTATTGTTAGTTTATGTATATTCTTAATTTGTTTAATTTTACTAATTTTTATTATATATCAAAGCACACAAAATTAGATATTCCTTAATAATGTAAAAAAATATATTTTTTAAAATATATTTTTCAAAAAATATATTTATAAATGTATAGTCACTATATTATTACCATTATATATTTATAATTACAAATAAATAAATATTTTTTAAAAGTATTTATATAATTATAAATAAATAATTATGTATATTTAAATAATTATTAAAATAATAATAAGTTTACATAAATAATGATTATATATACCAATTTTTAAATTTTAAATTTTTATTAAATATATGTGAATAATTATATAAATATATATTATTATATAAATAATATTTTTTAAAATATCTTTATAATTAGACATAAATAATTATAAAATTATAATAAATATATTCAAAAAAGAATATATTTATAATATATATATATATATTGAATTTATAAATTCTCACAAATTTTTTATTTATATTTATAATTATAAATCCTTTAACATCACTTTAATAATAAGTGCTAATTAATGAAACTTTATAAGTCCTTTCTTCATGCTGATAAAGATTAGGAATTACGAGCTCTAGATAAAGCGCTGATAAAATTAACATTTATCAATGGTCTAATTTTAGCAATGATAATTATTAGTTTTACCAATGCATTTTTAGCGATGATAAAGATAGGTCTTTATCAGTGATAAAAATGAACTGATAAAAGTGTACTCATCTATTATAAATACCCACTGCATTTGATAATCTGTCATGATATATAAGCTTTTCATAGAAGCCGTTCGACACTCCTCCTTAGCGAATCGAAGGTCGAATCACAACACTCGACTGTCTCGAAATATCTTGTCCATCATTTGAAGATAGTCTCAGCTTTTCTTCAACCTATCAAAGGTATGCCATCTGATTGACTTTGAACATCATGCCCGACATTCGAAGAGTGTCTACTATTTTATTCAACCTAGCGAGGCAGGCCTTCCAACTTTCTTTGTGTGTATTTTGTTTTGTTTTTTATTTCTTCTTCATTAATTTTTTTATGATCTGTTGTTTATGAAATGTTGTTTGTGATTTGTTTGTGATATATTCTTTCGGGAAAAATTTGTGGTCCACTGCTTTTATTTTCTACCGATGTATGGTTAGCTGGTTGTACTAGCACATAAATTCAATCTTGATGAAAAATAGGACCCAAATGTTTGTTGTTTTGATGTCTCTTGTTTCACACATGTACATGAAATTTTAGATATAGAACGACAACTCATTCACTAATAGAAATTAGTGTTCTCATATCAGAAAATTAGATGTAGAGTTTAATATATCTACCATTTAATGCATGCCATTGGTTGTTTAAATAGTTTTAATTATTCCAATGATACCTCTATCCAAAGATACATCTCATTTTTTTCTAATGGTGGAGGACAGATAAAGGGTATTTTTTTTCTATGTGCACCAAATTCTGGTTTTCTTTGTACATCTTTAGGAAGGTAAGGATCAAGCTATGTGTCAACATCTTTTTTCTGCATGATGACTTGTTATCCTCTTTTAATGCATCCTACTCTTTTTATCTTCTAATGTTTTTTCTTTAAACACATTTTTGGTGCAATAAAATAGCACCTCATTCATCCTATTTTTAATGTTCTTTAATAATTTTAGGGGGTTTTAGTTGGGAAACCGACTCATGCTCAATAATTCTCAAAACATCACTACTTGAAATCATCAATTATATAATCAAGGTATGTCTTAATTATAATTTTCATCTTTTGATTTAATTTTCATCTTTTGGACCTCTCAATAAAATTGCTTTCATCCTAGTGATCTTCTCTAACCATCGCATGAAATCTATTTCCCAAAGGAATATAATTTTCATTGAGTTCATGTTTGTTCCTTGCTTCTATTCTAGTTAAATATCATGTGATATATCTACTAGAGACATGGTTAACATGGAAACAATTATTTGAATAATATCAATAACTTCGTTGTTATAATTGGTAACTTTATTTTATAAATATTTTTTTATCTTCAAAATAGTGAATATATTCAAAAGAATAAGGGAAAACTAGAAAAATACCCTTGCAATCTAAAATAAAATAAAAAGAATTTTTACATTCCTATATAGCACATCCGGTTGTCATTACTTTTTATACGGGTCATATTTAGTGTATTTAAAACACATCCACTATTTTAACTTTAACTGAGAACTTCCAAATCTCAATTTATGATCTAAATAAAAAGGATATAAAACTAAAATGGATGCATAGTAATCATTTGACAAATTAATATGATGATAGAGTTAAATACTTCATCATTTTTTCAATAGAGCCTGTAGACAACCCTTCTAAAGTCCTCTATCTATAGTTAAATTATTTTTACTAAAGAAAAATTAGTCTTGAAGAGTTGGAAGAACATTTGACTTGTAATGTAATAGATAAAAGATATAAATGTTGTACTAAACATGGTAAAAAATTGAATGTGGACATCTATTAGGATGAATCTATAGTTTATGAATCATTTGATTTGAATACCTGTATAAAAGATAATGGAGATCACATGGAAGAAATTACAATGGAAATTAAAGAAAACTTCATGATTGTACAGAGTTTTTTAAAGATATAAATAGCCATTATAAGAAAACATTGTATACCGATTGTACTAAATACACAACATTGTCAGCTATATTGAAGTTATATAATGTGAAAGCACGTAATAGATGGAGTGAAACCATACATAACAACGTGGTCATCTAAAAGATATTATACTAGAAGAAAATGAACTACCATGGTGAACATTTGATGTTAAATGAATATAAAATTCAATGGGAATGATATAAAAAAATTCTTTTAAAAATGATTTTATATGGATTTTCATGGTCTATGAATCACTCATCAAATGCCCTATGAGTGATGCAGATCGATACAAGAAAAATTAACAACGCCATTCAAAATCTGTCTAGTAATTTCCTCTCATTCCATAGCTTAAAAGACTATAAGAATGTCAATAAACCACAAGAAATTTAACATAGCATGAATATACAATAAATAAATATTGGAAGATACGTCATCCAACAAATTCTCTTTAGTGGAAGAAAATTGATTTTGAGTTTCTTAAATTTGGAGATGATCCAAGAAACTTTTGTCAAGAGTTATCTACAGATGGAATAAATCCTATTAGTGTATAGAGTAGTACTCTTAATACATGTCCCGTCATGATGGTAAATTATAACTTTCAACAATGGTTATACAGGAAGCACAAATACATTATGTTGTATTTTCTTATTCTGGACCAATGAAACCCAGTAATGACATTGATGTGTATTTGGACCCATAGATTGAAGATCTGAAGTTGATGTGGGTACCTGTGTAATAATGATTGATGCTCATAGAATTGTAGAATTAACATTTAGTTTTATGTTTTATATAATTATAAATGATGACCCCGCTTATGGAAATTTATTCGGCAATAACATTAAAGGCTTTTGGGGTTATCCTATTTGTGAAAAAACGCACATACTCAAATCTGTTGAAACATTTCTAAAAGACTGTGTTTTTAGGAAATTGAAAATTTTTACCTCGATAACATAAATACTAATCTATGATGACATAATTCTATGGGAATGTAAAACAAGGTACCACACTGTCTTCCGGAACAGGTGATCAACTGTTCAAAGAATTAAAAAATATTTGTTCTATTCTCCATAAAACATTTTTTGAAAAACCATACAAAATTAGGCCAGAAGAAGAGACCAATTTTCATTGAATTTCTGTAATTGAATTATTTTTATGTCATAAATTCTCTTGATTTCATGCTGGTAGAAATAAATTTATTTAATAGTGATATTGTAATGTTACTAAATTTTCTTGAAAAAAATGAAAAATGGAATCAAAGATAGGTTGGACCTGATCGAAATGAAGATAAGGGATGAGTTGGAAATATTGATGGGTAAAAGGTGGAATATTCATCCTCCAACAACCTACACTCTATCAAAATAGAAAAAATTATAATTTTCCCTTTTCCTTAAGAGTGTAATAGTTCTATAAGGGTATTCATTAAATATCAAGAATGTCATGTCAATGAGTAATTTTAAGTTACAAGGAAAAAATAATATGATTTTAATTTTTTTATGCAAGATATAACACATGTTTCATTCCGTTGAATTTTGCCTCAAAATATATGACATACATTAACCAGATTATGCTTCTTCTTCAAAGACATATGTAGTAAGGTTGTAGTCCCGGTGAAGTTTCATATCATGAATATATAGATTTTAATCGTATTATGTGAATTTAAAATGTTCTCCCCCCATCATTATTTAATATAATGGCCCACCTGATGGTAAAAATAGTCATAGAGTTTCAAATATTTTTTCCACTCCATTACAAATTGATGTACCCCATTGAATGATATATGAAGATTTTGAAAGGGTATGTCAATAATCAAATTCAGCCAGAAGGCTCTATTATAGAATTATATATTGATGAAGAGGCTGATGATTTCTATACCAGTTACCTTTCATATGTTGAAAGAATCAGTCTCCCAAAGACTCATCATAGTGAATTCCTTATGGGTGAATTGGATTTTCGAATAGTTGTGGTTACAATTAACTTTATTGAGTGGGATAATGAAAATCTTTACATAATACATAATACTGAAGATTTTGATCCATACATTGAAGACCACTAATTAATTATTAGACATTTTAATCCATCAAGGGATGAAAGAGGGATATCATATACACATAATCAACAATTTATAGGATTATTCAGAGATAATATTTATAAGAATTTATCTAAAAATCCTAATTAAATTTTAGAATGACTTCAATTTCTAGCATGAGGGATGAATGCAAATGTTAAATCTTATACTGGGTTTGTAATCGATGGTTATAAGTTCTATACAAAAGAATTCAATTAATTCAGTATGATGCCAAACGATGGTGTTATGTGGCTGAAGTGATGTACATATCTTGTTCCATGGATAGAAATCTAATTTATGAAAATATGTCATATTTTGGCACTATTGAAATTATATATGAGTTGGATTATACAAAATTTCATGTGTCTCTTTTCCATTGAAAATGGGTGGACAATATTAATGGAGTGAATGTTGATGAAATGTTCTTCGTGAAGGTTAAATTCAATGTAGAAGGGGAAAAAGACGATCTATTCATAATGGAATCACAAGTGGTGCACACATTTTATGTCTCAATTCCATCAAATAAATATTGTTTGATTTTACTACTAGTAACTAAGACAAATGTTGAGTCAGATTAAAATTCCATTGAGGATGAAACTTTCATTGGGACATCACAATTGGTTCATGATTATCCCAATTTAGACAATGCATTGTAAATTATAGGGGACAACAATGAGGGGATATGAATTCTTGGAAGAGGAACCAAATCCTTAGAACTGTTAAAAAAATAAATAGAGTTCAATGAGAAGGTAAATGTATTTTTAATATATTATGTTTTTCATCATAATATTTTCTATTCTCTCTTACATTAAGATAATCTAAATTAAATGGTTGACTAATCATGCATACAATTTATTATACACATGATGAAGTTACCAATCCCTCAGAAGAATAATCTACAATGAAAAAGACCCATTAGAAGTACTCAAATGTAATGTAATGATATACTTTATCTATTTTAAAAATAATTATATAATGAAATGTTGATTAAATTTTCATTATTCCAGGAAGAGTTTCTTTATTTTAGAACATATTTTCCCATGTTTCATGCCATTGTAGATGTTTGGTGCATAAAGGAATGAATTATAGACAGAACACCCCAAAAACGTTTCACCCCTACAGTGTTGCATTTTTCACATTCCTTCATGTTAATTCCACTACCTTTGCAAGAAATGAAATGAAACTGCCTCTTCTTAATGAATTAGGTAATTGTAATGTTTTCACACTACAATCGTAGTCCATAGAATTATGGTATTGTTTCATATATATGTTTCATTTTTTAGTATTACTCACATAATAATTATTTTCTTATTCAGGTGATTTATTTATTGAGTCGGATCACCCTATCCATCCTTCATTCCATTCTACATCAAAACTCCCACATACTTCTTCTCCATATTTTGAGATGTTTTACAATTGGTTTCACCTCAATATGATGTAGAGTGTGACTAGTGTAACTATAAGTGCGTGATTTTTATTTAAAATTGACATCAATTTTTGGAAAATTAACAGTTTCTATTGATTTATTTCTTTATATTATAAATAAAAAGAGAATATTTTTCTTATATTGGTGTGTTTTTTTGCTTCATTTGTAGTGGGTTGTTATGAAATATCATGTTTCAGGCATCATAAAAATACAAGGAAGCATTGATGTATTTGAATGTATGTAATAATTTTTATTTATGTAATTCTATAAAAAAATGTTTGAAATGTCTATAATATTAATATTCTTCCTAGTATTTGTGTTGTAAAAATCATTTCATTTAAATGATGTGTTGGGAATTTTTTTATATTATATGTTTTTTTGGTGTGTTTCCAGTGTTGTGGTGTGTTGTAACATCACATTGCAGTGGTGATGCCGGGTGAAGTTACAACACACTGTAGTTTGTCCCTTTATTAGCACTTTTACAATCTATGATAAATAAAACATTTATCAGCACATTTAGAAGTATTGGTAAATGGGATATTTATCTGTACATCAATACTCAGTGAGAAAGATCTACTTTATCAGCACATCTCTCAGCAATGATAAAAGGCATTTATCAACACTTATATAAGCACTAATAAAGGAATCCATCAGTGATGATAAATTAATGGGCTAATAAATGTGATCTTTATTAGTTATTTTTAAAGTGTTTATAAATATAATATTTATCATAACTTTTTTAGCGCCAATAAATGTCCAGTTTATCAGTGCTTTTAGTGATGAAACATTTCCTAGGATTTTATCATCACTCAAGTTATCAGTAATTTTATAGTGTTAATAAAGGTCATTTCTAGCGTTGTTGATGGACAATTTTATAAAAGTTATACATGTATTGTTTCATAAACTATAATGTTAGAATACTTGTATTTTCTCAAAACATTAAATGGTGGATGTACCTGGATTTTTTGACAATATTTTCTGAGGATTATGTTTTTTACACTTCTCAAAAATTTTCCTTATTTACAATCTATTCTTAAATTTTATGATATTCTAGTGTCTAAAGGTATTTCAATTTCGTAGGTTAAAATTTCATGGTTTTGTTGATTTCCATTATATTCATCAAATCTATGTTCGTTATGACCATTATTTGGTATAATATTTATATTCCATGATGATTAATTCTCAATAATGTTTTATGATTCAAACTTATGATCCCATGATCTTTTTATTATATATTTATCCATTACTCATGTTTTCTCTCATGTTTATAGACTAGAAATTATAACTAGTTGATATGTTTCCCTTACAATGAGTTTGGTCTCACCACTATATTATTTTTTCATTCTCAAGATTATGAATATGAATATATAATAGAAGATGTCTATAAGAGGTTTTAGAGGAGAACAATTGCTTAGAAATTCTCATAAGTGTTATAAAATAAGTTCTCTTTTTAGATTTTATCCAAGACACTAAATATTTAGTTCTGTAGTTTGTGTGCCTAACTTCCATATGTATTAATTAAAATAAATAATAAATATATTATTTATGTATTGTTACCTTGGGGCTTTATACCACAGGGATGGTGGAATTGTTTCTACTAACATAAACACTTGAATCACCAAAATCATAGTATGTTTAGTATGTGATTAAGGAGGAGCATAGTTAACTCTAAACTATAGGGATGGTTGTATTATTAATGCAATGACCTCTTTAGAAATCAATCATTACCAGTTTGTGATTGACTTCTCAAGAGTAATACCTATATTTTCATCCACTACATGAACCACACTTCATATTGGGGATTCATTTCATTAAAGTATTGAGGAAGCCCCATTGGATCACCATTCATAAACTGATTTTGGGAGAACATCGAGGAGGGAACGTGATGGTGCATAGGGGTCATAAGGAAAAAAGATCTTCTTAAAATAAATTTTTTAAAAGAATTATGAGTTAACCCTCCATGAATAATCCAGGGAAGACCAAAACCCATACTATTCTAAAATGAATGGATATTTTACACATGGTAAATAGTTTACATTGGTAAATTTAATGATTTTCATTCCTACATCTAACATTAAACATGAAATTGATATAATTGAATGCGAATATGAAATGTTTTTTCAGAATTTTGTTTATATTGTGGTGTATGAAGAGGATCAGCATAACCGATATGAAATAAAGACCCATGATCTAGGATCTCCTCAAAACATTTTGTTACCACCCGCCTAGAACGTTTGAGAAAATGAAAAAGGAAAATTCTTGGTTATATCCCACCCACCACCTTGAGAAGTTGAATATACTTCCCATGAGAATAATCTAGCACAATATGATGTTGAGTTATAAAACTTGAGGTTTCCCTATGATGAAATAACTTTTGGAAATATTCATACCTAGTAAAACTCCTAGAAAGAGGCCAATGTTTTATATGTAGTGCATATCTAGTAATTATTAATCACCTAATGGGTAAAATTTTATACATCCAAAAAACCTGGGTCTAGGAAAAATAGTTTATGTAACTCAATTTTCTAATGAATTTCAATAATATCCTCCCATATTGTACTGACCAAAACTATGTTAAGAAAGGAGCAACAAATTTTCTCAAACTAGACAACATTTGTAAACATGCCGGAGTTGTCCACGTCTAGATCCACCATCAACCACTTCTAAACTGTCTTCCTAATATATTGTTCAACCATTGATCCTCTACTCTATCATGTACCTTTATTCGAGAATGTAATACATTGATGTGTAACACCCACAAGTTTATTCATAGAAAAAATCATATTTAGAATGGATATATCTAACCCCACTACCACTTATATTCAGGAAAATGTAATTCCAAATTATTAATTTCAGGAATGGATCAGAACAACACTTCATGATTCATTCATATAAACTATACGATATGATGATAAAACCATATAAAAAAAGAATAAGTGAATCTATGATGCTTTATATGGAAATTTCAGGGTCTAACATTCATCTGATAGTTGGACCTACTTGAACGATCTATCGCCAAAAGGAAACATATAATATGATAGTTCCACTACCTATTATTCTTTATGATAAGGAATAAAATGTCCCTTGACCTCTAGAATTGCAAAAAATACCTAAAAATTTTAGTTTCTCATACTTTTTCCCTAGGTGGAATGGACTATCCTACTAATTGAATATGTAGATTCAGCCGGAGAAGCTACCAGAGATATGAATCATGAATATTTACAATTAACTAAAAACACCAAATATTCCATTTAAATAACCAATTGTTTTTTATATATATTTTGATAGTATCATAAGAATAGGATTATTCCATTAGGAACCATAAGTCAAAATCTTGCAAAATTCTATCAACACAGGGAAAGAGTGCTGGTAAATTAAAAACTACATCTTTTATGCTCATACTAGCACTATTTACAACTCTATAAACTATACATAATAACTATTAATTGGTGTTTCCAATAAAACTGATAATTCCAAAATATTCCAATATACAAGGATTACTATAATTAAATCTATTCCTTACAAATAGATCATTTTCAATGTTATTTCATATCTTCCATGGATAATAATAATCTCAAAATAATATAAGTATAAAACAACAATAAAGACAATCTATATTAACACCCTAATAATTTATGAACCATAGGATTCATGGGAATAATATCCAAGACTACTACATCTTTAAGGATTTCCTAAAAAACTTTGCTGACTCTAAAAAAGAGAAACAGGGTAACACTCAGCTGAGATAACACGTGTCAATAAAATCCTGTGTAAGGATAAAGGATAATAAATAAAAGTCCAAAATGAATTTTTATAAAACCTTTTTGATATTATGATTAGTAAATTGTCTAGTTGGATACATGGAATACTTAGGGAACAATTGAATCATTTGATTATGTCCACATCTTCCTTATAAAATTCTTCTATTCAACTATTTTCGTCATCAACAAAGATTCATTATGTTCAACACTAATGGAGCAAGGCTTTGAATGATGATCCCATATCAGTACCTAATCTAGTATAAACACATAGAGACATGATGCCTCTATAATTGGGAGGATAGGAACTATCCTACCCAATGGTAGAATGGGTACCACAACACCAAATGTGAATCTTATAACAAGAGGAGTCACAACATGGGTATATCAATTTCATCTACCTAAAAATCCAGTTCTCTAATACAGAGGATTCATATGAAATCTAGTTCACCATAAATAATAAAGGTATAGGTTATATAGGCCAATGACGCCAGAGAAGATGATGTTGTGGTAAAACCCAAAGTTAAGGAATTGTTTATAATAAACCCCTATATATTTTGAAAATCTAGAGGCAAGTATTCCAGAGACATCGCGAGGGGAACCAATCTAATTCTAAATCATATAGTTCACATTCAGAACCAATTATATTGAAATATTGATTGAAATATCTAAAATATTTCATAATCATCATCGAAATATAGTATTTCTAGCTCATCTCAAGTCACAATCCATAAAAATGGTCTCAAACATTGTTCAAGGAATGATAATATATGAATAGTCAAAATATACCTTCAAATGAAAATATACATATCATCCTTATATGAGAAAGTGAATACACTGTAGTTTAGAATTATGATATATTAAAAAATATGTCTTACTCTCCCATACAATATTTCGATGCTAGATTCCCATCATCATTTCATGGAACACAAAGAATGATAGATTATATATGATGTCACTCCATATGATACATATTTTGTAGGGATACGTTCTGTGTAATGTTGAACAATCATTTATTTCAAGGAACATGAAGAAGAAGTCTCCAAAAAAAAGAACATCATACCCCATTTATATTTCATGGAAGTGTAATGATATCAAAATCAATAGATAATTGAATTATAGTTAGGGAATAACCTTATTAAAATATGAATCCTCAAGTATTTGGTTTATAAATATGATGAATTTTACCTTTCGATCAAAAAAATTAAATGTTAAGATGAGGGAGAATAGATACCCTATGGAAATATGAAGCTCATATCTAATTATTTTATCTTAAATATGACTATAAATTTATATTGGTCCACAAAGACACATCCTTCAACATATGAATAGGATGGATATATCTCTACATACATGTAGAAATTCCATAAAAGTACCACCAATTTATAATGTAATATATTAGAGAACAATTCAAGGTACTATATGGAGATAATACCACCTTTGCCTCCTATGTAAATTATAATACAGACATCAGTTTTAAAAAAAGGAGGGGAATTATCTTATGGTAAATAAATCCAACCAAATTACTGCCCCAAAAGGAATATAAATGGGACACAAATTCCCATGGATTGAACGTAGTGAAGATGCATGTTCAATATTTATTAGTGTCTCATTAACCCATGAAAAACAAGATATATACATGTCTATTAAAAAAATATCATTGTGATATATATCTATTGAACTATATAGACATTCTTGGATTTAATATCAATATTTTTACCAATCATTTTGGTTTGTTGGATGATAATTTATTTCTACAAACATGTGTCGAAAAGGATGCATCCATCCCATGCTACCAACATAGAAGATTTAGTTGATAAGATTATAAAATATAACTTCATTTTATAAGTTCAATAACTCGAATGGATCACCAAAACAATCCACATTTAGAAAATGAATCCTAAATTTAGTTTCTACATTAAACTCAAGGACTTTAATCATCACCTCCCAATGTTTAATTTACTATGACACTAATGTAAATAAAGCCTTCAACAGTGCTCACAAAAGGGATTTATTAGTGCTATATAAGTGATGATAATGTAAGCGATGATAAGGGGTTAAATTTATAAAAGACCGTAAAAAGAGCTAATAAAGCCCCCCTTTAATATATCTACAAAATCACTTATAAATGGGGCCTTTATCACTGTTTTTTTTTCACTGCTAAAGGGTTACTTTATCAGCGATGTTTTACTGTTGTTAATGGTTTCCTTTAACAGTGCAGAAAAATTGTTGATAAACACATGAATTATAATTGATATAATTTTTTTTCCACACCCCAAATAGCCCCCTTCATCAGTTATTCCCACCACCCACCCCTATATGAGTGATTCCCCCACCACATTATCAGTTCTTTAGAAAATCCCACCCTCCTACGTGTGTCCCTAACTCCAATGTGTTTCAAACCTGAGACCTCCCACTGGCAGACCTATGTTTTTTTCACTCCCCTCTACTAATTTTTATTTAAAAATATATCTATATATTTATATATATAATTTATTACATTTTTCTATCCCTATATTTATATTTATTACGAAATATATTTTATATGAAAATATGTCTAATTTATTTATTTATAAAATTAATTTTTTATATTTGAATGAGAAAATTTATATTGTTATTAAATTGATTATAAATAACAGTATAATATGAAAAAAATAAAAATAAAATTTCATAATATTAATATTAATGTATTTTCTATGAATAAATTCAGTCCCCAATGAAAAGGGAAAATAAAACCCTTAAAAAATGATTAAATTCCAAATAATGTTAAATTTTTTTTGTAACCCAACTAAAAACTATGATTTGGATGACTTATAGATTTTTTTTGGTCATGGAAAACATGAAATAAGGTTTACCCTAAGTTATTAGGGCATAGAGATCGTTGTCGACATCAATTTGTTATGTGGTAGAGCCCAAACGGACACCCATATCAAATTTATTCTCGGCTTGATGTTTAAGTTATGTTTTCATCTTAATTTAGATATTTAAAAAAAAATTGATTTATTTATCTTAAATTTTTATTAAATTACTATTACTTGATAATAATTTAAAAATATTTTTTAGAAATATTTTTTTAATTACTTTATAAACCATTGTCACAAAATATATAATATATATATAATGTGTAAATTAAAATTCAACGGTATCTAAAACATATTAAAAAAAAATATGTTATATATATAAATATTTTTATAAATATTTATATATATAATTTTTAAAGAATTGTTTTTGAAATGTCTTGTTTATCAGCTCTAGTAAAAAAGGGCTTATATAGGCTTTGTTTTATTAGTAACCATTTATAAGTGCTGATACATGTCCCTCTTTAACATCTCTTTTTTTGCTATTAAATACAACCTTTAACAATTGTAGAAAACACTGTTAAAGTTACCTTTTGACACCCATTTTCTAGCATTGACATAGTGGGTTTTTATCATCACTTTAATCTACTGCTGTTAAAACCCTACCGTAGGATAAACCCAGTTTTGAAGTAGTATTACCAATAATAGTATTATTTGTTGATTTAATTATTTTAATTAAGGAATTCAACTTAATGGATAGATATTTATGATACAATAAGACATTGATGGAATCTATATAGGGGGAGTTCAATTCATTTAGTGCTCCCTAATGGATATACTAGTAACAAGTAAGTCCCTTTTTGAATGAATATTGGTTTAACATAACAAGTTTCTATGATCTATATTATTAAAACCATTCTAATAAAAATCATGAAATTTATTGTGAATGATGCGGTGTTCAAGTACAAACAATGATGTGATTTTATTTCCTATCATGAGGATGTTTTCAATAAACTATAGGACGACATCATGAATATTAGCCCCATAAAATTCACTTTCATAGTAACATAAAGAAAATTACATTTATTTTTTTGGTTCCACCATGGCATTGATGTTGTCCTTGAATATATTAAGGTGATTCTTAACATGCCACCTCCTTGAAATCTAAAGGAATTTAGAGTAATCTCAAGATGTATTTTATATATTAACTAACACCACAAAAATAATCCTGTAAAAATTTCTACCCCTAAAAAAATTGTTGGAGAAATTGGTGACCTCTTAGTGGGGTGAGAGTTATCAAGAAGCCTTTGATGTTCTCAAGTATTATCTTCCACACCCAAAATTATTGATTAATCCAGTATAAGGGAAGCCACTCATACATATAGTGTAAAATATAGAGATTTTTTTACATCCATACTCACTCAGATAAATGATGTAGGGAATGATAATATCCTCTATTATCTAATCAACATAATACGGAATGATGAGACTTGATACTCTTATATCAAAAATTACTCCCTTTCTTTGATTTTTATGGTGTAGAAAATGAGACAGTACTTGTAGAACAATAATGTAAACATAGACTTGGTGTGGATTTTCTAAAATATATCATTATATTTTTATGATAACTAGATGTTTGGAAATATTGGTAGAAAGTATGTATCCATTTTATATCATGTTTCATTATTAAAAAAGTGGTCAAGTGGAAGGCGTTGTATTTATTTCTCATAATCCACCATATCTTAGAAAATTTATCATTCGATATGAATTCCCTAATATTGAGGCCTTCTTTTTTCCATGAAGCCTCCAATTAATAGGATATACAATTTGATGGTTCCTCCAAGATCTTTCAAAGTATAAGTATATAAAATATTAATTTAAATATAGTGGAATTAGTGATTGTACTCATATCCCAAGAGAAAACAACATTTCTTTATAACATACAACTATTAGAATGATATACTAACAATTAGGTAGAATATATTACCCTCATTTTCAACATGGAATTGACCATGTAAATAGTACTATCCTGATTCAACATCAAGGGTGACAAAATGTTTTGGATTGAGAAAAATAATGGAAAATATAACATTGATAATGAATATATGGTTCATTTGAATGGTTATACATGAGGGTTGATGAAAAATCTCATCATAACCAATGTTTTCACATTTCCCGCATTCAAAAAATATCCAAGAAGATGCACTACCTTGTGTTGGCATATCCTCGTACAATTTATCTCATGATGAAATAGTCATCTTTATCAAACATTAACGGGTGGTTTCCCTATTTTTCATTAGTGATATGGAGGAAAACAATGTGATGAACACTACTCTTGATCATGGTGTGTTTTTTTACTTATTAACCAATTTAAAATTGTATAGGTGTCTCCCATATAAAAAAAATCTAAAATTGAATTTTCCAATATAATCAAAGAAATAAATAATAGATCCATGGGTGGGTAGAAAACATTATCCTCGATTAAATGTAAAAGTCCTAAAAAGTCATCTATAAGTAAGGATTTGATGTGGTACACATAAAATGCACTGAAAGGGGAGAGATCGCTAACATTATAATGGAAGCCTATGTTATCACCTACTATGCTCATTGGTGAAAAGTCATGTTCTACGATAAAATCAAGCGACACAAATACTTTTATCCCTAAATGATTAAATAATATTTAAAGTTGATAAAAACAATTTCTTAATTGTTATTTCTGATGGTTTTAATAATTTGGATAAAATATTCCCATTGAATATTGTAAGATATCTATTTTTTTAGTACTTTTATTACATTGGGATCACCATTTTTTAATGGAAACTCCTTCTAGATTATGTATCTAAGAATATTTTATGTTTTGTGCGACTACTTTCTAAAGGAACGTGGTCACTAGGGTTTTTACCAGTGAATTTGTTTTAATCCATTTTGGTTTATAGGATGGAATTTCAAGATAACCACACCCATTAGATGAATTATTTCATATTTTAGGACCCTAATAATGATTTAGGATATGTATTATAATACATCACAAATCCCCGAGAGGTTCTTGTTACACTTGTGTTATAGGTTATTCATTAAAATTCATCTATGTGGCCATATATATGTATTATAGATTATATATATTTACTTATTAGTTAATGAAAATTTATAAATCATTTTTTTGGAACTAGGGAGTTTATAACCATACTGTAAGGTGTTGAGTGTTTATGGTATTTTGATTTGGCCTTGATATGGACTTCCTACAGATTACAATTAGTGTAATTAGAAGTTTTGTATCTATATTCCACTCAATGTGACATTTCATACTATTTAAGGTCATGTGCGGTGGATTATTACTATTAATTTTATGTTCATGAGGCCAATATATCTATATGATGTTTAATTTCATATGGAATGTACTTCTAAGTGGAATATTTCTACTAAAGGTATGTATGGGTCTTATATATGACTGCCCCTTCCTGAATGGCCTCAATAAGAATATGGCCTACTAAGGATGGGTCTTGTTTCATAAGTAATGAGAAAATATGAGCAATTTTGTTTGTTTTTATTATAAGGATATAGACCACTATACAATACATTGGCTCATCAAGAATGTGGATGAAAAAAATATATTCATGGGTAATATTTCACCAGTAGAGGTAAATGGGGACTTCAAAGATAATTTGTCCTGATGAGAAGGAACATTCAAGCTCATGTGGGATATGTACCATAAATAATGGAATAAAGGAATTTTAGGAGGAATATTGAAAAAAAGTAAAATGTTTCTATATTCGGTTTGAACCTAGGAGAGGAATCTTACATATCTTGGTTAATAATCATAGAATCCTATAGTATATAGTTTCATAGATTATGTTCATGTGATAGGTTCATACCAAAATGTTTATCATCATGTAGTATAGTTATTTTCATTCAGTTTTACATCATAAAACTAGGATGTGGGTCTCATGAAAGGGTTAAAAATAGTGGGTTTAATGGGGAATAAAAACATCTAATTTCTTGGGAATAAGCTTCTCTGAGAACATGAAAATTCAATGGAATAAAAAACATAGGGAATATGGACCATTGAGGATGGGTTTCAGATGGGATATGACCTCATAAAGATTATGTGTTGGTTATTAAACATAGGTTTTCTAGAAATGGGTGTATATTTATCATTAGTGTCTATTGGTAATGAAATCTTTAATATGAATATTATTAGGGAATACACCAAGAAAATAATACCATGGTTCTCATGGCTTATTGGATGGAATATGGATCCAAAATAATGATTTTTATCTAAGAGATACCACTCAAGTGTCCTTATGATTGAGTCTAGAAGACCTTGGAACTCCCTGAGAGAGGAGGGTGAATTGGGTGTCAGCTTTTTCTTTTTAAAGTTATGGATCTTTCTTCCATGTTGGTAGGAACCTATTAGATTTTTCAGTCAAAAGTATAAAAATAGATGAAACTAAACTTTTACTTTGTTCATCGAAAAGGGAAACATCCAAGGAGCATATGATGATAGTGTGTTAGTCATACCTAAATGCACTAATCTTCACTAGTATTGGAGTACAAGAGTTTGGTCACAGTCAGTCTGTTCCAGGAACACTTCTCTTACAAAATTTCCAGGTTGTATCACTACTTCCCTCTGTACACTTCTGTTAACTCCCCCGGGGACATTATTTTGGAAGAAGTCAAACTAAGTTTATCCACATTAGGGTTGCGTCAATTTATCTGAATTGGAGTCTCTTTCTTTAACCCAGAAGATGAAACTGCCTGCATCATAGACCTGAGTTAATACACACCAAAATCCATTAACAATTGAGTCTGATATTAAATTTTTTCCTTTAAAAATCCCCTTCACAATTTTCAAACACAGAAAGCGTTTTCCCCTTCGCAGAGCTCACTGCTTCATAGAGATCAATTCGTTGCAGAGCACAACCCTTCACAAATCTCAAGACTTTTCATACCTCAAGAATTCATAGAAAAAATTCCTTTGTGAAGCTGACATGGCCAATACGGTACATCCCATATTCACAAATCCCACAAAACATAGAAGCATTGAATTCAGTCAAGACTAGAATAATATTTTCACAGAGTATAAGCTTTCAAAAATAGTAGGCTTCATGGAGCACCACTTGCATCATGAGATCAGTGGGATTCCAGATTTCCTCTCTTGTGCTCATGAAGAATGGATATGGGTGGCCTCTTATTTATATGCATGGTCAGATGAAGAGCTCTAATTATTCTAGGACAATTTTAGGATTGGAGAAAAAAATCTTTACGAAACATCTCCCTTTGCAAAGAACTAGTGAAATTTTTTGTTCTTGCTAATCTCTCATTTAAGAGCTTCGAACTACCAAAATGCTCTAATTCTCATAACCACAGATCTCTTTGTAAAATATTTGCACTACCTCATTGCTTGAAATCTCATAATTTCAAATAAACACCATCTCAAATCATAGTGCTTCATTTCTTTGAACTCTTCAAGCATGTCTTCATGAAAACCATTCCATTTCAATATTTAGGAAATAATGATTCTAGAAGAGTACCTTTCTCATATTTCAGAGCTCAAATTATCATAAATGAAGTTCACACATCCTGCATTCTTTAATCCTTTGCGAAACAAAAATCAAGTATACCATCCTTTTAAAACTCACGCCATTCCATATTGTAAGATCCATTTCCTTGTAATCTCCCTGACCATCCATTAGAGGATTGGAAACAAACACATTCCGGACACTATTTCTAGCAAGGAAAAACCATGGCTCCAACAAGACCCTCATTATCAATGGAATACACAATCATGATCTGATGGTTATAGCTATATGGGAGGAAAATTTCCAAGAACCTTATATATAGTGAATACACAATCAGAAGAAGGTTGTTATGATGTGCCCAATGACTCATCTGTGTATATAGTGGAGATTTGGGTTGGGTAAAAATTTCATTTTCATGGTGTAGACCTTTTATAAGAGGTTTTATGAATGCTTTTAATATTAGTATGGTTTGATTAGGAGACTCGGGTAGAAGGTCAGACATAGTAAAAGTTGGTTTTCCTATCTTATTATAACATCAAAAATATATTGAAATAGAAGAAAATATGCGTGTGATAGAATAAATAGAAGGGGGTGATGGGTACATTTTATGGACTCTAGTTTTCATATAAATTGTTCTATGTAATGCAGGTGATCTGCAAAGCGTATGTATTCAAGATGGCCTTGTGAAAGAGTTTTACATTGTCTGCCATCCACAAACATAGTTCATGAGATGGGCCTACATGGGGGTATCATGAAGGGATCACATTATAGATTCATGGTGCACATTAAGAGATCATATAAGAGGTTCACAAATGAATACAATATTAATGTTATATTATTTACCCTTCTTCATGTTTTAAATTTATATTATTTTCCAAAGTAGAGAGTATTTTTATAAGATATCTTTATCATAGAATTGTTTTTCACTGTGTCTTTTTTGAGGGGGAATGGGGTATTTATAGGAAATCCCAAACTCATAGTTTCCCAAAATGGGTTTACACATGGAATTTACTAAAATTACTCCATGATGTTCCTAAAATACCCACCTCAATATAGTATATGTAATTAGTGCATGAATTTCTTCTAGTTCACATTGGAATGTATGTTTTCTCCAAAATTTATGATGGTTTGCATGTGAATTTACAATGGGAGTCAATTTAACACGTCACAACTAAAGAGAAGGACCTATACAATATCTTATATTGTTAAAATGGCTCTATCTGGCTTCTAAAAAAGGTATCATGATGAAATAATTTTGCAATTTAATTCTAACTAGCATTGCGAAGGATGATTGGCTTAACAAGGGGTTAGAGTTTATTCATGAAGGGTTGATTTTGCTTTAAATTAGGCATTAAATTTTCTAATTTGAACTTTATCATGATGTTTAAATTGATTTTTAATATTTATTTTAAATTATTTTGGCACTTTTCATGCCTCAAAAAATGACCCCTCTTGGAATGGGGTATCATCTACATGAACATGAGCTGATTCTATGGTTAAAATGTGGACTTCAAAGGATATATCCAATCTACAGGGGATTGGACCCACCTATATATAAATGGGGATAAGGGAATTATTTTTTCAATGTTAAATTGATTCTTCTTCATGGATTCATCAGATATCAAGATCTCATTTGAATTCTACATAGTAGTCCTATTTTGTCAGTGGCATCTTTGGGACACAATTGACGTTTGAGAACATGATGGAACTTTTTGATTGCATACCATTAAACCATGAGTAATTTCTATAATAAAATTATATGGACTCACTTAGTAATAATGGGGATCACATAGAGATATAGGTGTTTTCAGGTTTGACTAGTTCTTATAGAGCCACATGGGATTTTAGAATTTATCAAAATAATTAATCCTCAGTAGCTTTCCTGAGTTTGGAAAAATATTATCATCATTTATTTTTGTAGATATAGCATTATTTAGATTTTATCACCTATAAAATTTGATGAATATTGGATAAATAATGATTTCAATTACAAGAATTTTGAGGATGACACTTGATACAATTTTATTCCGTGGAATGGTTCCTTGTGAAATTTTCTCACACATGAGCTTTGTGATTATTTACTATCCAGAAGCATTCCTATATATTAAATTTTTCATAGGGATGGAATATCGGTCCCCAAATCTAATCATAATTGAACATCATAATTGTCCATGTATTTCCCTAGGCTATATCTATAATAAAATCTCTAGATAATATCCTCTCATCCCAAAGGACAATCAAGTGATTTCATGAATCATATACAACTCTATACTAACTAAATATGATGGATATTATATTCAATAACCTATATCATGGAATTATTAATTTATTTTCACCACTTACCTAACAAAAGGTAGTGGAAGATGGAGTTCAAAGTTAGATTTAGACCCACCTGGATTCTTTTCTAGTGAATGGGAATTGGTCTTATAGGTTCCTAAATGTTGTTCATAATTAACTAAAATGATATGATTGATTGATCAATATGAAGTTTTATATATGACCCAGTATATAAAATATCAGATGATTGAGATCTACTTTTACAATTTAGTCATTGGTGTTTGGTCTACAACCCTTCTAATCTACCACACAATGAGGAAGTAATTACATTATGATGGGTTTCTTCTATGGATAATGTCTGGGAGGATGAACGAAAATTCCCTCCCTAAAAAAGATATATTTTTTCTAAAGACAAGAGAATAGTTGGAAGGATTACAAATATTTTTTCAAAATAACCTTGGGGAATCTGTGGAATCCTTCCTTAAACCAAGGAGAGTAAATCCACGATTTAAGAATACAAGGATCTTAATTACCCAACAAGCCCCAAAAGTAAAATGTTCAAATTGCACTACCTTGGAATTTGTACAATTTACTTGATAAATATACATATTATAGCCAAATATATCTCATACCCTTCTACAACTAGGACTTATATCGCTATTTTCTAGAATAAGGGTCTTCCATCTTGGGGATTCCATCTTGGGTGTCTGGGTTATAACCCTGGAAATGAAATCTCTATTGGAACAAGGTCGGACCATTAATCAATTAAATTTTTTATTTCCTAGATCTACCTTTTTTTTGGCCATATAAAATAGATGAGTAATCCATATAATATTTTGGGTCCTTTATAATTTTTATATAGTTTTTTGTTGAGACTTTATGGTGCTATAAGTAAAATTATATCACTACAGTCCCTCATTTCACCTCTCATCTCAGTGTACATAACACTATTTGAATTCAACAAATGATATTGAGAATTGATAATGTAACACCCCGAACCCAGTTTGATAGAGATGGTGAATTATATCATTAAATGTTTATACTTACAAGAAAAAAATATCCCGAAGGTCCAAGTAGTTTTGTAGTTTTGGATAACCAGATACATACATAGGTTCAACTATAGAACATGAAATGAAATACACCATATAAGTTTTATTCATAACATCCACCACTAAATGTTTATCCCAGATTTTCATTAATAATAATATACTTAATGTCCTTAGAAAATGAAATATAAGAAATGGGTGAGCTCTGATGCTCAGTAAGGGTATGAAAAACAATGGAATATATCATAAATATACAAATTAGGCATGGTGAATAACAAAAAACACAGGCCTTTAAAAATAGGCTTTAACACATTATGGTATGAGTAAGAGCTGAATAAATAATGACATAATAAAGCATAATCAAGGGAATTATACTAGTAAAATAACAACATGAAATCTCAATTACTAGTTTCATAATGATGGGATGTATTATGCGGGACATCATAACCATACCATCAAGGCCTTATGCTAGGATGATATATATCCATTACATCATGGCCTAATTCCAAGACCATAGTTTGTCTCATGAGAGCTACCGATTCACCAAGGTGCTATAGCATGCCCAAAACAACACTAAATAAGTACACTTATTTCCTCTTATGAATGGGGATAATCATAAAAAACAGAAACATTCATATTGAAACTTACATATGAAATTAAAATAACATTCCCCATACATTACACATAAACACTAACCGTTCAAACTAAATTAGTGAATGGTATCAAGATAGAACATCCACATTCAAACTAATCAGAAACCATTAAAAAAATATTATATATATTATAATAATATATAAACCTATATGAAATACATGATACATCAAAATATGTAGACATAAATAAAGATACTTTCAAATGAAACCAATGGGAAATTGTTGAGGAAATAATACTTAAACACTCCATACTATCCCATAAAACCAGAAAAAATTCAAATAATAATCCCTTAGAATATTATGATAATAATGTTACTCATGATATGATATACCTCGGGTAATTACATACACCAAATGCATGGGATATGTTGTGACCATGTCATATATTTCATAAAGTTTCTTGTGAGGTGAGAAAAATCAATTTTACATTACAAAGATGTGTTCTTCTGGAAAATCATTTGTAGTTTTTCATAAATCTAGTTTTAAATTTGTATATATCAAAAATGAAATTTAAAGGTAATTGATATTACATTTTAGGAAAAATTATGTCACACTAAAGTGAAATCATGTAAAAAGAGTTTTTAAATAATTTTTAAAATTAAAACATTTTATTGCGGTTTAAATATTTCATTAAAGATATTTTAATGTGAAAAGGAATTTTTTCATTCATAACACAATAAATGATCCAATATATATTTTCTTGTCAAATTTTTTTATTTTAGAATGATAATTATTGCTTGAAAATTATTATAGAGTGAAATTCAAAATAGGTTGTAATTTATGAACTTCCTTGAATCAGGCATGCATTTCGGAAGAATTTTAGAAAGTTTCATTTAAAACATGCAACTCAATATAAAAAAAAATAATGATTAATATTGGTATAAATATATAGAAACATCACACATAATTTATGGTTAGTAAATAATAATTTCATTTGGGTGAGTAGAGAGTAAGAGCAACCCAAATGAAAATGGATATTTGGGTAGAAAATACTTATAACATTGTAATAAATTGAATCATATGCCCCATAATTAATAATCATAAAATGATTAATTGAATATAATGAAAATAAATAGATTCATGATATGAAAAATTAATGTTCAGTAGACATACACCATAAAAATGTAGCAGATGTTAATACAGAATATCTCACAAAAATGGAAGTGAAATGAAGAAATCCTTACCATAAGTTTGAAGGTGTTATCCACCTGATTATATTGACGACTTAAATAATAAAATATATGTTCATTAATTAATAATTATTTAAAATAATTTCCATTCAATTTATTTTTTATAACCTTATTATGTTCATTCATGACCTTTTTGATGGGTTAATAGGTTCAATTTCACTGTTCGGGTCCGTTTGTTTCATGCTCGATATACTTATATACATGAATGGATAATCATGTAAAATGAGGATGATTGTCTAGAATTAAATTTATTTTTAATTAGTGAAAACATACGAGGTTACATGTTTGAATTTTTTTTTGGTTTCTTATAGTAATGATGAATCATTTATAAATTTTTTAATAATAATCGTTTGGGGGTAATTGGCGGTTTTTGAACACAACAAAATCAATTTTCTTTATAAATCAAAACCATGTTCAAAAAATATTCCAAAACCATATCTGATAAGTAATAAATATATTATAGTGTTTTTCAACCATAATAATGATTTAATGTCCATAATTGAGGATGATAATAGAAATTGAAAACCCATCGGCTTTCAATGTGGTAAATTAGCACATCTTGGAAAGTGTTTTTTTACTATAAACATAAAACAACGGTTAAAGAGACATGATGATAACTTATTACATAATAATAAAAAATTTCAGTACATGTAAGTTAATATATTTTTCATAATAATCAGATGAGGATATGTGTTTATATAAAATAAAGCAAATTAATGTCAAAAGAAAGTAAATGAATTGAAAATAGGAATTTACCTCTTGAATTAATCTTCCTTGAGAGCCTCTTTAGGGAAGAAGATTTGGTATTTTTAAGAGAAAAATTCATTATTTATGTCGGGGAGTATCTTTGAAGGATTTTTAACCACAATTTAGAATAGTTACAAGGATTAAGTGGAGTGAAAGGAATAGTGGAGTGTGGTTGGTTTTTATAGTGGATGAGAGGATGGTTTTCTAAATATTTTAATAAATAGCATATTATTCTTCTATAACACAATAAATAGTGATGATTCCATGAAAAAAATAGTAAAAAGTACATATGAGTTTGAACCTAAGGCCATTTACATCATCCACGACTCAGGCATGATGCAGAAGTTCATTTATTTAGAAAATTTTATAAATTTTTGAATATCACTATTCACAAAAATTCAAGGATTTTTCTTAGATTTTTGAAATCTAGAATCCAAAAATAAAATCCATATTATGAAAATATTTTTCTAAATATTAGAAATTTAATATTTAATTAAAATAATTATTTACTTGATAAATACAGTTTTATAACAATAACTAATTTCATAATTCCCAAAAAAATTATACAATGTCTTATTAAATTATCTTAAAATAATAGTACAACAAAAAATGTATTTAGGAACACATTCTATAAAAACTAATTTTATTTTAAATAAATTTATTAATTTAAAATTTTAATTAAATATCTATTACTCAAAAAAATACTAACACTTAATTATTTATTTATAAAATATGCTATCTCATTCATATGGTGCATAAATTTTATTTATACTTAAATGTGTGAGGATACTATTCATAAGGGCACATTACTATTCATACGGGTCTTGTTACTATGCATAAGTTTTTTTCACTATTCTTAAGGATATGTTACTATTCCAAAAAATTATGTTAATTCTATGAGGCTCTAAATATCATACTGAACCCAACTATGTATGTACGTTTTTTGAAATTCAAAACACATAAGATGAAAAATTATGTGTACTGGCTAGGTTATAACAAAGTGTTCTTTCATAGGGACTTAGTGTTTCATGCATTCTATATTAAATTTATTTTCAAATCCTTGGGGTGTTATATTAATTATGAATATATTCATAGAAATATTTTGTTTTTATTAAAATAATTACAATAGCCAATATATATTGTTCTGATTCATTTATAATTTTTATTTAACTAATATTTTTGTAGAAATGAACTTTGTAATAAAAAATTTATATATATATATATTAATAAATTATTTTACACCAAATAATACTACAAAATAGTAAATCTATTTAAAAAATTAATTAATTTGAAAGCTAATTTTTTTTAATATAATTATTTACATGTTTTATTATTGTGAATTAAAACACCTAATTAACCATATTAATTTAAAAATATAAAAAAATATTGGTGTGTAATATTCTCCCGTGATTCAATAAATTATGTCCTCAAAATTTTAAATTTCACTTCCAAATTTAAAGGTTGATACTTAGATATTCTCTTGTGGGAAACCCGCATCAAAAATAGGTTTAACAATATATTTTCTTACTAATAGGAAAAGTGATAAGAATAGGTTACTACAAAACTACACAATCAAATAGTGATAAAAATATGTACATTGAAGAATAATCTAACCATCGTGTTCTAATTGAAAGAGGTAGAGACCATGATTAATTATAATTTTAACATTTAAAATCCATAAATTTCGAATGATGTAAAGAACAATTCGATTCATCATAAAAAGGTTCTAGGATACCATTTTTTGGTTTCAGGATCCTTTCCCTGATGTTGATAAATTATCTCCCACTATACTAATGTATGGATATATAAGTACTTGATACATTTCAATAAACACGATCTTATCATTCAGTTGTACCTTTTACTACTCCTACTTCGTTTCATGGAACAAGTTGTATTATAGGGTAAAACAATCTATAAAACATTAACTAAATATCAAATTCAACCATTTCATAAATGGTTATCTTTTCCAAATTATAATGATCCAACAATTTAGAAATAAGCTCAATAAATTTCTATAATGAACTAATTATGAAAAATGAAGTGGCTCTTAAACATCACATACAGACATGTGAGTACATTCCCTTTGTATTCTCTTGAAGAATGATAATTACCATAAAACCTTATTGAATACATTCATGCTTCCTTATAATAAGAATTTGGATAGATTAATTTAGTCTAAAATGTTATATATTCTCTAACGTTGTCAATAGTCTATTATATAGACCCATGATAGAATGTGATATCCAATTTACATTATCCAAATAAATTATCTATTTATTCTAAAATTCTTATCTTAGTGCCCGAAAAATATTGAGTTTCATCATTCCATCAACCACATATTTTTTCAACTGTTTAACTAGATACTGAGTAACCATTCCTTGGTACCATTCATCATATGATCTAAAATCCTTAATGAAATTGTATTGCAGTACAATCCTCATATATTCCATATTTTATATAACCAGTACATTGCTGATAAAATATTCCAATGATATGTTTCTTGACTAGGCATATTAATCATTACACTTCATCTCTAATAGTATCATAACAAGTTCATTATCCAGTAACATCATTTGGGGTATATTATTTTGATGCTTGGGACATTGATTCTCATAGTGTCCCATATCCTTTCAGTTGAATCATTGTACATTGAATCCCCTTTTCTTACCCTTGTAATCACGAAATTGGTGTCATTTTTCTCCACACATATAATAAACTCACATTCCCTTCAATCATTTTATAAGATGATTCCTTCTATATCTATCATATGTGGGAAAACACTTCTTTACCTTCTTCTCTTTATCCATCATTTTCACTTCCATCCTCTTCTTTTCTTAGTTCCCTTAAAGACACATGACACAAAGAATTTTTTACATATCTTGTTAAAACATTATATTATTTTCTCATATGATGAGGATACTTGGGAGACTATCATCCTTCAAAATGAATGATTAAGACCATAAAAGAGATGATCCTTCCTACTATCTTCATCACGTGCATTGGGGAAGTTCTCATTCCTTTTTCTAGTCACAATTTATAATCAATTACATATAATATATTAGCCCATAAAATTATGAACTCTCTATAACTCTAAATATAGCATAAATTAAGGCATCTTAAATCTTATATCCTTATACTTTTGATACTTTGGGGGCATAATTCCATCATAATAGTTGGAAATAAAAATGTGAATTATCCTATGAAAATGTACCAGGTGTGTCAAACCAGTTGCATAGTAAGGCCCATTTACTTCTACCAGGGTACCACATGTCAAGACAAAAACTCCTTCTCAGAGTTTTCAATCCCAGGTAAATCTATGCCAGAACCACGTCCACTTGTTGTATCCAAAAAAAGATTTATTTTTTAGTAATATCCACATAATCTACTCCTTATCAAAATTATAGGATGTTATTGTATGTATGTCCCCAAATACTATCTTATAGTTTTGTTCCCTAATCGATGTTTACTAAATCTAGCTTCTGCGTTTCTTTTCTAAACATCCTTTGATACCAACTGTAACGCCCTGATCCTAGTTTCCCAGAGTTGGTGCATTCTTTAATAACATTGTAATGCTTAATATAATGTTGTATCCCAAATGGCCATGAGGTTTAGTAGTCTGTAAAACCAAATATATACATAGGTTCAACATTAGAACTTGAAATAAAATACAACACATAAGTTTTATTGGGAAAATCCACAACTCTATGTGTATCCCTAAAGTCCATTCATAATAATATTCTTCATGTTCGGAGAAAAGGAACCATAAGAAAGGGGTGACCTCAAATTATAAATAAGGGAAATCAATAAAACATAACATATCATAAACATAAATATTACGCATGGTGAATAACAAAAAACATAGGCCTTTAAAAATAAACATGAACACATTATGGTAGGAATAAGTGATAAATAAGAAATTTCCTAACGAAGAATAATCATGGGTATTACATTAGTTGAATAACCACATAAACAATAAATTAATAGTTTCATAATGAGGGGATGCATAATGCAGGACATCAAAACTATATCGTCAATGCCTCATGCTAAGAAGATAAATATCCATTTCTCTAAGGCCTTGTGCCAAGACCATAGTTTGTCTCATGAGACCTACCGATGCACTAGGGAGCTATAGTGGGCCCCACCTAACACATACTAAGACCAATGAATTCCTCTTATGAATGGGGATAAAAATAAACAACATATACATTCATATTGAAACTAACAAATGAAATGTAAATAACTTTCCCTGTACATTACACAAAAACAATAACCATTAAAAGTAAATTAGTGAATGGTATCAAAATAGAACAAACCCATTCAAATTAATTAAAAACCCTTAAAAACATATTTTAAATAATATCATAAGATATAAACCTATATTAAATACAGGATTTATAAGAATATTTTTCCATAAATGAAGATACTTTTAAATGATACCAATGAGAAATTATTGAGGAAATAATTCTAAAATATTCCAAAGTGTCCCATAAAACCTTGAAATATACAAATATTAATACCATTAAATATAATTATAATAAGGAGACTCTTGATATGATATACCAAGGGAAATTACCTAAACCACATGAAAAGAATATGTGGTGAATACAGAACATATCTCATAAAAGTTAACGTGAAGAGAGAAAAATATATTTTACTTTGGAAAGAAGTGTTATTCTGGAAAATAATTTTTATTTGTCCTAAATATTGTTTTAAACATGTACATACCAAAAAAGAAAATGGAATGAAACTGAGATTACATTTGAGGCATTAAATATGTCCCAGTAATGTGAAACTATGTAAAAACTGTTTTTAAAGAACCAATAGAATGAGAAAAAATTAGTGCAGAATAAAGATTTCATTAAAGAGATTTTAAAGGGAAAAGGCATGTTTTCTTTCATAAAACCAGGAATGAACCAAAATATATTTTTAATGTTAAAATGTGTGATTTTAGAAAGATAAATATGGCTTCAAATATAATATAAAGTGAACTTTAAAATAGGTATGAAGTCGAGAGGTTCCTTGAATCGAGTTTTCATTTCAGAAGAATATTTGAATGATTATTTTAAAACATGTAACTAAACAATAATATAAAGAAGGATTAATATTGGTAAAAATATATAGAACATTTATAGAGAATTTATGTTGAATAAATATTAATTTCATTGAGCTGAGTAGAGAATAAGAGCAACTTGAAAGAAAATGGATCTTCAGGTAGAAAATACAAACAACTTTGTAATCAATTGGATCGTATCCCACAAAATTAATAATAAAAAAATACACCATGAATATAATGAAAATAAATATATTAATGATATGAAACATGAATTTTCAATATATATGAACTATAAAAAATTAATATTAGATAATATGGAATATCTCACCAAAGTGGAAGTGATATGATGAAACCCTTACCTTGAGATAGAAGGTGTCCTCAGCCTGATCTTAATATGCTGAATAAAAAAATTTAGGTTAATTAATTAATTATTATAGAATATACTCTCTATTTAATTTACTTATTAAAACCTTATTATGTTCTTTAATGGCCTTTTTGATGGGTTAATATGTTCAATCTCATTGGTCGGGTCCATTTTTTTTCATAATCAATGTACTTAAATACATGAATGGAGAATCATGTAAAATGAGGATGATATTACAAAATTGAAGTTATATGTTATTAGTGAAAATATATAAGGTTACATGGTTGTAATATTTTTTTGGTTACCTATAATTAATATTAATCATTATATAAATTATTTAATGAGAATTTTTTGGGTTAATTGGCAGTTTTTGAACACAATGAACTCATTTTTATTTATAAATCGAAACCATGTGTACAAAAAGATTCCAGAACCAGATATGAAAAATAATTTCATATATTATAGTCTTGTTCAAATTGAATAATTATTTCATGACTATAATTTAAGACTATAATATAAATTGAAAATCCATCATCCTCGAATGTGGTAAATTAGCACATCTGAAATTGTGATTTTTATTATTAACTTAAAAGAATGGTAAAGGAGAGATATTAATAACTTATTACATAATCATAAAAAAAATAATGTTCATTTAAGGTAATCGAGTTTTCCTATCATTATGATGTGTAAAGGTGGGGATATAAAAGAAAACAATGTGACTTGAAAAAAAGTAAAAGAATTGAAAAGTGGAATTTACCTCTAGAATTAATCTTTCTTGACAACCTCTTTAAGGGAGAGGATTTTGTGTTTTTATGAGACCAATGCATGATTGACCTGGGGGAGGATCTTGGGGTGATATTTTATTATAATTTAGACAAGTCACAAGGACTGATAAGAGTGAATAAAATATGGGTGTGCAGGTGGTGATTATAGTGGAGGAGAGGATGGTTTTCATAATATTTTAACCATTAATTTATAAATTTTCCACAAGATTATAAATAGTGATTATTCCATGAAAAAAATAGTAAAATTTTTAGGTGAGTTCTAACCAATAGCCTTTTAAATCTTCCATTACTCAAGAATGATGCAAAAATTCATTTACATAGCATATTTTTTAATTGATCAAATTTCACTATGGACCAAAAATTCATGTATTTCAAAAAAATCCCATAAATTCAAAAAGAAATATTTAGATGTGTAGAATCCAAAAATGAACTCCATTTTATGAAAATAATTTTATAAATTTATGAAATTAATTTTAAATTCAAAAATTTATTTACTGGAAATTAGAATTTTAAAACCATAACAAATTCTAAAATACCCTGAAAAATAATATTAGGAAATATTAAACTATCTTAAAATAATAGTACCACAAATAACTTATATAGGAATACATTTTATAAAAAATAACTTTATTTTAAAAAACTTTGTTAATTTATGATTTTAAATAAATATTTATAACTCATAAAATTTGCAATATTTAATTATTAATTTATAAAATATTTTTTTCCATTTATAAGATGTTTAAATTTTAAATATAATTACATGGGTGAGGTTACTATTAATAAGGGTACATTATTATTAATTAGGTTCATATTACTATTTATAAGGGTTTTTCACTATTTATAATGGCAAGTTACTATTCACTAAAAATTAGGATGATTCTATTAGACTCCAAATAACATTCTTAACACAATTGTGTAAGTTATCTTTTATAAAATTAGAACACAGTAGCATAAAAATTATGTATATATTCTAGGTTATTACAATGTTCTGTTTCGTAGGCACTCATTCTTTCTACATTCTAAATTAAATTTTTTAAGTCCTTGGGGTGTCATATTAATAGTGAATATATTCATATCATGATTTGTTATGAAAATAATTATAATTGGTAATATATATTTTTCCTCTTCATTTTAAAATTTTAATTAACTAATATTTTGGTAAAAATGAACATTTTAAAAAATAATTAAATATATATATTAAAATATTATTTTACACAAAATAAAACAACAAAATAGTATTTCATTTTATAATATTAATTAATTTGAAGGGTTTAAATTTTCAATATGATTATTTTTATGTTTTATTTTTGTTAATTAAAACACATAATTAATTGAGTATATTTAAAACTGTAAAATAAATTATTGGGAAGTTATTGTTAATTTCAATAACATGTTGAGAAATTATTCACAATTTCTCCAACATTCCTTATTGTGATGCATATTTTGTAATTAATGTTGAAAATATGGTGGCACTAGAGAAGAGCACATCTTCCTCATTTATTTATGAGATGTGGTTTTAGTGTCTTAATTGGATGAGGTAGCCGTGTACTAGACTTATTCTCTATAGAGATTCAAAATATGGTCATGATTTTATAGTGGGTGACCCCGATACCTTTTACTAGCATAAGGAATAAACAATATCATATTATCATCCACCATCTATAGATAATTCATTTATTGATGGATACAAATTCTGGGTCTGTATTACCTCTAAATGGAACTCATGTCAACCTATCATGAGATTATACCAATTTTTGTGTCAATAGTTACCTATATGTGGTGTTCTTATGGATCATATGATGGGTGAAAAAACCAATGGTCTTCAGGGATCCACTGGCTGAGGTATCCTTGAAGTACATTTTAAAGCCTTGTGTTTCTTTGGACAAGTTCCCAAAGCATCGTAGAGTCTCTCCATTTGTAGAGTCTTATTACAATGAAATTGGTGTGGATTTGGTGTTATTGACTGAGACAGGTAGTTATATTATTGGAATTAATTCTATTATACAAAAATAAAATGATCTTCCAGTGGAGCCTACTCATGTTCAATCAACCCTTGAGGCCAACTATGAAGTGATAATTGAATATTATCTCACACCCATCTCACCAACTAAGTCATGTTCATCCATTTTAAAATGGATTCTCTATTATATATCTATATTGAAAAATTACTAGATTTCGGATCATAAATATACTACCAAAGATCAGGTGGAGAGGATATGGGATTCATTATAAATAAGATGTGTTATTAAGGACACTCAATTAGAGGATATAGTAAATAAGGTAGAGATCCTCTTACATAAATTATATGTCTTGATTAAAGGTGGTTTTGAATACTAGAACCTACATGATCTCATCTAAAAAGTCTTAATTACATGTGTGTAACTCGAGACCCAATAAAGAGACATTATCTAATTTAATAATTCCAAAATTAAAGTCGAAGCTGTAGAGGGGTCCAATGAAATAGGTGAATAAATTTACTATCTGTAAATCATGGATTCATTACATGATTTCTCCACAAACTGTAGAGATCCAATAATATAAGTCTCAAAATGAAAAATTGAAAGAACAACTACTATATACTACTATGGAGATCAAGTCATTTGAATAAAGGAATAAGTAATTGGATTATTGTATTGAAAATAACGTCCACTAGAAGAGGCTTGAGGTATCAAATTTTCAAGCATTTTTTGGACCATTAGTACTTCCCAACAATACACATGTTAATAGAGGGATAGATTTCATATTATAGATATTCCGCCCCTTTTGAAAATGAATGAAAAAAAGTTTTTCCCAATCATTATCCTCTATTTGTCCCTTATTTCATTTTCATTATCACATGATAATAACTTATAAAACGTTGGAAAACATATTAAGATAACATTGATCTATTTAAACATTTAATTTGAATTAAAAAAATAAAATTATAACCCCAAAACACTCAATTGAAGAATATTTCCTCCTAGTTATGGCTCGCATATCAGTATAGGAAGAATTACCACAAATGTAAGGATAGAGTTAGTATCTTTATATTATTATTACCACCTCTTGAACATGGGTTGTGGATAAGTATAGAAATATCACTATTACAATAACACTTTCATTCGTAAATTTGGATGTCGATGGGTTCCTCGGTGAGGAATATGGATGGGTATAAGAATAATTACCATCACTGTAACACTTTGTTTGGTAGATTTGGATATGGATGGATTCCTCCTATGTGTCTCTAATGGATGGGTAAATATAGAATTACCAACATTGAAATACTTTGGTTGTTCCATTTTTTATTATGATGGATTCCTTCTGGGTCTGGCACACAGATGGGTATATGTATAATTAGCATCATTAAAACACTCGAGTTGGTATATTTAGATATATATGAAGATGAATAAATGTGATGAGTATATCAGAGGAATAATTTGGGATACAAATTCATATTTTCAAGAGTTTTCAAGAACCCTAAAGTTATTTTCTCACATGTCTCACATAGACTACCTAATCTATTATAAAAAAGGGAATAGATTGATATTCTATGTTTTTTCTACGCTAATAGAATAAGTGAGTTTATATTAAATTGTTATGGTATCATATTTTATACCCCTAAATCATTGTGTGTTTTCCATTTTTGATTACATGAACTTGTATTTCATGTAAGTAACCCTTTATGGGGTTTTAGCCTAATAATTTTGGTGCCTACTCATTTTTCAAGCACTCAATATTTCAAAAGATATGTAGAATACATGCATAGTGGGAAAATACTCATATTATTCCCAAGTAACTCCTCTCATTTTCATCTTAGAGAGTATTATTTCACTTTTTATAAGACGTTTATCATAATGTAGGTTGACCAATATAGAGATGATGTTTATTGTCTAACTATTTTGACTAGTGCATGTAGTTTATGGTCATAGTGTATGTAATAATTTCAGAAAATATTTAATTTTAGATTGAATTTACAAGTTCATGCATTTTATGGACATATTTCATGGACCATGGGTTTCTAATTTTTGAGGTTGAATAACATTTACAAGTAGAGTGAGAGATTCATTATAAAAGGATAAGGTAAACCTAATGTCAATGGGGGGTCTGACATTAGTATATAAAATCTTGTTAATTAGTGTACATAGATTAAACTCATGGTCATTGGAAAAATGTTTTTTGAATCATAAGGTCATTCAACATTGACCAAATGGGTGAGATGGTATATTAAGTTACATAGGTGAAATGGACCCAATGTGGATTGAAAAATCCTTTGCCTACAAATATTGATGATCTTGTGGATAGGTAAACATTGTTTATGGTCACTATGTTCAGAAATTGTTCCTTGTAGTTAATGTTCATGCGACATAGTTCAATTAAACATTTTTGAATGATATTTTGTATCTTTTCATTAATTGTGGGAACATTGTATAAGTGTTTAATATAAAGGTTAATGAAACCACATTAATAGTTGGATGGTCCATTATATAAATTATTACGCAACAATTTTCAATCATGGATGATGATATGGGACATGTATGTTGGGTATGATCATTGACCATATTCGAATGATTCATTGTTTTCTATTGGGTTCAAGGTGTACAAAGATCATGAGACCCTCCCCATGGGATGAAAACTTGTTTGTTATTGGTAGGAAATATTTAGGGGAATATGTAGACCCATATTGGGGTCATGTATGCATAAAAAAAATAAAATCATGCTTTTTATTTGAACACAGTCGTTAATGATGAACATGAAAATTTTTAGGGGAATAGATAAAATGTAAAATAACATTCATTTTTTGATATAAGGAATATTATAACTAGGTTTGATTAAATGTTTCACTAGTGTGCATAGAGAACACTTTCATGGTAATTAAATATGAGATGAATTCACATGGATAAATGCACATGGTTTAAGGTCGTCATGGTTGGACTGAGAGGGTGAATGATTGAAAAATAAATAGGTATCAGGTATAAATAGTTTGCAATAACATTTTGAAAATGAAATGACATGTCTTTAAATCAGGACTCTACGTTTTTGGATTGGGATGGTAATATTTTACATGATTTCAAATGATGATAGCTGATTACATTTTAATGGAAGGTTAAGTTATGATGTTGTGCGACCATATAGAGATTAAAATATATTCTCTTCAGGGAAAAAAACATGATTCTGGTTTTCATTTCCAATTAGGGAGAATAATAATATCCATAATAGAGGTATATATGAAATTAAAAATATAATAATACATTATTTTCAGATTAACTCTTTACCAATGACCATGAAAGTTTCCTGGTAATCAGAAACACTCAAGGCACAAAGTTTGATTTATTATAAAGGAATGATAGGGAATGTAGTGGAAGAATTTTGGATTAATGAATTCATTTCCTAAATTTTGAAACCTAGATACATTATGTTATATTTCTATTAACATAAATTTAATTTAATTGATAACTTTATTTACATGTGACATAATGTTTTAATAAATCATGATATACTATTAAATTATTATAATTTAATGTTAAATTCATATCCTGTATAATGGATTGGTGAGTATTGATATTATGAACAAAATTATGGAAAAAATATTTTCTATAAGTTTTTAAAATAATGTTTTTGTTACTAAATGTTTAGAAATGGAAATAAAATCAAATAGATATGTTTTCATGAATTTTTTTTTCATTGACACCATATTTTTTTATAATACATTAAATTAACCTATAAATAAAAATGTTTTTAATAAAACATATATATTTTTTATTCAATAAAATGTTTTAACATTTATCTAATTATTTTAATTGGGAATGGAATCAAAATTAATCAAATTTTATGTTCAAAATTCATTTTTATAAAAAAAACGTTTTCATTGATTTTTGTCTGCTTATTTTAAAATAAATTTATTCCAATTTTAGAAATTGAATATTTAAAAATGGATTTCATAATTTTAACAAAATTAATTAATATTATTTAATTTTTAAAATAGATATATTTGGTCTTAATGAATGGTAAAAACGATAATTTTTTTATAATGATTAGGGTTAAATAGTTTTTACATGGTGATTAAACAATGAGATAAGGTTTAAAATATTAAAAAAAATTATTTAATTTAATTTTGTAATATTATTTCAAAATTATACTTATTTTATTAAAATATTTATAATTTTGTATGAACATTAATTGAGTATAACTTTAATATATTGTAATGTTTTGAAAAATTCCAAGTGTGTACTCTCCCACCCTTATAAAAGGATGCCACTTCTTCTCTCTTACTAAAACATCATGAGGATCATATATCCACCTATACATGAACCAATACCTTAATAACATACTTAATATTGTCTTATAGGCCCTTATTTTATCATAATTATATCCTTTCATGGATTAGTGTGTAATACAAAAGCAGCTTCTCAACGAAGAGATAAAACTACTATCAGGTACTTTCGATTTTATTTCTTCTTCTACATTATCTAAATCTATAGTTTAAATAATAAAATAATAAATTACGTATATTAAATATAATAAATTTTTATTGTTATTATGTATCATCCATTTTCCACCTTATTCCTATCTAATGTGAAATCAATGTATTTATCATGCATATAATAGGACTACTGCTCCCACAGAGAAATTTGAGTCATTTTTAATCACAACCTCACAAGACTCTTTATTATAAATGATTTAATATATTTATGTGATATTTATGAAATAAAAATTTCTGAATAATTATACTATCTTATTTATATTCTTACCTTTCCATTCATTGTATAATGATTTCATCACTCATGCGTACTTGTGTACTACTACCTCTATGAAAAAATTTGATTTATTTTTCATCACTAGTTTATTTGTATTATTATAAAAGAAATTATTATGTATAATTATTATAATTATTTAATTATTAGGTTTATTTAAATTATCCTACCATTAAAATGGTTCATGTACTATAAACAATAAAACTAAAACATGCAAGGAAAAAACCATTTTTCATCCTGAATATTCATTTTAATAAAGAAAATGTTAATAAAAGGATGATTAAAAATTATCACAGAATAATAAAATTAAATTTCTTTATTAATAGGTTTATGTTATATATTTATAATAAATATTTATTTATTATATATGATATCTTAATATGTTTGTAGAAATACTATACTTGAGGTAAGGGTTTATGTTATAATTTATTTTCCTTTCAAGATTTTCCATATTTAATTTACTTTGGGGAAACTTACAAGGATCATAACATTCAAAACATATATATTTTACTATCTTAAATTTATTCCTATAATTTATATGTACTTTTATTATTTTCAACTGTTTAATAATTAAAATTATCAATAAAATGTTTATAAAGAATACATTGGTTTCTTTCCTCTTAGTTCGATACAATTTTTCTTTCATGTCCATGCTCTTCAAAATTATTTTCTGGAAGATTATACCTATAAAAAAGGATTTAAAAAGTTCATTTTAATTACCTTTTACAGTATTTAAAAATGTAAAATGGGAAAAGTTTTAAATAAATATTTTTTGAAGAAGTTGATACTGAATTTTTTCTAAATTTAGAAAATAGTTTTCTCTTTTAACTTATATACTATGGAAGGAATTTTAAATTCTCATGAACATTATTTTATTTTAGGAAATGTTTTAAATATTCATGATTAATTTAAAATAAAATAATTTTAACAATATTTTTTAAATTTCTAGAGAAAAATTTATCAAAATAAAATTATATTTTTCTGATGCTCTCAAAGATTGTTTCGAGGGTTATTTTAAAAGAGTTTTTCATCTATGGAAATATCCATTTTAGATTGTAATAATTAAATGGGGATATTATATTATGATACCACCCACTTTATTTATATGTATGTATTATGATGATGATTATTTTAGGATTATTAAATGAATCATGTTTCCTTCCAAAGGGTTAATTAATTTATGGTGAAACTTTTAGAAATTCGTTTCTTTTCCAAAAGTTATGAAATTATAAATCCAATGTTGAGAGTTTTTTTATTCAGATAAAAAGTGGGATAAATCTAGAAACAAGTCAATGAGCCTTAAATTATTGAAACACCAATCAATTCGTGCAAAATAGTATAATGTACATGGGTTTATGGAGCCAGTGAAAATAAAAATAATATATGGATTTGTAGGTGTAGCCCGTGATGCCACGATGTCCATGAATTTGTTGCCTTATCTCCACATATGATTAATAATAATACTATTTGGAAGAAGACATATTCAATTGAAAAATAACTATGTGACAACCTTAGTATAACTGAACACACCTTGAATTGACTAGAGAGGAACCATGGAGTCAATTTCCACCTGATGGAGAGAGACGCCATGGGAGTGACACGTTTATAATACCTTGATCATCATAGAACACTCATCCATGAGAGTATCACCTTACCCTAACAAAAAACTGAATTCAAAAACCATTAAGCCTTTCCGATCAAGGATAGCGCCCCCACCCATCACAAAACCATTGATACACGCAAAGTATATTTTCATTTTAACATCAGTTGTAGGGATGTTCCAAAGAAACAAAATATAGAGAGACATCACCCTTGGAGCTATATGAGGGAGACCACTGCTCGCTGTAAGCCTCTATAGGGAAGGAAAAAAAGAACACCCCTATTAATCTACAATGTGAGATCCATTGTATGAAACATCTCCCTAGATCTCAATGTCATGCAAAAGGTAGAGACCCGTGTGATGGTTATTGTTATGAGCATTCCTAAAACATCCAACAACCCATTGTAAGCATCAGAGCCCACACCCTCTATTCAGGAAAATAGTTTTCTGAACCAAGGAACCATATAAACCCATTTTCCCTATAAATTACTTGAACCTCCCACCATGTTACATCAATAATGTTCTTCTAGATATTGGCAACCTAGTCACTCTCTAAAAAAAATATGAGAGGTGAATTCATCCTTAGGTATCCGATAGAAATAGAATTTAGAGTTAAAATAAACCAATATTACATACCTCTTCATCCGTGGGGATAGAACTTTGACAAAGGCTCCATTTAATAATGTTTGGTTTTTCTGGATTTTCATTTCACTAAAGAGTCCATCCTCATGTATCGTGATTATCATTAGATGGTAAAATTACATGATAAACCTTATCCGAGTTGTATCCTAATTGAGGGAATGTGAAAACCAGTCGATATGATTCATTATTAATAAGGATAATTTAAAATAAATATAGGAGAGAATGGTTAGATCCAATTGGGTGAAGGAAGGATAAGAGGAGTCCGACTAGAAGGAATTATCCGGAACAGGGAAACCTGGAAAACCAATGAACTCCCAGAATAGTTATCACTCCAACAAGCGATCAACCCATCTCCCACAATACACCTCAAAAGCTATTGTAGATTAAGGATATGGCTCAGATTAACATTCCAAAATTTGGAACAACTCCCCCAAACAACATTAAATTGATAGCCATATTTCTTTTTATAGAAATTTACCCATAAAGACCATACCTCCATGATATCCCAATCCATTTTTTCTTGTAGGTATTACACTGAGTCTGAGACTCTCTTAAGGATGATTCAACCCTACTCAAAACCACCATCCAATATATTCCATGAGGCCTAATGATATCTTCCATCTAATTGAGAATCCCAAATAATGTTTACCAGGATTATCTAAATCTTATGAATAACAGTTTTGGGGAAATAGTGGCCAATAATGCATGCATAAGGATGGAGGTTATCACACTGTTGACTAGTGTGATTTATTCCCCAAGGAAATTAATTGGTTCATCCAATTAAGGATCCATGTAATTATTTTATCAATAATAAAATCCAAATGATGAATGAAAATCTTACTCAGTGAAATTGGTTTTACTAGGTAATCCATGGAGAACTGTCTTTGATAAATCCCCAAGTTCTCTTAAATTATCTTACCTATTGTGCTTGATCATAGTTTTTAGATGTAAACACAACTCTTCCCATTATTGGTGACTTGGACACTCCAATTACAATAGACATCATGAATATGAATGAGTTCATGGATGTTCCTTCTACTCCCATTGAGATATACAATAAGGTCCTTAGAAATGAAAAGGTGAGTAATACAGGGGAAGTATGTATTGCACCATAATGGTTGGACATTCCCATCAATGAAAAATTTCATTATGATTCTACAAAAATTATCTTGAACCATGATGAACACACTCTGATAGAGGGGATCTCCCTGTCTTTGTCCCCAAACCTATTTAAAGAATCACCAATACTTCTCTATAAATTTAATTGAGAACCATGGATATCTAATGAATCTGAAGAAAATATCCACCACATTTTCTAAAAAAACCCATACACCTCATGAATTTGATGATAAATCTCCACTTTACCCGGTCATATACTTTTTAAATATATAGAACAATTGAAATGTTTGAGCCTGAGACTTTATTATTTATATCTGTCAGCATTTCATGGTCTGCGATAAGGGAAGATTGAGTGTAACTACCTTGAATGAACATTGATACTCATCTAATATCTTCTTGTAGAGGTGAAATAAAATTATATGATATATAAAGGTGTCCAAAACATAATATGTGAAGCTTCACATGCTGATCAGCCTGTATTGTTTCAAGGAGGAGGGATCTTTGACTTTGGGGATGAGAATAAGAGCTGTGGCACATGACACGTGAGTAAGATTTTTCCCATATAAATAATATTTAATGAATTCCACTATCCCATAGATAATTAATTCTCAATATATGGTATAGAACAACCCCTGAAATCCATCATGACCAGGGGGAATTTCAGAGTTAAGTCCTGAGAAAACATTCTATGCCTCTTGCTCATGCGAATCCTTTTTGAAGTCCCCATTGATTCCATGGGATACCACTTGTGGAATGTAGTTGAAAATATTAGAGTTCCCTATTGGATAATAATCATGTATTTGAGGGTTAATATATGCAATTAAATAATGAAAACATGTCCCAGTCATACCTACCACAACCTGTGGTCATTGTTAAAAGATCTACCTTCAAAAACGATATTTGGAGAGTTGGATATATTCATCTCCTTGATGAATCCATGAAATAAGGTGGTATTTTTATCACTCTCTTTGACCCATGTCACCCCATATTTTTCTATATCACTACTTTTCTATTCTATGAGAAGGTCTGAAATCCAATTCATCAATAGTAAAAGGATGATAAAGACATCTTATCCTATTGTGATTCATGCCCCTAGTCAGCTTGTTCATTATTGGATTTTAATGAATCCATGCACAAAAAGTGGGATAGCATAGATTTATCTTAAAAACATAGATCCTCCATAAAACATTGGAGTAAGTTGTGAAATCCCACCCAAGAGACCTCATGCATGGGTTTTCCCATGAAGAGAGATCCAAATGAATGAAGTTAGGGTTACCCTCCCGTCATCGAGAATAGAAAAAACGATCACAACTTACATTAGTGCTAACAAGGTGGAGTAGGATAGGGGAGTAATCAGAGACCAAAATTACTAAAAGTTCCACCCCAATAGTTCCAAGGGAAAAATGTGCTTTAGGTTGGATAAGAAAAGTTCCAACAGACTCTACAAATGGATGTTAACCATATGTTTATTGAACCAAGTAATCTTATCCACTGAGAACCCAAGGTCTAGAAGACCATAATGCACCATGAATCCTATAAAACCCTATCTGTATAAAAATGATGATAACCTAAACATTTGCTTTTGTAGGGATCATTATTACCATGGCAATCACCACCAACTAAACAAGCCTCGTGAACTTGGTTGAGGTCACTCAAATATTTCCAATGGATATCCCTGTGTTTCAGGTCGTATTTATCATAAATGAAAGATAATAAACAAGAGAAGATACCAAATCTAGACATCATGGAACTATTATGATTAGATATAGAAGCTTTATACACTAAAATAGAGTTATTCCAAAAAAAAATCCACATGTGTTGGTGGTCCTGATCACCATGCATGAATGAAGAAAACCAATTTTATTAGAGAAATTCCATATTTTTTTAATGTTTTTGTTTATTCACATGATAAAACCCAAGACCACCTACATGCACTTAATATATTAAACCAAGTATTGAACCATTACCCGTGGACCCATTCCTTGAGAATTCTAGATTCGGTAGGAGAATATTATAACTGGGGACATCAGGCATTGGCCCCCAATGCTGAAGAGAACATTGATTTCAAAAAATAGAAATATTTATCCCAATTAACATAGGCTTAGGTACTCACTCCACTTCTTGAGGGGGAGGAAAAAAAATAGGCTCCATGTCTACATCCACCTACTCCAATAGGGTTAAACTTTTTGATAAGGATGTGTTACTCATATTTGATGGCCAGGGATCAAGAACCGAATATTTTTCCTTTCTATGACCAGGATTCTAAATTATGAAGGACTTATGTTTCATAGGTAAAGGATAGTCCAAAAAAACATTCAATTCCTCAAATCCAAATGGGGGCCCAGATGATGATAAAATAAAACAACATTTTTTCAAGATTTATGATGATATTTTCTATACAAAGTAGATTTGGAAGCCACCTTCGATGAGGAATGTAAATCCGGAGTACTGGGAGAAACAAGAGCTTGGGGATATGGGTCACATATCATAACCGAAAGGGGTGAGAGGATGAGTTCTTCCCCTAGCCATGGGATAATCTATAAAAGGGGTTTTTAAGGGGATTATAAGCTTTGAACTGAGCTTTTCAACAAACAGGATGTGAGTGGCCATGTAACATGCATGAATTATAGAACCAAGTCAGAGATAGACACACGATGTCTTACCAACAAAAAACTTCTTCTCCTACACTATGTATGTTGAGAGGTCTAGGAGAAAAACATAATTTCATCTCAACATAGATGCATGGAACACTCCCATCATGGAGTTTTAAAGTCTGATCATCAGCACAAAGGAGATATCCTAGGTTGTCTGCAATACCATAGGGGAAGGAAATGTTGTGGAACAGAAGGGGAGGTTAGGTAAATTCACCCAGAACGATGCTTTAGGTGACTATTTTCGAAAATGAACCTTTCTAGACCACCGAAATAGTTTGAAATGCAATTTTCAAATTGAATTTGGGATTTGGGACTAGGCATTTACAAATTCCTCACACAAGGCCAATACAAGGTAAAAATATTTATGATTCAAAATAGAGACCCTCACTGGTGTCTTAAGTACCGAAGAATATAAAAATTAATGGAAAAGAAAAAAGGTTTCTTATCCACAAAAAAAAAAATAAACCATGGTCAAATGATAGAAACACATATCCAATTCAATGGCTTTTGAAGGAAAATCAATAACTGGGGCTCCAACAAATGATAGCGACTGGAATGTGCTTAGAGGGATTTCTAGAATAAAAGAGCAAGAAGGTGCATGACGATGATGAAAATTACTAAATGATTTTCAAACTAAGGATGCACTGAAAAGAATAGTATAATTCTGAACCACTGGATTTGTTAGGATGAGATAAGAGGGATGGGCTTTGTATAGTAGAGGAGTGGTGAACATTGGGGGAGGAAAATCCGTAATGATGTACCTACATGGGAAGAAAGATGGAAACATGCAGAGGGATACTCACAACACCCATACCTGAGGCACCAACGAGGGTCTCTATTTAATAATAATGGGATTGAAAATATTATTATAGAAAATAGAGTTAATAAACTCATAAGAGATAATGGATTTTAGTAGAGAAAAGTTACAACTAATAGAATGTTTTAAATTACCTAGTAGGTATTACCTTTATTATAATTTCTCCACAATGATAGTATTTGGGGTAAAACATTGAAAATTATGTGATTTTCTATTCTTATTTGTATGCCAAAAACATATGCCTTTTTCTTATGATATATTCTCTTGGATTATGGTTGATTATTGATGATTTCACATACTTATGATTTTTTATTTTATTTTGATATTTCTTTATTCAATGCTTTTCAAATAATTATATTTGATTGATTAAGAATGATGATCATATTAAAATACCCATCTATGTATCTTATTATCTCTTATGATCATTGATTGATATCTCTATGGCTTACCCTTTCAATAAATATAATGTCCCCCTTTCTGATGTTTCATTTCCCAAGGTTATGAAGAGTGGTTTTAAGTAGGTCATGTATAATAAGTGTTCATTATGAGAAGAACGCTATGGGATATACGAAAGATCCTTCAATAAATAAGATTATTATGTATCTAGTTCCCAAATACAATATTCATTAATTATTATTTAATTTTTTAAAGAGATTTAGTATTTATCAAATAGATGTAATATATATTTATGAAATTTTTGGGTTTGCCCAGTTAATATCAATTATGGGGTTTTTATTAGATATTAGTATTATAAGAAATTTTTTATAACCTTATAGACAAGTTTATGTATAGGATAAAATCTTGAAGATTTTCTAAAGTACAGATTACGTGATTTTCTTAAGAATGCATCCATGTTTGGATACTGGAAAGTGGATGAAACTATAAAATAGATTAACTAATGGGTTAATATATCTGAAATGGGTCTATTGGGTAATGAAATGATCATCATCGGTGTATGATGAGTGAGAATAAGACTACACACCAATCTAAACACTCTTGATGAATATACTTGGGTTAATTCACATATTAATTATAAACCATTATTATGGGTTCAAATAAATGATGAGAATTATTGAAAAATGTTAAAAATATGGTATCCTATATTGATTATAAAGTTACATGAATTATAAATCCAATGAATGAATTTCTATGATTACATAATTACTCACTAGGATTATTGTTCTTGTCACTATGTTTGCTGGTCTCATTCAATGGGATGACCCATGAGGAATCATGATAATGCTAAGCGTGAAGTGAAATGAAACAACCTTCATAATGATAACCAAATGAAATTGAATATGATACGTGAAATATTATGTCTCTTCTCACCCAAGACTATAAATCTATGAATGGTAACCAGAATGGTTTTGATCTTTTAAACAACAACCGTATGGAAAAACACATTATTGAGTCTTTTATGTGGTAGCATCCATCATACTTTAGTGATTCCTCATATTCAACAATTCAGAGTAATGGCTCTATATTACTGAAAATATATTTTACATTAGGTGGTGTTTAGAAGATAATAAATTTATCATGGATGTGTATCATTTGAAAGGAGAAGTAGATTAATGGTCGACTCTTATCAATAATACTTGGAATGGAGATTAAATCAACTCTATGACATATAAAGTGTTTAATAGTGTATTTTTAATAAGTATTTTCCAGAAATATTCTCAATAGAATTAAAAAGGGATTTATATTAATAAACAATAAATATGTAGAATCCATTAGTATATATGAGTTGAATTTAAATAGACTTACAAGGCATGATTTTGGTTTTATAATTGATCCTGAAAGAAAACATAAAAGAATATTTTATATATCAAGACCAAGACTCTGAAATGAATTTGATATATGAGACATTTATAGTGATTAAGAAAGAATTTATTGTTATATAAAGTTATAGATATAAATTAGAGACTCTCAGTGATCTCATAGTATTGGTGTAAAATGGGAAATTTGAAAATTTGAGGAAATTCTAATAATAAGAACCGTGGATAAAATAAAATAAATCTTAAATCATGTCATATGTGAGGAGGAATTAATGGATGAAATTTTCATATTGGGTCTCATAATTGTTTTATGTATAGAAAATGACAACATATAAAAAAATAATATTTAAGTGATGTGAAGGGTCCAATCAATGAAAGGAATGAGGAAAATATCAACTGAATGTTCCTCCAACACTCCAATTCTATAATTTCAAAGTGTATGTAAATTATGAGAATCAATGGATAAATCTAAGGGTTAATGAAGGAAATAATCTTCAAAATATTATTATGGATAAATACAGAGGGGAAATAAATTTTAATCACAACTAATAGAGTGGTTTATTAAAAAAATGTGGTGAAATATACACTTACCATCAACTATATAATTGAAAATGTCTTATTTGATTATGTATAAACCCACTGTTTTATATCTACATAATTATTTTATGTTATTATATCAAACCATTAGTGATTTTATATTTATTTAGTAGTAAAAAATTTAAATGGTATTATGATTTCATCTCATGTTAATACTTTATCTTCGATAGATGTTTCTTGGAATGTGATTCTTGGAAATATCAATATTCTCATGCTAGTTGAATTTTATGTTATTTTGGGAATGGATTAGAAGAATCTATATAGATACCATATCAATTATAATGGAATTGAAATACAATTTTCTATTAATAATAACCCTATCAATGTGTTTTTGTGAGAGTATGAATATGAAATTAAAATATAATTTATTTTCATTTTATGAGTCATATTTATTATTCACAATGAAAATTTATCTCAAATTGTTATGGAGAAAATCAATAACAAATATGTGCCTATTATTATGGATTATGATGATGTATTTATTGAAGAATATCCATGTATTCTCCCATATTGTGATATTTATTTTTCAATATAACTTATGCCTGTTTCTACCCTAATTTCAAAAAACTACATATATAGTAACCCTGATTAATAGTAGGATTTGAATAAGAAACTCTAGGAGAATCATGATAGGGGATATATATGACTTAGTACATCAATATAGGGTGAACCTATTATTTTTTTAATAATCATTATTGGTCAATGTGACTCATTTTAATCTAATGAAATAAACATTTTTAAAAAGAAGATATCTATGTTCCTTTGGATAGATGGAAGTGATGAAAATTCCAGGGATCTAAAAATAATGTAGTTTAACAAAAATGTTCTTACACAACAATGAAGTCATGAAGGATGAGTGATCATTAGTGATTCATCAAATAATGTACTAGGATTCCTCCTTAAGAAAAATGATATGGTGATATCTTATTCCTCATAGTAATTGAATATTCATAATAAAAATTTCTTGAATCATGATTTGAAGTTTGCAAGAATCATTTTTTCAGTAAAAATAAAGAGGAATAAAATTTATGTTTAATTGTGTGATATATATATTGATCATAAAATCCTAATGTATATAGTCACAAATAATGAGTTCAATATTTTATAAAATAGATAGTTGTAATGGATTAAATATTATGTCTTCTTTATACACTGCCTCCCTGGGAAGGCGAATAAGGTGGTTGATGGTCTGATTTGGAAAGATAATTCTATTTTTTTCATGATTATTATTTAAAGAGATCCAATATTCATGAATTTATAGAACATGGATCTTGAGATCATGAGGAATGTTCATAGAACATAAGTTTCTTAGATGAATTTTCAAACATCCAAGCATGTGAGGATTGAAGATGTGCATAAGGAGGATGTGGAACTATAAAAGAGGATGTGTTATTTTCATTGGGTAAACCATGATTTTGATGGATTGATAAGGTTTAGGAACTGACTATAAGTTACTTCAATACCATACATGAATGAGTAGTTTTATGAACCTGGGAATTCATCATTCTCTATTAATCCAGAATGTAAAAATGATCTATATAGATATTAAAGTGAATTTTGGGTGGGATAGCATGAAAATAGATATTCTGGAGTATGTATCTTGATTATTGATATATCAGGATGTCATGTGTAAGAGACATAATAGTGAGGAGATGTTACAACCATTACACATACCAAAATGGAAATGGGATAAGATTACCATGGATTTCTTAATCAGACGGCTAAAAACATCTAAATGGAGTAATGGTATTTGGGTTATAGTTGATCACCTTATGAGTTTTAGTATTGTATGTCATCTTCAAATAGAGGATTTATCTAAAATGTATTTTATAACAGTAGATGATGTATTTAGGTATTCTTTTATTGAATTCCATGGAGGTCTAGAGAAACACCATCCATTGGAATAAATTTTTTTTTACGATAATAACTTTAACTCGAGCATTCAGATGGATCCAAATTAATCCCTCTATAGAAGGAAGTGAAAGCACAAATGTATTGGGTTAAAGATAGAGAAATAAAGTTATTAGGACATAATATAAAATTATAAAGGGCACATAACATTCTCACCATTCAACTAGGCATTAAGGACACTAAGAGTGAACATAAATGTTACCATAACAATCATCAGGGAGATCTAGAGATTAAAGTTAGAAACAAGGTATTCTTATGAATATCTCATTTTAAAAAGGTTATGATATTAGAAAATAAGGACAATATAATCCATATATATAATAGTCTATTAAAAATTAATGATCATATTGGGATGTGAGATTTTGGCACTAAAAACTCCTATTGGGAATCAAATAGCGTGTTTTGGATTAACTAAGCATGAGAATGAGCCCAAAGACCATTCCGGGGTTAATGAAGAGGATGTTCATAACTTTTGGTGAGTTCATTGAATGAAGTAATACCATGTGAAATATTCATAAATGAAAAAGGTGATATATATTTATGTAGATTATCCAATGGACAAAGACACACTGAAGACATGTGAGTGCAAGATGTTCGTAGAAAAAGAAAAAATGAAACCACATGTGTAATCCTCATTCGCAACTATCCTCCTGCATTCCAAAGTTACGTTGTTAAGGAAATGTTTCGTGTCCAATACCCCACATAAAAGGACATATAATAATGAAACTCATGTTTTTCCAAGGTATTTTATGCCAAAAACATTGGATTTTGTTTATAAATAATAGTTTACCCCTCCCTCTATGAGGCTATTTGGAAAAAAAATGATGTGATTTACTATGAAAAACTCTCATTCTTCTATAAAAACCCGAAATAACAGTGATGATGGGCCCTAAATGGTAGTAAATTTTAGTGACATGCCTCCTATGGTCCCAGACAACACATGTCCCACTTTAGAGTGAATATAGCACAACTCCTCAAAAGGCTAGTCTAGTGCATTGAAAGAGAATATACCTGTGTAAAACCCCCCTTGTTAGGAGAAAATATGAATCTTTACTCCATCAACATCCCTTTTCTATATTTTCCTACTCCATTAAATTTTCATGAAACCCATCCTAGTTGAATGAAACAACTTCTAGGTCCTCTACCCGATGTCCCCTATGCCTCTAGTGAAACTATTTTTCTACCTATTTCATATATAACTTGATACCAAAATTCTAGTTTATTCTAAGAGTAGACAAACTAACATCGACCTCTTCATTTACAACTCCTACCTGGTAGATCCAACTCCATTCTCTACACATAGGTGAATGAGCATTGGTCATGTAAGCCCTAGGGGTGAAGTGTGATCCCTCCCACATATGAGCTATGACAATTAAAATTGTGCAGTTATATTTACTAGTTGTACAACATGAAACTACATGAAACCATACACAACACATTATGTAAAACTATAGACATGACTTATGTTACAAACACATGATACCCCTTGTAGGTTCATAATGGGATCCCACCCACTCCCACCACATAGAACAAGACTACCATTTTATGAAGCTTAAACATGTAATCCCCACACCATCCCACGTATATACTCCTTTCACGTCTTTACAATCCTTACCGCGTGATTCTAAACAGCATCAATCAACCCAGACACTTGAGCTTAAATAGTGAGATCCAACTATGTGGGTTTTGAATTCAATATCCTAAACAAGGTATGTTTGACACCTCTCTGAGGTTTAATCCTGAATTTGGTAAACTGTCTACTTATATCATATTCCCTCCTATGTACACACCTCTCAGGTCCTCCTGCATGGGGAATTACGATCCTTTAAACTATCCATGTGTGACATCTTCCCTCATAGGGAAACACTTCCTGGATCTGTCTCCATGGGTCTCTCAAATCCACAACTCCATATCCACCTTCATATGGAATTATGATAATTTGGTAAACTATCAAGGTGTGACATATTTCCTCCTAGGGACATACTTCTAAGATGCAGATCCATAGGTAATTCTATTCTACAACTCTAGATCAACATTTTCAGGGTGTTCTAATCTTTGGGTAAAATATCAAAGTTTGACATCTTCTCCCCTAGGGACACACCTATCAGATCCTCCTATAAAGGGTTTTCTAATACATTTTTAAATTATTCAGGTGTCACATATCCCTCCTATGAACAAACCTCTTAGATCTACCTCTACAGGGTGTTATGATCCATAAATCTAGATCCACCATCATGGGGAGTTCTAATCCTTTTATAAAATATCTTGGTGTGGCATCTTCCCACCTAGGGACACACCACCTGAATCCACAAACATGGGTTGTTATAATACATTGGTAAACTATCCATGTGTGACATATTACATCCTTAGGGAAGACATCCTAGATATACCTATGATTAGTTTCTTAATCCAAAACTCTAAATTCACATCTATTGGGAATTTTTATCATTTGGTAAACTATATTGGAGTGACATCTTCCCTTCTAGGGACCCGTCTCAGAGATTTGTATCTACAGGGGGTTCTAATAAAAAAACATTGGATCCACCTACATAGGGAATTCTAATATTTTGGTAAACTATCCAGGTCTAAAATCATCCCCCCTTTGGACAAGCCTCATGGGTTCACCTCAAATGGGGAGTTCTGATATTCTATACTAGATCCACAAGACATTAAACTCATCGGCCAATCCAACTCAACAAGACATCCTGATCCATCTCCACATTTCATAGAACTTGTGAACCATCCTATAATACTTACCCCGTGAAATTAACATGGGATGCTTGAGGTATTATTCCATGGAAAAAGTATTCCCCTGGAGTTAATTTTCTCATGATCGACAACATATGCCTTAAGTTCTATTCTGAATATGCATCATATGGTATACCCTCCTAGGAGGAAGAATATAGGTAGCTAATGTGCCCATTGTCCAAACATGCTTAGAGATTCCCAGTGTGACTAATGTTTTGACAAAATTTTTCTTCCCTATAAATAAAGAATTAGTGTAATTAACTAACATCTATATAGAAATGGAAACGAGAATTAGTCGCACAAACATGACTTAATATATGAGGGAGACCTGGACTAGGAAATGATCTAAATGGATTAATTCATTGAAGGAGGAAGTAACATACCATCCTTCCATTTAGATCAAGGATCCAATTTCAATTATAAATGTGATGATATCAACCTACCATTGGAATGTGGGAATGTGGGAAAAAATCCACAAGATTCAACGGCCTAGGTGAAAGCTTTGGAAATAGAAATGGTGAAACTAATGTGACATTATTTTCCTCAATTGCGGGGACTAGTAGATTTGTGGATATAATATATTTCCATGTTATTAGATTAAATCATTAGGTTCTAGGTACCAACAAGAAAATGGTGTACCCCGTACAAAACTCTCCTGCTCCATGGGGTAATTCACATTGGTAATCCTTGGTCAACGACATTGTCAGTGTGAATCCCTCTTCATATTTGGAAAGATAGAAAAAATTGAGGTATTAGGAACATATTTTCTTGTGCTTATAATTTGGTATGAATCCAAATCCCTTATAGAAATCAAGATATGGGTAATCATCAACCCAATGATCATATGTTCTTGACAATAGAAATGTTGACATTTCAATCCCACACTACTCCACTTCTTCTATAAATTCATCCATGAACATATCTATTGGGTTCCCACACCCAATATCACCCTATGAGATCATCCCTAATATGATGATCTACACCCTCATATACTGGTATTATAAGGAGGGGGTCATTCCCATAAGGGATATGGACTACCATGACCTAGAGGCATCAATACCTCATCAACACCACAAAACTCAAGTGCCATGACAGGGGAAAACCCCTCATTCAATTGAAAAATATATATGGGAGTCTCTCCTCATAGAACTCCAATGAACCTCTCTCCTAATACATGAAGGTGGGGGATGATCGTGTCATGATGTTCATGACTACATTGTGGGAGCTGCCAATGAAGGATCCCATCATGCGTTGTTAGTTCTAGTACCGATCATAACTACATGCCAAATAGTTGGTGGACATCACCCCTAATCCAACAACCCCAGTCGGAAGCACTTGAAATCAAAATCGGGGATTGGTTCAATATAATTCCCAACATGTTGCATCATATATGGCCCTAGTGGGCCTTTCCACCACTAATGTATCCCACTAGATCCCTGTATTGGGAAAATAGATATCCTTCTTTCGTAATTGTGATCGTGACCCCAGATCCATCATAGATAGGTCGGGTTGAATCATTTAATTACTAACACCAATGATATCCACTAAAATCCATCACATGATGATGAGACGCATTATGGAGGTTCTCCCCACACCATCATCAACCGTATCATATTCCTTACCTTCTCTCTCGACAATTAGCAAGGAGGAACTCCCCATGTTGTCACTAGCCCAAGCAGAGGTCCCCCCTAATTTGGTGTAATGTCCCGACCTGGGATCCACATTACTGGTTCCCTAAGCTGGTGTGTCACATGACCTCATGCATGTATCCCCATACACTAGAGGCGAATGACTAGAAATGAGGACTCAAGGTGGACTGGTGGGGAGACTATACCCTCTTGTCATAGTGTCACAAGAAATATTATAAATAAAAAGACAAATGTGAAGCATGATATAACACATGTAACGTCTGAAATATATACAACAAATAATGAGTGGAAGTATATACAACCAAGAAGTAATAATAATTAAAATCCAATATTTCAATTCATATACATGGTGATTTCATGGAATGATGATATACAAAAAAGAAATTAGGGGATATAGGGGACATGGATATAAATTAAATATAAAAAGGTAAAAAAATGAATCCACTAGAATCACTAGTAGATTCCCAGTCCTCTTCTCCCATTATCCAAGCCATAAGTAAAAAAAATCAAACATCCATTGCAGGGGGCTTACCCTTATCCATACTTTTAAACATAATGTTTTATCACGTACCAAAGGAAGCCTGAGTAGGGTGTGATATAAAATCCTTGTAGGAAACCACCAACAATGTTTCAAAATAATCCAAAAAGTGCACATAGATAAGGAGTGTACAAATATAAATAATAATAATAAATTCATTATAAAAAATACCTATAGGATTATGTTCCTATAGGACACCTCGCCGAATCTACCATCTTCGACATAGTCATGTAAAAGTGTCTGATCAGTATCTATATATATATTAATCAGATATATAGTTATTGTTATATATTATATACATGAATATTCATTATATATTTGAAGACATACATAGGTATATACATGGATACTAGGTTCTAGACGGACCGGTTTTGTAACTCAATCCCCCTTTACTAGTATAATGTGTTATAGTTTACTGCAAGAGGGTACATGACCTGATCTTGTGATTAATTCAAGACATCCTTCTCATTACTCAATCTGGTGGGGTGATACATAATTCCCAATACCTAAACCAAGGGACTATGGTGCATAATGCTCATCACCCAAATAAATGTATAAAAGTGAGATCCATCTTGCTCAAAATTCAATGTAATGGAGATTGAAACATCATCTTTCAAAAGCCCCTTATCCATCATTCAATATATAATAATAATGCAATACTCAAAATAATAATAATAATAACAATAACAATACTAATAATAATAATAATAATCACAGGGGATCACCACTAATGTACTCCTAACCATGTAAGACAATTATCTAATATGCATGATTGATATGATTTTGGTTCATAATGATAAAACATGTGGCATGGCCTTGAAAACTATTTCTATTCAATTTAAAATGATCCATTTAATTTAATATGAATGGATAAAAAATTTAAAACTCAATCAGAAACACTAATGATGTGGTCGAGTTCATTATCATTTTAGTTAATGTCATAATTATATTAGCACATTAAATCGGTGGAAATAAATGAGTTAAACTTCCTCTAATGACATAGAAAGGGGTCATGGGTGAAAACAAACATGTGTATATTAATGTATAAAACAAAATCAAATTTTATGGTGCTGTGATGAAATGTATGGCATTCTCCACAACATAAAATTAGTTGAGAACATAATTAATTTTATGGAAAACCACTAGACAATACACCTTAGTTTTATGCATGACTTCACCTCCAATATCAGCTTCATACATGAAGTGGAACATTATAAAACAAATATATGTTTGAACTCCATAAAAATTGGGAGAATGGGCTTGCACGAAAATAGCATAGTAGATGAGAATATAATCTAATGAAGAAAAAAAATGCAATTTTATATCTTATCAATGTGTATCAACTACTTCTTATGACACTTACTTCAAAGTTCAGACATAGGAGTAATAATATATCCTTGTTTAGGTGGAGGAATATGTCACATGAGAGTGAGGAGGCTCATGTATACTAGAAAATGAGAGGAAATAAGGGTTTGTGTTTTAAACAAATTGTGGAAGAAAAAATAAATTCAATATTCGAAATGGTGTTTCATAGTATTGGCCACACGGTTAGCCAAACCCAATGCAAATTATTCTTATTACAATGTTTAAGGATAGACCCCAAATGGGCTAGGCACATAGTTTTCTTAGTCATACACAATACATGTGTGACTCCCCTATCACCTGACCTCAAAAATCACACACAATTTTACTCCTCATCTAACATGGTTACATAAAACCATGCAGCCTCATGATCCCCTTGGAAACGCCCCACATAGTAAGGAGAAACTATACAGGCTGGGTGGAACAAATTTTTACTAACTGTTTAGCCTAGACTATTTCTCAAAAATTCAGTGAGATGGGATATTAATAAGCATCGGACACCCTCATAACCTCCACAAATCCATTAATTAACATTATAATTGATGGACTAATGATTTTAATCTAAAAACAATGATTCTTACCTTTGTAAAAATTCAATTTGTTACAACCTCCAATGCTTAAAGAAAATCATCCTTGATTTTTTCCTTCATAGAGTAAAGAGGGTCTATTTGAGAGAATCTTCAGCCATTGAGCTCGTATATTCTAATCACGCCCACATTTCTCATCATATATTCAATCTTGCTATTGTAGCACCTCTACTAAATGAATTTACCTTCCTCAAAGTGTGTTTATGCTCTGATCCATGATACGCATGAGGTACTCTTAAAAAGAAGAATACATCTCTAAATAAACCTCTTCAAGATGGAAGACATTTTATGGTTCTAATTTATAACATAATAACTGTGATACATTAAAGGCATCATGCATAGACTGATATCTCTGATGAAGGGCTATCTGATAAGCCATTGTTCTGATTTGTTTCAAAACCTAAAAGGTTCTTATGAATTGAAGTGAATGATTACCTTTCCACTGAATTCGTTTTCGGACTAACATCGGAGAAACTGGCAAGAAATACTGGTCCCTAAACACAAATTCAAGAGTTCATAGATGGCGATTGGAATATGATTTCATTCTGGACTGATCTATCAACATGTACTTTTTGATCAATTAGAAGTTCTATAATGTCTCTTGGGTGAAATGTAGTCCAAGTTAAGATTCCTTCCCTTCCCCTAGCCAGCATATAGTTAATCGAAAAATATTACAATATAAATCTTCAAAATTACCCATCTAAATGGTATCCTAAAATCTATTATTATAGTTGAACTCAACTAGGTGTATGTGTTTTTCCCAAGAACACACAAACTCAATGAAACATGAATGAAGCATTTCTTCTAACACCTTAATAACACATTCTATCTATCTATCGGTCTAAGGGTTACAAGATATGCTCAGAGTCACATGTGTACCCAAGGCCTTCTACAACCCCTTCCATTACTAAGTTGTGAAGTGAGTATCACTATTAGAAATGATAGATTGAGGAGTCCCATAAAGACATATGGCCTCCATAACTTATAGAATTCCTAGATAGTCATCCAAAAATGTCTCTAAAACATGTAATAAATGTGATACCATCATCAAATGATCATCAACTACACAAATTGTGTCATTTCCATGAGTTGATCTAGGAAAACCTTTCATGAATTCCATAGACACATCGTACCATTTATACTTGAGAATTTATAATGGTAGTAAAGGTCATGATGGTACCTTAACTGTCCACCTTAACCTATAGAAAGTATGAACACCAAGTGATAATTCCATATATGTTCTATTTCATAGAAGAACGCCAATATTGATGATGTAAGTCTTCAAAAATCTTCCATACACTAGGATTCACTACACAAACAGTGGCCTAAAATTCCAACCTCAGCTTCTCTCTAATGTTTACTAGAACCCAAACAAAACCATGAAAATGTATGGTCACTTCCTCCTAAATGGTCCAAAAATGTATAAAACATCATTTGAGATACTTTACAGAAGTAATAAGTCATCAGGGTCTAGATGATAGCTCATTCATACCCATTATAGAGGATTAGAGGTCACCGCTAAGGCCTTGAAAACTATCTGACCATGATCCTTCACAACAACTACATGCATCTCCAAAAACATGGTCCTGAACTACCACTCACCACTAGCTTCTAGAACTACCAATGTATGAGTCCTATAGTGTGGTACATGGGCTAAATCACGCCTCCCCATATGATGGAGGCTGCTGATTAGTAGCAAGGGTCTATGGAAGTAGCTTGGGGAGACTACAACCTGTTAGCAGAGTGTAACAGTGGATATAATAAATAAACATACAAAAATAGAAGCATGATATAAACAATGGATTAGTGGAAAATGATATAACAAATAAGCAGTGTATGTATGGAAAAAAAAGTAGTAATAATAATAAAATTCCCATTGGATGATTCATATACATGATGATGTCATGGAATGATAATATTCAGAAATAGAATTAGGGGATATGAAGGAAGGTGATATAAAAAAATAACAACAAATCATTCAACTAGAATAATGATAATATGCTCAATTTTATACTCCCATGATCTAATCCATATGTAAAATTGATCAAATATATATTGTATGTTGGTTTCCCTTGTCCATACATAATGTAAAAGATCTAATTATGTATTAATGGTTAATCGAGTAGAGTGTGAGAAAAAACCATCATAGGCCACCATCAACGGTGTCTAGAAATAATCCATCCAATGTACATAGATATGAATTCTGTAGATATAATGAATAATGAACAGTGCTGTAAAATAAATACCAGCTGGAACGGGTTCATATAGGACACCTGGAGGGCTCTTCCTTTTTCTGCATAGGCTAGTATAAGTACATGATTAGTAACCATATATTTTAATCATATATATTTTTATACTTATATAAAATATACACATATATGCACTATGAATGTGAGTAAGTATGTAGGAATATACATCGATACTAGGTGCTAGTTGGAACTTGGAAAAAACTAAAGCATCCATAACTACTCTAATGAGATATAGGCTATCACAAGAGGGCAGGAGCCCTAATCTCATGATGAATTTCAGATATCTTTCCCATCACTTGAGATGGTGGGGTGAGAAATTCTTCTTAAAAACCAATGCAAGGGAACCTGGTTCATCATTCCATTCAATAAAATAATGTTATAATGACGAGACCTTTTATTCTCAACACTTGATGTAAGGGAGTGTGAAACATCATCCTCAACAAGTCCATTAACCACCATTCAACAACCAATAATAATGGCATACTCATAATAATAAAAATAATGATTATGATGGTAATAAGTCTGATGTATCACCTATAATGTATTCATAATAGTATGAAATAATTATTGAAGGTGCATAATTTATATAATTCTTATTTATAATGATAAAAAATGTTTTCTATCCTTGCCACCAATTTCCTTTCCATTTTAAATTAAACATTTAATTTACAATGTAATTCTAAACCATTTTAGAGTCAAGATAAACACCTTAGGAGGTTTTCAGGTGCATTATAATTTATTTCAAGGTGTAAATTAACTTAGAACCCCCAAGTGGTGGAAAAAAGTGTGGTCAACATCCTCTAATTACTTATAAAGGGTCCATGAGAGTATAAATTCATGCATACATTAACATATAAAATAGAAAAAATTTGTTAAGCAATGTGTGGAAATTTTATAAATACAACACAATGGAGAATGCTTTGAAAAAACCATGAATTTTAGGGGAAAACACAATACCACATACAATAGGCCAACAAGGCCAATATTGGATTCAGATTTGAGGTAAAATGGAAGCAATTGGAAAAATGTTCCAATTTCCTAAAAATAGGTTGAATGAGCTCACAAAAAGTAGTGTAATATAAAAAATGATAATTTAATAAAGGAATAAATATGATTTGAGAGATTAATTATGTGGATCTACTGCTTCTAATTGTGTTTGATTTAGAGCCCGGATGTTGGAGTAATCCAAGAACCTATATTATGAGGTGGAATATCTCATGTGAGAGGGAGGAAGAATATGTCCACTAAAAAATGACAGGCAGAAATATGGGTTTATGTTTTAAAACATTTCATTGGAGACAAGAAAATTCACCCCTTTTAAAAAGGGTCACATTTTTTGGATGCACGGTTGGCCAAACTGTGCAGAAACCGTGTTGCTTCCATTGTTTGAGGAGGGATCCTAAATGGTAAAAGTGATACATTTGGCTAATCGTGCATAAGAAACACAGAAATACACTATTAACATTACAATAAAATCTTACACGATTTTACACCATGGATCTCATGGTTATATAAAACTGTGTGGCCTCTTGCTCCGCTCCAAAAGGCCCATCATAGTCTGGAGAAACTATGTGGACTGGGCTTCAGGGTATCTACTAACTGGGTGGCCTGGTCTGTTTCTCCAAACTCTATGGATTCAATCTCTAAACAAGTCACTAAAACCCTAATGACCTATGTGACTCCATTAATTATCATTAAAAGGTAATAACTATGGAATTCATGTAGAATCACAATGATACATACCTTCTTTAATATTCGGTTATTACATCCGGCAGCAACCCAATTGGAGATTATCCCTGCATCATCAAAAATGAGAGTGGATGCCCTCTATGATATTTAAAAAACATTTTTAGAGGTCTTACCCTTACTCCTTCTAAACACAGAGTTCATACCAGTGTCACTAACTACCAGTACAGAGGTCCTCATCGGGTACCTTCTAACCAAAGTGGAGGCCCTCCCCACTCCTTCACCAACCAATGTAGATTACCTCCCCACTCATTGAGAAACCAAAGAATATGTCATCCCCATATCCCAACCAACCAAATTGTATGTCCACACTAATTACAACCAACATGTACATTGTTACTCATTGTTTTTAATAAATGACCTTCCGTAAATAACCATCCTAGGGGAGAAAGTTGAATGCTCACTGTCGAAGGATAAATACTAGAAATTGAAAAGTCATGAAAGACCACATTGATCTCTCGGATTACAAGGGGAAAATAAACTTGATAATAGAGCCTCTAACCTATCACCCAGAGTATGGGGTTTGGGCACAATAGCTAATGTAAATATAAATGAGATCCAAAGGATTCATAGATCTGTCTAAATATACTTACAGGTGGAGAAATTTAAGGACAATTCTCAGGGACCACCATCCCCATCACCACTTGTTTCCCTAATCTCTACCTCTACACAAGATGTGGGAAATATTTTGGAGTCTGGGATGACTCTTCTAGACGGTGATAATCCTGTAGAGAAATAGATGAATGTCTCTTCCCTCCAAAAAAATGTTGTGGTGAATACCCCATCCTATAGGGATGTGATGATATGGTTGGTACCACCCCTAAGAGATGTCCTGGCATGAAGTGAAAAATTGACTTGTGCAACGACTCCTCTACAAGTCAACCCGTCATAGAAGGAGTCCACATATGTGCTACCACCCATCACTTGTTCAACACTAATCAGGGCCTAGGCTGAAAAAGATCAAGACCCTTCCTCTGAGAAAGAGTACATATGGGATGTTCTAGCCAATGACTAGCTATCAATGGTGTTCTCGATGCCTATAAATGCTTTCATTGACATACTTGAGTCCCTAACCAAGGATTAGGATATGAGTTTCTTCTAGATCATTTGGGAGATATTTTTTCACCTCTGTGATTATCAGTTGACCTATCCAAGAAGCCAGGAGCACCTCTATGCCATCAAACTACAGTTCTGAAGTACTCTGATTATGGCACTCCCAGTTGCTCAGTGCCCAAATTTATTATTATACCATAAAAAAGTTCAACATGATTGTGTCAAGAGCCTCAAAATACTCTGCTGAGTTATGAATGATGCATCACCACATGTATATATCAGATTATATGGATAGTATGATGACATCCACATCAAGTCTATTGTGTGATAGATTGGCCTATCAATCGATGATGATGTTTCACCTTTGGGAAACATTTACATTCACATGGTTATCAAAAACATGTTAGATGATCAGGGTATCAGGTACACTAACATAGATTACAATAGGGAAAATTAGGATCAGGGGGGGTGGTGTAGTACAATTCATATTTCATTACAGGTGTCCTTACTCATCCAAAGAGGGAAGCCCATGGCCTCAAGGATACCAATAGTGAGGCACTACTTCCAACCAGTTGTCATCTCAATAAGGGAAAGGTGCATCTCGAGGCCTTTTATATATTAATGTTCACAACGAAAATAGAGGAAGAACCCATGGTATCTTCCACACTCTTGGAGATTGAAGAGCATCAGAGGATTATCGCTAACCTCATTACTGATCACCACCCAAACATTGGTGATTCCCCCATGGACACTATTTTCCAACTAATGGCGATATAGTTCCATCTTGGATAGATCCCCACAGTTGATCTTGGTGGAGATACCCATCTATTTATAGTAGAAGCCAGTTAATATGGCAAGTGACCAAGGTATGAGTCACTAAACTCACATGAGCCGCATAATTACCCTTAAGATCCAGGTCATAATTCTCCTTGGGTTAATCAGAATTATCCATGTTTTGATGATCTTATCAAATTATTGGTGACGAGATACCCTTTCCATGATATGGAACCTTGACATGATTTATTGATAGCCTATCTCACTTCACTTATTGAGGCCCTGGAGACTCAAAATGTACTTATACCACCCGAAAGAAAGACACACCTGGTGTGGGTGGACAATATTATAGCACCTCTAGAGTTTAAAAATCATATTCCCCCCCATAAAATGAGATGGATGACCCATTACAGTATCTATCCCACTTCACCTCAACCTCTGCACCCATATTATGGACCCCCTAGTATCATGAGGATATCATGCTCTAATTTTTTGTGTATACACTAGAAGTACCTATGTTCATCTATTATAACCTATAGACCGTATGTTTTATTGCTGGTGGGGATGAAATCCATAAGAAGTTAATCAACCTATTATACTCCACCACATGCGAGTCATGAATTATCAATCTCTTCATGTAAAAGAAGAGTTTAAAATATCAAGTCACAAACATTGTTTCCTAGTAAAAAGGAATCACATACTCATTAGACATGTTTATGACTCAAGAGATGCTACCAATGATGTTTATAGGGAATTTGAATACTGATATAGTCCCTATCCTCATCACCTAGAACATTTTAGGTGGATTTTGATAGTTTTATAATAAGTTTCAACATCTAGAGGAAGTGAGGTAGTATACTAGATAGTCATGCCCATTTCCTCTTCCAGATTCCACAAGAACACCTATAAAATAAGAAAATACTCCCACAATACATGTAGAGACAAAAAATATTTCAACATTGTTGGAACCTTTTTAAGAGGAACCTCTTTGAGTGTAGTATTATCAAGATAAGCCTTTCCAAGCACAGAACTGTTAGGCACCACCAGCCAAGTGCAACCATCTAGATGAAAGAATGTGTGTTTAGCCCCTCGCTAAGGATAGGGTCTTAGAGTTCCTGTCACATGAAGAATATATCATACCTATTCCTTTAAGGATTCACATTTTTATGTATACATAATTTTATCACTATAAAAGGGAATTATAAAGAATCTATATGGAATGAAACCCTAGGAATCAAGATTAACTTATCTCCCCAGCCATTTCAAATACAATAAGATCCTTATAAATACCATCAAGGAATGGTATGTGTTCAAGGATTGGCTCAACGACCAATTAGCTCATGGTTTGTCATGTTGGGTGATGCTTTTCCATATATGAAGCATATCTACATTGACCCTAGTAGTGACAGTGAGGGAATTTTTGAATGGATGTAAGATTATATCTATGGAAAAAAAATATGAAAGATGATTGTCCTATAGAGATGTTTCCCATCCCCATGGCGTCATCTGTGCTTTCTTAGTTCGGCTAACATCTATTGTGATTTTAGTTTCTTCTATAGATACTAACTCTCCATCCAAGATCTAGCCTTTCAAAACATAGAAGAATAGGTGCTAATGGTACAATGGAAATCCAAGTCCTCATTAGTGAAAAATCCATCTCTCACTATCCGTGATATTATTCCATCCGGGTTGGGAGTTGTACTAATTTTTCAACTAGAAATGTATGACCACACTTATGATGAACATGAGTACAAATATATGAATTTCACTAAAATAATAGACCAATTCACAATGCCTGAATATGGAAAATACCATGAAAAACCCACAAATGCCTCTGGGTGACACTGTTAATGGAATGTTCAAGGACATATGAGCCACAATAATACTTAGGACAGTGACTCAAACTGAGATTTACATGCTACCAAGACAAGGAATAATGTTTTTCATAGAGTAAAAAAAGTGTTTCACTAATATTCTTCTCAATCAGTTATTCCAAAAAAGTCAACCTTGTAAGTTGACTGAGCAAATAAGTCATGACTGCTCTGGGATCAGCTATGTCCAGCTAGTTCTAGAACTCAGCCAACGGATAGTCAGCTGGTTTTGGATCATAGTAGGTTAGCTATCCAATAGTATGATACATTCAAAACTATCTAGACCCTAAATATAAAACCATCATCATAAATTGTTCCTCCTCCCATAGTGCATCCAACTTTGAAAAAATTATTCCTTTATGATTGAATTATGTCATGCTGAATCACTTAATATGCATACCCACAAGGAGTTTAGTCCTCCAGGACCTCCACCTATCAAAATAAATGTGTGATTACTAAGTATAATCATTTTAAATATCCATCCAAATTTAGGTAGAGGTAGCTATAGTAGAGGTCTATTGTGTAGAGGAGGCTGAGTGAGAATATTGTTATATTGTTTCCATATTCTACTAGGATGAAAAAGGAACCATCATGCAGTGGAAAACACTCACATAATACATTACAGTCTATTTAATATAATGGATATCCTATTCTTCTTAGTGGAAAAAAGTTATAGGATCAGCCTTTTCATGAACTAGATTCTCTTTAAAGTGGGCTTGAACAAAGTAGATATGACTCCTTCTGACCTGTAAATTCTGTGTTAGGACCGGAGTGTGATGGAAACCATGTGTAAGAGTTTTTTTGAATTCGTAGTTTCATGTGATGAATTCACTATAGTATCATAGGATATCACCAAAAACACATTGTTGGGTTTACTAGCTAAATTTTCATGCGGTATTACCGTCATTTTATTACAAGTGTGTTAATCCATCAATGGTTGAGTAGGGGTACCCCAAGGTGAGACACATCTCTTTATCTCATGAAATACCACTATCTAGATACTGACTACAGAAATTAAGAGTGAATGTTAGTTAAGGAAAATAGGGTTGAGTTCATTAATTCAACCAATTATTTTCTAGCCTCCATTACCAATCTAGGGAGGACTATGATGATGCCTTCATTCTACCAATCAATCATTTTTATTCCACAATGTTAAACAGGGTATGTTGCTTTGTTGTCTCCAAGAAAAAAGGTTTTGGAATCCCTAAAAAGATATAACATTAGAGGATTACCTTATAAAAGTACAAAGGATAGGCCTAGGTAATACCAGAAGCCCCTATTCCTGTAAATTACAATTAGGTTCTTCCTATGGATACCATTTCAGAACATTACTACATGTTCCACATAGTAGGGATTAATCAACATAAGCATAATTTTCACCATTACATTTATATTAGGAATGGAACATGCAGTCATAGGATGTATGGAATTGGCACGATGACTTCTATCAGTATTGTTTTTGTTGAGAAATAACTCATTTTTGATAAATCCATGTCCATTCAAGAAGGAAACAATGCTTCCTCCAAGTCAACTATCTTATAAGAGCCATGTCAACCCTTTTATTCTCCTACATCATATGATAAAGAGGATTTTCAAGATACCCCTACTACATTTGAAAAGGGTGTCTCCCCCACCATTGATGATCTAACTTAGGTGAACCATCGAATAGAGGATGATCTGAAGTCAATTAATATCAGTGAAACCATATCCTAGAGGATCATTCATTATATGTGATTTTCCCAATACAACACTATGATATTTTTTCTTAGAGATAGGATGTGATTCTAGGACTGGACCCTCATGTCACTATTCAACATCTTCGACTTCCAAAAGGTCATCCCAAATTTAGGTTTCCACCTAAGATGAATCACCACTCTCATGGTTCTATGGTTGATGCTGAAGTTGATAAGATTATCAAATCCGACATCTTCAGAGATGTTAAGTACCCAAAAATGGATATCTAACATCATCCCAATAAAGAAGAAGAGTGGGAAACTTGAAATATGTATTGGCTTCCAGAACCTCAACCATTTTTATTCTAAATATTATTATACCCTTGCAATGATAGAGCTATTTATTGTTGATACTTTTAGTTTTTAGGGCCTCTCTTTCATGGATGAATACTTTAGATAAAATCACATCTGGATGGCCACTAATGATGATAATTAGACAAACATTAGTTCACCACAAGAAACCTTGTGCTATGATTTTATATCCATAATCCTAAATAAAGAAAGAGCTACATATTAGTGAGTCACGTGTCATATATTCAAATCCAATTCTTAGGACATTGGTGGAATGATACATGGATGGATTAGTGATCAAATCTCTATATGTTTAGGACCATATGAGTGACCATGAAAATGTGTTCAAATTCCTCTACTCTTTTCATTTGATGATGAACCCCAAGAACTGTTCATTCTAGGTTTCCTTTGGTAAGTTTCATGGCTTCATCTTAAGATACAAATTTATTGAGATAGACCTAGAGAAGTTCAAGTCCATCAGCTTGATGTATCCCAAAATAAACCTCAGAGAGAAACATGGTCACCAACACCACATAGCCTAAAAATTCCAATTAATAAAAAATATTTTCAGAATGAATAATACATTCTCAAGGATTATGAAGAAAGGATCCTCTTACATGTGGGAGGAAGAGATCCATACCATGTTTGAGGAAATCAAGTAGTATACTGTAAAACCCCAAGTTATGATGTCATCAATCTTAGGGAAGCCTCTAGTCCTCTACATGTTTTACTTAGAAAGGTCCCTCGATTCCCTTCACACATCGAGAAAAAATAATGGAAGAAGATATATTTATATTATCTCAATAACATGTTCCTCAATATAGAGACAAGATAATAACCAATCAAGAAGAGCTATTATGTGCCATTTTTTAAGGTTAGATGTTTTGGAATTACCTATAGCATCATGAGATACAGCTGTTGTCCCACGTAGACCCACTTAAGTATATCATGAGTCACCCTCATGATAATGGGATAATTTTCACACTGCTCAGTGATCCACAAATAGTTCAACATCAACTTCATCCTGTACAAATTTTTTATGGTCTAGGGATTGGAATATTTCATATCCTCCCATTAGGCCCCTAAAGAAATTTTCTTATATGTTGATTTTTCAGATGAGGATATCCTCTTATTGTTTTAGGCTATATCGTGTTGGTAGATTTATTTTGACGGTTCCTCTTGGATCCAAAGTGGTAGAAGGATAAATAATCAAAAAATAAATATATTTTACCTAAGGATCATCTTTATCACCCTAGCATAAGCCATTATACCATACTCATTCTTACATTCATAAGGATACATGAACCACAAGAAAGAGTATCGGTATCTTATTAGTAGTCTCATGTCAGCCCTGAATGTTAATGTACCATGATTTAATGTGAGGGAAATATCGAGTTAGTCATAAAATAGATAAATGGTGAATTTGTAAACATAAATAATGAAATCTTTCCAAGAACACTTATCAGCTAATATCCCAGTTTATTTTTCTTCTGGAAGTGAATCGTGTCTCTTGGTCATAGAATTACTGAGATGATGCCTTTTCAATCTTATACAAATCTCTTATAGAACCCACCTAGGATGAAATAATATTTCAGGTGGTGTAACAGAGGGTCATCTCCCCCTCCCATTTATATGATGATGTTATAAAATAATTAAACAAATTGAATTACAATTCTTCTATGTTATGAACATTGGGAAACATCATATAAAAGGAAACACCTGACTATATAACTCCTTTCATTTGGTATCTCAAGAATATAATTATCCCACCACAACTTGTCGATCATGATCGAATACTCTTTAATGTATCATGTTTTACTCTCCATATTGGACCCAGCCTTGAGAATACTCGCTAAATAGTTGGGGTAGATGTAATTATCCGCCATTTTATCCAACGATATGAGATTATCTAGGGTATACAAGAATTCGATGTCTGATCTTGTGGCACTCAACCTATGGGATTGATGCTCTGCCACAAGATTCAGATACTAAGTTATTTTTGACCCACCATAATCTAAAAATACAATGAGTATTCCAATAGGTGTGATTTTTGTTATATCCATGCCAACATTATGCATCGACCACCAGCACTCTTTAACACCACCTAGTATTCTTTTCATTTTTCAGTATGGGGACTCGATGTTGTGAGGCCATACCCAGAAAAATAACTCACTTGTTTATGTTTATTCTTACTGCAGTTAATTTATTCTCTAAAGGGAATAAGATATTCCTCTGAATGAATTAAATCCCAATCCATGATCCAGTTCATGATCTCCCACACCATCCATAGAATTAGAGTTCCTCACACCATTATCATAGACAATGACACCAACTTTTGGGCTATTGATATTAATAAATTGTTTTCCATGTAAAATTTCATTTCAAACTATACTTTTAGATATCATTTACATGAAAATGTATTTATTGAGGCATTCCACAAGAACCTATCTAATATTCAGAAGAAGATGGAGGTCTATAAAATTAAGAGTTGGTCAGAAAATCTCCCCATTACCCTACGGGCCTATTGAAAAAAAAATCATAATTCTACACAGGTGACCCCATACTCCTTAGTATACAAAAAAATTTGTATTTCCCATAAAGGTTAAGTTTTAAAAGCTATGAATAACAATCTATGACCAAAAGTTGCCGGAAATAATAGTACAAGTCTATATAAATGCATTGGAATCTCTCAAAGAGAATATCCTCTAGGCCTTACACAATCTAGAGAAGAAATAAAATAGGATAGTGATATCATTCAACAATAAATGTCACATCCACTCCATTATATAGGGTGATATGTTTCTGGATCACATAATGCTAATGATGCATAGAAAAAATCCACCAATGTTGGAGACCAAGTGGGATAGAAGGTACATTATTCATAAGGTCAAATCAAATAGATAATAGTCATTGGTCACCATGGATGGAGAGTGTATCACACCTCCCAAAAATGATAATTTTCTCACTAAGTACATCATGTGAAGATCCCAAGTCCAAAAATCATGAATTTAAAATGTTTGTGTGTCTTATTAGGATTTTTGTGTGTGGAATTGATCCTCATTGGCACACAATTAACATTGGGTTTGTCAATATTTCATAATACACATATATGTTCTATACACTAAGGCATGGTCCAAACTCTATAGACATAAACAAAGATCCCAGAGTCCAAACTCTATGAACATAAACTAATAGACCATGGTAAAAAATATAGGACCTTAAAAAAATATCCTCTGGTCTAAAATCTATGACCTTAAACTAAGAGTACATGGTCCAAGCATTAAGACCTTAAAATAATTGCCACCATATTTCCCATTCAAAATTACCTTAAACTGTTTGAAACTAGGTTAAAAAATAATGGCGCTAAACTATTTTCAGCCCCCATATTCCAATTTGTATGAAATTAAACTATGAGGCATGATGACCTCAATTCATGTCGTTAATCTATGGTTATCCCCCATATAAAATTGGATTCCTCTTAAATTAGAAATGAATTTTATACTATCTAAAACCGGTATGCCTATGAAATAAGAGATAATGTTCACCCCATCTCAAAATGAGATTCATATTAAATAAAATATAATCTCTACCCAATCTAAAACTAGGATTCCTCTTAATTAAAATATGATTCTTACCACATCTATATCGGTATGCCTCTTAAATAAGATATAATGTTTAACTTTTTTGAAATTGGGATCCAAATATGATAAGTATGGGATGGTAAAAAACCATTCCCCATGCCTCAAACATGGGATGCGTCACAAAAAGTGTGGGATGCCCCAAATTCTTTATTAGAGGGGATTACACCAACCGGTGTTGGTCTTATACCATGTTCTATTCCAAGAATACACGTTGCTTTATTCGCTTTCTAATGGGATATATAATGATTCCCGAACATATCATCTTCAAGCCCAACCATAATATTATCACCCTTACAACCCCTTGACCCATTTATAATCATTGATTAATGACCATAAACTATGTTCTATTCATCTCAAGGTGCTCATGTTGTTTGAAATCCACCTTGTCTTAATTCACGTTCGGGTTTGCCTTAATCATGCCACACAAACAACCTTGAGACCAACATTCCCTACAGTCCATGAATGTTGACCTTAAAATATGTTTCATTTGTTTCCTGATACTTGTGTGGTATCCATGGATATATGAACTACATTAACAATGGGTTATACCTCTTTCATTCCATGCGAGTACCCTTAAAACAAACACTTCTGTAGTCAAAGCAGCATGGCATTAAATTGACTTCCATATTCCCAACTACATGATATTAACCTATTTTCCATGGTCGAAACCATACAACCTTAGACTATTTATGTACATATTCATGTTCAATTATTGTAGTGTAGAGATTACATGGCCCCATTCACATAGGTTTTTCTTTCTTTTACCAAACGAACATCCATGAAGCACCCTCCACATGGAATAAGAATTATGACCATTACAATTTTTCATGGTCCAAGCCATACCAAATTAATGTATGTGTTTTTACCACACTTTTTTTTGGCATTCTTAATCCTTAGTGTTCAATTAATACAATGCCTCCAATTCTTAGAAATACATGTGGCTTGATTGTCATCCCCATGGGATATTTTATGACATCGGAATTTTCTGTCCCTCAGACCAACTATAGATTCATTATAAAAACTACCAATACATGGGGCATTATAACCAAAACTTTCATGTGGTAATATTTTTATGTATAATCCCTATTAGTTTTCATTGGAATATTAACAGTCCAATATTCACCCATTTAATGATATGAGTAAGTCAAGAACATGAAGAATAATTTTCAATCCCCACCAACATCCTCAACACATGACGTTAAACAGTTATTTTACCATTTACAAACATGGGAGCCTATTAATGATATATTATTTTACTCCTTATCAAATTTTAATTTTTGATATAAAAAATATGTCATGAAAAAAATCACAACATCCTTAGTGCATGACGTTATAATACAATGTTACACTATTTAAAACTAGGATTCCTCACACATTAGGTATTAGATATTTGGAAATACCACATTTATAAACTAAATGCCTCATATGAAAATTATGAGATGAATAAAAAATTACCTCCTATGAAACTAGGATGGGTCTTAAAGAGTGATGATCTCAAAACCTCAACAAATATAATGTGACCATGATGGAATCGATCTCCTACCGCATCATATCTTTGTCGCTCAATGTTTTCCATGATTTAGATAACCATCATTATACTAATCTAAATAGTCTTCCAACATGTTGTGTTGTCTACATAAAATCATTCATATATTATACTGGGTTCAAATATTGAAGGATCATTGGAATAAAAAATAGGTTCTCCTGTTTCAGTCATGATAAACGGTTGGTCTTATATTTTTTCGCCACATTTATAACCAATGTGGGTACCAATACTTTGTTTCAAACATGGTTAGTTGTTGCTCCCCATCTATCAGTTGTTCCACTCTTTCAATAACTCGATATATGAAGTCCCAACTGACCTCAATGGGATTTCCATCAACTTCTACTTATCATTTTTCTCCCCCACATAAGCAATGGTAACCTCATACTACTTATTATTTCTCACACCAATAATCTCTCTCACAAGTTTAGGAGTTGGGTGCCAGTTTTACCAATCATGTTTGAGACACTTGAGGACCCATTTTCCAGACTCTCTAACCATTATCTAGGATTAAAAGTCTAATCATCATGAGTTTAAACTATTTTCACGTCATTTTAGGAATGTGATGTCTGGCATGATGCCTATTTAGACCTCAATTCACATGGTGTTTGTCAACTTTCTACACTAGTCATATCAACTTGAGATGATCCATGGCCTATGTATTATGACCTTAACTACTGTTCATGGACCTAAGGTTATGTTGTATGAAGTTGGGCCTCCTTGGACCTCAATTCCAATTAATTGTTCACTCTATCATGCTATACATGTCCTTCTAGGGTACCAACTCCAGGTCCAAGCTTTAAAAAATCAAATAGGATTCCATGGTTCGAACTCTATGATCTTAAAATACAAGTACAATTCTAAGAATAATGACTTTAAACTATGTGATATTATTATCATCAATGTGTTGTGTGGAATTGGGCCTTCTTGGACCAAAATTCACACCGATCTTATAAATATGATTTACTATACATATCTGTTTGAGATACTCACCTATGGTCCAAATTCAATGACCTAAAAACTGAGAGTCCTGGAAGAAACTTTATAACCAGAAATTAAGATCCCATTGTATATGATTTTAGACATTAAACTAATATCCACCATATCATCCATTAAACATGACCTTAAACCATGTGCGAGTCATCTCATTGATGTTTTTGTTGGTATTAGGGGGACTCATAGGCCCTCTTTTGGTATAGGGTTATCATATTTTGATATCTCACATGTTTCTTTGAGATGAAAAACCCACATTATAAATCTACGACCATAAACTATGGGTAATGGTATAAGAATCATGACTATAAAATGTATACATACAAAATGGTTAATGAAACATGAACATACTATATTTTTAACTTTCTCCATATTCTATTTCTCGGTGTAGGGTATTTTAAAATTACATTTCCTTATAGTTCATTCTATGGAGAACTATCATCCCATTACCCTCCAACACCTCATTCCACATCAGTTGGGTGGGTACCATTCACATAGATTATCACATTTAGGTAGCAAGATGTTAAACTGTCTAGCTCCATTTCTTATTCACATGATTTTAAATTGTGAAATACAACTTCCTCGCCATATGATGTTAAATTGTGTTTCCAATTTCATAACTGTAAAACATTAAACTATGTTTCTATCATCAATTTTATAATGTCAAATTGTGAGTTATCATAGGACCTTTCCTGAGAATCCCTTTCCTATAGTTTTGGTCAACTATCGCATCATTCATATCCTTCAATCATCACTCGGTATCCAAGAAAACATTCCCACTAGAAGACATGATTATCATTTCTCAGATTGGTATGAATACACAATGTTCTTCAAGTCAAGGTTGTATAATTTAGAGAGTGTTGGAATCAATTTGAATATTCAATCACTTCATCTCCAAACTTTGTGTTTCCCTTGATTGGAACCTCGTCCTCCTCTTTATCCGAACGGACCCCCTAACATCAATGTTTCCTGGACAAAATTCTTGACCTACCATCCTAGGCCAATGCCTCTGATGATGTTAGTAAATATTATGAGATACGTCTCATTTTTAAATCATGGTCTGTAGTCGACCCTCATTCATTTTTATACATTCCTAGCTAAATAGTATGGATTCTATGCTTCAATCATGATTAGTAGTTATCCTGCATTATTACTACACTCCTCTTGTGATCCGGATTTTGGGTTTTGTGATTAACACTCCACATTCCCCTTTATTTAGAAATAATTTAACACCTCTTGAGTTACCTCATTCATTCAATAGTGAATGATGGAAAAGCATGTCAGGTACACAGAGGCATCTCTACTCTAACCACACCCTCCGCTTAGAGTGATTTCCCTCGATTGTAAGTCAACAATAGAAGACCACTAATTGTTCAATGATTATCTAACACTCTCATATAACTGACCAAATATTTGGTCATCCCTTGTTTTGGAAGCCCAGAATGACTCATGTGAACATAGGGATTGGTCTTTGGTTGTTTCAGAAATATTATTGATGTAAAATAATTAAATACGATAAAAGGAATATGTCCATCCATATAGGAAATTTCTAAAATGAAAACATTGGTAATTGGAAAGGGTCATCCAAAAGTTAACACCTCTAATAAGGACTAGAATAAAATACCCTATTGATTTACTCTGAAAATTAAAAATCTTTAGTAATTAAAACTTTTGGCACATTGCTTCAATGACGTACTTTTGCCTCCTATGCTCTCCGCCCTCCTCAAAAAATATCAAGTTGATGCTCTATGGCCCAGACTTGTACTAGGTCCTAGTCATCATAGAGCTTAGTTATCTGAGATATTTCCTTCTTCACTTGATCCTTTACCTCCTCAAGATGATCCCTAAACTAGATGATAACCACTGCTTTAGAATTTAAAAATATAGTATGACCATTCTCTTGTTCCACAAAATGTTGAATTTCTTGGTTAGCCTCATAGAACATCTAGGTTCTATAAGAATTTTTCTTATTCCTGGAGACATCTAAATTTAGGGTTTCTTCATTCATCCACATAGTAAGGATTTCATAGACCATTTCATGGATATAGTGATCATCCAAACCTCGGGTTCCCTTGTGTCATAGAAAATAGTGAAGGGACCCCGTACGAGTCACCAGGTGTAGTTATGGAGTCTGGGTGATGAAACACTACACGCTACTCCACGCCTAATGATGGAATATGTGGATCTCCTTAGTGACATCATATCTATAGTTTTCTATATCCTCAGGTGGTAAAAAATCATATTCCAGGAAGGATACCTGAAAATAAGTAGTAGTGACCTCTTCTTGGATCCTCTCTCATAGGTAATACACCATGTTAATATGACATCTGTCTTTTTCTAACCCTACCTTCGTATCTTTTACTTTTCTACCCTTATGCTCCTCCCCACCAGCTACATCACCCATGACCAAGGTTGAATTTTCTCTTAGGACTATGTCCAAGTCATCTTTAATGTACTTCTTCTCAAGGGATGGCACAACCATTGGAAATGGGGCCCCAAATTCTCAAGCCACTTTTACTGTCTTGGGGTTCACCCTTTGGAGCACTACTTCAAATAAGATCAAGTTGGTCAATTTGATCAGGGAATGAAAAGCTAGGTTTTTGTGGGAGAAAACTATTTATAGTGATATATGAACTATATATTTATTCCTTTACCCTTAGTGTATTGATCTACTAAAAAATACCCCACAATTTCAGTTGGAACTTCAATGGCCGAAGCTGACCCTCCTTCCATTGGCTGTTTAGAAAAAAACATGATGACATACAAACAAGTTGATGTAGTATATCCATTAATTTTCAAGAAGGGTCATATGAATTGGGAGTTTGTATTACTCTAGGATAGGGGAATTTTGATGATATTTTGGCCTGATCACACCACTTCATCAATTGTGGATTCCACCACTGGAATTCCTAGGCTTGGTCCCCCATAAATGACAATGAGGTCATGGGGATCCAAGGTCACCACCCTAACCTCCTCAATGGGCCCAACTGTTACTTCTATCTTAGGAACATTACATGGATCATTCCCCTTATCATCAAATGGAGTCCCCTCACCCCTACTATCAAGGGGGTGTTGGTAACTATTTTTAGCATACTTTTACATAAGATAAATTTCATTTTGATATTCTAAAATATAAGGAGAAGGAAATAAAGTTGTGATTTAGTTAGGGAAATTATATTGATGAATTAGACCTGATTAATGCCATCTGATTCTATGTTCTTTTCAATATCTTGAGATCTTTCCTACTCAGTGGCTGAACCCCATGATTATCTATCACTTTTTCTTTTTGGGTCCTCTCTATATGATGCATCCAAGGTTGAATCATAGGAAGGTTATGTCTCTTTTTTATTTGGATCTCCGCCAAACATTGCCTATAATAGGCCTGAAGGGATATAACATTACCCTCATTTTCATGAGACTATATTTATTGACTCCAGGTATGTATGCCTCTCATGGATGCCCCCCTTATCCATGATTCTGAAATGAACAACCTCTGGTAGCTCATGTAACGACCCAATGTTTTTCAATGGAAATTTCTCCTCAAATACGTATGTCATTAATTCACATGAAAACACAACATAATGAACTTATAAGCGCTATGTGACCTTTAAACAAAGGTTTGACACCTGTATGTTTGGAATATCGAAAATCCAGCATACGCAGTTGTAATCAGTAAGTTATTTGGAGTCTAATAAAAAAATATAATTTTTTGTGAGTAGTAACCTAGCCTAATGAATAGTAACATACCCTTATGAATAATGATATAAACTAATGAATAGTAACCTCACCTATGGTGGCATAAAAATAATATTTATTTTGGAAGTACGATATACCTATATTTTAGAATAATTTAATGAATATTTTAAAAATGGTTTTGATAATAAATTATTATTTTAATTAAATATTATAATAATCATATTAATAAAATTATTTCTGCAAAATGGACTTCATTTTTGGATTCTACATGTTGAAAAATGGTTGTTGTGAATTTTTGGGATTTTTCTGAAATACTTGAATTCTTTATGAATTGTAGAATCTGATAATTCACATTATATGCTAAATAATGGATTAATTGAGTCATCGATGATGTTATACTGATGTAAGCCCAATTGGTTTGGCATCACATGATAAAATCACTATTCTTGGTCATGGAATACTTACTATTCCTTGTCATGGGACGATATTGTAAATTAATGATTATAATATTATGAAATCCCTCCTCTCCTCCACTATAAAAACCCCCTTCACTCCCTCTTCTCTCCACTCCTCTCAAGCCTTGTTTCATGGCATTATTCTACCAAAATCTCTCCCCAAGGTCCTCCCCCACGTCCAAAATCTCTCATCCTCCTCAAAATACCAAAACACCTCCTCTTAATATGTTCTCATAGGAGGAACTCTCAAGATGTTAATTCCTCTTCCCAATTTCTTCTTTTCTTTTATTTTATTTTCTTTTTTATTTCTTTCCTCACCTCCCTTCAGCATAATATTATGATAAATATAGTAACATAAATATACTGGAATTTATTCATTCTAGTGGAATATTTCATTTTCTTCTCTCTTTTCCCCACCCATTTATTTGAAAGAAATGAAAGCACCAATTGAGATGTGCTAATTTAGCACATTCAAGGACATCAGTTTATTAATTTCTATTATTATCTTTATTTCTGATAATGAAACCATTTTTGTTATGGTTGATTCATATTATTATATATGTAATATATTGAATTTTTTGTTTTGTAATCCATTGGTATAAATAGAATTATGTTACAAATCAGAACACATTCTTTGTAATCAAATCCACCGATTAACCAAAACGGTTATCATTATGGTTATATATATATAATAATTCAACTTCACACTAAGTAAACTAATTAAATTTAAAACCATTTAATATCCTATATATGAAAAAAATAATATAACTTCAATTCTGGATGGCCACTTTAAACATACATATAATCCAATCTTGAATATAAGTGAACCTATCTTTTAAAGGCAAGTAAACAAACAAGCCCGAACAATGAAATTGAAACCTGTAACTAATAAAAGGTGATTTGAATGAACTAAAAATGGTTATATTAAATAAATTAAATATAGGAGAGGTTCTGGAATTATTAATTAATAAGCCTAATTTGTTTATTCAGGTCGTTAATTACAATTGGAGAACACAAATGGATTTAGGGTAAGGGATCCTCCCCTTTTTACTCTTAGTCAAGATTGTTCTCTATGCTATGCCTTTTTTTTGTAATACCAAGTGATGGGTTACATTTATACATCATCCCCATACTGCACTAATGTTTTATAATTGATGAGAGACCCCTTATCTTTTTCATCAATCCCTCTTAGTTACACCTGATACTATGCCAATAAACCATGATAGATTCTACCCGAACTTCCATTATTTCTTCGGGTTGCTATATCTTTCTTCACACTAAAGTTTTGTTGTATTTTATTTTGGATCATCAAAATTATGTTTATATGCTCCAAAATCAAGTTCCTATATCCATCTCTCTTTCTCTTTCGGGGATATACATGCTTTTAAGTGAATCTCTCTTCGATACTTCTCAATAAGCACACTCGTTTTAAATGAACTTCTTGAACTTTTATCCAATTTCAAGTGCACTCTATCTTTTTTTAAGACACCATTAGATGTTAAAATTCTGTATTTTTATTATGAAAACCTTTTTGGTTCAATTCTGGTTTTATAGAGAACAATTTCTTCTTTACTATTTTATAATCTCTATAGTATTTTCCTTAAAACCACACAGAAATGTTTTAATGCTAATGTTTCTAAAATACATTTCACATATGTTGTCACTTATTTTTGACACCACTTACTATGTTATATGCCTATTTTACCCTATGAACGTCCATGTATTTTCTAATTATTTCCTTACAAGGACGCTTTCATGATACGCCTATTGGTTATGATTTATGTGATGATTGTGGTATCCAATTCTTTCCATGGGTACCCTTATGTTTGTGTATGTTTGATTATGTATGATTGTCTATGTGGTAATAATATTTATGTGGAAAGAATATTCATGAAAATTTTGAGATGGGTGCACCCAGATAGGGCTCTAATGGATTGGGTAAGGTGAAGTCTCATGATATATGATGTGAAATGGGATTGGAGGTTACCCTTGACATGTACTAAAATTGGAAACGAGATTGGAGGTTAGCCTTGACCCATACTAAAGATAAGATTTTTCATTCTGCCACATTTATATTATTCCATGTTTATGTGATCCCATGCTTATATTTAATGATTTTATAATTTTATTACTTTGGATATCATTATGGCATGCCTCCTAACTCATTTACTTGAGATGTATCCTTATGTTCATTCCCTTACTGGGTTTTTTAGCTTATCCCTTTGTTCATGTGTTCCCCAGGGTACCCTATGCAAATGTAAGGGCTCAAAGGAAGTTAGAATCTCTTTATGGAGTTTAAATAAAGAAGTTTTTTAGACCCATGTTTTATGTTATATTTACCTATTCTTCCATGACACTAGACTTAAAAATCCTCGGATTGTACTCTGATGATTAATTATGTTTAAAATCGTGAAATGTTTTATATAAAAGGATTGGGTCTCTATAGTTGGTATCAAAGGATGGTCTGGTTATTTAGTGAGATTAGGAATCGGCCACCACAGTGAGAATCTTATGGATGAGACTATGTATAAGAAAACAGTCTTAAATTTTGGTGTGTATAGTGTATGTAGTTTATCAAAAAAATACATCTCCGTCTGGATACGAGCAAGTAGAGACAGCTCTGGCACAGATGTATCTAGGGTTATATCCCGAAAAAAACCACTTTGAGCTAGACTCAAATGGGAACTGGTGCATGATAACGGGCCTTGCAACACTCTTAGTTAAGACACTCCTAGGGGATATTCTTTGGTAGATTCACAAGCATAGAAAAAACCGTTATTAAGGGAAAAATAGAAGCCAATAAGAATATATGTTAAGAAATAAATCAAGGATAACATAGATATAAACCTAAGGAATCCCAAGTAAGGATATACATCTTATTTATAAGTTCACAGTTTTATATTCAATTTTTCTTCTTTTTCTCAATAGATAATTATTCAAGACCTCTAATTATATGTCCTTTTTCTTAGTAAATGGTGGTAAATAGATGAACATGTTTTAACAACCAATGTGATAGTCAATGTGATGATTGCCCTAATGAAATTCCTGATGTGATAGAATCAGGTGCTCAAAACATCATGGAATTATTTGCTTAGCTGGGTTGAGTTATGAATAATAACATGAATTTGTTGGAACGTTCCCCTCATCCAAGGAAAGAGAATGTTACCATAGAATCCTTCATTTGGCAAAGGCCTCCCCTGTTTAGCAGGCCTTCGGATGCCCTCCTCGCAGAACAATGGATTAACTCTGTTGAAAAGATTTTATCTGTCCTCCAGTGCTTGGAAGAAGAGATAGTTGTACTGGCAGTCTATCATTTTGATGGGGAAGCTGATTAGTGGTGGACACTGATCAGGAATACAAACTCTAAAGAGGAAATTGATTCCATAGAATGGGAGGAATTCAAGAGGTTGTTTTTAACAAATTGTGTCCTCAAACCCTCCATCTCATGATATAATGGGAGTTCCTTGGACTCAAGAAAAAAGGAATATGAGTCCATCAGTGTATATGATGTGAACTTTACAAGGAATTCAAGGTAGGCCACTGCCTTTTTCAGGAACACTGGAAGCTAGGTGGATCGCTTCTTTAGCATACTAAAGCATAGTCTATGAAAAGTGTTGGTGATTAGAGACTTTGACAGCTATGAGGAGATTGTCTATTGTGACCTCAAGGTTGAAATGGAGATTGGAGACTCTAAGTGGTCTCATGGGCCTAGTGACAAGAAGTAGAAAATGGAGAACAATATGGGTGGTTCATCAAACAAATCCCATGTTGGAAAGATGCCTCACCTTCCCCTTTGCAAATATTGTGGGAAGAAGCATCTTTGTGACTGTCTCCGGGGAACCAAGAATTACATCAAATGTATAATTTTTGGTCATCTTTCCATGAACTACCGAAGGTATATGAAAAATCCCAATAATGTTGAAGAAGAAAAGAAGGTTTAGATCAACACTCAGCCTGTAGTGCAGTTTTATAACTGCAAGGAGCTTGGGCATTATGCGTACAATTGCCTTAAGACGAGGTTTGTCGAAGGCAATCTGCAACAACCTCCAAGGCAACAAGGAAGTGCTTATGATATCACTACTACTGAGGTGGAGCTGGAAAACAATGTGGTGATAGGTAAGCTTGTTATTAATTCAAGAATAGAAAAAGTACCATTTCATTCTGGTTCTACGCATTCTTTCATATCTTTCAAGTTTATTTGAACTATACAAACACCACCTCATCATTTGGAGGAAAAGTTATATTTGAGAACATAGAATAGGGAAATTATTGCATCCATGGTTTAAAAATCCTCCCCAGTTAATGTTTGTGAAATGAACCTCCCCTCAAATCTTTTCATACTTCCTTTAGTGGAGTTTGACGCTATCTTGGGCATGGATTGGCTATCATTGTATAAGTCCAACAGCAATTTTCGGGAAAGGGAGAACACTTTTCACATCTCGAAACATCCTCCGAATCTTTATAAGTGTAAGGAAGAATATTACTCTCCTTTAGAATCTTCTTCTCATGTTTGGATACTACTTCCTTGTGAGGAAGTATATCTAGCTCAATTGATTGAGAAAAAGGATGGAATCATTATTGAAGACATGTCCATCGTGAGGGATTACACTAATGTATTCCCCGAAGAGTTTCCTGGTATTCCCCCTGACCAAGAGGTTGAGTTCTCAATTGAACTTATCACTGGATCTCTTCCAATCTCAATGACACCTTATAGAATGGCCACCGTATATCTAGAAGAGCTAAAGAAGCAGTTACAAGAGAACATGGAGCAGGGTTTTATACACCCAAGTGCTTCACCATGGAGTACTCTAGTCATCTTTATCAAGAATAAGGATAGATCAATGCACCTCTGCATTGATTATCGTGAACTCAAAAAAATCACTATAAAAAAATGTATCACCATCCAAATATAGAGGAAATGACCTATTAACTTCATGGGGCCAGTTATTTCTCTAAGGTGGACCTTCTGTCAGGATATCACTAACTAAAGGTGAGGATGGAAGATATTCCCAATACTGCCTTTCGAATGAGGTATGGACACTATGAGCTCATAGTGATGCCCTTCAGACTCACTAATGCTCCAGAAATTTTCATTTATTTAATTAATAGAGTCTTTAGAGATTACCTCGCATATTTGTGGTGGTCTTTATTGATGATATTCTGATATACTCCAAAATCAAAGAGGAACAGGAGGAGAATTTGGAAACTATGTTAAAGACTTTGCAAAGGGAGAAGTCGTATGAAAAGTAAAGTAAAGGTTAGTTCTGGATGAAGTAAGTATCATTCTTGGGGCATTTTATCACCAGAAAAAGGAATATTTGTGGAGCCTTCCATGATGAAGGCAATGGAAGAGTGGCTGAGACCAACTTCTGTAACGTCGATCCGCAATTTTTTAGGTATAGCTGGTTATTATTGAATATTCGTGAAGAACATTTCACAATTTTCAATCCCAATAACCTTGATGACTTGGAAGGGATTAAATGTCATTTGGACACAGGAATGTGATGACTGTTTAAAGGTGTTGAAAAAGAGGATTATCACTGCACCGGTAATCACACTTCCTTAAAGTGGAGAACTCTTTGTTTTGTATAGTTATGTTTCTAAGAATGCCTTCGGTTGTGTGCTAATGAAAAATGATAAATTAATAGCCTATTCCTCAAGTCAGATAAAAATACATGAGCAAAACTATCTCATGCATGATCTGGAGTTGGCGGTTGTGATCTTTACATTGAAAATATGGCAGCATTATCTTTATGGAAAAAATGTGAGATATATACTGACCAAAAGACTCTCAAATATATATTCACACAGAAAGAGCTTAATATGCGGCAGTGAAGATGGATAGAGCTCATCAAGGATTATGACTACTCAATCCACTCCCATCCCGGTAAGGAAAACAAGGTGGCAGATGCTCTAAGTAGAAAGGATCCTGCATCTTTATCAATGATGAGAATTGAAAAGGATATATTCTTCTTATAATTGAAAACGATGGACATGGGAATAATTAAGGGAGGAACATCATCAATTATTTTGAAAATGATTTCACAACCATCCTTCTTGGAGAGAATAATGGTTGCTCAAAGAAAGTATGTGGAAATTCAGAAAAGGGTTGAAGCTGTTAAAAATGGGAAATCCTCCGATTTCAAAAATGATGAGGAAGGAGTAGTAAGATTTAGGAAATGATTATGTGTACCATCTGATTGAGAGATAAAGAATGAGATATTGAATGATGCACATAGGTCGACCTTATCTATCCACCCGGGGATCACAATGATGTATCAAGATCTCTGGGAAAAATTTTTGTGGGATAATATGAAAAGGGAGATTTCCAAATATCTATCAAAGTGCCTCGTATGTCAACAAGTGAAGGTTGAGAGACAAAAGTCTTAGGGTATGATGCAACCACTACCCATACAAGAATGGAAGTGGGAGAACATTACCATGTACATTGTAATTGGATATCCGAAGACATCTATAGAAAACATTTCTATATGGGTCATTGTGGATTGTCTTACGAAGACAGCTCACTTTATCGTTGTTCGAGAGGACTTCTCATTGGATCAACATGCATGGATTTACATCAAAGAAGTTGTAAGGATGCATGGATTACCACTATCTATTATATTGGATCGTGAACTGGGATTCATCTCAATGTTCTGGAAAAGTCATCTGCATGCTCTGAGCATTGAACTGAACTTCAGTACGGCCTATCATTCTCAAATTGATGTCCAATCTGAGAGAACTTTTCATACCTTGGAAGTCATGTTGAGAGCGTGTTCAATGGAATTCAAAGGATAATCGGTCCAAAATCTTCCATCGGTTGAATTATCCTACATCAATAGTTTCCACTCGATCATTTGAATGGCACCATATGAAGCCCTTTATGGGAAAAGGTTTAGAACAACAGCATGTTGGGATGAAGTCGGTGAGCATAAGCTGCTAGGACCTAAAATGGTCAAAGAAATGGTGGAGAAGGTAAAAACCATTCAACAACATATCAAGGAAGCCCAAAGTCAACAGAATATTTACATAGATAACCATTGAAAATACCTTGATTTCAAAGTTAGATACACGGTATTTCAACATATATCCCCATGGAAGAAGGTCATGAAGTTTGGGAAGAAAGGGAAGTTATGTTCAAGGTACATCATCCACTTCAAGATCCCTGATCAAGTCAGAGTTGTGGCCTATCGAATGGAACTTTTACCTACCATGTCGAAATTAAATGATGTCTTTCAAGTGTCCCTCTTAAGGAAGTACATACTAGACCCTTCACATGTATTCTCTTCAGAGGTGGTACTGTTGTAGGATGATGTCTCTTACGAGGAGAAACCAGTGAAGATCTTGGATCATAGAGAAAATGTTCTACGTAGCAAAAATACTCATCTGGTCAAGGTACTATGGATAAACCATATGTATGATGAGGCAACAAGGGAACTGGAAGAAGCAATGAAGGAAAAGTACCCACACGTGTTTTTGGTTTAGATTGTAAAGAGAAATTTTGAGGGCAAAATTTTATAAGTGGGGAAGAATGTAACGACCCTATGTTTTTCCATGGAAATTCCCATCTCATAAGTATGTTATAAAATGACATGAAAACACAATATAATGAACTACTAAATTCTAGGTGACCATTAAACATTGGTTTGACACTTCTGTGTTTGGAATTTCAAAAATCCGGCATATGTGGTAGTAATCAGTATGTTATTTGGAGTCTGATAAGGAAAGATTAATTTTTGGTGAATACTAACCTACTCTAATGAGTAGTAACATACCCTTATGAATAGTGATATACCCTAAATAATCGTAACCTCACATATGGTGGTATAAAAATATTATTCATGATAGAAGTATGATATACCTATTTTTTAGAATAAGTTAATGAATGTTGTAAAACAGGTTTTGATAATAAATTTATATTTTAATTAAATATTAAAATAATCATATTTAGAATTTTTTTTTTGAAAAATGGACACCGTTTTTTGATTCTACATATCTAAAAATTGTTGGTGTAAATTTTTGAGATTTTTACGAAATACTGGAATTTTTTGTGAATAGAAGAATCTGATATTTCACAATAAATGTTAAATAATGGATTAATTGAGTCATAGATGATGTTTTGCTGATGTTAGCTCACTTGTTTTGGGATCAAATGATTAAATTACTATTCTTGGTCATGTAATACTTTCTAATCCTTTTCTTGGGATGAAATAATAAATTAATGATTATAATATAATTAAATCCCTCCTCTCCTCCACTATAAAACCATCACTTCCCTCCCTCTTCTCTCCAATCCTCTCAAGACTTCTGCCTTGCCATTATTCTGACCCAATCTCTCCCCAAGGTCCTCCCCCACATCCAAAAGCTCTCAGCCCCACTCTTCCCCTAATAGGTTCTCAAAGGAGGATGTCTCAAGAGGTTCATTCCTCTTCCCAATTTCTTCTTTTCTTTTTAGTTCTTTTCCTTTTAATTTCTTTCCTCACCTCCCATCACCATAATAGTATTATAAATCCAGTAACATACATGTACTGAATGTATTCATGTTAGTGGTATATTTCATTATCTTCTCTCCTTTCCCAACCCTTTTACTTGAAATAAATAAAAGCACTGTTTGAGATGTGCTAATTTAGCACATTCAAGGACAACGATTTATCAATTTCTATTGTTATCATTAATTATGGAAATGAAACCATTTGTGTTATGGTTGAAACATATTATTATATATGTAATATATTCTATTTTTGGTTCTGTAATCCTTTGTTACAAATGGAATTAGGTTATAAATCAAAACACATTCTTTGTAATCAAATCCACCGGTTAACAAAAACGGTTATCACTGTGGTTATATATATAATAATTTTACTTCACTATAAGTAACGTAATTAAAATTAAAACCATGTAATCTCATAGATAAGAACTGAAGAATATATCTTCAATTCTATATGACCACTTTCATCTTTCATATAATCCATACTTGAATATAAGTGTACTGATCTTTTAAAGCAAAGAAAACAAACAAGCCCAAACAAAGAAATTTAACCATGTAACTTATAAAAAAGGATTTCACAAAACTAAAAATGATTATAATAAATAAATTTAATATAGAAGATGTTATGGAATTATTAATTAATAATCTTAATTTGTTTATTCAGTTTGTTAATAATAAGTGGAGAACACCAACAGATTTAAGGTAAGGGATCCTCCCCTTTTTACTCATAATCAAGATTGTTCTCTATGCTATGCCTTTTTGTGTAATTCCAAGTGATGGGGTACATTTATACACCTTCCCCATACTTCCCTAATGTTTTATAAGTGATTATAAACCCCTTATCTCTCTCATCAAGCCCCCTTAGTTACACTAGATACGATGCTAATAAACCATGATGGATTTACCCAAAATTCCTTTCTTCCTTCGGGTTTCTCTATCTTTATTTTTACCAAACTATTGTTGTCTTTTCTTTTATAACATCAACATTAAGTTTATATGCTCAAAACTCATGTTCCATGATCCATCTATCATTCTATTTCATGGATATACATGCTTTTAATTGAATCTCTATTCGATACTTCCCAATAAGCACACTCATTTTAAAGGAACTTCCCGAACATTTACCCAATTTCAAGTGCACTCTGTCTTCTATTTTAAGACACGATTATCTTTTAAAATTCTGTATTTTTATTATGAAAACAGTCTTGGTACAATTCTGTTTTTTATAAAAGAATTTCTTATTTAAAATTTTAAAATCTCTATAGTATTTTCCTAGAAACCGCACAAAAATGCTTTAATGATAATGTTTCTAAAATATATTTCTCATTCGTTGTCACTTATGTTTGACACCACAAACCATGTTATATGCCTATTTTACCCTATGAAAGTCCATGTATTTTCTAATTTTTTCATTACATGGACACTTTGATGATATGCCCATTGGTTATGATTTATGTCGTGATTGTGGTACCCTAATCTTTCAATATATACCCTTATGTTTGTGTATGGTTGATTATGAATGATTGTATATGTGGTAAGAATATTCATGTGGAAATAATGTTCATGAAAATGTTGAGATGGGTGTGCCCAGATAGTGATCCAATGCTTTGGGTAAGGTTAGGTCTCATGATATGTGATGTGAAACAGGATTGGCGGTTAGCCTTGAACCATACTAAAATTGGAAACGAGATTGGCGGTGAGCCTTGACCCATTATAAAGATAAGATTTATGATTCTGCCACATTTATATTATTCCATATTTATATGATCCCATGTTTATAATAAATGATTTTATATGTTTCATTCTTTGGATATCATTATGTCATGCCTCCTTACACATGTGCTTGAGACGTATCCTTATGTTCATTCCCTTACTGGGCTTTTTAGATCATCGCTTTGTTCATGTGTTCCCTAGGGTACCCAATATAGAAGTAACGGCTCAAAGGAAGTTAGAATCTTTTTATGGAGATAAAATAAATAAGTTTTTTTAGCCCTGGGTTTTATGTTATATGTACCTAGTCTTCCAAGGCACTAGAATTAACAATCCTTGGATTGTACTTTGAGGTTTAATTATGCGTAAAATCATGAAATGTTTTATTTAAAAGTCTTGGGTTGCTATAGCTCCACTCAATCTTTAATTATCTTCACCACATTTCATCCGATACAATGGTCATTTGAAGAGGCCTGCAATTAGTCAGGAGCCTGGGAAAGGTAGTGTTAGTTGCTAGATATATTAAATATTTTAGCTTATTTCTAGGAGTCTCTATATCTCTGATCGTCCCATCCTAAGATCCCCCTCCTTAATATAAATTCCTCTTATAGGATCACTCCCCTCTAGGAGGTGGGGAATCGGTAGTGCCTTGCACCTCCCCTACCACAAATTTTTCATGAGTTACACGTAAAATATGTCATGTCTCTTGGAGATAAGTGTACATACCTATTTTCTACTCTATCTAATTTCCCTATGATCTGATCACTCTGATGAATTTTTGAAAAATCATACATGGATATTACCTTACCTGACTATTGGAATAATCATTCCATATGCTTGCATTAACATTGGTTGGTGGGAGAATTATCGTCTCACCTGATCCCTCTTTTGATAGTATCCACCAAAGATGATGAAGGATACATTGATGTCATTCTTCACAGACACCTCCTATAAACTCTCCTCATCATCTTTTGGAAGCATCTGAACATCCTAGTGAACCAAAAAGGCATGTATGGATAGTAGTAGGTGTTTCTATCGAACCTATCCACCATCACTCCACCCTTGAAAGACTACAAGTTCACTCTTTATTCTAATTTCCCCAATAAGTTAACAAACATTGTTCCAACAGGTGTTGAAAATGGGTGGAAATTAAAGTTCTCATAATTCTGTATACCAATCCTGATACTAGTATCACGAAGCATCACTAGCCGGACCCCGATGATATTGACGAGGAGGGCCCTAGGCAGGTATTTGACAGACTGAGGGAATTCAGATACTCATCACCTCTGGAGTCTTTTATGATCTATCCATGAATAACCTAAATTAGGGTTAAGAGTCTCCTATTTTTATCTCCCCTTTCTACATGTCCTTTCTAGCTATAGATTTGGGCTATCTGGGGTACACCCAAGTTCAACCAATTTCCATATAACATAATGGATTCTATCACAAGTGTCCCATAGTACAATCCCATACATGTGTATCTGGATGGATGTATCTATCTACGAATTAATGTGGTGAGAAATTTGGTTTAGGGGGTTATTGGGTTCCAACCCTCAACCATATTGAAACCCCAGTACTCATATTCCCCCATCTCCAGAATTAGAAAATATGAGCCTTCCTTGAACATTTGTGGTGCCATCAGATACTACATTGGTCAACTTGGTATCTTCACATCTAGATCCTTATTCAATAACATACTCATCTATTTCTGAAATCAGATATCCTTTTTTGATGGGGTATGATGCTTCAACACTCTGGTTAAGGTATCCAATAGGAGTCGAACTGGAAGAGGAGTCTTTTTCCTATTTGAATAGATTATCAAGGCTAGAAGAAATTAATCATATTGGAACTCATCAAATGGGCTGCCACCAATTTATCTCACATCCCCAAAGATTATTATCAACTACCCTTTGAAAAGGTTGAATGGGTTGATATCTGGAGACCAATAGTTGAGGAACTCTGGCAGTATCTCTTGCATACATTAGGTATAGAATGGGGATGTAAACATTTCCACATGTAAGCCCATATGTATTAGCTCTTCCCCATATTCCAAGAAGGTACAACATACCTAGTATACCATCTCCCATTCATCAATGAAGTTGTATCCTGCCGAGAGGTACCAGTCATTATCACAACCCATGATGTTGTCTCTCAAGCTACTTTAGAAGATGCTGGCATATTAGGATAGAAAATATTCATCTTCCAGTTTCTCCCCCATAACATTATGCATCTGTCTACTTGTCCTGTAGATTATGATTTTACCATTCTACCATGCAAGGAGATCTTGTGAAGTAATATTTTGATGGTTGAAGTCATCCTCACATGTTAAACTAAAGTGTGGTGTGTTTAATTAAATATTTAGGATGTTCACTTAATACATCAACCCAAAATTCTATAGAGAATGGAGGATTCCCAACGCATGGTTCCTCTGAGAATTATTAAACATTCCCAAAAATAGTTATCATTTGTAAATGACCATCCATTATCAAGAGATCATATGGATTCCAACCATTTTCACGCATTGGGTTTTAGTAGCTACTAAGATCTCATCTTGGTTCGGTTGACTAGTAATTTCATATGATTCTGGAACTGTAATGGAATATATGGGTAAATACAGGATCTTGGAACAAAAAGGGAAATTTGGTGAAAAAATTTGGAGATTTGGAACTAAAGGTCCCCTTGGCCATGAAATCATAAGTGAGAGTGGATGGGTTTCTTGAAAGATGTGGCTGAAGGATCATATTTTTAGGCAAAAGGGGAGTTTCATGCATGAGAAAAAATTATTATCATGTGAGAAGACAGGGTAGCAAACAAGGGACCCATCAACCTATTTATAAGAAATTAATACTAGTTTCACATAGCATGAAACCCCAGTTGCATTACTCAAGACAAATTCTGCCTGAATTAATGAAAATGTGCCACTCTCTTTGGTGTTACCCTTTGAGGCTGGCCTTCATTCCCCTATTAGCTCATATTCTGATGGGGGAATTTTTTCCCTGAAATCCCACCCGATGCATTAATAAACTATTTTTTGTTAAACTAAACATGTAAAGCACCCTGAAGGACCATTCAAGGGTTGGTGAACATGTTTCACACAACATTAAGTGAGTGCATCTAAATATATAATTCCACACACACTAGAATTGCATGACAAGGTCGACTTATAGTTCTGAGGATGATCCAAAGACCAACAACATTCCAAATTACCTTATGCAATAAAAATCCTTAACATGAAAGTAATGAAACATCGTGAAATACCATTATGTGCACCATCCTCTTGTGTACTGAAGGTGAAGTCAATCCGAACATGTTTTTAATCTATGACATTGTGGAAAGGCTAGAGAATCGTGAAACATTAGTTCCATTTCCATGGAGTTCCACAAAAAATATGCATATTTTTTTTAAATAGAAGCTCACCCCTCCCACAAGAAGTCTCTCTTGAAGATTAATAAATGAGCCTCTCCCCAAAACTATTTTTCTTCTGTAATAGCATTAAAAACCAGTGAGAAAAAACTCTCAAATATAGCATATTTTCACGAAAGACATCCAATAGGCCCAAATATGACTTCAGATACTGTGGAGTGATCCTCACATAACTCCTCCTCTGTCCAGTGAAGTATGAACCATGAAAATAATCATGTTTTCAACCTAGATCTTCACAGTGCCCCACATATTGGACATAACAATGCATCTAAAATCAATTAGTGTCTCTTTTTATAGAGTCCCCTTCTCACAAAGATTTCATGTGTAACCCAAAAACAATATAAACAACAACATTCTTGTCCCCTGATTGAAATCCATTATTCCTCTAGAGTTTCAATTTCCCTGCATGTTTATTCTAATCGTACATACCTAAATTCAAATTACTACTAAAAATAGGAACCCTAACTTCAACCTCTTTATTGACCACTCCTCCATGATAGTAGAAATTCAATTCCCTGTCTAGAGGTTCAAGAAGGGTGGTTATGTACACCCTAGGGGTGAGGCGTGATACATTACAAATCCAAGATGTATGAAGTAAATTTTACAAGCTCTATATCCTAGTCATACAATCTTAAACTTCACGAAAACATCCTTAGCAGATGATGTAAAACTGTAGTCCTACCATGTGTGACAAACATTTGATTCCCCATGTATGATCATCAGGGGATACCATCTTATACCACCATAAAGAAAAAGCCTCACATTATAGATATCATTGATGCATAATCCCCACACCATACCCAGTAGAAAGTACCTTTGTGACACATGCAACATTACCGCATGATGTTAAACTACATGGATCTGTCATGTCGCACAACGTTAAATTGCATCATTGAACTATATCAGTTTTGGTCCCTATCTTATAAATAGGCTATGTAGGATGCCTTTCTAAGGTTAAATCCCAACCTTTGTAAAATATTCGGTTCTTTCATATTCCCTCATAGGGGAGCACCTCATAAATTAACCTCTATAGTGTAACACCCCGAAATTAAAAAACAGGGACATTGTATTTGATATCTTGTATAAAACTGATCAGGAAGAACATAAGAGAATATAATATACCATGTCATTATATTATATTTATTTATTTAAATATATTCAATATATTTTATATATTTAAATTCACACAACATCATTTTATCTTTTATTCACACAAGAGTGACTTTGTTTGGTAGTTTGCGTTACATGCAATGCCAGATTTTACCAAACAAAAATATATTATTACATCATTATAATTTAGTATAATAAAAAATAAACTAGCCAATAAATTAGTGGTTATGAATATTATTAACTATCTTACGAAAATATATGGTTTATAAATATATAATATGAATTCATTTGTTACCAGATAATTATGAATGAAAATATAAACCAACTGAATATAACAGAAATATTTTTATTTTTATGCTCACCATGGTGTTTTACCCAAATAAATTAAAATAAATTAATATTAGTGAATTATATTAATAAAATTTATATATTATATATATAATGAGATATTTTTGATACTCATATAATATTATATATATATATAAAAGATAAGAACAAATCTAACATTATGCATAAAAAGCTATATTTTTATAAATGTGATTTTACTTCCTTTTAATGGAGAACATGTCTCAAAACTGATTTTGGACACATTAAAAAATATATATGCAAAAAATAAACTTCATTTTTGAAAGTGTGAGATTAAAATTATCTTAGGGTGAATGGTTGGTATTTTTTTTGTGAGAATCCATTTTTTATGAATTGTGGAAAATACGGAATATTAAATCAAAACTATTTTTTCTTCAATTTTTTTGAGATTAAATTTTAAATTTGTTTATTTTAAAGTATAATTAAATAAATTATTAATAAATTTATCTATTTTATATCATTTTTATCAATTTCAAATAGAATTTAAAAAAAAAATCAAACTTTTTAACAATTTTACTTTAAAAACGTACTTTGCCATTCCATCTCTGGGATTAATTTTAAATTAATTTATTCCAGTTATATGATTTAAATTTTTAAAAATGGTTTTCATATTTCAAATTTATTAAATTTTTAGTATCACATATCTTCCACAAATTGTTTGACCAAAAATATCATTAATACTAATTAAAATTAATTACAGCAATTAAGAGGAAAATTATCAAAATAAGGGACTTAACATTAATCTTAAAGGAAAAAATCCGCTTTAAAATTGTGAAAAATCTATTTAATTTCTGTTTTAGACCATATAAATCATTTTCAATATTTTTATAATTATTGGATCTACTTTATATGGAAAAGGGTAGAATTATCTTTTAAAAAATATACATGAATATTACTCCTCATGTACTATAAAAAGGCTCTCACCCCTCCCACTTATTCAGACAACATAAACCCTTTATCTCAATAATATTATGCTCAAATAAGCTTTAAAATTCCATCCTGTAAAAATATAAACCTCACTTTGGGATGAAATCCATCTAGGGAAGGATTTTGGTGTAAACCAAAAAGAGTTACCTAAAGAAGAGGTAGCATTTTTTCTCAGGCTATTTTTTTTATTTTCTTTCTCCACCCATCAACTATTCATATTACATGAATACATGATAACCTAATTAGACTAAATATACGTATATTTTGTGTTATTATATTTCATACATAATCTTTCACACAAACCCATCAAATGGGTAACAAACCTACTATTCGTATATATGACAGACTAACCCCTCGTGAAACGAGATTATTCATTTTTCCCTTTACCACCTCTCATGGTATTAAATTTTTATCGAAAAAATATTTATATATAATATCATTGATATTTATTATTTGTTTATTATTATTTAATATTTATATAACACATACATTCATTAAATATATTTTTTGGGAATACAATAACATCATTTGGGGAAGTGTGGACTATTACCTCCTCAAAGTGATGTGATTCATTCACGCTATACAAAAAATGTATACAGGTTGTTTTTAATACACATATGTGGAATATATGAAATAAATAGGATAATATAACTATATATATCATTTAATTTTAATTTTTTTAAACATGAAATTTAAATAGAAGTAGTGTTCATGCATACATACGATCCACCATCTCCATGAATAAGAATTTTATTTCTAATCTAAAAATATTATGGATTAATAAATATAAATATAAAATAAATATATATAATAGTTAATTGATTGTTTACATTTTTCAAATTATGAAATCACAATCTATGTAATAAGAATAACAAATAAAAACTCAATACTTACTTGAAAAACTAGGCAATGATCACCAGAAATAGAGAAGTGAATGAAAGATTATTAACAAACAGGTAATTAGATATTATAAGAAGATAATATATTATAATTTAAACATTAATATAGATTTATAAAATTTAATTAACATGATTATCACCATTATATAGTAGGATAATGGATGTTCACCTATAAGAAAATCCAGAACAAGGGATTTTCATTTATCTTTTTACAACTGTGAGGTAAATTTCATATTCAGCACATTATTTTTTTCTGTTATGTATCTACTGAAAATTTTAATATATTATATCATTAATTATTTTATCTTCATCTTATTTTTAGTTTCAATTCATGTTATTTTTCTATGGGAATTTTAATTAAAATTTTCTACGTTTTAATGAATTTCATAAGCTGATTCCTTTTCATTGGGTTATATTACTTCCTGGTTTTCATTAAAAATATATTATTTTATATGTATTCCATTTTTACTATATGTTTTTTTATTTACACTTGTTTTATTTGGGTTTATATTTAACAAACATAATATATATATATTGATTAATTACCCCATCAATTTTATGCTCTTTTTAGGGGTTTACTTCACAATATCATTTTGTTCGGGATTATTTACACTTGAATTTTCATTAGAGGAAATTATTGGATAGTTTTTTACAAAATACATTAAATTTATTCTATTATGGTTACTTATAATATTTTTAAATTAAATGTACCAATTTACACTTTTTTACTCATAATGTTTTATAAAATATTTTTAACAAAACCCGACATCATTTGTCTTTTTATCTGGATAATGGGTTTTTTATTAATACCAAATTATCTAAAAATGTTTTGAAATATATATTTATCAATTTATAATTTATTTATCAAATGAATATTTACCCATAAAAAATGTTTTCTGTTTTAAAAAGTGAATTGCAGAGAAAATTTATTTCAAAGATATTTTTAAAACGAAAATAATATTTTCCTCAAGAATGTTTTCAATATATATTTTTATATTATTTCAATTAATCGATAATAACTACTGTTTATTTTTATTCTACGTGGGATAAGTTTTATTAATACCATCCTTATTCTTTTTCTATATGGTTTCTGATGGATTTGGCTAAGTATATTTTTGATATTCAATTACTTGATTAATTTTTTTAATCACCTTGAAATGTTAAAATTATTATGATCATTGAACATTGAATTTCCCATAATTATCCATATAATTTATCATGGATATGTTCAATTTCTAAAATGAATAGAAGTTTTAAATATGGTGTTCACATTGCACGGTATTTGATTTATTAGAGAAATATTGATAAATGTTTATCAGTACCTTATATAGTTATTTGATATGGAAAATTATTTTCGAATTAAATCGATTTTTTATATTTATAAGTAATGTTGTGTACATGAAACAAAAGGGTTGGGGCCATTTAATGTAATCCCCTAGATGCATCAATTGTATCATGATAAAAAATTAGTTGGTGAGAGACCCTTAGAGTTAGTTTCTAATTAGAATTGATGAGTTTTTACCCACCGATTTAAACTGCATTGTGAATGGTCTTGAATGTAGTGTGATAAACAGTCCTGTGAATGGTCTTAATGGTAAAGGATTCATGTGCCGGTAAACATGACCTCCAATAATTAATTATTTCATTCACTATGTATTTTATTATTATTATCCTTGAGAATTTTTCATTTATATTATATATTTTTGCATTATATTCTCATTTTATAGATTATATGGGATTTGTTTGAGTTACATTACTTGCTGTATTGATTATGTATTACAAGTTATTTGAATGAAATTTATTTTTAGTTATATACCTTTCTATATTATTTACGTAATCCCTTCTCATTTTGATTATTACATGGAATATGTCTTCAATTATTACATTTCTATATTGACTATTCTTATTGATTCGTTATTTCCTCCTCTATACTTGACCCTTACTAAGAATTTAGGCTCACCCTTATTTTGTTTCCTTTATCTATGAATCCAAGAAGTTTACTAAGAAATATATTTATGGATATTATAAGTGGTAATAAAGTTATCCTAAAAAATTATGTTGTAATTATCATATTCATTTTCAATAAAAGTCTCATGTGTGTATATAGTTGTCCTTGACTACTAAACTCTTTAGTCCTTCGGTATTTGATTCCTATATAATCATGAAAATGTAATATTAGTAGAAAACAAACCAAGATTCTAGGATCAGGTTTCTATAACTGGTATCAAATTAAGTTTAGTATAAAATTTCAAAACTAGTTTCACTAAAACATATATTTGAGAGTATGAACCGATGATAGACTTTATGGATCATAATAGAAGAACATGCTAGAATTTTGGAAAGGTAGATATTGTTTGGGTCTTCATAGAAATCTATCCCTATATGGATACTACAAGTGGATCATGATCTGGAACAGAAGAACCTAGGGGTAACTGTAACATCCCAAGTAAGTAATGAATAATATATATTTTTATCTACGTCTATTAATGATTAAGATAGTGTTATAGAGGCTTAAAATGAAAATAAATACAATCTTATGCATGGAATACACTAATATTCTTAAAAGATTGTTTTACTGCCTTTTGATGGCAAACCATTTTTGAATCTATATTTTGACAATTTTATAAACTATATTTGTCAAAATAAACTTATCCTTTATGATTGGGACATCAAAATTTACCTTGTGTGAATTTTTGGTATTTTTCTGACAATGTTCATTTTTTAATGAATACTGAAAAATACTGCATTTTACATCAAAACTGCTTTTTAATCTAATTTATTTATATGATTAGATTATGTTTTGAATTGGTTTTGAAGTGAAAATAGAATATATTTTTACCATTTTATCCAATGGTGGTCATTGGAATAAATTTCACTTTGAAATTAGACTTAAACTGGTGTCAATCTTTTGATACTTATTGTTTTGTAAAAACACGCTATTTGCTCTGGCAGCGGGAATTAATTATTAAATTAATTAATGTGACTTATATGATTTGAATTTTGTACAATAGACTTCATTTTTGAATTCGGAATATCAAATATAGCTTATGGTGAATTTTTGGTAATTTTCTGAAAAACTTCAATTTTTGATGAATAGTGAAACCAGTAAGTGGTAATCAAGCAAACTGATTTTTCAGTTAAATGAAAGTTTACCACTAATGTGTATTGAATTTTGAAAATCCGACATACATGGTTGTCATTAAGAAGTAAAATGTGGTTCAATGAGATTAAAATAATTTTTTGGTGAATAGTAACTTATTAGGTTTGTAATCGCGATTAGTGGTAATTATTGTAGTTTAAGGTATAAATAATGCTTTAATAATATGAAATGACCTAGAAACATGTCCCAACCTTATTGGTTGTGTCATGGCCGAACAAGACAAGCCATGGGTCAACTTGGGGACTCCATGGAGACACTTTGGTTTGGAAATGACATAAATAACTTTTTATTAAATGTTAAAGTAAAAATGACACAAACAAGAGATGTTTTACGGAAACAGTTTTTACATGTGGTTATAAAGATGAGATTTTTGATTATAAATATTAATTGGAAAGCTAAAAGGATTTCCTATATCATATTATTTTTTTATGATTTTTAGACATTAAATAAATTAAATTATTTATGACATAATAATGATGCAGCGATGACATCATTATTTGACAATTTAAATAAAATGGAAAGATAATGTAAAATATATGAACTAAACATGTCCAAAACCAATTGGATGAGTGGATTTCGAACCCTTATCACCTTATACACGAATTATATCAATGCGGGACCTTTTAAAACCGAAATACATTTTCAAATAAAGTAATGTTTCTTTACTTTCCAAAAGTGCCCCTCCTCTCCTCTTATAAAAGGCCCCCACCTCTACCTCATTTCACACACTCCTCAATCCTTTGGCTCGGCCAACCCCTGCCCATTTACTCTCTACACATCCCTCTCCTAATCCTAGAGGATTCCCTTTGGGCAGAATCCTTTCAAAGGAAGCCTTTAGGTTCAAATCAATAGGAGTTACACTTTTTAAGGTAATTCATTCTCTAATGTTCATTTGTTTTATTTTGCATCTCCAACACCCTAAACTCTTTTTATTTACTTATTTTGTAACAACACCAGTATATTAAATATACAGGGATGTTGTTATAATATTTATTTGATCTATACTCTCACACAACTACATCAAATGGTTAAAGAACATACGGTTTCGGTGGATGGTGAAATTCTGCCTCCCGAAACGATGATTGTTCAACACTCATTTAACACCTTCAAAGGTGTCCATTATGATGTCAATATTTCTATATATGATATATAATATGTTTATGTTTTCCTTAAGCTTCTGTTTTTTTTCATTTTTGGCATACCTTTATGGTTTCCATTATGGGTAAACACGATATCTTCATTTTAGGAAGTGCGGACTACCGCCCCCTGAAAGTGATTTGATTCGTTAATACCAAATGTAGGATGTGTAAAGGATAAAGTTAATGGTATTATATATGTTATTATACTGGAATTATAATATACTCTTATATAATTATGATTCCATTCCAGAAAATATGAAACAGAAATGGAAGTAGCGTTCATGCGTACGTACGGCTTACCGTCTCCATGAACGGTGCATTTCATTTCTTACCTCTAAATGATTATGTAATATTATAAATGCATGTATGTAATGGATATATATGACATATATGATATCTACATCATGAATACGATTTTGTATATAATGAACCTTTGACCAAATTAACAACATGAATGTGTAATAAGTCTATTTTTGACTTAAGAACCAAATACCGACAAAATGAACATTATTAACATAACTGATTAAATGATGTTCATAACATGGTATAAAAGGAATAATGAACTTGAAAAAGATTCATAAGCAAGTAAAGACTAACTCAAGTTTATTATTCAGGATATTAAAGAACGATCGGGTCAAGTCGGATACTAGGTATGGGACTTCGTCTCAATCTCCTTTCGTTGAGGCATATTTTATTTTATACACAACTTTCTTTTATACGGTGTATAAACCCCTTTGACTTTTATGTTTATTCAAAAGGAATATTTTTTATACGAAGCATTTACTAAACGACAAAAGGGAATGTTTTTGTCGTACGTATGCGGCGACAACGACTTCTCCACCGTCGTGACCGTTATTTGAGTTTCGGCTTCCTCTACAAGCCATACCTTCTTTTTAAAAGAAAAATAAATACCATGTTTTACTTTTCTTTTATTTTAGTATTGAAAATGGTTTTCATAATGTTTTTATATCAATGTGTTGTATTGATATCTCATGATTGAAATGTGGAAATTTTATGTTTCCTTTATGCATGTTTTATGTGATATGATTATGTTATGGTTCTTGGGAATTATTATGAAGACGGGTGGTTCCGTGATAAACTAAGGGCGGGTGATCCGGTTATAGCTCTCCAATGCATTGGGTAACGCGAAGGAGTGAAACGTTAAAGTTTCTCCGAAGAGATTTTAGGGAATATACTGTGATGAGTATTCCAAACGTAACCAAGAGGGTTACTCCCTACGTAAGAATGTTATGAATGCCTCAAGTTACCTTTATGTCTTATGATTTCTATGATTTATTCATGATTTTATGAGGTATGTTAAAGTGCCTATGTTTTATGGGTAAAGTATGATTTCATTCTTATGTATATATGAACTCATGTTTCCTTTCCATGTTTTTTTAACCCATACTAGGTTTTTATGCTCATCCCAAGTTTTTGAAATGTTTTTCACAGGTCAAGGGAAAGGTACATGATAAGATGATAGAGTCAAGGATGTGTCAAGAAATAATCCATGTTTTATTTTAAATGTGTTTCCATTGATGGGAATGAAGAATACTATCTTTATGTAACCACTTTGTTTATATGTGGAATGTAATGCAAGTTTTATGATCTAATTCTCTAAAACTCTAAACCCGAAAAGATCCTCAATGTTTAATCTTGTAATAACTCAAGATTAAGTAAGGTTTAAGGCTGGGGCCTTATAGTTGGTATCAGAGGTCGGTTTAGATAACTTTAGGAGTTATAATTATATTAAATGATTATCCAAAAATATTTTTTTTCGTAATGATATAGCATTTAAAGATTACCATGTTGCTTCATCTAAGAGATGTTTGTTCAGAATGGTTTTCCACAGAGGAAATAGGGAAGCAGTGCTAGGAAGGCATACAGAAGGAAATAACCTTCGGAATCAGCATCCAGAAATGGTCGGAATTGGAACTGAACAGTTTGTTGCAGTAATGGCGCAGTTGACTCAAACAATAAATGGCGATGGTATCCATGCACGAGATCAGCCAGATCAACTGCAGAGGAACATGTCAGTGGTGGAACATTTCATGAGGCAACATCCACCATCATTCAGAGGATCATCTGACCCTGTGCTAGTTGAAGGGTGGATTAAAGCACTGGAGAAGATTTTTGATTTCATGGGGTGTTCAGACAATCAAAAGGTTAGTCTTCCTATTTACCGTTTGGAGGGTGAAGCAGATCAGTGGTGGTCTATGGTTAAAAATATCAGGGACGCTGATGAGATTGATGCTCTGGACTGGGATGAATTCAAAGGTATGTTTCTTGAGAAGTATTTTCCTAAGGCTGTTCGACTTAGGATGGAAAAGCAATTCTTGGAATTGAGGCAAGAGGAAGACTCAGTAGCTGCCTATGAAGAAAGGTTCACTCGATTGGCAAGGTATGCTCCAAATTTTATCCGGGACCTTGATAGTAAAATCAATCGTTTTTACTCAGGATTAAAGCCAAAATATCGAAGGGCATTAGATTCTCATGAGTTCAAATGTTATGAAAAGATTGTTCGATGTGCTGAGAAGGTGGAAATGGAGTTTGACGATGACCAAGTGTTCTATAACAACCAGCAAAAGAAGAGACCGAGGTGGCAGGAGAAAGGTAAGAATTCTTCAAAAAAGTCTGATGGTAAGAGAACTAAGTTTCCAGTTTGTGATAAATGTGGCAAAAGGCATGCTGGGGAATGTCTTATGAATTCTGGGAAGTGCTACCGTTGTGGTAAGATGGGACATAAGGCTCGTGATTGCACTGAAAAGGATCAAGGTGAAGGTAAGAACAAATTTGATTTACAGTTAGTGAAATGTTATAAGTGCAATGAGATGGGTCACTATGCAAACGAGTGTCCGACAAGGAGCTTGAGTGATGGGAAGCAGTTAGACTACAAGCAGAAAGGGGTGGTGAAATCCTTTGCAACTACTTCAGCAGATGTCGGGCCATCAAATGAAGTTGTATCAGGAACTTTGTTTGTTTTTTCAGATTATGCCAGTGTGTTGTTTGATTCGGGGTCTACACATTCTTTCATCTCTGAAACCTTTTCTAGTAAAATGGGAATACCATCTCAAGAAATGACTCCTGAACTTTTGGTAAAAACACCTGGGATGAATGTTGAGGCAAAAAGAATTTATAAGAATCTTCCTATCCTTATCTGTGGAAAGCACCTACTTGCAAACCTTATTGTTCTACCTCTACTAGAGTTTGATGTTATCCTGGGTATGGATTGGCTCTCTATCTACCATGATAAGATTGACTGTAGAGTTAAAGAAGTTTTTTTTCAGAAAGACTTTCAGTTTGTTTACAAGAATGAACCCTTACTTTTGATAACATATCAAGAGGCCGAGAAACTTGTAAAATATGTAAATGAATGTTACCTTGCACACGTCGTTGAAAATAAAGGAACTGTTTAGATTAATGATGTGCCAGTGGTAAATGAGTATCCTGATGTTTTTCCTGATGAGTTGCCTGGAATAATACCAGATCGGGAAGTTGAGTTTACTGTTGACTTAGTTCCTGATGCTAAGCCAATTTCAAAACCCCCATATCGAATGGCACAAATTGAACTTTTAGAGTTGAAGGAGCAATTGCATGATTTATTAGAGAAAGGTTTCATTAGACCTAGCACATCACCATGGGGTGCTCCTGTTTTATTTGTTAAAAAGAAAGATGGTTCTATGAGACTTTGCATTGATTATAGAGCCTTGAATAATATCAATGTTAAGAACAAATATCCTTTGCCTCATATCGATGATTTGTTTGATCAGCTCCAGGGAGCTCAGTTTTTTTTCAAAGATTGACTTGAGATCGGGGTACCATCAGCTGAAGGTAATGGAGGCAGATATTCCGAAAACCGCATTCCGTACGAGATATAGCCATTATGAATTTGTAGTAATGCCTTTTGGGCTAACCAATGCACCTGTTGTATTCACGGACATAATGAATAGAATTTTCCATGAGTTCTTGGATAGGTTTGTGGTGGTTTTCATTGATGATATTTTGGTGTTTTCTAAAAGTAAAGAAGAGCATGAAAAACATTTAAGGGTTATCTTGCAAACCTTAAAAGAAAAGAAATTGTATGGGAAATTCAGCAAGTGTGAGTTTTGGTTGCAACAAATTTCTTTCCTTGGTCACATTGTTTCTAAAGATGGAATAACTGTTGATCCTGCAAAAACAGAAGTTGTGGAAGAATGTCCAAGACCCACAAATGTAACCGAGATTCGTAGATTCCTTGGTTTGGCGGGCTATTACCGAAGGTTTGTTAGAAATTTTTCACGGTTATCTAGTCCAATGACTAAGCTAACTCGGAAGGGTGTTAAGTTTATCTGGACAAAAGAATGTGATGATTGTTTTCAGGAATTGAAAAGAAGACTGGTGAATGCTCCAGTTTTGGCACTACCTTCCAGGAATGGTGAGTTTGTTATATACAGTGATGCTTCATTGAAAGGACTTGGTTGCGTCCTAATGCAGAATGATCAGGTAATTGCTTATGCTTCTCGACAGTTGAAAACTCATGAGGTAAATTACCCAACACATGATTTGGAATTAGCTGCTGTTGTTTTTGCTTTAAAAATTTGGAGGCATCATTTGTATGGAGTAAAGTGTGAAATATATACTGATCACAAAAGTTTAAAGTATATATTCACTCATAAAGAGTTAAACATGAGACAAAGGAGATGGCTGGAATTAATCAAGGATTATGATTGTACAATTCATTACATCCGGGAAAAGCAAATAAAGTGGCTGATGCTTTGAGTCGAAAAATTATTGCTTCATTAACAATGTTGTGTTTGGAACGTGATCCTTTGGTTTACGATTTGATGAACTTTGGCATAGAAGTTGTTGGTGCAAGAAGTCCTTCTGTTTTGTTTCAGGTATCAGTGAGATCATCTCTATCAGATAGAATCAAGCAAGCACAGAAGCAAGAAAGTGAGTTGCAGAAAAAGGTAGAGCTGGTTTAGAAAGGTAAGTTGCCTGAATTCAACATTGATAGTGATTGTGTTTTGAGATTTTGGAAAAGATTGTGTGTGCCTTGTGATTCACAGTTGAAGAGAGATTTGTTATGTGAAGCTCATAGTTCTCCGTTTTCAGTTCATCCGGGCAGTACTAAGATGTATAGAGATCTGCGGGAGTATTACTGGTGGGATGGAATGAAAAGAGATATTGCTGATTTTACTGTGAAGTGTTTGACTTGTCAGCAGGTTAAAGCAGAGTGGCAGTTACTGAAAGGGATGCTTCAGCCTTTACCACTGCCAGAGTGGAAATGGGAGAATATATCCATGGACTTTGTTGTTGGATTACCGAAGACATATCGAGGTAATAATGCAATCTGGGTTATTGTTGATCACTTGACCAAATCTACTCATTTCCTTGCAATACGAGATACTTTCTATCTAGATCAACTTTCCCGTTTGTAACTTAAAGAGATAGTCAGGTTACATGGAGTTCCTCTCTCCATTGTATCTGATCGTGATACCAGGTTCACATCTAACTTTTGGAAAGGCCTTCAGAAGTCGTTGGGTACTGAATTAAATTTTAGTACAGCTTTTCATCCTCAATCAGATGGGCAGTCAGAACGAACAATCTAGACATTGGTGGATATGCTACAAGCTTGTTCTATGGATTATCAGGGAAGTTGGGACCAACATCTTTCTTTGGTTGAGTTTTCATATAATAACAGTTTTCATTCCAGTATACAGATGGCACAATTTCAGGCATTATATGGGAAGCGGTGTCGAACTCCAGTATTTTGGGATGAAGTGGGTGAAAGGAAGCTGATGGGACCAGAATTGGTAGAAGAGATGTCAGAAAAAGTTCAGTTGATTTAGAAACACTTGAGAACAGCTCAGAGCAGGCAGAAGAGTTATGCGGATAACTGGAGGAAGGATCTATCTTTCGAGGTAGGTGATCATGTTTTTCTCAAGTTTTCTCCTTGGAAAAGTGTGATGAGATTTGGTAAGAAAGGAAAGCTGAGTCCAAGGTTTATTGGACCATATGAAATTCTGGAGAGAGTTGGATCAGTTGCATACCGGGTGGCTTTACCTCCGAGTTTATCTCAGGTACACAATGTTTTTCACGTTTCGATGTTGAGAAAGTATATGCCAGATCCATCTCATGTTTTGAGTCCAGAGGTAGTTCAGCTGGAAGAGAACCTATCTTATGAGGAACAAACGGTCCAGATTCTTGACCACAGGGAGCAAGTGTTACAGAATAAGGTGATTAAGCAGGTAAAGGTTTTGTGGAAAAACCACATGATTGAAGAGGCAACATGGGAATCCGAAAATGCAATGAGGGATAAGTACCCCCATTTATTCGATAAGTAAATAAATTGCGGGGACACAATTTTCTAAAGGGGGGAAGGATGTAACATCCCAGGTAAGTAATGAATAATAGATATTTTTATCTATGTCTATTAATGATTAAGATAGTGTTATAGAGGCTTAAAATGAAAATAAATACAATCTTATGCATGGAATACACTAATATTCTTAAAAGATTGTTTTACTGCCTTTTGATGGAAAACCATTTTTGAATCTATATTTTGAAAATTTTATAAGCCATGTTTGTCAAAATAAACTTATTCTTTATGATTGGGACATCAAAATTTACCTTGTGTGAATTTTTGGTATTTTTCTGACAATGTTCATTTTTTAATGAATAGTGAAAAATACTGCATTTTACATCAAAACTTCTTTTTAATCTAATTTATTTATATGATTAGATTATGTTTTGAATTGGTTTTGAAGTGAAATTAGAATATATTTTTACCATTTTATCCAATGGTGGTCATTGGAATCAATTTCACTTTGAAATTAGACTTAAACTGTTGTCAATCTTTTGATACTTATTGTTTTGTAAAAACACGCTATTTTCTCTGGCAGTGGGAATTAATTATTAAATTAATTAATGTGACTTATATGATTTGAATTTTGTAAAATAGAATTTATTTTCGAATTCGTAATATCAAATATAGCTTAGGGTGATTTTTTGGTAATTTTCTGAAAAACTTCAATTTTTGATGAATAGTGAAACCACTAAGTGTTAATCAAGCAAACTGATTTATCAGATAAATGAAAGTTTACCACTAATGTGTATTGAATTTTGAAAATCCGACATACATGGTTGTCATTAATATGTAAAATGTGGTTCAATGAGATTAAAATAATTTTTTTGTGAATAGTAACTTATTAAGTTTTTAATCGCGATTAGTGGTAATTAGTGTAGTTTAAGGTATAAATAATGCTTTAATAATATGAAATGACCTAGACACATGTCCCAAACTTATTGGTTGTGTCATGGCCGACCAAGACAAGCCATGGGTCAACTTGGGGACCCCATGGAGACACATTGGTTTGGAAATGACATAAATAACTTTTTATTAAATGTTAAAGTAAAAATGACACAAACAAGAGATGTTTTACAGAAACAATTTTTACATGGGGTTATAAAGATCATAGTTTTGATTATAAATAGTAATTGGAAATCTAAAAGGATTTCCTACATCATAGTATTTTTTTTATGATTTTTAGACATTAAATAAATTAAATTATTTATGACATAATAATGATGCAGTGATGACATCATTATTTGACGATTTAAGTAAAATGGAAAGATAATGTAAAATATATGAACTACACATGGCCAAAACCAATTGTATGAGTGGATTTAGAACCCTTATCATCTTATCCACGAATTATATCAATGCGGGACCTTTTAAAACGGAAACACATTTTCAAATAAAGTAATGTTTCTTTACTTTCCAAAAGTGCCCCTCCTCTCCTCTTATAAAAGGCCCCCACCTCTACCTCATTTCACACACTCCTCAAGCCTTTGGCTCGGAAAACCCCTGCCCATTTACTCTCTCCACATCCCTCTCCTAATCCTAGAGGATTCCCTTTGGGCAGAATCCTTTCAAAGGAAGCCTTTAGTCTCAAATCAAAAGGAGTTACACTTTTTAAGGTAATTCATTCTCTAATGTTCATTTGTTTTATTTTTCATCTCCAACCCCCTAAACTCTTTTTATTTACTTATTTTGTAACAACACCAGTATATTCAATATACAAGGATGTTGTTATAATATTTATTTGAGCTACACTCTCACACAACTACATCAAATGGTTAAAGAACATACGGTTTCCGTGGATGGCGAAATTCTGCCTCCCGAAACAATGATTGTTCAACACTCATTTAACACCTTCCAAGGTGGCCATTATGATGTCACTATTTTTATATATGATATATAATATGTTTATGTTTTCCTTAAGCTTCTGTTTTTTTTCATTTTTGGCATACCTTTATGGTTTCCATTATGGGTAAACACGATATCTTCATTTTAGGAAGTGCGGACTACCGCCCCCTGAAAGTGATTTGATTCGTTAGTACCATATGTGGTATGTGTAAAGGATAAAGTTAATGGTATTATATATGCTATTATACTGGAATTATAATATACTCTTATATCATTATGATTCCATTCCAGAAAATATGAAATAGAAATGGAAGTAGTGTTCATGCGTACGTACGGCGTACCGTCTCCATAAACGGTGCATTTCATTTCTTACCTCTAAATGATTATGTAGTATTATAAATGCATGTATGTAATGGATATATATGACATATATGATATCTACATCATGAATACCATTCTAGATATAATGAACCTTTGACCAAATTAACAACATGAAAGTGTAATAAGTCTATTTTTGACTTAAGAACCAAATACCGACAAAATGAACATTATTAACTTAACTGATTACATGATGTTCATAACATGGTATAAAAGGAATAATGAACTTTAAAAAGATTCATAAGCAAGTAGAGATTAACTCAAGTTTATTATTCAGGAGATTAAAGAACGGTCGGGTCATGTCGGATACTAGGTATGGGACTTCGTCTCGATCTCCTTTCGTTGAGGCATATTTTATTTTATACACAACTTTCTTTTATACGGTGTATAAACCCCTTTGACTTTTACGTTTATTCAAAAGGAATCTTTTTTATACGAAGAGTTTACTAAACGACAAAAGGGAATGTTTCTGTCGTACGTATGCGGCGACAACGACTTCTCCGCCGTCGTGACCGTTATTTGAGTTTCGACTTCCTCTACAAGCCATACCTTCTTTTAAAAAGAAAAATAAATACCATGTTTTACTTTTCTTTTATTTTAGTATTGAAAATGGTTTTCATAATGTTTTTATATAAATGTGTTGTATTGATATGTCGTGATTGAAATGTGGAGATTTTATGATTCCTTTATGCATGTTTTATGTGATATGATTATGTTATGGTTCTTGGCATTATTATGAAGACGGGTGGTTCCGTGATAAACTAAGGGCGGGTGAGCCCGTTATAGCTCTCCAATGCATTGGGTAACGCGAAGGAGTGAAACGTTAAGGTTTCTCTGAAGAGATTTTAGGGAATATACTGTGATGGGTATTCCAAACGTAACCAAGAGGGTTACTCCCTACGTAAGAATGTTATGAATGCCTCAAGTTATCTTTATGTCTTATGATTTCTATGATTTATTCATGATTTTATGTGGTATGTTAAAGTGCCTATGTTTTATGGGTAAAGTGTGATTTCATTCTTATGTATATATGAACTCGTGTTCCCTTTCCATGTTTTTTTTATAACCCATACTGAGTTTTTATGCTCATCCAAAGATTTTGAAATGTTTTTCACAGGTCAAGGGAAAGGTACATGATAAGATGATAGAGTCAAGGATGTGTCAAGAAATAATCCATGTTTTATTTTAAATGTGTTTCCATTGATGGGAATGAAGAATACTATCTTTATGTAACCACTTTGTTTATATGTGGAATGTAAGGCAAGTTTTATGATCTAATTCTCTAAAACTCTAAACTCGAAAAGATCCTCAATGTTTAATCTTGTAATAACTCAAGATTAAGTAAGGTTTAAGGCTGGGGCCTTATAGTAACAACAATGAAAATTTTAGTACGGTGAGATGCAAGTGTAACCTAGTTCATGACAACAGATGTTACTGCACACCCAGTTTGACACTCTAGGAGGCTATGTTAAGATAATTAATGTTTTATTTCAAAACAATTGTGAGGTATTATAATATACGATGAAAATAAACAACAATGTTAATCCTACTATGTATTAGATGTAAAATAAGGGTTTAAGATTTAGATATCCACTAAATGATTTTATGTTTTTCTCACTACGTATATTATTACTCACACTATGCTTTGAAGTTTTAGTTAATTGTTGGAAATAAAAGGAGTCATGATAACATTTAACATGAAGTAAAAGGTAGTGATATTGTGAAACCAAATAAGGTGTTTATAGGAGTAAAATATACAATGTTCATGACAAATTGTTTTTCATGAAATATGATTAATAGCTTATACTTTAACCGATGAATGAACTCCCCAAAGAAGAGAGGTATGAATATTTATTAGGGTTCATGTGGTAGATACTATAGAGAAAAGATGGATCGATTTTCATCAAGTATTAAATGTGGATTAAGGCATCCAAAAAGTGTCTCAATGTAACTGGGAAATGATTTATGTGTTGGAAAGGACATAAATCAATGAATTTCCAAGTATAAATAAAGGATAAGTTGGATAGAAATAAATATCATCCTAAGTATCCATCTATCGTTCGTTGCCTTAAATATGGAGAACATCAGAATTGCAAGAGTAAATTCTTTATTCTAAATTATGGACTCTAAAATAAGGAAGGACCTATGTGGAAAGAAAAAATGAAGTATTTATGTTTTAATAAAAACAATACTAAAAGGTTATTTAATGAATAAATTTCAAGGTTTCCAATCATATTATTTTGAAACTATATTAATATGGTTTTAGAAAAGGACAATATATTTTCTAGATGACAACCCATCATGTCTGACTAGGACACAGAACTTAAACCCATGACCGAAGGATGATAAGGGACTAATGCCAACTACTTATCCACATAATGTTCCGGATAATATGTTATTGTTTTTAGTTAAATAATTTTATGAATAAATATTAATTATGAACTAGTAGTGTTACATTTTTGGTTTAGAGATTAATTTATTAACCTTATTTAATTTTGAGAATATTTGAAGACAAATAGTTATAATTTTCAGTCTTTTAAGGGCCTTAATATCCATTATGATTTAATTTTTGTCCTTCATGAATCAAAGTTAGATATCCCTTTCTTGAAGTAATGTATGAATTGGAAATTGATCGAAGAACAATCAAAGGATAATATTTTTATTATATAGATATATCAGGGTAGTATATTTACTTATATTCATGGTCAATAAAATAATTAATAAATAATAGTAAAATGATCACAAAATATTGTGGTAATACATTAATTTTTTATGAACCAATTCTCTACTAAATCATTATAGATTTATGACTTTGAGGAACTCAAAGTTCTAGTAATCATTAACTTGTTTGTGGTAAATTGATTCAATAAAACCATATTAATATTTATAATTTTCCTCCATATACTTATCTCAAATTTACACTAATGGCCTCCTACTTATAGACCTCCTTATATGTTAGTCAATGTAACCTTTGTACTTCTTATTATCTCTTATTAAGAGGATATTTTATAAAATATTTTTTCACTATGGGTTTTCCCAAAAAATCATTTCAATGTGTCAAAAAATCTATTACCAACTTCATTTTTAAATTGAAAGGATGAAATTTTTTTATGTTTGGAAGAATGTAACACCCTGGAATTCAAAAGTAAGGACATTGTATTTGACAGTGTGTATGACACACATGACCAAGAACTTAAGGGAATATAATATTATGAGAAAGTATAGTACATTTAATATTTTACATAGATTTAATATATTCTATAAATATATCAATGAAAACAACACCAAGATATCTTATGTTACATGCAAGAGTGACTTTTTTGGTATTTTGTGTTACATTCAAGACCGAGTTTTACCAAAAAAACATTATATTATTAAAACAATATTTTTTAATATAATATGATATAACCAATATGTTAAGTTAGTTTTATTGAATTATAACAAATAACTTTTGAAAATATATTCTATAAAATAATATGATATTAATTAATTGGTTACAAATTAATTATAAAAAAATATAAACCAATTTAATATAAATGAAATATTTTTATTTTTATGATCAAATAGGTGTTTTATCAAAATAAATTAAAAATAATTACAATTGGTAAAATATATTAATGAACTTTATTTATTATATATCCACTAAAACATTTTAAATATTCATAAAACAAATTTTATAGGCATTAGATAAGAAAAAATACAATATTATGCATAAGAGCTATTTTTTTATAAAGACAATTTTACCACCTTTTAAGGGTGCAAATTTTTTAAAACTGAAATTTGAAATTTTTATAAACATTATAGGTAAATATAATATTCATTTTGGAAATCCTGAATTTAATGTTATCTTGGGGTGATTTTTGTTTATTTTTCTATGTGGTTTATTTTTTTGATGAATAGTGAAACATACTAAATTTTATTTCAAAACTGCTTTATCATCTATTTATTTATAATGTAAAATTAAATTTTTTATTGGTTTTAATATCAAATTATATAAATTATAAATAAATTAATCCAATTTTGAACATATTAATAAATTTTACAATGAAATACTATATAAAAAATTTCAAACCTTTGAACATTTTTCTTTTAAAACCTACTTTTCATCCCATCTACGAGATTAATTTAAAAAGAATTTCTACCAATTATTTTAAATTAATGTGAAAAATTTTATTCCATATTTTTAATTATAATAATTTATAATTTCTTAAAATTTAAACTTATTTTTTGTAACAAAAATATTAGTAAAATAAATTAGAAGTAATAATAGTGATTACGAGGAAAATTAGCATAACAGTGGAATAAACCTTATATATAAGGGCCAATGACCTAGAAAATTATCCAAAATCCATTTAATAATAATATTTAGACCTTATAAACATTTTATCATCTTTGTATTATTACGGGATCCATTTTCCATGGAAGAAACGTCGGTGGAATTCCCTTTCAGAAATTTACAAGAATGCCACTCCTCCTTCAATATGAAAAGAAACTCCTCCCTTCCACTTATTTATACCTTTAATACCTTTTCCTCACCCAAATTATGATCAAATAATCTTTAAAAATACATATCATTAACATATATTCCTCATATTGGGCATAAATTAATCAAAACAAGGATTTGGGAAGGAACCAAAAGAAGTAACCCCTAGAAGAGGTAACATCCTTTCTGAAGCTCTTTTATTTTATTTCTGTTCTCCACCCACTAAAAACTTATAATTACATGATAAATAATAAAATAGTTATAGAAAATATACTGAGATGTTATTATTTTATTGTTTGACATAAAATTACCCACACATCCATCAAATTGGAAATGAACATACCATTCGTTTGTACGACGGAATACGACCTCACAAAACCAGATTGTTCATTTTTCATTTACCACCTCTCATGGTTGGGAATTATGATGGAAAAGATGTTTAAATAGAATAAATATTATATTTATTATATATTCATTCATTTTAATTTTTATATATCAAATACCTTTATGCGTATGATTTTTGTGGTATATGATAACATTGTGAAACTGTGGACTACCGCCTCCTCAAAGCGATGTGATTCATTCACGCTATACAAGGAATGTTTAAAGGATAGTTTTAAAAAAATTATACCACATATGATATAAATATTAAAATTTAATTATTATATACATATACATCATTTACTTTTTCTCTTAAATTTTTCCAAGAAATGGAAGTAGCGTTCATGCATACATTCGGTATACCGTCTCCATGAACGATGTATTTCATTTTATATCTCGAAATATAAGTGATTATTTTAAATACATATATCACGAATATATATGATAATTAAATATTTCTTTACGTTAAATATATTATTAAATCATGATATAAAGTAATAGGAACAACAAATAACATGTCAAAACTTACTCGAGAAACTGGGCAATTAACACCGGAAATTGTGAAAATAATGAATGATTATAAAACAAATGTTAATATGATATTATAAGAATATAATATGTGATAAAATAAATATTAATATTAATTTTTTGTAAAATAATTATATTATTAAAACCATGATACATTTTTATAAAGGATTTTCAACCGAAAAAAACTAATTGTAAGGGATTTTCATCCCACCTTTTGCATCTGTGAGATACATGTAATATTAATGACCTACATCTTTTGTGAGGTGTATATACTACCCATTTAGATATATAATATCATGAATTATTTTATATTTATGTTATTTTGAGTTTCATTTTTAATTATTTTTTAAGGGTATTTGAATTAAATTTTTCTAAGTGGTTTATAATTTCATAACCTCATTTCTTTTCATTGGGTTATATTAGTTCCTTATTGTGATTATGATTTTATGACTTTGTTTGTAATCAATTTTTACTATATATTATATTATTTACACTTATTCTAAGTGGTTTTAAATTTTAAACACATAATCTCTTAATTGATTTATTCTAACAATAATATTATGGTCTTTTCAAGGTTTTAATTCACAATCAAATTTTGTTCGGGATTGTTTACACATGAATTTAAATTAGGGAAATTGATTAGATCATTTGTTTTTAAATCCTATAATTTTATTTTCATATGTTAATTCATTAAATTTATTATGTAATAATACAATTTTTTTACTCTTTGTTAATCAAAAAGTTTTATAAAATATTTTTAAGGAAACCCGACCTCATTTCACTCTTTAGTTATAGATCTGGTTTTCTTCTAAAAACCGTTTTATAAAATTGTTTTCAAATTTTTTTTTGACATTTTAAATTTTATTTATAAATGTAATTTTCACCCTTTACTATATGTTTTATGTTTTGAAAATTGAATTTCAAATAAAATTGTTTTCAAAATGGTTTTCAAAATGAATAGTATCTTCTCATTAAGAATATTTTCAAAAGATCTTTTTATAGTATTTCAATTCATCAATGACAGCAACCCTTCATTTTTACTCTACATAATATTTGTTTTTTTGATACCATCCTTATTTATTCTCTATATTGTTTATGATTCATTTGTCCAAGTATATTGACATTCATTTCTTTGAATAATTTTTTAGTCCCGTTGTAATATTCAATTTCCTATGATCATTAAAAACTGAATTTCCCATAATAATCCATATCATTTATGATAGATATGTTAATTTCCAAAAACATATACCATTTTTTTCATATGTTTTTTACATTTAATGTTATTTGATTTATTAGTGAAATATTGATAAAAATATATCCTTTAATCTATAAGGATAATTGATATGGCACATTTTTTATTCAATTAAATCAACTATTCATTATATGAGGAATGATTTGGACATACAAGAAACGAGTTGGGGACTATTTAAAGAAATCACAATGATATATTGGTAGTATAATAAGATGAAATTAGTTGGTGAAACACCTATCGAGCTTGTTTCCAAGAAGAATAGATGGGGTTCTTCCCATTGATTTATACTTTCTTATAAAAGGTCTTAATAGTAGTATGACAAATTGTCCTATAAAAGGTCTTGTTGTTAAAGGTATCCTATTCTTGGAAAAAAAATGATGTATGATAACTAGTCATTATCATTATTCATTATTCAGTTATTATTATCCATGTTATTTGTTCTTTGACATTATCTATAGGTTCATTTAATTATTATTTCATTGATTAAATGTAATGTGTTTCGGTTAATTGCCTTTCTATATTGATAATTCTTTATCCAATTATTTAAATGTCATGTTTTTTAGTTATTCACATTTCTATATTTTTAGGAAGTACCATCTCAGTTTATTGATTACATGTCATGTGTCATAAGTTATTAGCTTTCCATATTCACTATTCTAAATCATTAACTATTCCTTCCTCTAAACATGACCTTTTCTGTGATTTGGATCTCACCAATATTTCTTTTCCTTTCCCTGATAATCCAGTAAGTGCATGAAGAAATATATTAAATTATATGATTAGTGGGAAAAAAGTTATTTCAAAAAATATGTTGTAATTAGTATATTCATTTGTAATACAAGTCTCATGTATGTATTTATTTTATCAAGACTACTAAACTATTTGGTCCTTATATATTTTATTACTTATAATCATTCCAATGTAATGGTAGTAGTCACTAGGTTCGGGGTTCAGGGGTTGAGTCACTACACAGAGGGCGTTATGATACTTTGTTAAACTCTCTAGGTTTGGCATCATCCCTCCTAAGGACACACTTCATGAATCCACCCCCATATGGATGTTTGATCCCAAACTATGGATCCACCTCCATGAGGTGTTCTTAAAATTTTATAAACCATACAGGTGTGACATCTTCCCTCATTGGGACACCCCACCCTGATCCGCCTCCATGGGGTGTTCTAATCCATAACTCTGGATCAGACTCCCAAGGTGTTTTGATCCATTTGTAAGCTAACTATGTGTAATATATTAACTCATAAGGACACAAATCCTATATCCACATTTATATGGAATTATGCACTTTTGGTTAACTATTCAGGTGTGACATCTTAACGTAGACGGACATAAATATCTAATCATACTGCATGGGGAATTTTGATTCACAACTCTGCATCTGCCTCCACAGGTCATTCTGATCCTTTTTTAATATATCTACACGTGTCATCTTCCCTCTTAGGTACACACCTAGGGGATCTGCCTCCACAAGTCATTATGTTACTCTGATACAATTTACTGGTGTAACATCTTCTCTCCTAGGGACACACCTCATGGATCTACCTTTATGAGGAGATCTAATTTACAACTCCAGATATGCCTCCAATAGAAATTATGATCCTTTGGTAGACTACCGTGGTGTGAAATATTTCTTCTTAGGGACAGACCTCCTGGATCCACCTCCATAAGGATTTTTAATACAAAACTCTAGATCCACCTCCAAAGGGAATTCTGATCCTTTGGTGAAATATCTAGGTGTTACCGCATCCCTCATTGGGACTCAGCTATTGGATCTATCTAAAATAGGGAATTCTGATCTTCCATCCTGTATTCATAAGATATTAAACTCATTCCCCAATCCTTCCCAACAAGATGTCCTGATCCATCTCTAATAGACATAGAACTTGTGTTCCAACCCAGAATACCTTCCCTATAGAATACTCATTGTATGCTTGAGGTTGTAAATCATAGAATACTAACTCCCATGGTGTTAATTACCTTGTGATAGACACATGATGCTCTATGTTCCACAACTAATATGCCACATATGGGATGACCTCCCAAGAGAATGAATACATGTGACAAATCTTCCCAATTTCTAGATATTCCCAGATATGCCCAATGTGACTAATCTCAAGATCAAAGGTTGTTATCATATCAAGACAGAACTAGTGTAATTAACTGAAATTTACAAAGAGATGGTGCTAGGAATGAGCTCCCAAAACATGAGATGATCTATTTGGGAGACCTAGAGTTGGAAATGAGATCCAAGGAAAAATACAAGGATCGAGGAACCTACATCCCATCATCCTATTTCATTCAAAGAGCATGCGTCTTTGATAAAAGTGACAAAATCCTCCCACTTTTGGAATATAGGAATGTGGGGAAACAAATGCATGAGATGCACATTCCTGATCCCATACATGCACTAAACTGAATGTTCATAGAAATGGAGAACCATTTTATTTTAAGGAATAATTAGTGAAGATTCTGTATTATAGAGTGAAATTTCTATGGAATGGGACCAATCACTCGGTCAAAGATTTTGGGTTAACCCATAAATTTAAGGAAGCAATGAGTGAACTCGAAGATTTAACGAGGTAGAAGTATGCCCAATTATTTGTATTATATTGATGGATATGTGAATAATAAATTATTATAAAGGGGTTTGAATATGACTTAGTGATATTTTCAGAAATATTTATCTATTAATATATTTAATTTTTCTAGTTGATTACTTTACATGGAACACTTTGTTTTAACAAACGGCAATATATTATTGAATTATTATTTTTAATGTGGTTATTATCACCCATTCATTGGACTGAAAAGTACGAATAATAATATATAAATCATTAAAATGTATTATCTTGAAATGTATAAAATTAATTCAATGGTTATCAATTGGTTATAAATGAAAAAAAAAGCATTATAAGGTAAATAAATATTTTTTTCTTAAAAATAGTTTTTTTTTGCACATGATGTGTTTTTATCTTAATTAATATTTTTAATATCTATTTAAGAATGAAATTATATATATATATATGGGTCATATATTCAAAAAAATAATTTAACCTTCATATTATACTTTTTACTAGGATTGAAATAAGAATAACTCCAGCTTTTTACTAAAACCCCATTTTTAATAAATTTTTTTTCTTTTTTTCACTGTTATTTTAAAATACATTTCTACCAATTATAGAAATTCAGTCATATAAAATGGATATTATATTTAAAATCATTATTAATAAAATAATTTAATAGGTTAAATTTAATATTTTTATAATAAAATTTTAAAATATCAAAATTTTCTTACCAGAGTTAGAGATAAAAGGTGATTTCCTAGGGGGTTAACTTAAGATTTATGGTTTACAATATCACAAAACACATTATTTAATTTTATTTTTTGATGGTATTTTTACCTTAAAATTATTTTACAAATAATTTTAATTTTTTAGCCACATTAATTGAGCAGTGCATTAATATATTTTATGTTTTTTGGAAAACCCTATGTCTGTCCTCTACCACCATTATAAAAGGATATCACTTCTTCTGTCATCCTCACACTTCATGAGTAAAATATATCAGTAATTACATATAATAATATATTCCTAACATCACATGAAACATCGTAAATATCTTATTTTGATCATAATACATTCTCTTTGGGGCATAATGTGCAAAACAAAGGAGGTTTATCAACGAATTAGTGTAACTCTTAACCAATTACATTCAATTTAATTATTTCTTATACCTCATATAAATATATATCTCCCATAAAAAATAATAATCCTTGTATATTATGTATAAATTAAATTCATTATGATGATGTATAAACCATTTTTAACAAGATTATATCGAATGGCAAGGGAATGTATAACTTTTGTGTATATGTGGACTATCGTCGCCACATTGTGATATGATTCATTTTAAATAAAAACATAACATAGTTATTTATTACATTTAAATTAAATTTTATATATTATTTTTTTGAAATAATTATTTTTCAAGAATAATAATTTCATATATACCTTCTTGACGTTTAATTCGTTTGACAATGATAATGTGCCTTGAGTACGTGTGGACTACCACCTCTACATAGCGATGTGATTTTTTTCGTCAATGAATTATATAAATTTTTAAAAAAAATTTATATGATGAATAAGTATGATACTCGAGTCATGATTATGTTTATAGAGACGATTAAACCATAGATGAGGTGCAATAATTGAAACTATTTAATTGAAATAGGAATACAAAAAGTTTGGTTTTCACTTAAATGTCCATTTTATGAATAAATTGTTAAAGAAAGAAAATTTGGAAATTTAAAGGAATAATAATTAATTTTGGTACTATGTTGAATTTATTTTGACGGAAGTTATTTGGATCTTATCTATTAAACACGATCTATTTTATTCTCCTCTGGTTATTCTAGAATTTGTTTCCCTGTTATTTTCATCTCTTTGGTACATAAAATGATTGATAAATTGTTTTTAAGGAAAATATTTCTTATTTACTCTTTGGTCGGTGAATTTTTTAAATATACATGATATTTAAAGTTTTTTAATATAATATTATACATATAATTTTAATTTTTTTTAAGAAAATCATATTCATTAATTTTTACATTATTTTCAAATGTTTAAAAGGAATTTTTTTAATGAAATGTTTTTTAAGAAATATTTTTTAGATTTTTTACAAAATTTCAAAAGGAATTTTTATATTGTTTGAATATATTTTCACTTTATTATGACAAATATTTTTATTGAATATTAATTTATTTAGTTTTTTGATTATTTTTGAAGAATAAAATATTATTAATGGTTCTAGAGGTATTTTATAAGTATTTTTCAACTATCAAAACTTCCTTTAAGGATTTTTATTATTAAATGGGGATATGATATTATGAAACCATCCAATTTTATTATCTTGATTGATTATGAATATTATTATTTGAGGATAGTTACATGTAAATTATTAGTTTTCTAATGGTTAATTATCTTATAATGAAACCTTTATGTATATAATTTCTTTAACAAGGGTTATGCTATGACGAAATGATGAAATGATATTGAAAACAATTTCCCTTCCATAGTTTATGTTATGATGATATGATGGACGTTTTATTATCTTGTGGTGCACATATATATATATATATTAATTTCATTATATGATGGATGGGTATAGAATTATACATCTCTCCAACGAATTGGGTAAGATGATAAAGTTATGAAACACCTAATAGATAATAAAGATGATAAACGACTAAGAGATGATGGTGTTAACTAGATGGATGTTACTCCTATGATAATTTTGGAAATGACTTGGAACACATTTTTATTAATGTTATTTGTGTACAATGGAAGTACTAGGAGTACTTGTCATGTAGTTTAAATTCATGAAAAAATGATCCATGAGTTATCAATATTAACATCATGTAAAAAAGGATTATTGTTTCATGTATTTTAACATCAAGTGAAAATGAAATAGATTTGAGGAATTTAAACAAATATATATTACATGAAAAAATTTGACAAAATTATCTTAGTGATAAACCTATAAATGTTGAACAAACATGAATTAATGGGGAAAACACAAGGATAAAGTGATAATTTTGGAAAGGATTTTTAATTTGGCCAAAGATAAGTGATAGGAGTGTCACTATGTATCCTAAAATTATTGGAATCATGATACACAATGTTCTTTCCATGAAATTTCCCTTATATATCTAGCTCATATGTAGAAATATGGGAATTTTTATTCCTAGGATAAGTGCACCATGAAATTGAATCTCATGAAAATAAAATGTAATTACTATATAGATATATAGGTTAGGTGAATTCTTACTCAATGTAGATTCACATACAAATCTATCATAGAAGTTTATACATAGATCTGGATGATATATAAGAGGTGGAATTTATCTTTCACTATGAGATCATGGAAAGGTATACAGACAGTGGTGAAGTACATATATATACCTAGTTCATGTAAATAGATATTATATAGGTGGTCCTATATTAATCTAAATAATATTGTATCTTCTCAATGATTGACCTATTTATGGTGAAACATAAAATGAATAAATTTGTTTGACCATTAAAATAAGGAATAGGATTAGTCAAAATTTGTTGCAGATCCCATGATAAGATAATCAATAATCACTAAATACCCTAGAATGATTATAATATAGTCAAACATAGTTCATATAAATGGATATGAAATATAGATCTTTTTCTTATGTAAGAGAAGAAAATTGGGTACCACTATAATTCATAGCCATTGAGAAAACTCACCATGAACAGGGAGTCCCATATACAAAGGGGAAAATGGGATTTTGTGATAAAATTTCCAACTGTTCTAAGGACATAAGATCTATTAATGACTACATATACTATATGAAAATTAATTATGACACACATATCTCTCAATATCAGGGTGATTTTTTAAAAATAGGGGGATTTGACAAATGAGGTCTTAAAAAATAAATCCCTCGTTCATAGGGGTTAGGGCCAAAAAGGTAGGCCACCACAATAATTTTATATTCTTATGGGAAGAACTGAATTCCATGTAGTTTCACATAATTTGATTGTGATGAAATTGATTCATTATTTTTGAACATGTTGAATCTCATTTTCACTAATCAATACAATAAACCAAGGAATCTAAGATCATGTGACTAATGATTGATATGAGAAAAAAATAGTTATTAGAAGATAAATTATATCATACAATAGTATTGACCTAGGGAATGAATTGACCATGTAGTTTAATTTAATTCATAAAAAACCATATGTTAAGATGTATTTCATCACAAGACAAGGACTCATATGATTTTTTCCTAGAAAAAAACTGACATGTGAGGAAAAATGTGTACTGAGAACTCCTATATAGGCCTATAAATCATTTAGGGGAATGAGTCCACATATATTGGGCTACCTTGAGTGGTTTAATTTCATGTTGGGTGTAACAATATGAAGTTTTAAATATTTATGTTTCTGTTTTAAATTATTAATTTATTTATTAGGTAATGAATTTATAGAAAACAAATGAACTGATTTTGATTTTTAATACCATTATAAGTTATATCTTAATATATTTCAAATTTTATTAAGTATCATTATCATTTATAATATATCTACCATAATGTTATCATTATGATTAGTATAAAATATGGGTTATATTAAATCCAATTGATCAGACAAAAAAGACACAATCTTAACCAACAGGGTCATACCCTATGAACCACAATTATTAGAACTTATAAGGGAGAAAAAATCATTAGGATTTAACCTTGACTAAGACTAAGATGATATTAAATAACTAATTAAACTATTTAAGGGATAAGTTAAAGCTCATTGAGATCACAACCTAAACCATGTTTGATGAACGACCCTAAGACAATTCCACCCATGTAGACCTTACCCTTAGTGAGTTAAATAGGGTAATAAAGGGTTATGTATCATGACCCCAAGAGTTTGATTCTTTAAATTTTTTAATAAAATATTTATTTTATTTTTTTTCTCCAATTACATTGTAAATGATTCAATAGTGAGTATGATAAAAATTAGATTTTTATACAATGAAACAGAAATTGTATTTTTGGGAAATATAGATTGGGTATAATGAAACTATTTTTGATGACTTCATGATTTTTGGAAATAAATTGAGTTTTAAAAAAAATATTCTTATTAAATAATATTTCACTAAATATAAACGAAAATAAAATTCCTTGAAATCAAATGTAATTTCTATAATGGTCAAATACTATTGCTTAAATAAAAACTCAAATTTCACAATAATTGTGGAATTTTTATTTAAAACTATAAATTTTCATGTTTATATAAAAATAATGATAATGTGGATATTATTTTTTAAATCATCATGTAAAAACTATCCAATTGTGATAATTTTATATTTTTATGGGACAATAAAATTTTTAGGTAAAATTAAAATGCATTTTACATATATTATATGTATTATGACATAAAAATGACAAAATATATATAATAAATACTAAATATAATATTCATAAGCCAAAATATTATTCCCCTTTAAAATACATTTTTATGTTATGTTATTAATTTTATAAACCCTTAATAAATCTTCTGAAACCTATATTGTACTTCAATGTTTTAAAGTCAATTTTTCATAACCATGACTCACATCAACATCACTAAATGTATTATTATATGTTTTTATATTTATAGAATTATAAAATATATATAAAATATCTAGTTTGGAAGAAATATTGTGAAAATTCATGGCATGGTTTTGATTATTATATCATATAGTGTCTGAAAATTATGTTTAGAAATTAAAAAAGAATTCCTACCTCTTTTTTGTATAGATACCCACCCACACTGCCGCTCCTATTCACTTAAAATACATTTAATATGATGTAACGAAAAATATAATTCTTTAAATCACCCCTTCGTTTTATCAAGAACATAAGAAGCACCCCAATCATTGAGAAGCTCCCTCTCACAGTATGTTATCCTCTCCATATTCTCTTTATTCATGTGCCTTATTTATATTATGCTAGTTTATTTACAATTTTTCATGTTGGAATATGTTTCTACACATAAATATTACTTTAATTATGATATAATAGTGATTATAGACCCCTTACACTATCATTCAAATTTTCTACAAAGCTTTATGTGCACCTTTTTTTCCGATGAAGTTATCTTGTGATTTTCCATGACAAACATTTGTGAAGTGAATACCCATCCCGATTTCTACTCAAGGGTATTCTCCTTGGCATACCAATCCTTAAGTGATTTGGGGATTCTTTTTACAAAACCCACACTCCATAATTACATTATTAAAAGTTATGAAAGACATAATTATGATGAATGATCTATGTGGCACACATATGCATGTCTATAGTATGAATATGTCTAGTGGGACCAGAATTATATAAGCCTCCAATAAATTGGTTACTTTTATTATATCATGAGATACCATGTATGATTCATGTTAGTTAAACCAAAGTCCACCATTATATGATGTCTTAGTGATTATACTTGACTTATGTTTATGATGTCATGTTTTATGTTGGTGTCACATTCCCATATTACCTTGATGTTTTCATCTTATATCATGCTTCGATGTTCATGTTTATGATTATCACCACTATTATGTTACATTGATATACATACTAACTCACATGTACTTTATTAACATATTCTATGATTTCATTATTCCCTTACTAGGATTTATATCACACACCATTCTTATGTACATCGCCAGGTTATCCCATACAGTTTTAGTAGAGTAATAGAATTTATAGGGAATATTGTGGAGTTTTTAAATATTGGTGTTGTATATATGTTTTTTATTAACTTTTTACTTAATTAATTTATCAAATAAACTATTACTCACTATCTTATAGGATTTTATTATATGTCATTTTATTTAATATATCATGAATTATGTTTTATAAAAGATTTGGGTTGTCAATGTAGGTACCAAAGGGAAGTCTAGTAATGTTTGGGGATTTGGATTAGAAAATCCTTGTGAAATACTTAAGGATATGACTAATTAAAGGAAAACAACCATAAATTTTCATAAATTATAGATTAAGTGGTTTTTAAGAAAATTCATCCTCATATATATACTACTAGGGGATGTGGTTCTATCTTAGTTGTACATAGTGTTATTAATCCTGAAAAGGGTACATTGGTCTTGACTTAATCTTCACATCATGAATCCAAAAAATTCCATGTTGCACACATAGTTTAAAATGTTTTTGTGTCTTATTAGGATTGTTTTTGTGGAATTGATCCTCTTTGGCCCACAATTAACATTGGGTTTGTCAGTATTTCATACTACACATATTTGTTTGATACACGAAGGCATGGTCCAAACTCTATAGACATAAACAAAGAACCCAGAGTCCAAACTCTATGAACATAAACTAATAGACCATGGTAAAAAACATAGGACCTTAAACAAATATCCTCTGGTCTAAAATCTATGACCTTAAACTAAGAATACATGGTCCAAGCAATAAGACCATAAAATAATTACCACCCTATTTCCCATTCAACATTACCTTAAACTGTTTGAAACTGGGTTAAAAAATTATGACGTTAAACTATTTTCAGCCCCCATATTCCAATTTGTATGAAATTAAACTATGATTCGTGATGAACTCAATTCATGACGTTAATCTATGGTCATCCCCCATATAAAATGGGATACCTCTTAAATTAGAAACGAATTTTATGCTATCTAAAACAGCTATGCCTATGAAATAAGAGATAATGTTTACCGCAACTCAAAATGAGATTCATATTAAATAAAATATGATCTCTACCCAATCTAAAACTAAGATTCCTCTTAAATAAAAGATGATTCTTACCCTATATATATCGGTATGCCTCTTAAATAAGATATAATGTTTACCTTTTTTGAAATTGGGATCCACATATGATAAGTATGGGATGGTAAAAAAACCATTCCCCATGCCTCGAACATGGGATGCATCACCAAAAGTGTGGGATGCACCAATTTTGTTATTAGAGGGGATTACCCCCACCGGTGTTGGTCTTATACCATGTTCTATTCCACAAATACATGTTGCTTTATTCCCTTTCTAATGGGATATATAGTGATTCCCAAACATATCATCTTCAAGCCCAGCCACAATATTATCACCCCTACAACCCCTTGACCCATTTGTAATCATTGATTAATGACCATAAACTATTTTATATTCATCTCAAGGTGATCATGTTGTTTGAAATCCTCCTTGTATTAATTCATGTTCTGGTTTACCTTAATCATGCGACAGAAACAACCTTGAGACCAACATTCCCTACAGTCCAAGAATTATGACCATAAGATATGTTTCATTTTTTTCTTGATACTTTTGTTGTATGCATGGATATATTAACTACATTAACAATGGGTTATACATCTTTCATTCCATGTAAGTACCCTTAAAACAAACACATATGTAGTCAAAGCAACATTACTTTAAATTGACTTCAATATTCCCAACTACATGATATTGAACTATGTTCCATGGTCCAAACCATACAACCTTAAACAATTTATGTACATATTCATGTTCAATTATTGTAGTGTAGATATTTCATGGCCCCATTCACATAGGATTTTCATTCTTCTACCACACGAACATACATGAAGCACCCTCCACATGGACAATGAATTACGACCATTACAATTTTTCATGATCCAATCCATACCACATTAATGTATGTGTTTTTACCAATATTTTTTCGGTATTCTTAAACCTTAGTGTTCTATTAATACAATTCCTCAAATTTTTAGAAATACATGTGGCTTAATTCTCATCCCCATGGGATATTTTATGACATCTAGATTTTCTATCCCTCGGACCAACTACATATTCATTATAAAAACTACCAATACATGGGGCGTTATAACCAAAAATTTCATGTGGTAATATTTTTATGTATAATCTCTATTAGTTTCCATTAGAATATTAGTAGTCCAATATTCACTCATTTAATTATATGAGTAAGTCAAGAACATGAAGACTAATTTTCAATCCCCACCAACATCCTCAACACATGACGTTAAACAGTTATTTTACCATTTACAAACTTTGGATGCCTATTATTGAGATATGATTTTACACTCTATCAAATTTGGATTTTCCATATAAAAAATATGGGATGAAAAAAATCACAACATCCTTAGTGCATGACGTTATACTACAAGGTTACACTATTTAAAAATAGGATGCCTCACACATTAGGTATTGGATGTTAGGAAATACCACATTTATAACCTAGATGCCTCATATGAAAAGTATGAAATGAATCACAAATTATGTCATATGAAACTAGGATGCGTCCTAATGAGTGATGATCTCAAAACATCACCAAATATAATGTGACCATGATGGAATCCATCTACCACCACATCATATCTTTGTCGCTCAATGTTTTCCATGATTTAGATAACCATAATTATCCTAATATAAATAGTCTACCAAAAAGTTGTGTTGTCTACATAAAATCATTCATCTATTATACTGGGTTCATATATTGAAGGATCATTGGAATAAAAAATAGGTTCTCCTGTTTCAGTAATGATAAACGGTTGGTCTTATATTTTTTTGCCTCACTTATAACCAATGTGGGTACCAAACCTTTGTTTCAAACATGGTTAGTTGTTGCTCCCCATCTATCAGTTGTTCCACTTTTTTAATAACTCGATCTAGGAAGTCCCAACTAACCTCAATGGGATTTCCATCAACTTCTAATTATCATTGTTCTCTCCCACATAAGAAATGGTAACCTCATACTACTTATTATTTCTCACACCAATCATCTCTCTCACAAGTTTAGGAGTTGGGTGCGAGTTTTACCAATCCTTTTTGAGACACTTGGGGACCCATTGCCCAGACTCTATAACCTTTATATAGGATTAAAATTCTAATCATCATGACTTTAAAATATTTTCAAGTCAATTTAGGAATGTGATGTGGGGCATGATGCCTATTTAGACCTCAATTCACATGGTGTTTGTCAACTTTCCACACTATTCATATCCACTTGAGATGATCCATGGCCTGTGTATTATGACCTTTTCTACTGTTCATGGATCTAAGGGTATGTTGTATGATGTTGGACATCCTTGGACATCAATTCCAATCAATTTTTCACTCTATAATGCTATTCATGTCCTTCTAGGGTACTAACTCTAGGTCGAAGCTTTACAACCTCAAATAAGATTCCATGGTCTAAACTCTATGATCTTAAAATACAAGTACAATTCTAAGAATAATGACTTTAAACTATGTGTGATTATTATCATGAATGTGTTCTGTGGAATTGGGCCTTCTTTGACCACAATTCACACCGGTCTTCTAAATATGATTTACTATACATATCTGTTTGAGATACTCACATATGGTCCAAACTCAATGACCTCAAAACTGAGAGTATTGGAAAAAACATTATAACCCTAAATTAAGATCCCATTGTCTATGATTTTAGAAATTAAACTAATTTACACCATATCTTCAATTATAAATGACTTTAAACCATGTGTGAGTCATCTCATTGATGTTTTTGTTGGCATTAGGGGGCCTCATAGGCCCCTCTTTTTGTGGAGGGTTATCTTATTTCGATATCTCACTTGTTTCTTTGAGATGAAAAACCCACATTATAAATCTACGACCATAAACTATGAGTAATGATATAAGAATCATGACTATAAAATGTATACATTCAAAATGGTTAAAGAAACATGAACATACTGTATTTCTAACTTTCTCCATATTCTATTTCTTGGTGAAGGGTCTTTTCAAATTCCATTTCCTTATAGTTAATTCTATGGAGAACTATCATCCCATTACCCTCCAACACCTCATTCCACATCAGCTGGGTGGGTACCATTCACATAGATTATCACATTTAGGTTGCAATATGTTAAATTGTCTAGCTCCATGTCTTATTCACATGATTTTAAATTGTGAAATACAAATTCCTCACCGTATGATGTTAAATTATGTTTCCAATTTCATAACTGTAAAACATTAAACTATTTTTCTATCATCAATTTTATAATGTCAAATTGTGAGTTATTATAGCACCATTCCTGAGAATCCCTTTTCTATAATATTGTTCAACTATCACATCGTTCATATCCTTCAATCATCACTCAGTATCCAAGAAAACATTCCCACTAGATAACATGATTATCATTTCTCAGATTGGTCTGAATACACAATGTTCTTGAATTCAAGGTTGTATAATTTAGAGAGTGTTGGAATCCATTTTAATATTCAATCACTTCATCTCCACACTTTGTGTTTCCCTTGCTTGGAACCTCATACTCCTCTTTATCCGAACGGACCCCCTAACATCAATGGTTCCTGGACAAAATTCCTGACCTTCCATCCCTGCCCAATGCCTCTGATGATGTTAGAAAATATTATGAGATACGTTTCATTTTTAAAACATGGTCTGTAGTTGACCCTCATTCATTTTTATACATTCCTAGCTAAATGGTATGGATTCTATGTTTCAATCATGATCAGTAGTTATCCTGTATTGTTACTACACTCCTCTTGTGTTCCAGATTTTGGGTGTTGTGATTCACACTCCACATTCCCCTTTATTCAGAAATAATTGAACACCTCTAGAGTTACCTCATTCATTCAATAGTGAATATTGGAAAAGTATTTCAGGTACACAGAGGCATCTCTACACTACCCACAACCTCCCCTTAGATTGAATTCCCACGATTTTAAGTCAACAATAGAAGACCACTAATTTTTCAATGATTATCTAACAGTCTCATATAAATTACCAAATATTTGGTCATCCCTTGTTTTGGAAGCCCAGAATGACTCATGTGAGCATAGGGATTGGTCTTTGGTTGCTTCAAAAATATTATTGATGTAAAATAATTAAATACGAAAAAAGGAATATGTCCATCCATGTAGGAAATTTTTAAAATGAAAACATTGGTAATTGGAAAGGGTCATCCAAAAGTTAATGCCTCTATTAAGTACTAGAATAAATTCCTCTATTGATATACTCAATAAATTAAAAGTCTTTATTAATTAAAACCTTTGGTACATGGCTTCAATTACGTACTTTTTCCTCCTATGCACTCCGCCCTCCTCAAAAAAAAGCAAGTTGATGCTCTATGGCCCAGACTTGTACAAGGTCCTAGTAATCATAGATCCTAGTTATCTAAGATATTTCCTAATTTACTTGATCCTTTACCTCCTCAAGATGGTCCCTAAACTGGATGAAAACCACTACTTGTGAATTTAAAAATATAGTATGACCATTCTCTTGTTCCAAAAAATGTTGAATTTCTTGGTAAGCCTCATAGAACATCTGGGTTCTATAATAATTTTTCTTATTCCTGGAGATGTCTAAATGTTGGGTTTATTAATTCATCCACATAGTAAGGATGTAAAAGACAATTTCATGGAGATCACGATTATCCAAACCTCAGGTTCCCTTATGGAATAGAAAATGGTGAAGGGACCCCATACGAGTCACCAGGTGTAGTTATGGAGTCTGGGTGATGAAACACTACATGCTACTCCATGCCAAACGATGGAATATGTGGACCTCCTTACTGACATCATATCTACAGTTTTCTATATCCTCAGGTGGTGAAATATCATATTCCGGGAAGGATACAAGAAAATAAGTAGAAGTGACCTCCTCTTGGATCATCTCATATAGGTAATACACCATGTTAATATGACATCTATCCTTTTCTAACTCTTCCTTGGTATCTTTTACTTTTCTACCCTTATGCTCCTCCCCACCAGCTGCATCACCCATGAACAAAGTAGAATTTTCTCTTAGGACTATGTCCAATACATCTTGAATGCAATTCTTCTCAAGGGATGGCACAACCATTGGAAATGGGGCCCCAAATTCTCAAGCCACTTTTACTGTCTTGGGGTTCACCCTTTGGAGCACTGCTTCAAATAAGATCAAGTTGGTCAATTTGATCAGGGAATGAAAAGTTAGGTTTTTGTGGGAGAAAACTAATTATTGTGATATATGAACTATATATTTATTCCTTTACCCTCAGTGTAATGATCTACTACAAAATACCCCACAATTTCAGTTGGCACATTAATGACCAAAGCTAACCCTCCTTCCATTGGCCGTTTAGAAACAACAAGATAACGTACAAACAAGTTGATGTAGTATATACATTAATTTTCAAGAAGGGTTATTTGAATTAGGAGATAGTATTATTCTAGGATAGAGGGATTTTGATGATATTTTGGCCTGATCACACCACTTCATCAATAGTGGATTCCACCACTGGAATTCCTAGGCTTGGTCCCCCATAAATGACAAGGGGGTCTTGGGGATCCAAGGTCACCACCCTAACCTCCTCAATGGGCCCAACAATTACTTCTACCTTAGGCACATGACATGGATCATTCCCCTTAGCATCAAATGGAGTCTCCTCACCCCTACTATCAAGGGGGTGTTGGGTAACTATTTTTAGTATACTTTTAAATAAGATAAATTTCATTTTGATATTCTAAAATATAAGGAGAAGTAATTAAAGTTGTGATTTAGTTAGGGATATTATATTGATTAATTAGACCTGATTAATGTCATCTGATTCTATATTCTTTTCTCTATCTTTAGTTCTTTCCTGCTCAGTGGCTGAACCCCAGGATTATCGATCACTTTTTCTTTTTGTGACCTCTCTATATGATTCATTCATGGTTGAATCATCGAAAGGTCATGTCTCTTTGTGGTTTGGATCTCCCCCAAACATTTCCTATAGTAGGATTAAAGGGATATCAAGTTACCCTCATTAGCATGAGAATATATTCATTTACTCCAGGTATGTATGCCTCTCATGGATGCCCACCTTATCCATGATTCTGAAATGAACAACCTCTGGTAGCTTGTGTAACAACCCAATGTTTTTCAATGGAAATTCCCCTCACATAAGTATCTCATAAATTCACATGAATACACAACATAATGAACTTATATGTGCTAAGTGACCTTTAAACATAGGTTTGACACTTCTATGTTTGTAATATCGAAAATCCATCGTACGCGGTTGTAATCAGTAAGTTATTTGGAGTCTAATAAAAAAAATATAATTTTGGTGAATAGTAACCTAGGCTAATGAATAGTATCATACCCTTATGAATAGTGATATACCCTAATGAATAGTAACCTCACCTATGGTGGTATAAAAATAATATTGATGTTGGAAGTACGATATACCTATATTTTAGAATAATTTAATGAATGTTTTAAAACTGGTTTTGACAATAAATTATTATTTTAATTAAATTTTAAAATAATCATATTAATAAAATTATTTCTGAAATATGGACTTCATTTTTGGATTCAACACGTCTATAAATGGTTTTTTTGAATTTTTGGGATTTTTCTGAAATACTTGAATTTTTTATGATTAGTAGAATCTAATAATTCACAATATATGCTAAATAATGGATAAATTGAGTAATAGATGATGTTCTACTGATGTAAGCCCAATTTTTTTAGAATAACATGATAAAATCACCATTCGTGGTCATGGAATACTTACTATTCCTTGTCTTGGGACGAAATAATAAATTAATGATAATAATATTATGAAATCCCTCCTCTCCTCCACTATAAAACCCCCTTCACTCCATCATCTCTCCACTCCTCTCAAGCCTTGTGCCATGTCATTGTTCTACCAAAATCTCTCCCCAAGGTCCTCCACCACGTCCAAATGCTCTCATCCTCCTCAAAATACCAAAACCTCTCCTCTTAATATGTTCTCACAGGAGGAACTCTCAAGATGTTAATTCCTCTTCCCAATTTCTTCTTTTCTTTTATTTTATTTTCTTTTTTATTTATTTCCTCACCGCCCTTCAGCATAATATTATTATAAATATAGTAACATAAATATACTCGAATTTCTTCATTTTAGTGGTATATTTCATTATCTTCTCTCCTTTCCCCACCCTTTTATTTGAAAGTAATGAAAGCACCGATTGAGATGTGCTAATTTAGCACATTCAAGGACAACAATTTATTAATTTCTATTATTATCTTTAATTATGATAATGAAACCATTTGTGTTATGGTTGATTCATATTATTATATATGTAATATATTGTATTTTTGGTTCTGTAATCCTTTGGTACTAATGTAATTAAGATAAAAATAAAAACACATTCTTTGTAATCAAATCTGTCGATTAACAAAAACGGTTATCATTATGGTTATATATATAATAATTCAACTTCACTCTAAGTAACCTAATTAAAATTAAAACTATGTAATATCCTCTATATGAAAAAAAATATAACTTCAATTCTGGATGAATACAATAATCTTACATATAATCCAAACTTGAATATAAGGGAACCTGACTTTTAAAGGCAAGCAAACAAACAATCCCGAACAATGAAATTGAAACTTGTAACTAATCAAAAAGGATTTAAATGAACTAAAAATGGTTATAATAAATAAATTGAATATAAAAGAGGTTCTGGAATTGCTAATTAATAAGACTAATTTTTTTATTCAGGTCGTTAATTACAAGGGGAGAACACCAATGGATTTAAGGTAAGGGGTCCTCCCCTTTTTACTCTTAATCAAGATTTTTCTCTATGCTATGCCTTTTTTTTGTAATACCAAGTGATGGGGTACATTTATACATCATCCCCATACTACGCTAATGTTTTATAATTGATTAGAAACCACTTATCTTTCTCATCATTCCCTCTTAGTTACACCTGATATTATGCCAATAAACCATGATAGATTCTACCCGAACTTCCATTATTCCTTTGGGTTTATATAACTTTCTTCATAGTAAAGTTGTGTTGTATTTTCTTTTAGAACATCAAAATTATGTTTATATGCTCCAAAATCAAGTTCCTAGATCCATCTCTCATTCTCTTTTGGGGATATACATGCTTTTAAGTGAATCTCTCTTTGATACATCTCAATAAGCACACTCGTTTTAAAGGAACTTCCCGAACTTTTATCCAATTTCAGGTGCACTCTATCTTCTTTTTTAAGACACCATTAAATTTGAACATTCTGTATTTTTATTATGAAAACATTTTTGTTCAATTATGGTTTTTAATAGAAGAATTTTTCCTTTACTATTTTAAAATCTCTTTTGTATTTTCCTTAAAACCACACAAAAATGTTTTAATGCTAATGGTTCTAAAATACATTTCTCATATGTTGTCACTTATGTTTGACACCACATACTATGTTATATGCCTATTTTACCCTATGAACTTCCTTGTATTTTCTAATTATTTCTTTACAAGGACACTTTCATGATACCCCTATTGGTTATGATTTATGTGATGACTGTGGTATCCAATTCTTTCCATGGGTACCCTTATGTTTGTGTATGGTTTATTATGTATGATTGTATATGTGGTAATAATATTTATGTGGAAAGAATATTCATCAAAATTTGGAGATGCGTGCACCCAGATAGCACTCTAATGCATTGGGTAATGTTAAGTCTCATGATATGTGATGTGAAATGGGATTGGCGGTTACCCTTGACCTGTACTAAAATGGGAAATGAGATTGGAGGTTAGCCTTGACCCGTACTAAAGATAAGATTTTTTTTCTGCCACATTTATATTATTACATGTTTATATGATCCCATGCTTATATTAAAAGATTCTATAAGTTTCTTTCTTTGGATATCATTATGTAATTCCTCCTAACTCATATACTTGATATGTATCCTTATGTTAATTCCCTTACTGGGCTTTTTAGCTTATCCCTTTGTTCATGTGTTCCCCAGGGTACCTTATGCAGATGTAAGGGCTCAAAGGAAGTTAGAAGATCTTTATGGAGTTTAAATAAAGAATTTTTTTAGACCCATGTTTTATGTTATATTTACCTAGTATTCAAAGAAAGTAGACATAAAAATCCTTGGATTGTACTATGATGATTAATTATTCTTAAAATCATGAAATGTTTAATATAAAAGGCTTGGGTCTCTATAGTTGGTATCAAAGGATGGTCTGGATATTTAGTGACATTAGGAATAGAGCACCACAGTGAGAACCTTATGGATGAGACTATGTATAATAAAATAGTGATACATTTTGGTGATTATGGTGTAAGTAGTTTATCAAGAAAATACATCTCTGTCTTGAAACGAGCAAGTAGAGCCAGCTCTGGCACAGATGTATCTAGGGTTATAACTAGAAAAACCCACTTTGAGCTAGACTCGAATGGGAACTAGTGCATGATAACAGGACTTGTAACACTCTTAGTTAAGACTCTCCTAGGGGATATGCTTCTTTAGATTCACAAGCTTAGTAAAAACCGTTATTAAGAGACAAAAAGAATCCAATAAGAATATAAGTTAAGAAATAAATTGAGGATAACATAGATATAATCCTAAGGAATCACAAGTCATGATATACTTATTATTTATAAGTTAATTGTTTTATGTTCATATTTTCTTCTTTTGCTCAATAGCTAATTATTCAAGACCTCTAATTATATGTTCTTTTTCTTAGATAATAGCGGTAAATAGATGAACACATTCCAACAACCAATGTGATAGTCAATGTGATGATTACCCTAATGACATTCCTGATGTGATGGAATCAGGTGCTCAAAACATCATGGAAGTACTTTCTTAGCTGGGTCGAGTTATGAATAATAACATGAATCAGGATGAACGTCCCCCTCCTCCAAGGAAAGAGCAAGTTACCGTAGAATCCATCATGTGGAAAGGCCTCCCCGGTTTAGCGGGTCTTCAGATCCCCTCCTCGCAGAACAATGGATTAACTCTGTTGAAAAGATTTTCTCTATCATCCAGTGCTTGGAAGAAGAGAAAGCTGTACTAGCAGTCTATCATTTTGATGGGGAAGCTGATTAGTGGTGGACACTGATCAGGAATACAAACTCCCAAGAGGAAATTGATTCCATAGAATGGGAGTAATTCAAGAAGTTGTTTTTAACAAAGTTTTTTCTCAAACCCTCCATCTCATAATAGAATGGGATTTACTTGGACTCAATAAAAAGGAATATGAGTCCATCGGTGGATACAAAGTGAACTTTACAAGGATTTCAAGGTAGGCCACTTCCTTTTTCACGAACACCTAAAGCAAGGTGGATCTCTTCTTTAGCAGACTAAAGCTGAGTCTACGAAAAGTGTTGGTGATTCGAGACTTCGAAAACTATGAGGAGATTGTCTGTTGTGCCCTCAAGGTTGAAATGGAGATTGGAGACTCTCAGTGGTCTCATGGGCCTAGTGACAAGAATTGGAAAATGGAGAAAAATATGGGTGGTTCATCAAACAAATCCTATGTTAGAATGATTCCTCACTTTCCCCTTTGCAAATATTTTGGGAAGAAGCATCTTAGTCACTGTCTCAGGGGAACCATGAATTACTTTAAAAGAAGAATGTTTGGTCATCTGTCCAAGAACTACCGAAGGGATATGAAAAATACCAATAATGTTGAAGAAGAAATGAATGTTTAGATCAACACTCAGCCTGTAGTGCAGTGTTATAACTCCAAGGAGCTTGGTCATTATGCGAACAATTTCCCTAAGACGATGTTTGTCGAAGGCAATCAGCAACAACCTCCAAGGCAACAAAAAAGGGATTATTCTATCACTACTACTGAGGTGGATCCGGAAAATGATGTGGTGACATGTAAGCTTGTTATTAATTCAAGAATAGAAAATGTTCCATTTCATTCTGGTTCTACGCATTGTATCATATCTTTCAAGTTTAGTTGAACTATACAAACACCACCTCAACATTTGGAGGAAAAGTTATCTTTTAGAACATATAATGGGGAAATAATTGCATCCATGGTTTACAACTCCTCCCTAGTTAATGTTTTTGAAATGAACCTCCCATCAAATCTTTTCATACATTCTTTAGTGGAGATCGACGCTAGCTTGGGCATGTATTGGATATCATTGTATAAGTCCAACATCAATTGTCGGGAAAGTGAGATCACTTTTCACATCTCGAAGCATCCTCCGATTCATTACAAGTGTAAGGAAGAATATGACTCTACTTTAGAATCATCGTCTCATGTTTGGATACTACTTCATTTTGGGGAAGCATATCTAGCTCAATTGATTGGGACAAAGGATAGAATCATTCTTGAAGACATGGCCATCGTGAGGGATTACACTGATGTATTCTCTGAAGAGTTTTTTAGTCTTCCTCCTGACCAAGAGGTTGAGTTCTCAATTGAACATATCCCTGGATCTCTACCAATCTCAATGACACCTTACAGAATGGCCACCGTAGAGCTAGAACAGCTAAAGAAGCAGTTACAAGAGAATATGGAGAAGGGTTATATACACCTGAGTGCTTCACCATGGAGTGCTCCAGTCCTCTTTATCAAGAATAAGGATAGATCAATGCACCTCTACATTGATTATCATGATCTCAATAAAATCACTATAAAGAAAATGTATCACCTTCCATGGATAGAGTACTTGATATATCAACTTCGTGGGGCCAGTAATTTCTCTAAGGTGGACCTTATGTCAAGATATCACCAACTAAAGGTGAGGAAGGAAGATATTCCCAATACTGCCTTTAGAATGAGGTATAGACACTATGAGCTCATAGTGATGCCCTTCAGACTCAGAAATGCTCCAGAAATTTTCATGTATTTAATTAATAGTGTCTTTAGAGATTACCTCGATGGATTTCTGGTGGTCTTTATTGATGATATTCTGATATACTCCAAAATCACGGAGGAACATGAGGAGAATTTGGAAACTATGTTGAAGACTTTGCAAAGGGAGAAGTCATATAAAAGTACAGTAAATGTTAGTTCTAGATGGAGAAAGTATCATTCTTATGGCATGTTATCACCAGAAAAGGGATATTTGTGGACCCTTCCATAACGAAGGCAATTGAAGAGTGGATGAGACCAACTTCTATAATGGAGATCCACAGTTTTTTAGGTCTAGCTGGTTATTATCGATGATTCGTGAAGAACATTTCACAATTTTCAAGCCCAATAACCATGCTTTCATGGAAGTGAGTAAATGTCATTTGGACACAAGAATGTGATGACTGTTTAAAGGAGTTGAAAAATAGGCTTATCAGCGCACCGGTACTTACACTTCCTTCAAGTGGAGAACTCTTTGTGGTGTATAGTGATGATTCTAAGAATGTCTTAGGTTGTGTGCTAATGAAAAATGATAAAGTAATAGCATATTCCTCAAGGCAGCTAAAAATCGATGAGCAAAACTATCTCATGCATGATCTGGAGTTGGCGGTTGTGATCTTTGCATTGAAAATATGGAAGCATTATCTTTATGGGGAAAATGTGAGATATATACTGGCCACAAGACTCTCAAATATATATTCACACAGAAAGAGATTAATATGCACCATCGAAGATGGATAGAGCTCATCAAGGATTATGACTACTCAATCCACTACCATCCCGGTAAGGCAAACAAGTTGGCAGATGCCCTAAGTAGAAAGGATCCTGCATCTTTATCAATAATGAGAATTGAAAAAAATCTATTCTTCTTATAATTGAAAAAGATGGACATGGGAATAATTAACGGAGGATCATCATCAATTATTTCGCAAATGATTTCACAACCATCCTTCTGGGAGAAAATAAAGGATTCTCAAAGAAAGTATATGGAACTTCAGAAAAATGTTGAAGCTGTTAAAAATGGGAAATCCTCTGATTTCAAAAATGATGAAGAAGGCGTTGTAAGATTTAAGACATGATTATGTGTACCATCTAATCTAGAGATAAAGAATGAGCTATTGAATGATGCACATAGCTTGATCTTCTCTATCAACCCAGGGATCATAGTGATGTATCAAGATCTCTATGAAAAATTTTGATGGGATAATATGAAAAGGGAGATTGCCAAATATATATCAAAGTGCCTCGTATGTCAATAAGTGAAGTTTGAGAGACAAAAGTCTATGGGGATGATGCAACCACTACCCATACAAGAATGGAAGTGGGAGAACAATACCATGGACATTGTCATTGGATATCCAAAGACATCTAGAGCAAACATTGCTATATGGGTCATTGTGGATTGTCTTACGAAGACAGCTCACTTTATCGTTGTTCAAGAGGACTTCTCATTGGATCAACTTGTATGGATTTAGATCAAATAATTTGGAAGGATGCATGGATTACCACTATCTATTATATTGGATCATGAACCGGGATTCACCTCAATGTTCTGGAAAAGTCATTAGCATGCTCTGAGCACTGAACTAAACTTCAGTACGATCAATCATCCTCAAATTGATGGCAAATCTGAGAGAACTATTCAGACCTTGGAAGACATGTTGAGAGAGTGTTCAATGGAATTCAAAGGATAATGGGTCTAAAATCATCCACTGGTTGAATTCTCTTACATAAATAGTTTCCACTCGAGCATCCGAATGGCACCATATGAAGCCCTTTACGAGAAAAGGTGAATAACAACAGCTTGTTGGGATGAAGTCGGTGAGCATAAGCTGCTAGGACTAGAAATGGTCGAAGAAATGGTGGAGAAGGTAAAAACCATTTAGTAGCATATCAAGGAATCCCAAAGTCAATAGAATAGTTACGTATATAACCATTGAAAAGATCTTGAGTGCAAAGTTAGAGACATGGTATTTCTACATATATCCCCATGGAAGAAGGTCATGAGGTTTGGGAAGAAAGTTAAGTTATGTCCCAGGTACATCAGCCACTTCAAGATCCTTGATCGAGTCGGAGTTGTGGCCTATCGAATGAAACTTCCACCTACCATGTCGAAAGTAAATGATGTCTTTCACGTATCCCTTTTAAGGAAGTACATACCAGACCCTTCACATGTATTCTCTTCAGAGGTGGTACTGTTGTAGGATGATCTCTCTTACAAGGAGCAACCAGTGAAGATCTTGGATCGTAGATAAAATGTTCTACCCAACAAGACTACTAATATGGTCAAGGTACTATGGAGAAACCATATGTACGAAGAGGCAACAAGAGAACTGGAAGAAGTAATGAAGGAAAAGTACCCACACAAGTTTTTGGTTTATATTGTAAAGAGAAATTTTGAGGGAAAAATTTTATAAGTGGGGAAGAATATAACGACCCTATGTTTTTCCATGGAAATTCCCTTCTCATAAGTATGTCATAAAATGACATGAAAACACAATATAATGAATGAATAAATTCTAAGTTACCATTAAACATTGGTTTGACACTTATGTGTTTGGAATTTCAAAAATCCGGCATATGTTGTTGTAATAAGTAAGTTATTAGGAGTCTGATAAGGAAAACATAATTTGTGGTGAATACTAACCTACCCTAATGAATAGTAACATACCCTTATGAATAGTGATATACCCTAAAGAATAATAACCTCACCTATGTTGGTATAAAAATATTATTCATGTTGGAAGTATGATATACCTATATTTTAGAATAAGTTAATGAATGTTTTAAAACAGGTTTTGATAATAATTTTTTTTAATTAAATATTAAAATAATCATATTTAGAATTTTTTTTTTTGAAAAATGGACATCTTTTTTGGATTCTACATGTCAAAAAATGGTTAGTGTAAATTGTAGAGATTTTTACGAAATACTGGAATTTTTTATGAATAGTAGAATTTGATATTTCACAATAAATGCTAAATAATGGATTAATTGAGTCATAGATGACGTTCTGCTGATGTAAGCTCACTTGGTTTGGGATAACATCATTAAATTACTATTCATGTTCATGGAATACTTTATAATCCTTTTCTTGAGAAGAAATAATAAATTAATGATTATAATATTATTAAATAGCTCCTCTCCTCCACTATAACCCCCCCCCCCCTTCACCCCCTCTTCTCTCCACTCCTCTAAAGACTTGTGCCTTGGCATTATTCTTACCAGATCTCTCCCCAAGGTCCTCCCCCAAGTCCAAAAGCTCCCACCACCCTATAAATACGAAAACCTATTCCCCTAAGAGGTTTTCAGAGGAGGATGTCTCAAGAGGTGAATTCCTCTCCCCAATTTCATCATTTCTTTTTAGTCCTTTTCTTTTTAATTTCTTTCCTCACCTCCCTTCACCATAATAGTATGATAAATCCAATAACATACATGTCCTATAATTTCTTCATGCTAGTGGTATATTTCATTATCTTCTCTCCTTTCCATTCCCTTTTACTTGAAAGAAATAAAAGCACTGTTTGAGATGTGCTAATTTAGCACATTCAAGGAAAACAATTTATCAATTTCTATTATTTTCATTAATTCTGGTAATGAATCCATTTCTGTTATGGTTGAACCTTATTATTATATATGTAATATATTCTATTTTTGGTTCTGTAATCCTTTGGACCAAATGGAATTAAGTTATAAAGCAAAACACATTCTTTGTAATCAAATCCAACGATTAACCAAAACAGTTACCACTATGGATATATATATAATAATTTGACTTCACTAAAAGTAATGTAATTAAAATTAAAACCATGTAATCTGCTAGATATAAAATATATAATATAACCTCAATTCTGGATGTCCACTTTCATCTTTCATATAATCCAAACATGAATATAAGTGTAACAATCTTTTAAAGCCAAGCAAACAAATGAGCACAAATAATGAAATTGAACCATGTAACTTATCAAAAAATATTTGTCTAAAAAAGGGTTATAATAAATAAATTAAATATAGAAGATGTTATGGAATTATTAATTAATAAGCCTAATTTGTTTATTCATGTCGTTAATAACATGTGGAGAACACCAACAGATTTAATGTAAGGGATCCTCCCCTTTTTACTCTTAATCAAGATTGTTGTCTATGCTATTCATTTTTGTGTAATACCAAGTGATGAGGTACATTTATACGCCTTCCTCATACTTCCATAATGTTTTATATGTGATGAGAAACCCCTTATCTCTATCCTCAAGACCTCTTAGTTACACTGGAAACCATGCCAACAAACCATGATGGATTCTACCCAAACTTTCTTTATTCCTTCGGGTTTCTCTATCTTTATTTTTACCAAACTGTTGTTGTATTTTCTTTAATAACATCAACATTATGTTTATATTCTCCAAAATCATGTTCCATGTTCCATCTCTAATTCTATTTCAGGGATATACATGATTTTAATTGAATCTCTATTCGATACTTCCCAATAAGCACAATCATTTTAAAGGAAATTCCCGAACTTTTACCCAATTTCAAATGCACTCTGTCTTCCATTTTAAGACACCATTATCTTTGAAAATTCTGTATTTTTATTATGAAAACATTATTTGTTGAATTTTTTTATATATAAAATAATTTCTTATTTAAAATTTTAAAATCTCTATAGTATTTTCCTTAAAACCGTACACAAATGCTTTAATGATAATGTTTCTAAAATATATTTCTCATATGTTCTCACTTATGTTTGACACCACATACCATGTTATATGGCTATTTTACCCTATGAACGTCCTTGTATTTTCTAATGTTTTCCTTACATGAACACTTTGATGATATTCCCATTTCTTATTATTTATGTCATGATTGTGGTACCCTATTCTTTCCATATCTACCCTTATTTTTGTGTATGGTTGATTATGTATGATTGTATATGTGGTAAGAATATTCATGTGGAATGAATGTTCATGAAAATGTTGAGATGGGTGTGCCCAGATAGTGCTCCAATGAATTGGGTAAGGTTAGGTCTCATGAGATGCGATGTGAAACGGGATTGGCGGTTAGCCTTGAACCATACTAAAATGGGAAACAGGATTGGCGGTTAGCCTTGACACATACTAAAGATAAGAGTTATGATTCTGCCACATTTAAATTATTCCATATTTATATGATCCCATGTTTATATTAAATTATTTTATAAGTTTCATTCTTTGTATATGATTATGTCATGCCTCCTTACACATGTGCTTGAGACGTATCGTTATGTTTATTCCCTTATTGGGATTTTTAGATCATACCTTTGTTCATGTGTTCCCCAGGGTACCCAATACAGAAGTAAGGGCTCAAATGAAGTTAAAAGCTCTTTATGGAGATTAAATAAAGAAGTTTTTTCAGCTCTTTGTTTTATGTTATATGAACCGAGTCTTCCAAGGCACTAGACTTAACAATCCTTGGCTTGTACTTTGAGGTTTAATTATGATTAAAATCATGAAATGTTTTATTTAAAAGGCATGGGTTGCTATAGCTCCACTCAATCCTGAATTATCGTCCGCCACATTTCCTCTGATACAATGGTCATTTGAAGAGTCCTGAAATTAGTCAGGAGCTTGGGGAAGGTAGTGTTAGCATCTAGATATATTAAATATTTTATCTTATTTTTAGGAGTCTCTCTATCTCTGATTGTCCCATCCTGAGATCCCCCTCCTTACTCAATATTCCACTAATAGGATCACTCCCCTCTACGAGGTGGGGAATCGGTAGTGCCTTGCACCTCCCCTACCACAACTTTTTCATGAGTTACACCTAAAATATGTCATGTACCTTAGAGATCATTGTACCTACCTATTTTATACTCTATCTCATTTCCCTATGATGTGATCACTCTGATGCATTTTTGAAAATTCATACATGGATAAGACTTTACCTAACTATTGGAATAATCATTTCATATAATTTCATTAACATTGGTTGGTGAAAGCATTATTGTCTCACCTGATCCCTCTTTTTTTAGTATCCATCAATGATGATGAAGGATACATTGATGTCATTCTTCACAGACACCTCATATAAACTCTCCTCATCATCTGTTGGATGCATCTGAACATCCTAGTGAACCGAGAAGGCATGTATAGAGAGTTATAGGTGTTTCTATCAAACCTATCCACTATCACTCCACCCTTGAAAGACTAAAGGTTCTCCCTTTATTCTAATTTCCCCAACAAGTTATCAAACATTGTTCCAACACGGTTTGAAAATGGGTGGAAATTAATGTTCTCATAATTCTGTATACCAATCATGATACCAGTATTACAAAGAATCACTAGCCAGACCCTGATGATATTGATGAGGGAGGTCCCTAGGCAGGTATTTGACAGGATGAGGGAATTCAGATACTCATCACCTCTGAAGTCTTTTATGATCCATCCATGAAGAAACTAAAATGGGGTTAAGAGTCTCCTATTCCTATATCCCCTTTCTACATGTCCTTTCTAGATATAGATTTGGGCTAGCTGGGGTACACCCAAGTTCAACCAATTTCCATCTACCATAATGGATTATATCAAAAGTGTACCATAGGACAATCCCATACATGTGTATCTGGAAAGATGTATCTATCTACGAATTAATGTGGTGAGAAATTTGGTGTAGGGGGTTATTGGGTTCCAACCATCAACCATATTGAAACCCTAGTACTCATATTCCCTAATCTCCAGAATTAGAAAATATGAGCCTTCCTTGAAAATTTGTTGTGACATCAGACACTACATTGGTCACCTTGGTATCTTTAAATCTAGATCCTTATTCAATAACAAACTCATCTATTTCTGAAATCAGATATCCTTTTGTGATTGGGTATGATGCTTCTGCACTCTGGTTAAGGTATCTAATAGGAGCTGAACTGGAAAAGGAGTATTTTTCCTATTTGAATATATTATCAAGGCAAGAAGAAATTATTCATATTGGAACTCATAAAATGGGTTGCCACCAATTTATCTCACATCCCCCAAGATTATGATAAAATCCCCTTTGATAAGGTTGAATGGGTTGTTTTCTGGAGACCAATAGCTGAGGAACTCTGGCAGTATCTCCTGCATACGTTAGGTATAGAATGGGGATGTAAACATTTCCTCATGTAAGCCGATATGTATTATCTCTTCCCCATATTCCAAGAAGGTACAACATACTTAGTATGCCTTGTCCCATTCATCAATGAAGTTGTATCTTTCCCAGAGGTACCCGTTATTATCATAACCCATGATGTTGTCTCTCAAGCTACTTTATACGATGTTGGCATATTAGGATAGAAAATATTCATCTTCCAGTTTCTCCCCCATAACATTATGCATCTGTCTACTCAGCCTGTAGATTATGATTTTACCATTCTACCATGCAAGGAGATCTTTTGAAGTAATATTATGATGGTTGAAGTCATCCTCACATGTTAAACTAAAGTGTGGTGTGTTTAATTAAATATTTAGGATGTTCACTTAATCCATCAACCCAAAATTCTACAGAGAAAGGAGGATTCTCAATGCATGGTTCCTCTGCGAATTATTAAACATTCCCAAAAATAGTTAGCTTTTGTAAATGACCCTCCATTATTAAGAGATCATATGTATTCCAACCATTTTCGCACAATGGGTTTTAGTAGCTACTTAGATCTCATCTTGGTTCGGTTGACTAGTAATTTCATATGATTCTGGAACTGTAATGGAATATATGGGTAAATACAGGATCATGGAACAAAAAGGGGAATTTGGTGCAAAAATTTGGGGATGTGGAACTAAAGGTCCCCTTGGCCACGAAATCATATGTGAGAGTGGATGGGTTGCAAGAAAGATGTGGTTGAAGGATCATATTTTTAGGCAAAAGGGGAGTTTCATGCATGAGAAAAAATGATTATCATGTGAGAACACAGGGTAGCATACAAGGGACCCATCATCCTATTTATAAGAAACGAATACTGGTTTCACATAGCATGAAACCCCAGTTGCATGACTCAAGACAAATTCTGCCTGAATTAATGAAAATGTTCCACTCTCTTTGGTGTTACTCTTTGAGGCTGGCCTTCATTCCCCTATAAGCTCATATTCTGATGGGGGCATTTTCTTCCCAGCAATCCCACCCGATGCATTAATCAACTATTTTTTGTTAAACTAAACATGTAAACCACCATGAAGGACCATTCAGAGTTTGGTGAATAGGTTTCACACAACATTAAGTGAGTGCATCTAAATATGTTATTCCACACACACTTAAATTTCATGACAAGGTCGACTTATATTTTTGAGGATGATCCAGATACCAATGACATGCCAAATTACCTTATGCAAAAAAATTCCTTAACATGAAAAAAATGAAAGATCCTGAAATACCATTATGTGCACCATCCTCTTGTGTACTGAAGGTGATGTCAATCCAAACATGTTTTGAATCTATGACATTGTGGAAAAGGCTAGAGAATCGTGAAACATTAGTTCCATTCCCAAGGAGTTCCACAAAAAATATGCATATTTTTTTTAAATAAAAGCTCACCCCTCCCACTAGGAGTCTCTCATAAAGATTAAGAAATGAGCCTCTCCCCAAAAATATTGTTCTTCTCTAATAACATTAAAAACCAGTGATCATAAACTCTCAAATGTAGTGTATTTTCACAAAAGACATCCAGTGGGCCCAAATATTACTCCAGATATTGTGGAGTGATCCTCACATAACTCCTCCTATGTCTAGTGAAGTACGAACCATGAGAATAATCATGTTTTCAACCTAGATCTTCACAGTGCCCCACATATTGTACATAACAATGCATCAAGAATCAATCAGTGTCTGTTTTTATAGAGTCCCCTTCTCACAAAGATTTCATGTGTAACCCAAAAACTTTATAAACAATAAAATTCTAGTCCCCTAGTTGAAATCTATTATTCCTCTAGAGTTTCCATTTCCCTGCATGTTTATTATAATCATACATACCTAAATTCACATTACATCTAAAAATAGGCACCCTAACTTAAACCTCTTTATTGACCACTCCTCCATGATAGTGGAAATTCAATTCCCTGTCTAGAGGTTCAAGAAGGGTGCTTACATACACCCTAGGGGTGAGGAGTGATGCATTTCAAATAAAAGATGTATTAAGTAAATTTTCCAAGCTCTACATCCTAGTCATACAATCTTAAACAACACGAAAACATCCTTAGCACATGATGTGAATCTGTAGTCCTACCATGTGTGACAAACATCAGATTCCCCATGTATGTTCATCATGGGATACCATCTCATACCACCATAAAGAAAAATCCTCACATTATAGAGATATTTGATGCATAATCCACACACCATCCCCAGTAGAAAGTCCATTTGTGACACATGCAACCATATCGCATGTTGTTAAACTACATGGATGTGTCATGTCACACACCGTTAAATTGTATCATCGAAATATGTTGGTTTTTGTCCCTATCTTATAAATAGGGTATGTAGGATTCCTTTCTATGGTTAAATCCCAACCCTGGTAAAATATTTGGTTCTTTCTTCTTCCCTCATAGGGTAACACCTCATAAATTAACCTCTATAGTGTAACACCCCGAAATTAAAAAACAAGGACATTGTATTTGATATCTTGTATGAAACAGATCAGCAATCACATAAGGGAATATAATATACCATGTCATTATATTATATTTATTTTTTGGAATATATTCAATATATTTTATATATTTAAATTCACACATCATCATGTTACCTTTTATTCACACAAGAATGACTTTGTTTGGTAGTTTGCATTACATGCAAGACCGGATTTTACCAAACAAAAATATATTATTACATCATTATAATTTTGTATAATAAATAATAAACTAGCAACTAAATTAGTGGTTATGAATAGTATTACCTATCTTACGAAAATATATGGTTTATAAATATATAATATGAATTCATCGGTTCCCAGTTAATTATGAATGAAAATATAAACCAACTGAATATAACAGAAATATTGTTATTTTTATGCTCACCAAGGTGTTTTACCCAAATAAATTAATATTAGTGAATTATATTAAAAAAATTATATATTATATATATAATAAGATATTTTTGATACTCATCTAATTTATTTTATAGATATAAGATAATAACAAATCCAACATTATGCCTAAAAAAGATATATTTTTATAAATGTGATTTTACTACCTTTTAATGGAGAACATATCTCAAAACTGATTTTGGACACATTAAAAAATATATATGCAAAAAATAAACTTCATTTTTGAAAGTGTGAGATTAAAATTATCTTAGGGTGAATGGTTGCTATTTTTTTGTGAGATTACATTTTTTGATGAATAGTGGAAAATACGGAATATTAAATCAAAATTACTTTTTTCTTCTATTTTATTTTTGAGGTTAAATTTTAAATTTTTTGGTTTTAAAGTATATTTAGATAAATTATTAATAAATTTATATATTTTATATCATTTTTATCAATTTCAAATAGAATTTTTTTTAAAAAAAAAATTCATACTTTTTAACCATTTTACTTTAAAACGTACTTTTCCATTCCATCTATGGGATTAATTTTAAATTAATTTGTTCCTATTATATGATTTAAATTTGTAAAAATGGATTTAATATTTGAAATATATTAAATTTATAATATCACATAACTTTCACAAATTTTTTGACCAAAAATATTATTAAAACTAACTAAAATTTACTATATCGATTAAGAAGAAAATTATCAAAATAATGGACTAAACATTAATCATAAAAAGAAAAAATATTCTTTAAAATTGTGAAAAATCATTATTATTTCTGTTTTAGACAATATAAATCATTTTCAGTATTTTTATAATTATTGGATCTACTTTATATGGAAAAAAGGGTAGAATTCTCTTTTAAAAAATATACATGAATATTACTCCTCGTGTACATTAAAAAGGCTCTCACCCCTCCCACTTATTCAGACAACACAAACCCTTTATCCCAATAAAATTATGCTCAAATAAGCTTTAAAATTCCATACTGTAAAAATATAAACCTCACTTTGGGTCGAAATCCATCCAGGGAAGGCTTTTGGTGTAATCCAAAAAGAGTTACCTAAAGAAGAGGTAACATGTTTTCTCGGGCTATTTTATTTTATTTTCTTTCTCCACCCATCAACTATTCATATTACATGACTTCATGATAACATAATTAGACTAAATATACTTATATTTTGTGTTATTATATTTCATACGTAATCTTACACACAAACCCATCAAATGGGTAACAAACCTACTATTCGTATATACGACTAACTAACCCCTCGTGAAACGAGATTGTTCATTTTTCGCTTTACCACCTCTCATGGATTTAAATTTTTATCGAAAAAATATTTATATATAATATATTTCATATTTATAATTTATTTATTATTATTTAATATTTATATAACACATACATTCATTAAATCTATTTTGTGGGAATATAATAACATAATTTGGGGAAGTGTGGACTATGACCTCCTCAAAGTGATGTGATTCATTCATGCTATACACAAAATGTATAAAGGATGTTTTTAATACACATATTTGAAATATATGAAATAAATAGGATAATATAACTATATATATATCATTTAATTTTAATTATTTTAAACATGAAAATTAAATAGAAGTAGTGTTCATGAATACATACGATCTACCGTCTCCATGAATAAGCATTTTATTTCTAATCTAAAAATACTATGGATTAATAAATATAAATATAAAATGAATATATATGATAGTTAAAATATTATTTATATTTTTCAAATTATGTAATCATAATCCATGTAATAAGAATAACAAATAACAAGTCAAAACTTACTTGAGAAACTAGGAAATATTCACCAGAATTGGAGAAAATAATGAATGATTATTAACAAACAGGTAATTAGATATTATAAGAAGATAATATATGATAATTTAAACATTAATATAGTTTTTTAATATGTTATGAACATGATTATCACCATTATATTGTAGGATAAAGGACGTTCACCTATAAGAAAATGCAGGACAAGGGATTTTCATCTAACTTTTTACCACTATGAGGTAAATTTCATATTCACCAAATTATTTTTTTCTATTATGTATCTACTGAAAATTTTAATATATTATATCATTAATTATTTTATCTTCAAGTTATTTTTAGTTTCAATTCAAATTATTTTTCTATGGAAAATTTAATTAAAATTTTCCAAGCTGTAATGAATTTCATAAGCTGATTCCTTTCCATTGGTTTATAATACTACCTGGTTTTCATTAACAATATATTATTTTATATGTGTTCAATTTTTACAATATATTTTTTTATTTACACTTGTTTTATGTGGGTTCATATTTAACACACATAATATATACATTTATTAATTATCCCATCAATGTTATGCTCTTTTCAGGGGTTTACATCATAATATCATTTTGTTCGGTATTATTTACACTTGAATTTACATTAGAGGAAATTATTGGATAGTTTTTAATAAATCCATTAAATTTATTCTATTATGGTTATTTATGACCTTTTTAAATTAAATGTAACAATTTCCACTTTTTTACTCATAATTATTTATAAAATATTTTTAACAAAACCGGACATCATTTGTCTTTTTATCTGGATAATGGGTTTTTTATTAATACCCAATTCTCTAAAAATGTTTTGAAATATATATTTAACAATTTAAAATTTATTTATCAAATGAATTTTCACCCATAAAAAATGTTTTCTATTTTAAAATTTTAGTTGCAGAGAAAATTAATTTCAAAAATATTTTTAAAATGAAAATAATATTTTCCTCAATAATGTTTTCAGTATATATTTTTATATTATTTCAATTAATCAATAATAAATACTGTTTATTTTTACTCAACTTGGGAAAATTTTTATTAATACCATCCTTATTCTTTTTCTATATGGTTTATGATGGATTTTGCTATGTATTTGTTTGACATTCAATTACTTGATTAAATTTTTTAATCACCTTGATATGATAAAATTCCTATGATAATTGAACATTAAATATCCCCATATTATCCATATAATTTATCATGGATATGTTCAATTTCTAAAATGTATAGAATTTTTACATATGGTGTTCACATTGCATGATATTTAATTTATTGGAGAAATATTGATAAATTTTTAGCATTACTCTATATAGTTATTTGATATGGAAAATTATTTTCGAATTAAATCGATTTTTTATATATATAAGTAATGTTGTGTACATGAAACAAAATGGTTAGGGCCATTTAATATAATCCCCTGATTCATCAATTGTATCATGAGAAAAATTAGTTGGTGAGAAACCCTTCGAGTTAGTTTCTAATTAGAATTGATAAGTTTTTACCCACTGATTTAAACTGCATTGTGAATAGTCTTGAATGTAGTGTGATAAACAGTCCTGTGAATGGTCTTAATGGTAAAGGTTTCATGTGCTAGGAAACGTGACCTCCAATAATTAATTATTTCATTGACTATGTATTTTATAATTATTATCCTTGAGATTTTTTCATTTATATTATATATTATTGTATTACTTTCTCATTTCATAGATTATATTGGATTTGTTTGAGTTAAATTCCTTGCTATATTGATTATGTATTACAACTTATTTAAATGAAATTTATTTTTAGTTATATACCTGGCTATATTATTTACGTACTCCCTTCTCATTTTGATTATTACATGGAATGTGTCTTCAGTTATTACCTTTCAATGTTGACTATTCTTATTGATTCATTATTTCCTCCACTACACTTGACCCTTACTATGAATTTAGGATCACCCTTATTTTGTTTCCATTATCTAAGAATCCAAGAAGTTTACTAAGAAAGATATTTATTGATATTATAAGTGGTAATAATGTTATCCTAAAAAATTATGTTGTAATTATCATATTCATTTTCAATAAAACTCTCATGTATATGTATAGTTGTCCTTGACTACTAAAATCTTTAGTCCTTTGGGATTTGATTCCTATGTAATCATAATTATGTAATATTAGTAGAAAACTAATCCATGATTCTAGGTTAATGTTTCTATAAATGGTATCAAATTAAGTTTAGAAAAAAATTTCAAAACTAGATTCAATAAAACATATATTTGAGAGTATGACCCCATGATAGACTTTAAGGATCATAATAGAAGAACAAGCTATAATTTTGGAATGGTAGATATTGTGTGGGTCTTCATAGAAATCTATCCCTTTATGGATACTACAATTGGATCAAGTTCTGGCATAGAAGAACATAGTGGTACCAACAATGAAAATTTTAGTAGGGAGAGATGCAAGTGTAACCTAGTTTACGACAACGGACGTTACTAAACACCCAGTTTGACACTCCAGGAGGCTATGTTAAGATAACTAATGTTTTATTTAAAAACAATTGTGAGTTATTTTAATATACGATGAAAATAAAAAACCTATGTTAATCCAACGGTGTATTAGAAGTAAAATAAGGATTTAAGATTTAGATATCCACTAAATGATTGTATGTTTTTCTCACTACGTATGTTATTACTCACACTATGCTTTGAAGTTTTAGTTAATTGTTAGAAATCAAAGGAGTCATGATAAAATTTAACATGAAGGAAATGGTAGTGATGCTGAGAAACAAAATAAGGTTTTTATAGGAGTGAATGATACAATGTTCATGACAAATTAGTTTTCATGAAATATGATTAATAACATAAACATTAACCGACATACAAACTCACCAAAGAAGAGAATTATGAATATTTATTAGAGTTCATGTGGTAGATGTTATAGAGAAAAGATGGATCGATTTTCATCAAGTATGAAATGTGGATTAAGGTATCCAAAAAGTGTCTCAATGGAACTGGGAAATTATTTATGTGTTGGAAAGGACATAAATCAATGAATTTCCAAGTATAAATAAAGGATAAGTTGAATAAAAATAAATATCATCCTAAGTATCCGTCTATCATTCGTTGCCTTAAATATGGGGAACATCAGAATTGCAAGAGTCAATTCCTTATTCTAAATTATGGACTCTAAACTAAGGAAGGACCTATGTGGAAAGAAAAAATGAAGTATTTATGTATTTATGTTTTAATAAAAACTTTAATAAAAGGTTATTTAATGAAGAAATTTCAAGGTTTCTCATCATATTATTTTGGAAACTATATTAATATGGATTTAGAAAAGGAAAATATTTTTTCTAGATGACAACCCATCATGTCTGACTAGGTCACAGAACTTAAACCCATGACGAAGGGTGATAAGGGACTAATTCCACTACTTATCCACATAATGTTCTGGATAATATGTTATTGTTTTTAGTTAAATAATTTTGTGAATAAATATTAATTATGAACCAGTAGTGTTGAATTTTTGGTTTAGAGATTAATTTATTTACCTTATTTAATTTTGAGAATATTTAAAGACAAATAGTTATAATTTTCACTCTTTTATGGGCCTTAATATCGATTTTGATTTAATTTTTGTCCTTCAAGAATCAAAGATAGATATCCCTTTCTTGAAGTAATGTATGAATTGGAAATTGATCTAAGAACAATCAAAGGATAATATTTTTTATATATAAATATATCTGGTTAGTATATTTACTTATATTCATGGTCAATAAAATAATTAATAAATAATATAAAAATGATAAAAAAATACTGTGGTAATACATTAATTTTTGATGAACTAATTCTCTACTAAATCTTTATAGATTTATGAATTTAAGGAACTCAAAGTTCTAGTAATCATTAACTTGTTTTTGGTAAATTGATTCAATAAACCCATATTAATATTTATAATTTTCCTCCATATACTTATCTCAAATTTATAGTAATGGTCTCTTACTTATAGACCTCGTTATATGTTAGTCAATGAAACCGTTGTACTTCGTATTATCACTTATTAAGAGGATATTTTATAAAATACTTTTCACTGTTGGTTTTCCAAAAAATTCATTTCTAATTATCAAAAAATCTATTACCAACAACATTTTTAAATTGCAAGGATGAATTTTTTTTATGTTTGGGAGAATGTAACACCCCAAATTACAAAAGTAAGGACATTGTATTTGACAGTGTGTATGACACACATGACCAAGAACTTAAGGGAATATAATATCATGAGAAAATATAGTACATTAAATATTTTACATAGATTCAATATATTCTATATATATCAATGAAAACAACACCAAGATATCTTATGTTACATGCAAGAGTGACTTTTTTGGTATTTTGTGTTACATGCAAGACCGAGTTTTACCAAAAAAACATTATATTATTAAAACATTATTATTTAATATAATATGATATAACCAAGATTTTAAGTTTTTTTTAATGAATTACAACAAATAACTTTTGAAAATATATTCTATAAAATAATATAATATTAATTCATTTGTTACCAATTAATTATAAAAAATTATAAACCAATTTAATACAAATGAAATATTTTTATTTTTATGATCTCATAGGTGTTTTATCCAAATAAATTAAAGCAAATTACTATTGCTGAATGATATTAATGAAATTTATTTATTATATATCCACTAAAACATTTTAAATATTCATAAAACAAATTTTATAGGAATTAGATAAGGAAAAATCCAATAATATGCATAAAAGCTATATTTTTATAAAGGCAATTTTACCACCAATTAAGGGTGAAACTTTTGTAAAACTGAAATTTGACACTTTTATAAACATTATAGGTAAAAATAATGTTCATTTTTGAAATCATGAATTTAATGTTATCTTAGAGTGATTTTTTTTATTTTACTATGTGGTTTATTTTTTTGATGAATAGTGAAACATACTAAATTTTATTTCAAAACTGCTTTATCATCTATTTATTTATAATGAAAAATTAAACTTTTTATTGGTTTTAATGATTAATTATATCAATTATAAATAAATTAATCCAATTTTTATCATTTTAATAAATTTAACATTGAAATAGTGTATAAAAAATTTCAATCCATTGAACATTTTTCTTTTAAAACCTGCTTTGTCATCCCGTCTATGATATTAATTTTAAAATAATTTCTACCAATTATTTTAAATTAATGTGAAAAAATTTATTCCATATTTTAAATAATCATAATTTATAATTTCTTAAAATTTAAAATTATTTTTCTTAACAAAAATATTAGTAAAAGTAATTAATAGTAATAATAGTGATTATGAGGAAAATTATCTCAACAGTGGACAAAACCTTATACATAAAGGGAGAATAACCTTGAAACCTATCCAAAATCCATTGGATAATAATTTTTAGACCCTATACACATTTTTAGCATCTTTTTATTATTACAGGATCCACTTTCCATGGAAAAAACGTCGGTGGAATTCCCTTTCAGATATTTACAAGAATGCCACTCCTCCTTCAATATTAAAAGACACTCGTCCCTCCAACTTATTAATACCTCTAAATACCTTTTACTCACCAAAATTATGATCAAATAATCTTTTAAAATAAATATCATTAACCTATATTCCTCATATTTGGCATAACTAAAACAAACAAGGATTTTGGAAGGAACCCAAAAAAAGTAAGCCCTAGAAGAGGTAGCATCCTTTCTGAAGCTCTTTTATTTTATTTTTGTTCTCCACCCTATAAAAACATATAATTACATGATAAATAATAATATAATTATAATAAATATACTGAGATTTTTTATTTAATTTTTTTACCTACAATTACCCACACACCCATCAAATTGGCAATGAACTTACCATTTGTGTGTACGACAGAATACGGCCTCACAAAACCAGATTGTTCGTTTTTCATTTTCCAACTCTCATGGTTGGGAATTATGATTGAAAAAATGTTTAAATAGAATAAATATTATATTTATTATATATTTATTCATTTTATTTTTTATATATCAAATACCTTTATGCTTATGATTTTTGTGGAATATGATAACATTGTGAAAGTGTGGACTAGCGCCTCCTCAAAGCGATGTGATTCATTCACACTATACAAGGAATGATTAAAAGATAGTTTTAAAAAAATTATAGCATATATTATATTAATATTACAATTTAATTATAATAAACATATAAATTATTTAATTTTTCTCTTAAATTTGTCCATGAAATGGACGTAGCGTTCAGGAATACATTCGGTATACCGTCTCTATGAACGATGTATTTCATTTTCTATCCCGAAATATAGTTGATTATTTTAAATACATATATAATGAATATATATGATAATTAAATATTTTTTTACATTAAATATATTATTAAATCATGATATAAAGTAATAGGAACAACAAATAACAAGTTAAAACTTACTCGAGAAATTGGGCAATTAACACCGGAAATTGTGAAAATAATGAATGATTACAAAAAATTGGTTAATAAGATATTATAAGAATATAATATATGATAAAATGAATATTAATATTAATATTTAGTAAAATAATTATATTATTAAAACCATTATATATTTTGATAAAGGATGTTCAACTGAAAAAAAATTAATTGTAAGGGATTTTCATCCCACCTTTTGCATCTGTGAGATAAATGTAATATTAATGACCTACATCTTTTGGGAGGTGTATATACTACCCATTTAGATATATAACATCATGAATTATTTTTTATTTATGTTATTTTGAGTTTCAATTTGAATTATTTTTCTAGGGGTATTTGAATTAAATTTTGCTAAGTGGTTTATAATTTCATAACCTCATTCCTTTTCATTGTGTTATATTAGTTCCTTATTGTGATTATGATTTTATGACTTTGTTTAAAATAAATTTTTTACTATATATTATATTATTTACACTTATTCTATGTGGATTTAAAATTTATACACATAATCTCTTAATTGATTTATTCTAACAACAATATTATAGTCTTTTCGAGGTTTTAATTCACAATCAAATTTTGTTCGAGATTGTTTACTCATGAACTTACATTAGGGAAAGTGATTAGATCATTAGTTTTTAAATCCTATAATTTTATTTTCATATTTTAATTCATTACTTTTTTTATTTAATAATACAATTTTTTTACTCTTTGTTAATCTAAATGTTTTAGAAAATATTTTTAACGAAACCTGACCTCATTTCTCTCTTTAGTTATAGATCTGGTTTTCCTCTAAAAACCATTTTCTAATAATATTTTCAAAAAGTTTTTGGACCTTTTTAATTTTATATATAAATGGAATTCTCACCCTTTACTATATGTTTTTTGTTTCAAAAATTTAATTTCAAATAAAATTGTTTTCAAAATGGTTTTCAAAATGATTAGTATCTTCTCATCAAGAATATTTTCAAAGGATCTTTTTATAGTATTTCCATTCATCAATGAAAGAAACCCTTCATTTTTACTCTACATAATATATGTTTTACTGATACCATCCTTATTCATTCTATATATTATTTATGATTTATTAGTCTAAGTATATTGAAATTCATTTATTTGATTAATTTTTTTGTCCCCTTGTAATATTCAATTTCCTATGATCATTAAAAACTGAATTTCCCATAATAATCCATATCATTTATGATAGATATGTTCATTGCCTAAAACTTATACCGTTTTTTTCATATGTTTTTTACATTGAATGTTATTTTATTTATTAGAGAAATATTGTTAAAAATATATCCTTTAATCTATAAGGATAATTGATAAGGCACATTTTTTATTTAATTATATCAATTATTCCTTTTATGAGGAATGATTTGGACATGCAAGAAACGAGTTGGGGACTATTTAAAGTAATCACAATGAGATATTGGTAGTCTAATAAGATGAAATTAGTTGGTGAAACACCCATCAAGCTTGTTTCCAAGAAGAACAGATGGGGTTATTCCCATTGATTTATACTTTCTTATGAAAGGTCTTAGTTGTAGTATGATAAACTGTCACATAAAAGGTCTTGTTGTTAAAGGTATCATGTTCTTGGAAAAAATAATGTATGATAACTAGTCATTAACATTATTCATTATTCAGTTATTATTATCCATGTTATTTTTTCTTTAACATTATCTATAGGTACATTTCATTAGTATTTCATTGATTAAATGTAATGTGTTTCAGTTAATTGCCATTCAATATTGATTATTCTTTATCCAATTATTTAAATTTCATGTTTTTTAGTTATTAACCTTTCTATATTTTTATGAAGTACCATCTCATTTTATTGATTACATGTCATGTGTCTTCAGTTATTACCTTTCCATATTGACTATTCTAAATCATTAACTATTCCTTCCTCTAAACATTACCTTTACTGAGCTTTGGATCTCACCAATATTTTTTTCCTTTCCCTGATAATCTAGTAAGTTCACGAAGAAATATACTAAATGATATGATTAGTGGTAATAATGTTATCCAAAAAATATTTTGTAACTAGTATATTCATTTATAATATAGGTCTCATGTATGTATTTAGTTTATCAAGACTACTAAACTATTCGGTCCATATAAATTTTATTGCTTATAATCATTCCAATGTAATGGTAGTAGGCACCACCTTCGGGGTTCAGGGGTTGAGTCACTACACAGAGGGCGTTATGATGCTTTGTTAAACTATCTAGGTTTGGCATCATACCTCCTAAGGACACACTTCATGAATCCACCCCCATAGGACAGTTTGATCCCAAACTATAGATCCACCTCCATGAGGTGTTCTTAAAATTGTATAAACCATACAGGTGTGACATCTTCCCTCGTAGGGACACCCCACCCTGATCCGACTACATGGGGTGTTCTAATCTATAACTCTGGATCAGACTCCCAGGGTGTTTTGATCCATTTTTAAGCTAACTAACTGTAATATATTCACTCCTAGGGACACAAATCCTATATCCACATTTATAAAGAATTATGCACTTTTGGTTAACTATTCAGGTGTGACATCTTAACTTAGATGGACACAACTCTCTAATCATCCTGCATGGAGAATTTTGATTCCCAACTCTGCATCTGTCTCCACAGGTCATTCTGATCCTTTTGTAAAATATCTACATGTGTCATCTTCCCTCTTAAGTACACACCTACGGGATCTGACTCCACAAGTAATTATGTTACTCTGATACACTTTATAGGTGTGAAATATTCTCTCCTAGGGACACACCTCTTGGATCTACCATTATGAGGAGATATAATTTACAACTCCAGATATGCCTCCAATATAAATTATGATCCTTTGGTTCCCTGGTCTGAAATCATTCTTCTTAGGGACAGACCTCCTGGATCCACCTCCATAAGGAGTTTTAATACAAAACTCTAGATCCACCTCCAAAGGGAATTCTGATCCTTTAGTGAAATATTTAAGTGTTACAGCATCCCTCCTTGGGACTCAGCTATTGGATATATATAAAATAGGGAATTCTGATCTTCCATCCTGTATTCATAAGATATTAAACTGATTCCCCAATCCTTCCCAACCAGATGTCCTGATCCATCTCTAATAGACATATAACTTGTGTCCCAACCCAGAATACCTTCCCTATAGAATACTCATTGTATACTTGAGGTTATAAATCATAGAATACTAACTCCCATGGTGTTAATTACCTTGTGATAGACACATGATGCCCTATGTTCCACACCTAATATTCCACTAATGGGATGACCTCCCAAGAGAATGAATACATGTGACAAATCATCCCAATTTCTAGAAGTTTCCAAGATATTCCCAACGTGACTAATCTCAAGATCAAAGGTTGTTATCATATCAAGACAAAACTAGTGTAATTAACTGAAATTTACATAGAGATGGTGCTAGGAATGAGCTACCAAAACACGAGATGATCTATTAGGGAGAACTAGAGTTGGAAATGAGATCCAAGGAAAAATAAATGGACTGAGGGACCAACATCCCATCATCCTATTTCATTCAAAGAGCATGCGTCTTTGATAAAAGTGATAAAATCCTCCCAATTTTGGAATATAGGAATGTGAGGAAAGAAATGCATGAGATGCACATTCCTGATCCTGTACATGCACTAAACTGAATGTTCATCGGAATGGAGAAAAATCATTATTTTAAAGAACAATTAGTGAAGATTCTGTATTATAGAGTGAAATTTTTATGGAATGGGACCAATTACTTGGTCAAATATTTTTCGTTTAACCATAAATTTTAGGATGTAATGAGTTAACTCGAAGATGTAACGAGGTAGAAGTATGACAAATTATTTGTATTATATTGATGGATAATTAAATAATAAATTATTATAAAGGGTTTTGAATATAACTTAGTGATATTTTAGGAAATATTTATCTATTAATATATTTAATTTTTATAGATGAATACTTTACATGGAACAGTTTGTTTTAATGAACGATGATATATTATTGAATTATTATTTTTAATGTGGTCTTATCACCCATTCATTGGACTGAAAAGTATGAGTAATAATATATAAATTATTAAAATGTATAATTTTGACATTTATAACATTAATTAAATGGTTATCAATTGGTTATAAATGAAAATAAAAGCATTATAAGGTAAATAAATATATTTTTTCTTAAAAATAGTTTTTTTGCACATGATATGGTTTTATCATAATTAATAATTATAATAACTATTGAAGAATGATATTAAATATATATATGGGTCATATATTAAAAAAATAAGTTAACATTCATATTATACTTTTTACTATGATTAACATAAGAATAAATACAGTTTTTTACTAAAACCCCATTTTTCAATAAATGTTTTTCCTTTTTTTCACCCTTATTTTAAAATTAATTTCTACCAATTATAGAAATTCAGTCATATAATATGGATATTATATTTAAAATCATTATTAAAAAACTAATTTAATAGGTTCAATTTAAATTTTTTATAATAAAATTTTAAAATACCAAAATTTCCTTACCAGAGTTAGAGATAAAAGGTGATTTCTTATGGGGTTAACTTAAGAGTTATTGTTTACAATATCACAAAACACTTTATTTAATTTTATTTTTTAAGGGTATTTTACCTTTTAATTATTTTAGAAATAACTTTAATTTTTTAGCCACATTAATTGAGCAGTGCATTAATATATTTTAATTTTTTGGAAAACCATAAGTATGTCCTCTACCTCCATTATAAAAGGATATCACTTCTTCTATCAACCTCACACTTCATGAGTCCACTATATTAGTAATTATATATAATAATATATTCCTAACTCAAATGAAACATCGTAAATGTCCTATTTTGATCATAATACCTTCTCTGTAGGGCATAATGTGAAAAACAAAGAATGTTTATCAACAAATTAGTGTAACTCTTAACCAATTACATTCAATTTAATTATATCTTATACCTCATATAAATATATATCTCCCATAAAAAATAATCATCCTTGTATATTATGTATAAATTAAATTTATTATGATGATGGATAAAGCATTTTTAGCAAGATTCAATTGAATGGGAAGTGAATGTATAAATTTTGTGTATATGTGGACTATCGTCGCCACATTGTGATATGATTCATTTTAAATAAAAACATAACATAGTTATTTATTACATTTAAATTAATTTTTATATATTTTTTTTGAAATAATTATTTTTCAAGAATTATAATATCATATATACCTTCTTGACATTTAATTCGTTTGAAAATGATAATGTGCCATGAGTACGTGTGGACTACCACCTCCACTAAGCGATTTGATTTTTTCGTCAATGAATTATATTAATTTTTATAAAATTTTATATGATGAATAAATATGATACTCATGTCATGATTATTTTTATAGAGATGATTAAACCATGTATGAGGTGCAATAATTGAAACCATTTAATTGAAATAGGAATACAAAAAGTTCGGTTTTCACTTAAATGTCCATTTTATAAATAGAATGTTAAAGAAAGGAAATTTGTAAATTTTAAAAGAATAATAAATAATTTTGTTACTATGTTGAATTTATTTTGATGGAAGTTATTTGAATCTTATCTATTAGACATCATCTATTTTATTCTCCTCTGGTTATTCTAGTATTTTTTTTCTCTGTTATTTTCATCTCTTTGGTACATAAAATTATTGATAAAATGTTTTTAAGGAAAATATTGCTTATTTACTCTTTGGTTGGTGAATTTTTTAAATATACATGATATTTAAAGTTTTTTAATAGAATATTATACATATAATTTTAGTTTTTTAAGAAAATAATTTTCATTAATTTTTACATTATTTTCAAATGTTTAAAAAGAATTTTTTTAATGAAATATTTTTTAAGAAATATTTTTTAGATTTTTTACAAAATTTCAAAAGGAATGTTTATATTGTTTGAATATATTTTCACTGTATTATGACAAATATTTATATTTAATATTAATTTATTTAGTTTTTTTATTATTTTTGAAGAATAAAATATTATTAAGGGTTCTAGAGGTATTTTATAAGTATTTTTCCACTATCAAAACATCCTTTAAGGATTTTTATTATTAAATGGGGAAATGATATTATGAAACCATCCAATTTTATTATCTTGATGGATTATGATGATTATTATTTGAGAATAGTTACATGTAAATTATTAGTTTTCTAATGGTTAATTATATTATAATGAAACCTTTATGTATATAATTTCTTTTACATGGGTTATGCTATGATGAAATGATGAAGTGGTATTGAAAAAATTTCCCTTCCGTAGTTTATGTTATGATGATATGATGGACGTTTTATGATCTTGTGGTACACACAAACACACACACACACACATATATATATATACTAATTTCATTATATGATGGATTGGTATAGAATTATATATCTCTCCAATGAATTGGGTAATGATGATAAAGTTATGAAACACATAAGAGATAATGATGTTGATAAATTACTAAGAGATGATGGTGTTAACTAGATGGATGTTACTCATATGATAATGTTTGAAATGACTTGGAAGACATTTTTATTTTGGTAATTTGTGTACAATGACAGTACTAGGAGTGAACCTTGACTAAGGAAGTCATTTTATGTGCTTATTTGTATGCCAAAAACCTACGTCTTATTCTTTTGATGTGTTCTCAAGGATAATTTTTGAGTGTTGATGATTTTTGATACTTATAACTTATGTATTTTATTTTAAAAAATATTGTTTCCATGATTTTTAATTAATGATTTTTTACTGATTAGGTAATATTAATATATGTTACAATCATGATCATGTACTATTATGATTATTTTATGTTCATTTATAATCGTTGATTGATATATCTTATGTTTTCCCATAATGAGATTCTGATCTCAAACTCTCTTATGTTTCATTTCCTTAGGTTATGAAGAAATGTTATATGTAGGGTATATCTAAGATGTTTATTTATGATAATATCATTATGGGAAATGTGGAAGATCAAACATAAAATAATAATATTTTGTATCTTGTATTCAAAGAATCTAAACCCTTATAGTTATGGGGTGTGTATTATTGATTAATGTATGGAATATCCATAAAAATAATGTAATAAATATGTATAAAATTTTTGGGACACCTCATAGACTATTATGGTCCCTTAAATAGGGGAGAATTATGGATGAAAACTCATCTTTAAGCCTAGAATATGTGATATGGATGTCACTATGAATCCTAAAATAATTTGATTCAATATTTATATAGTTATTTTAATGAAATATCCCATATAGATATAAATTATAAGAAGAAAATAAATCATTTTACCATTATTATGAGATTGATATAATAAGAGGTCCCCTAGACAGACATAAAAATAGTGAATATGTACACATCTAGATAATGTAACCCAACGAGAATGTAAGGGAAGCTCTACGAACTTGGATATAATGTGGAGATAGGTGAATTTTATCAAAATTCTTATTTATAGAACAAACATATATTGGGAACCCATAAATGGATCTATATTTTACATATGAAAATTTGGTCATATAAATAACCACTATTTTCGTTTAAGGACATAAAATGTAAACCATATTATACGCAGTTTATAATCATGCGATGTGAACCTCATTTCATGAAAATTAATCTCATTCAACAAGGACATAGCTATTATGTAGTATAATATCAATCTAAAAGGACCTGGGTGTCATGAAATTTGTGTTCATGAAATAACGACCATGGGTTATGTAGTTTAATTTCATTAAACAAGGAATTGGGATTCGCAATGTTTAACTTCATGTGTAAGGACTTCAGTGTCATTCCATTTAAGATCATGTGAAAAGTACATAGGATCTATCTTGTTTATTGTTGAGAAATAATGACATGGGCATCCCTAAATTTATGATCATGTTATGAGGAACTCATGTTGTCTAGTTTAGTAACATGTGATAAGGAATTATATATAATGTAGCTTAAAATCATGCAAAATGACTACTTGACATGTAGTTTAACTTCATGAAAAAATGATCCATGAGTTATCAATATTAACATCATGTGAAAAGGATTATTATTTCATGTATTTTAACATAAATTTAAAATGAAATAGATGTGATGAATTTAAACAAATATATATCACATGAAAAAATGTGACAAAATTAACTTAGTGATAAACTTATCAATGTTAAATAAACATGAATGAAGGGGGAAAACACAAGGATAAAGTGATAATTTTGGTAAGGATTATTAATTTTACAAAGAAAAGTGATAGGAGTGTCACTATGTATCCTACAATGATTGGAATCATGATACACTATGTTCTTTCCATGAAATTTTCCTTATAGATCTAGCTCATATGCAGAAAAATGGGAGTTTTTATTCATTGGTTAAGTGCACCATGAAATTGAATCTCATGAAAATAAAATGGAATTACTATATAGATATATAGGATACGTGAATTCATACTCAATGTAGATTCAAATAAAAATCTATCCTATATGTTCATACATAGATCTGGATCATATATAAGTGGTGGAATTTATATTTCACTATGAGATCATGGAAAGGGATACAGATAGTGGTGAAGTACATATATAGACCTAGTTCATGTACAGAGATATTATATAGGTGGTCCTATATCCTTCTAAATAATATGGTATCTTCTTAATTATTGACCCATGTATGGTGAAACATAAAATTAATAAATGTGTTTGACCATTAAAATAAGGAATAGGATTAGTCAAAATTTGTTGCAGATCCAATGATAAGATATTCAATAATCACTACATACCCTAGAATGATTATAATAAATCCAAACATAGTTTATATAAATGGATATTCAATATAGATCTTTTTTTTACGTAAGAGAAGAAAATTGGGTTACACTATAATGCATATCCATTGATAAAACTCAATATGAACAGGGAGTCCCGTATACTAAGGTGAAAATGGGATTTTGTGATAAAATATCCAACTGTTCTAAGGACATGAGATCTCTGAATGACTAAATATCCTATATGAAAATGAATTATGACACACATATCTCTCAATATCATGGTGATTTTTTAGAAATAGGGGGATTTGACAAATGAGTTCTTAAGAAATAGATCCCTCATTCATAGAGGTTAGGCCCAAAAAGGTAGGCCACCACAATAATTTTATATTCTTATGGGAAGAAATGAATTCCATTTAGTTTCACATAATTTTATTGGTAAGAAACTGATTCATTTTTTTTGAACATGTTGTATCTCATTTTCACTAATCAATACAATAAACTAAGGAATCTAAGATCATGTGACTGATGGTTGATGTGAGAAAAAAGTAGTTATTAGAAGATAAATTATATCATACAAGAGTATTGACCTAAGGAATGAATTGACCATTTAGTTTAATTCCATTCATAAAAAACCATATGTTCTGATGTTTTTCATAACAAAATAGGGACTCATATGATTGTTTTCCTAGAAAAAAACTAACAGGTGAGGAAAAATGTGTACTGAGAACTCTTATATAGACCTATAAATCATGTAGGGGAATGAGTATAAGGATATTGGGCCACCTTGAGTGGTTTAATTTCATGCTGGGTGTAACAATATGATGTTTTAAATATTTATGTTTATGTTTTAAATTATTAATTTCTTTATTAGGTAATGAAGTTATTGAAAACAATTGAACTGATTTCGATATTTAATACCATTATAAGTTTTATCTTATTATATTTCAAATTTTATTAGGTGTCATAATAATTTATATTATATCTACTATAATGTTATCATTATGATTAGTATAAAATATGGGTTATATTAAATCAATTTGATCAGACAAAAGAAGTCACAGTATTAACCAATAGGGTCATACCCTATGAACCACAATTATCAGAACTTATGAGGGTGACACAATCATTAGGATTTAACCTTGACTAAGACGAAGATGAGATTAAATAACTAAAGAAACTATTTAAGGGATAAGTTCAAGCTCATTGGGATCACAACCTAATCCATGTTTGATGAACAACCCTAAGACAGTGCCACCATTATAGACCTTACCCTTGGGGAGTCTAATAGGGTAATAAAGGGTTATGTATCATGACCCCAAGAGTTTGATTCTTTAATTTTTTTAATAAAATAATTATTTTAATTATTATCTCCAATACATTGTAAATGATTAAATAGTGAGTATGATAAAAATTAGATTTTTATACAATGAAACAGAAATTGTATTTTTGGGAAATATATATTGGGTATAAAGAAACTATTTTTGATGAATTCATGATTTTTGGAAATAAATGTAGTTTTAAAAAAATATTCCTATTAAATTATATTTGATTAAATATAAATGAAAATAAAATTCTTTGAAATCACATGTTATTTCTATAAGGGTCAAATACTATTGTTTTAATAAAAACTCAAATTTCACAATAATTGTGGAATTTTTATTTAAAATTGTAAATTTTCATGTTTAGATAAAAATAATGATAATGTAGATATTTTTTTAAATCATCAGGAAAAAACTATCCAATTGTGATAATTTTATAATTTTAGGGGACAATCAAATTTTTAGGTAAAATTTAAATGCATTATACATATATTATATGTATTATGACATATAAAATGCCCAAAGATATATAATAAATACTAAATATACTATTCATAACCGAAAACATGATTCCCCTTTAAAATACCTTTTTATGTTATGTTATTAATTTTATAAACCCTTAATAAATCTTCTAAAACCTATATTGTACTTCAATGTTTTAAAGTCAATTTTTCATAAACATGACTCAAATCAACATAACTAAATGTATTATTTTATGTTTTTATATTTATAGAATTTTAAAATATTTATAAAATCTCTAGTTTGGAATAAATATTGTGAAAATCCATGGCATGGTTTTTATTATTATATCATATAGTTTCTGAATCTTATGTTTAGAAATTAAAAAGTAATTCCTACCTCTTTTTTGTATAGATACCCACCCATACTACCACTCCTATTCAAATAAAATACATTTACTATGATGTAACAATAAATATAATTCTTTAAATCACCCCTTCCATTTCCCAATAACATAAGTAGCGCCCCCCAATCTTTGAGAAGCGCCCTCTTACAGTATGTTATCCTCTCAATCTCCTCTTTATTCATATGCCTTATTTATATTATGCTAGTTTATTTACCATTTTTCATGTTGGAATATGTTTCTACACATAAATATTACATTAATTATGATATAATAGTGATTATAGACCCCTTACACTATCATTCAAATTTTCTAAAATGCTTTATGTGCACCTTTTTTGCAGATGAAGTTATCCTGTGATTTCCCATGACAAACATTTGTGAAGTGAATACCCATCCCAATTTCCACTCATGGGTATTCTCCTTGGCATACCAATCCTTAAGTGATTTTGTGATTCTTTTTACATAACCCATACTCTAGAATTACATTATTAAAAGTTATGAAAGACATAATTATGATGAATGATCTATTTGGCACACAAATGCATGTCTATAATATGAATATGTCTAGTGGGACCATAATTATATAAGCCTCCAATAAATTGGTTACTTTTTTTATATCATGAGATAACATGTATGATTCATGTGAGTTCAACCTAATTCCACCATTGTATGATGTCTCAGTGATTATTCTTGACTTATGTTTATGATTTCATGTTTTATTTTGTTGTCACATTCCCATATTTCCTTGATGTTTTCATCTTATATCATGCTTCGATGTTCATGATTATGATTATCACCACTATTATGTTACATTGATATACATACTAACTCACTTGTACATTGTTAACATATTCTATGATTTCATTATTCCCTTACTAGGATTTATATCCAACACCTTTCTTATGTACATCGCTTGGTTATCCCATACAGTTTTAGTAGAGTAATGGAATTTAAAGGGAATTTTGTGGAGTTTTTAAATAATGGTGTTGTATATATGTTTTTTATTATCTTTTTATTTATTTAATTTTTCAAATAAACTATTCCTCACTATCTTATAGAATTGTATTATGTGTCATTTTATGTAATATATCATGAATTAAGTTATATAAAAGATTTGGGTTGTCAATGTAAGTATCAATGGGATGTCTAGTAATGTTTGGGGATTAGGATTAGAAAATACTTGTGAAATACTTAAGGATATGACTAATTAAAGGAAAACAACCATAAATTTTCATAAATTATAGATTAGATGGTTTTTAAGAAAATTCATCCTCATATATATACTAATAGGGGATGTGGTTCTTTCATAGTTGGACATTGTGGTATTAATCTTGAAAAGGGTACATTGGTCTTGACTTAATCATCACATTATGAATCCAAAAAAGGCCATGTTGCACACATAGTTTTACACTCCCATTGGATATTCTTTTTAAAATTCACAAGAACCTTATGAACCTTTATTAGGGGAGCACGAATTCATATAATATTTTCTATTAAAAAATATATAACTGATAACATATATTGAAGTCTAGAAATTTATATATTATGGAATATATATCATTTATGAGTTATCCCTTTAATTTTTATATTTTACATTCCATATATTTCGTAGTTTTTACAATTCTCACCCCTACTTTCTCTTATATTTTATTCAATGGCTAGGAATAATAAGGACCAATTCAACAACCAATATTATGAGAAATATAATGGATTCCAAAATGATATTCCCAAACCAATAGTAGGAGTCGTGAAATTTTTGAAAAATAATTCCGATATAACATTATTTATAAATAAACTCATAAATCAAAAGAAAACTCAACATCCCCATAATGAAATAGAATGTTGTAATTGAGGCCTTTACACATCTAATACCTCCAACATTCAAAGGAACTTCTGATCCCATAATCAAATAATAATGTACCAACTCCATTGAAATAGGCTCTCCAAACCTCAATGCTCTATGCAGGAGAAGGACATGATGAAAGTCTATTGTATGGATGGATAAGTAGGTCAATGGTGGATGTTGATAAAAAATATAAATCCCTTGGAAAAGATTTATTTTATTGGGTGGAAATAATTCTTAAAAGTTTTTTTTGATATGGAGGGGCACTTCATCAGTAAGATAAAACCATCCCTATGAAAATCATTAGCTATTTGAGAATTTTACATCTATAAATATATTTTAGGATTCTACCTCAAATTTTAAATGGACATAGTTCATTCTCGTGGGTATAATGAGTTATAAGATAGGATGTAGAGAATATACTTTAATTATAGTGGTGTGATGGTGGAATCTCATTTGGGGAAGAATGTCTAGAACTCCACTTCACAAATGTACGGGAAGAGGAATCCCTGAAATCTTCTAAAGAGTAAAAGGAAATACTTTATATGTAGAGAAGAATGGAATCTATCTATAAATTTTCAATGGTAGAAATCCAAAAATATTATTGGAGAAAGCTATGCTCCAGTCAACACTCATCATATTGTCTATTTTTTCATCTACAAGGAAAAAGAACACTATGATAATAAATTCACTAAGCTAAGGGTTATAACTGATAACTAAAAATAGTAACCACTAATTCCTATAGAGAAAGATTGAGATTATTCCATAACCACTGTTGAGATGGATCCGATGAATGATTTTGTTATAGGCACACTAGATTTCTATTGAAGGATAGTGAATGTGATTTTTGGTTGTTCTCCTAAACATTATTTCATCTCAAATAAGTTTAGTAGAAATTTTCAAAAAGAACCTCAAAACGTGGAAGTGTAGCTACCATTTAAAATTGAAAATTATGAAATTATTTAATACCATATATATAAATTCTCCCCTATATATATATGAGATTAATCATCCAATGAACCTTGCAATAGCCCCTCTAGTGGAATTTGATTCAATTTAAGATATGGATTGGATATCCTTATATTAATCCAATATGAATTTATAAGAGAATGAAATTACACAAGATTTCATGAATCTCACTCCAATTACATACATGTGAAATGTGGGGGATGATTTTTTATTTTTATCATCCTAACAAGTATGGGTATTAATGACTTATGAAAAAACCAATCTTGAATAAATTATTAATCATTTGGAAAATATCATCATTGATTAAAATCCCAATGTAAGGGAATATAGTGATGTGTTTCTTAAATAATTTCTAGGTCTTCCTATATGTTGTGAGGATTAGTTATCAATCAAACTCATACATGGAGCTGTATCGATATAAAAGACTTGATATAAAATATTCACTGTTGAGTGTAAAGAGATAAAGAGGAATCTACTAGAGAATACTGATACATGGTTTATATTCCCAAGTGATTCACCAAGGAGTGAAATGGTACTTTTCATCAAAAAGAAAGAGGGTTCATGCACCTAATTATTTGTTATCATGATATCAAAAAATACACAATAATGATCAAGTATACACTTCCATGAATTCTTGACTTTTTTGATCAACTACATTATTCCCAATACTTATCTATAGTGGATCTTTGGTAATGATATTATCATGTAAATTTAAAGAGGGAGGATATCCCAAGACTACATTTCATATAGGCTGGGTGAAATATAAGTTCATAGTGATTCTATTTATAGTCACTAATGCTTCGGAGGTCTTCTTGGAATTAATTAATACTGTATTTATGGATTACCTTGAAAAAATTTGGTAGGATTTATAGATGATATTCTTATCTATTATAAATTTAATGGGGAACATAAAGAACATTTAATTTATATACTATAGACCCTGCGAAAGGAAAATATATTTGTGATGTATAATAAATGTTCGTTTTGGATTGAGTAACTAACATTCCTAGAGTAGGTCATCACATGTAACTGGATATTTGTGGATATTTAAAAAATAGAGTCAATTTAAGGATGGAATAGACTAGTAACTAGAATAAAAAATATATTTTACTTGGATATGTTTCATATTATCATCAATTTGTGTAAAAAAACACATCACTATCAATACCACTAACAAATCTATTTCGAATGGGAGTCAAGTTTTACTGGACTAATAAATGTGAAAAGTGATTTAAAGAGTTAAAGAAGAGAATGATTGTTTGATATGTACAAAAATTACTTGCCAATGATAAATTATTTATGATCTATAATGATTCAATGAAAAATTGATTGGTTTTTTACTCATTAAATTTGAAAAATTGAGATCCTATATCCCTATACAGTTAAATATCTATGAGAATAACGACCAAACCCATGATATAGAATTGGATGTAGTAATCTTCACATTGAATATTTGGTGGCATTATCTCTATAGGGAGAAGCATCGAATATATTTAAATAATAAAATCCCTAGGAATTTATTCACATAAAATCAGGGCAATATGACAACAATAAAGTGGTTAGATCTTAAAAAGGATTAGTATTTTTCAATCCATTAACATCCATGGGTGGAGAAAAAGATGAATATGATATATGTAGAAAATAAATTTTAACCCTTTACCTGATATGGTTTGAAAGGGATCCAATATTATTGAAATAAAAAGGATTCACATCAGAATAATAAAAATATATTTATCTTAACTTTCTCAATTAAATTCTCAACAATTCATTTTATAAATGTTCAAGGAGTCCCAAAAAGACGATGTAAAGTTATAAAAAAACGTAATGAGGATTCTGAAGATCAAATTTGATAAAGATAGGGTTATAAGGTTTTTATCCCAGATATGTGTCATATATAACCCATAACTAAAAAAGATAAATTATATATTGTGCGCATAGCTCATTCTTCCATATTCATCATTGATACACTACGATATATAGATATTTTAATAAAACAAATTGGTGAGATAACATGAACAGTGAGATTGTAGAATTCATATCTCGATGCATGGTATTCCAAAAAGTCTTGGATAAACATAACATGTCTAAGGTTATGATGTAACCATTTACCATACTAGTATTGAAATGGGATAGAATAATCGTGTAATTTTTCATAGGACTCCCTACGACATCTAAAGGAAATAATATTATCTGGTTGGTAGAAAATAACCTTAACAATTCAATGAAATTTATTTCTATGAAGGAAAATTTATCTCTCGACCAAATCTCCATGATATATATAAGAAAAGTTGAAACAAAAAATACAGTACCACTCTATATTGTATCTGATTGAAATATTAGGTTTACCACAAGATTTTGGAGAAGCCTTCAACAAGCATTGGATACAAAGGTGAGTTTTAGTATAGTTTATCAAACTCATATGGATGGTCATCCATGCAGATCCATTCATACTCTAGAGGATATATAAATAATCTTAAAAGGATTTACTAGCATATTTGGATCCAAACCTACAACTTCATGGGTTCTCAGGTATCAAAATGTTTAATTCTATCACTAAAATCGAACATTAGTATGCTATATATGAGAAGAGGTGTCGATCTATGATATGCTGGTATGAAGTTGGATAAATGAAACTTAGGGACCTGATATTTTCTTAGAGATGATAGAGAAGTGTCAAACCATTCAACATTATTTGAATTCCTAAAAACGTTAATAGAAATGATATGTATATCATCATTTATGTTATCTAATGTTTTAGGCTAAACATCAAGTGTTACTACTTATATCACCATGGAATAAATTCATGAGGTTTTGGAAAAGGGGAATGACTGTTCAATAATATAATGGACCCTTTGATATCCTTGACCATATCAAAGATGTGTCGAATCTACTAAAACTCCCACCTAACCTATCTTATGTACATTATGTGTTCCATGTATCCCTCATGAGGACATACATCCCATACTACTCACATTTTCTGAATCCATGGGTGGTACATTTAGAAAATGATCTTTTATATGAGAAGCAGTGAGAGAATAAACAAGATCAAAGATACATTGTTCTATGAGACATGAAAACTCACCATAACAATGTAAAGTGGAAGAAAAACATTTTTGATGATGAAACATGGGAATAGGAAGAGGAGGGGAAATAGAAGCACCCTCATATGTTTCAGCGTATGATATGATAATTCAAGGGTGAACATTATTGAATGGAAAAAGAATGTAACTTTCCGATGTTTTATAAATGAAATAAGATTTTTAAATTAGTAAATACATTATTATATGATGAATTTATTGAAAAAATAAACTTATTTAGTTATTCTCATACCATTATAAGTTGTATAGTATTGTATTTAATAAAACATTATGTTTTGTAACCCTTGATAATATATGATTTTTACAGTGATATTTATGACATGAATATATTAAGGGTTACAATAAATCCAATAGATCATTAAAAAGAAGCGATAGCCTCGATTGGACCATATAAATCTCATTTATTAGATCTTATGAGGGATATGTAATCCCTGAAATTTACCCGTGACCAATCCAAAGAATAAATTCAATAAATAAAGAATGAACATAAATGGTTTTCGTAAAAATTAAATCTTATTAAGATCATGGATGAGACCAAGTTCTCCAAACAACCCCAGAAATTTTCACCCTCGCACATCATACCCTTTGGGTGTATGCTGGTGTAATAAGTGGTTATATATATACCCTAATCGTATGAAATTTTATATTTTTATTTTTATAAAATATTTATTATTTTTATTTTTATAAAATATTTATTATTTTTAATATTTTATATAAACATATATATTATTGAATAATGAGTCAAATAAAAATTTGATTTTGATATGATGAAACAAAAATTTAATTTTTTTAAAAATATATCATTTCAATAAAAAAAATCATTATGACGAATTCATGAATTATTGGAAAAAAATTTATTCTTAATAATTATTCATATTAAATAATATTTTTTGAAATATAAATGATATTATTATTTTGATTAAGGAAAATTTTATTTTTATAAAGGTCCAAACTATCATCATCATAAAAACCTCTATTTTCCATTAAGTATAGATTTTTTTGTAAAATGCTTTTATTTTCATATTTATAAATATATTATGATAAAATAAATATTAATTTTTAAATAAACATATAAAAATGATTTAATGTTATATTTTTCATAAATTCATGATTAGCTAAATTTTTAGGTAAAAATTATATGCAATATAAATATACAGTGTGTATTATGACTTTATAAAAGACAAAAAGTGATGTAATAAATACAATAAATAGAATCAATGATAAAAAATATCGTTCCCCTTAAAAATAATGTTTTCTTAAGTAACTATATTGATTTTATAAACCCTTAATGTTTCCTTCAGAACATATATTATATTTTTAATGTTTTAAATTCAATTTATTATAAATATGATCCATTTCCAAATCACCAAGGGTATCAATTTAAGGATTTTGGTTATTGGAATTTAAAATATTGACAAAATTTACCCTTAAAAAAACCATGAGAGAAAACTATAATAATTCTTGGGATTATTGTTATATAACCATATAGAGCCAAAAACTATATTTAGAAATTAATAAATAATTCCTCCCTCATTTTTTATAAATACAAACCCACCCTTACACTCCACTTGACTAAAAAACCATTGATCATGAATTTATTCTCCCTATACTTTCTGAATCCCTTCCAAGGTATTACAAAGCTCTTAATAAACTCCTACCAAGATTTTACAATCACACTTTAAATGTATGAGATCCTCTCCTCATGTTTATTCAAGTTCCTTATTTATATTATGCCTTTTAATTTTCATTTTTTCATGTTGGAATATGTTTTTAAACATCCATATTACATTCTATAAATTCCAAAGTCATGATATACTCATTTCACTCTCTTTCAACCCTTCCACAAACATTTATATAATCATGTTTTGCTGCTAAAATTATCCAAAAAGTTTCCATGCCATACATTTATGTAGTGAATAACAATATCTATTTACAGCCAATGAATATTCACCTAGATATAGTAATACAAATTAAATTATATAATTAAATAAATGAACCCCAAACTCTTTAATAATTTAATTAAAATTGATTAAGTACATCCCTATGTTGTATCATCTATGTGACACACTTATGTAGGTACATGATATGAATTTAACGGGAGGTCCAAGAATTTTGTATCCCCCCAAGGAATTGGGTAATGTTTTCATCTTAAGAGATACAATGTACGGTTCATGGGAGTTTATCCTAAACACATTATTTTAGGATGTATTGTTTTTTATCCTTTAATTATGTTTATGATGTCATGATTTATGTTGTTGAAACATTCCCATGTTGCCTTTATGTTATCATCTTATATCTTGGTTAGATGTTCAATATTGTGATTATCAGTACTCACATGTTTCCTTAATATCCCTCCAAACTCACATATATTAATTATCCTTATTCTGTGAATTTATTTTTCCCTTACTAGTCTTTCTCTCAAACAAATTTATTAGGTATATCCCCACATTATCCCTTGCAGTTTTACAAGATTAATGGATTTTTAAGGTCATGTTGTGGAGATTTTAAATAATGTTTTTATATCCATGTTTCAAGATAATGTGCTATGTACCTAATTTATAAAAGACCATTGGAATCATGATATTAGGAGACTATATTATGTATAATTTTTTTTTATAAAAACATGAAATATAGTGTATAAAAGATATGTGTTATCATTTAGTATTTTAACATATTATACCTAGGAAATATTCTAAGCAGTTGAATGTCATGTGGATTATACTTGTAAAATAAACTTTAAATTCTTATATCATAGATTTTTATGTGAAGACAGTTTATGTTCATGATTCTCAAGCTTATATATCATGTAGTTAAGGTTCATACGATAGGACCACAACTAAGAAGCTTAATGTCTTGTATTGAGGAAGTGACACCATACAATTTTATTTATGTTGACCTAGTCAATGGTAACCTAACATGAAATTATGGAAAGTATTTCTTGAGAAATATTTCATTGGTGGGGGTGTGATATACTCATTTCCATTATGATCAGTGAATAATTTCCTTTAGAGTGTACCTTTGTAGAATATAATGTCCCTACCATGTTGGTTATAGTTTTTGATGTTTCTTCTTGGTATCATTGGACTTATATGGTATATAACCAATGCTCCTTATACAAATGATTAGATTCAGACCTTTTAATTGTAGGGGTGAGCTAACTAATTATGAAATATTTCCAGATTGTGCAGCATGCACAACCTTTTCTCATCAAGAAACTGTAGTTTTTCATGATTGTTATTGAATGTATATCTTCTATGAGAAAATTATAGATGGAAAAAATATAAAATGAAACTAACCCATGATCAAAAAAATTGTTTCTATTCAATTCACAAGAGAAAATTGTTTTTTGTTTATATTGGCGCAGATTATGGGGTAATATTCCAAAAATCATGCATTATTTTTTCTAACCATTAATATTTATACCTATCCACCATCATAATAAAAATGTTGGTAAAGGTATTGTTGAAGGAATTTATCTATCCACATGTCTCAATGTGATAACATGATGAATAGTTTCACATGATTTGTTATACTTAGTACATTTATTTTATCTCTGAATCACAAAAATGATTTCCATATTCTGTTAGTATCATATGTGGGACACCAAATCTGGTTATGATGTTAGACTTCATGAAGTTAATGGAAACCTTTTTACCAACTTCTTTGAGGGGTATATAATATTATAACTTGTATTAATCATTGGTTATAATAAGGGTGATCATGAACTACATAACTATACCTAGGGAATATATTAGAATAATATTGATTCACCACAAAACAAAAGATTTTGATTTATTAGTAGTTCGTAAAAACTTCGGGGCTTGATGAATAAAATTTGAAGGCCCAAATAATAATGGGACATTCATGTGAAGTCTAGTAAATATTTTTTTTTATTAAAATACATATTTTACTAAGTCTTGTGATTTAATGATAGATCTTGACCCTTAATTGGTGAGTGCTACAATATCCAGATTATATTTATTTCATTATTGTAAGTTTATCCCTTTCCTTGATTCATTTGAGGATAATAAATCAGAAAATACTTTATAGTGGACCAATTAAGAATTATGGTCACCATAAAACAATAAATCTAGTACTTAATATTTCAAGGATTAGATCATGATGTTAATCTAGAATTATAGACATGAAACTGTTGTAAGTATTAATTGATGAGGATTTGGGATCATTTTGACAAGGGGTAGAGTTGAATTCATTTATCCCCTCTAGGTGTTTATTAATTAATATGAACAAAATTATGTGATATAGACATTCAATGACCATATTATGCTATTCATCGTATTCTAGAGTGGTTAATGTAATATTAATGACATCAATGTAAGAATTTTTCAAATACAAAACATGAGTTATAGTTAGATCATAAGGAAATACAACTGTAGATATCATACATAATAATGCTAATGGATTAGTTTCACTTATCAAAATTTTAAATCTCCACTGTTTTTAATGATTATCCTATTTAAATCAATTTTCATTTTGAGGAGATCCATAGGTATTCATAGTGTTAACTCTAAACTAGTGAAAGACTTACTTGTCTAGTGAAATAAAATCAATAATTGGTAAAAGATAATTTTCTATAAAATAATACATTCTCATGCCTTTTGGGATTTGATAATAATCATCAAATTACATATCCCATTCTTGGGATACATTATCTATTGATAAAACAACAAAATCAAGGATGTATGTACATAGAAAAAATATCTCTATAACCAAATTTTCCATTATAAACTATTCTGATGAATTTATTTTCTTGGTATTTTTACGCATGAAACAGATGTAAAACTATTTCATGATGATGTCATATCATGCTAGATGTTGGATTACCATTATGTTGTTCAGGATATATTTTAGTGGGTACACACAAGAGACCAAAATAATTTCATGATGATGAAGAGAGTGTGTCATATTTTTCACCAAAAGGACCAATCCCTTATAGTTCTTCAAAATCTGGGGATATTAATTCTACATATCCAAATTTAAATAGTTTAGATAATACAATATTTTTTATTTAAACATGTCATTCTTTTGATTTACGATAATTGTGAGATATTTCTCAATATTTTTTACATTCAAGATGAGTGGATTCCCTTTAAATTGTGGCATTAGACCTGTTTGTTTGACTAGGAACTGATTTAGTCCATTGAAGGCTCTTCACAAATCCTTTTTCCACTCGGGAAATCCCATTTTTCATTAATCTATTGAAGGTTAAGAATTTACCAGTGATATTGAAAATAATATTACATTTGTACGAAACGTTCTTCTAGAGCCCTCTCAATTCCTTAATTTTTGGGGTTGAAGGAAAATTGAAATTCATTAAACATTTTTTGTTCTACTTTTATATAAAAATGACATGAAACAATGTCATTAAAATTTCTCAATGTCACCCCATGAGTGGACATTAGTGGATTCATTTTTAGGATGGGTTGTGATGCTTAATAAAGACTTCTTCCATGATAGAAAAAGGATCACAACATTGTTGATATTTGATGACTTGGTTATCTATATATAATTACAAATCTTTTTATAATAAATAATTAAATATATGATATATATAATATTGTTATATGGACCCATGAATATTAAATCAGGAAATAATTTCTTGGATACAATATATCCCATAGGGTTCCCTAAGATACGTTTATTCCTCATTGTATGTGGACTTTTGAATCATGGTGAAACTAGAGTACTCATATATAAATAATATGGACTCAAATAAACATTCATGATTATCATTATTTTTTGGATTTTTACTAGGAATTCATATTTTGGACAATTTCTGTTGAGGTCATTGAAGCCGATAAAAACATAGATATGTATATTATTAATCTTTATTGGTTTACTATTTTCTAACAATAATTGATGTTAAACTTCTCAGATGAATATGACATTGAAAATATTTTTAGTCATAACATTCACTTTGGATGGGAAAGATGGATTTTTTCTCCTTGTTACTTTCTTATATCAATGGTGGTCATCAAGATATCATAAGTTATCAGTGGACAACTCATGATTCAATCTTGGAATATTGGTATAGTTTTAGGTGAACACATCCAAATATCATTTTTAAAAGTAAATATAAACCTTTTTTTCTAAAGGTCCTTGGATAAACTGATCATTATGGGTCATTTATTCTTATTTTAACTGAATTTGACATGTGTGAGATCATTAATGGTAGTAAAGAAACCTTATTCAAATACAGAATGGGAATCCATGAGGTCATCTTATCCCCTTCCAATATCTCAATGTTATTGGAATTAGGTGATGAAGTGGAATTTTTAAAGTTAGAGGAAAACAAGAGAGAATCTATTTATTTTGTGAGTGATTAAGTGGTTACACAATGTTTTTAGGGTGTTTATACAGAGGCATAATTATCAAAGGAATCTTGTCTGGAACCTACTTCTTACTTGTAGTCATCGATGGTAGAAGTGGTGTCAACATCATAAACTTATGAAGATTATATAATGGAATTTGTATTATTTCTCATGATTTAAAGGTATCCATTGATCTTAAAAATGATGACATGATCTCACCAGGTCATGAAGATAATGTGGGAAGGATTTTTATATAGTGGATTATTATCTATGATATCATTCTCCTAGGGTAAACCATGATCAAATTATAAAAAGTTCGAAATAGCTAAAAAAATGTCACTATGTAAATAAGGTAATGTGATGTATTTCAACCCTAATGTATTACTTGGGCTGAATCTTATTAATTAGTAATGTTGGTAGGAAATGCATAGTTCTCACTGGGTATTCTTAACAGGTTATCTCGGGATGTTCACAATCTAATTATTCTAGGGATCTAGATGGCATCATTTTCCAACAGTTTCATTAATTCCCTTTTATAGAAGTTTACCTCAATATTATAGGATTCACAAGACTCATAGTGGTATATTTCTCCACATAGTACCCTAAATATTCTATTGATACGGTATTTATGGAATTTTCAGTATAAATATGATTCCATCATAAGAATATGGAAAAAAACTATTCCCAACATTACATTAAATGTTGTGTCATACCGAACTTCAATGAATTTATAGTCAAATATAAGTCCTATGAACAAGGATTTGAGTTTGATATTTCTAATGAGTTAAAAATTTCATTTTTATACACTTGAATGGTCATGTTTTAGAGAGAAAACCCATCCACACCATAGACCGAGCTTTTCAGTGTCCACAATGGGACAATATTGATTAAAGAACCATTTTAAATCAATGATCAACGAATATCAACATTTTTTAATTTTCCAAATATATTCAATGATCTGATGTACCCTTGAATTTTAATCTCCTAGTCCTTCTCAATGAATTATAAAAATATTTTTCATTCATTAGAGTCTGTCTCAGAAATGTTATACATATATAAAAGAAACACATATTAAGAATTCATGGGACTATTATGGGACTTCAAAGGTTTCTACCAAATATTTTTAAGAGGTTATGTGCATCCTATATTTATAGTAAAGTTGGGAAAGCACAAAAATGTTTGAATATCTCAATCATCTACATAATGGTAAGATGCTACTCGATATAGGATTTCAGTTTTGGTTAGTGATTCATGGGAGAATCATTTGGTTCTTATGATTCATTTTCCTAACCAAAACTCAATGTAATGTTTATTACTAGTGGGGTAGGTCAAGATATCCATAAAAAACACCTATGTTGACTAGAAATATGTACACTTTCTAACAGATCCTCCAAAACAATAGGATTTGAAAGGCTCTTTAAAGATTCAGGGTTGTCTTGTTGTTTTTGATCTGATTCGTAAATCACATTACATTGAGTTTTCTGTACATATACAGATTCATATGAGACGTTTCATAATTTAAAGGGTCTATTAAAACATCATCTTTATCTGCCACCCCGTATTCTATGGACTCTTCCACTAGGTCCCTGACTATTGAAGGATAACTTGGGTTCATGTGCATCTTATTTATCAAATTAAATGGATTCTCATGTGAATCATAACAAAAGAACAACAATATTTTTATTTATTTAATGAGGATTCTTTTTAGTTGAGTGGCTCTAATCCTCTTAATTATGGGGGAAGGAATATCTAAGTAGTCAAGATTAGTTTAACAGTTCTTTTTAATTTCACTTAATATGACTTATTTTGATTGAATAGAATGTGTTTTCCTTTACAAAAATAGATTAAAGTCATATATTTGAATGATGTAGCTATAATTAGTGTCACACGGGGATAATTTAGTTGTTACCTAGGCATATCATGATCTTTATTGAATATATTTTAATTTATATAGTCATCAAGCTTCTATTGACACATGGATGGGAATTCCTACCAATATTATTCCATTGATTGAGTATTCAAAATATATGCAACTTCTTCTAGAGGATTTCCCAATTTCAGAAATCGAGAATCAACCATATTTTAGATAATTTCCCTGAAATAAATATGACCTTTAATTCGAGGGACTAACATTCAATGTTAGTGGAAATACTCGAGATAATCACTGAGGCCAACTTAATATGGTTTTCTAGCCTTATGTATCATGGGTATATTAATGTCCATGTATATGATGAAATGATTGGGAACCTTTCATTTAAAAATATGTAGGAATTATTTAGTATTTATTCATATTTATAGAAACCATGTTCCTTTTTTACCTCTAGACAAGAGTAGTGTAGCTAATTTTTCCACTCTATACAAGTTATAGGGTGATTATGATCTTGTCTAGGTGTTTCATGAATCATTGGTACTAGTTTAAAAATAATTGTGGAATTTTATAAAAATCTATATATATTTCTTTAAAGAAGAGGTGTTGGATTATTCAAGGACTTGGTTATTTATATATAATCATTATGATGTTTTATCATGTTAATGAACTCTTATAATCCTGCTGGCAACATTAAAAGAATTAATGGTCTTGAAAACTCCTACCAAATGTTCTCTATAGAAATCCCCAACAATTTTTCCTATGGGAGGTGCAAGTTTAGGGAGTAGTTTAGACCATTCAACTAAGAAAAAACATTTAAGACTTTATCATTCCCATGATTCTTATAATTAAAGATTCTTTAGACTATCACCTCTGTCACCATTGTGTTGAATTTTAGATGAATTACAAATGATGGTATGCCCATCTTATTATTGATCCATCCAATGGGTTTTTGTACTAGAAAAATGATGTCCCTTCCAGATATTACACAAAGAATATGATTTTTCCTATAATTGATAAAGTATTTCTATTATAGAGCAACATTGTGAAACTAAATTTGAAATATGTTTTTCTAAATCACATGTGTCATTGATGGTTACGATGTTAGGATTCTAGATGTTATGTGGGGGAGATGTGGCATCCACCAATTCTAAATATGGATTCCTCTTAGTCTATATTAGGGCCCCTCATCCCTATATTATATTTATTCTGGTGGTGATATAATTGATATAGTTAAAGGTTTTTAGAGGTAATATTTTTTTATAAGAGGCCCAAATACATGTAACATGTAAATAATAATGTGGTTTTCTAGTTTATCCTAGTACTTGAAATGTATTTGTAGTAAAAATAGTATTGGATTTTAGTAATGAGAGAAACTGATATTTCAATATAAGAAAATATTTTTATACTTTATTCTTATATTATGTTTAATCAGTTTCATAGATAGAAAGTCGATTTTATTACTGATTTATGGACTTATAGGATGTTTAACAAATTATTTGTTAGTGGGATTTGAAATTCTTGTTTCTTCCCAAAATATGTACTATGTGGGAATATTTCCCCAAATCAAGTCACTATTGATCTATTTATGAGTGTCTACCTCAGCTACATTTCACTCTAGCTTCTCTTCAGTGAAGTGGAAATCAAAATATTCATGTGATTATTGAAATATGGACATGAATTTTCTATTATCCTTAGTTAATGTGTATCATGTAGGTGGAAATTTGATATTTAGTGATTTTAGGTCTCAACATTCCTCTAATGTTAGCAGTACATTCCTTTCTCAAGCGTTTTCATTCGAATTAATCCTAAAGAAAATATGTTTTCACCATATTCCTCAATGCCTAGATCTCACCATTATCCTATACTATACTAACACTGATATCATTCATCAATGCACATTATGTAATAGGGATAAGATATTCATCATCATCGATATAATAGAGTGATTTTTCATTATATGGACCCTCTTCAAGAGGAAAAACATTATCCTCCCTTGTATCCCTTCTGTTAATGAGATTAATAGGGTTTCAAAGATTATAAAGTTTTATATTGTCTATATAGTGTTCCACTAGTATCCATTTATAGACTATGACATGGATGGAATCTCCGACAATATGTACATTTCATTCTATGAATATAGGAGTATGTCACATAGTAGAATGAATGGAGTGGTATTGTTCTATAGCCATCACCTCCCAGACTAAATAAGTCCATATTCCATGTAGGAGTGAAAGGAGGGGGTAAAAATTCCCCCAACCATTTGGGTTGGGTTTGAATTGATTATATTTCCATCACTTATTTATGTTTGTAAGGATTTTTTAACCACATGGGTTGTAGAGGTGGTACAAATTCACTTATTTCATCAGTTGGGGTTACTCTTGGATGGCTTCCATTGCAACTTAATGTGAGACAACTCAAGATTTGTGTGGTTTTACATAGCTTTGGGATATGTGTAATGTATATTTAAGAAGATATCTGCACTCTACTAAGGGGTGTCTCTTTGTTGATGAATTTGACCTTTATTGTGTCAAAAATCAATAAAAATTCTTGGAAAATTGTAACATGATCCTATAAATATCATTTTTTTTTCTTATCATTCCACTTATGTTCATTATATCTGGAAGGATTTTATCAAATAGAACAACTGGAATATATAGGACCTAATCATTTTTTACAGTGATAAAATTATAGGATTTCTTCTCAATGGGACTCTGGGATCATGGAATTAGAATAATGTAAAATACACCATACTCACCCCATCCATAAATACACAGATTAGATGATCCATTGAAAATTATTTGTTGAATTGATTTAGTATTTCTAAATAGGATGGATGAAAATTCATATAGTGTTAGTCCAATATCAGGTTTTAAGTTACTATAAATTAGTAATGTCAATCTGGTGAAAAATATTTCTTGTATCAAAATATGTTCATTGTAGTCTTTATTGGGTATATACATGGTTTCATTTTTATGGAGATTTTCCTACAAATACTAGTGTTTTAAAGTAATTAATTACTTCTTTAACACCTCTATAATGTAATATTGAGTCAAAAAAATAGGTTATATCACGGTTGGGATATTATCCTCAACCAATTTATTCCACACATCCATGTTTTCTTTATTATATTCAATAGAAAACTCCTTCATCTAATCAGAACACAATCATTACTTTTTTGGAACCTTATTTAGAGGGTTAGAATTTCCAAGTTCACCTTTAACCATGATGGAGTATGTGCAAGGGTGAGGGAGGTTTTGAGAATGACCATCACCCTATACCCACTATTGATTAGTATAAGAAATATCCAATTGGTGTTGATGCTTCAAGTATAATTAATCATACATTTTTGAGAACAGATGGATATGAGGGTTCTCTCAAGGTAGCTTCAGAAATAGGGGTGCCTTTTTACATTGATGAATTGTCATTTTAGGGGTGGGGGTTAATTCATAATGAGTTTCAAATAGAGGACTTCTAAGGATATGGAAATAGATTATATTTGGGGGTCGTTCATAGTTACTAGTTAATGGATTCGAAATGGAAGTACCAATGTTCTTATTAATCTTCTCACTATGAGGAAAACATTCAAGTATTTCATCATGGGAAGGGCTCCCAGGATTGATCATGACGTATATATGTGGGTACAATATTAAATGTGTTAACAAGAGGAACTCTATGAATACTAATCATGATATCATGGGCAGGACATCCATGGATAAAGCCCGTCTCACATTTTTAATGATGGTTTAATAGAATTTGGTCACCAAGGATCAAAGTTACAGAGCCTCAAGAACATATGTATTGAGTAATATATGAATATCAGCAAGATATTGTATTTTTTGATAACATTATTTATATATCGTTTTTATTCACACCAAGGGAAAGAAAAATTGCCTTATTTAGTGTGAGTCTTCTGGGGTGGAACTCTTGTCATGTCAGATTTGGATGATGAGATCTTTGATGTTTGATAGGAATATTGGTATATCCTTTTCTATCACAAAATAATTCTAAATTGTGCCTTCTATCATGGTGGGATTGTGTTCCCATTTTTTCCACTACTATATTCCATTTATTTTCTATAAATGGTATATTATAGGGAATGCGTTCGTACTTCTATGATGCTTCCTTGACATACCAAAAGGCCTTCTAAATTGATATGGGGATATAACCCCAAACGTGTGCTTCTATTGGGATACTCCTATAGTTTTTTTAGGTGGAGGTAGTAGTATATTCCTATATATCTACTATCATATGCCGAATAGGAATATGTGTCTTTACCTTAATATAATACAGTAGATACCGATAAACTTCTATGTATGTCAACATTTGATCCAACCATTAATCATTATCCTATAATAGAGTATACTTGTTATTCATTAAAATAGTAGTGGTAATGTGTGTCCACATCTATGTTTAATCCAATGGAGTACTTTTAATGAGTTTTTTCAACATTGTTTAGAGCATGAATATATGTCTTCTCCTAGGTGATTATCCGGATATATTTAACATCACCTTCTGTTTTTATTGTTATAATGTAATGATAGATATGTAAGATATTTTAAGAGATATAGCTATGTATATCCATTACATATAAGTTGTTTTTATGGGATTCTACAGTGGTAGTTGTGATATATACACATTTTTTGACTGAAATGGGAAAATGTTCATTTAATATCATTTGGTCACCATCAAGATTTATTGATGGAGTTCATATATAGTATATGAAATATAAGCCTTCAACCTAAAAGATATAAAAATATTATTTCATTAACCCATTAATGTTTCTATATAATGCATGAAAAGTCTTCTGGTAGAAGTAGGGATATGATACATTTATTCTACCATGATGTGTTGATGAACCTCACAATGGGTAATTGGGATATAGACCTATTCCCATTGATGGTGAACCTTATACTTTCTATGAGAACTCCTTCTATAGAACCACACATGAATATCCTTGATAAGAAGCTCTAAAAAATCTCATTAAAATTTCCATGAGGATTCATGCTCTTGTGGAAGTAAGTGTTGTGATGAATGTTTTCTAGATCTTTTCTAGCTAACACTATTATAGTGGTAAGGCCACCATCGACCTCTTGATTCACCTCTACGAGATAAGGAATGCTTTAATTTTTTAATCTCTTGGAGAGGCCCCTAAAAATCAAGATTTGTTCCAAGATTCCACCTACTTGATCATAACATATCATTGAGTGGATGGGTTTAGGGGTTTCATGTACTAGAGGGTTTTTCATACAACAACTAGTATTTGTATAGTACCATTTGAAAGGAACTCTAAATACAATGTTTTCATCAACTATGGCTGAACTAATTAGGTGGATGATATTGAATTATATATTATAAAGTCAAAAACATATTTATATTCAATGGAATATGTTTTACATTTTTAATATTAAATTGTTTTGGATCAATAGGATATCTTCAATGAGGTGTATGTCACAAACGAAAATAAAAAACAAGAAATATTATCAATTCAGAATCACAAGTATGAGAATGTGAATCCAATTTCACTCATAGATAATTTATTCCTTCTAATTTAACATTTTTTATAGAATCGTGTACGTGAAAAAAATACATGACACCAATAGAAACTCAACAAATTAGTATCAGATATATTTATGCAGTTTTCTCCATTTTTTGTTTCAAGTATAATTATGTGTATTGAACTAAAATATCAAGTCCTATGGTAAAACAACTATTTTTATCACATAGAATAATGCTAGTTTTACCATTTTTGGATTCTAGTGGAAGCACATCAAGGATTTCATATCCACGACTATTTGAAATCATGAAAACCTGCATTCTAAAGGAATATAGTCACTAGGGTATTTACTAGTGACTCTTTCCGATGCACATTGATTTAGAGGATGGGATTTCAAGATCATCACGCAATTTTTGTGGTATTATTTTCAACAAAGATATTTTCATTTAGATTTAATATATTTCTTTGAATTCTTTCTAAATCCCAATGTATGAGTAGTTAATCCTATGTCGGTGGTAGGTCATTATATGTTACGATGAGAACTTTTCTATGTATTAGAGGTTATTCATATTTTTATTAATAATTTATAACTCTATTTGAATCCTTACTTGGGAAATGTGTAGTCTATTTCCTTCAAAGAAGGAATTGACTTCCTATGGTATTGGGATTGATATGTTGAAAGGGTCTTCCTACTAATCCCAATTAGAGAAAACATAACATGAACATTTTGTTTCCACTAAAATTGACATGGTATACCTTTTAAAGATGTTTGACAAGGAACATTTTAGTTTCTTTTTATGTCCATTGAACCATGAATATCTCAAAAAAATCATTCAGAATGATCTATTTGGATGATTGTTCCAAGAAATGGATAATGTAGGACTTACACACGAGTGGACCTTTCTTGGTAACCTCAACTGAGATATATCCCAATAAGGGTGCATCATTTTTCATAGGGAATATAGAACCTTTGGATTTGTTGTAGGTTTATATAGTGATAATATGTCCCATTAAGAAGGATATACCCTCATCATTAGTATAGCATAATGTGAAATATTCCTTGGGAATATGTCTCTACTAGACGTAAATGGGGGAATGAGGGGGAATATTTCTCTATGAAAAGTTACATTAGGTATCATTAGAGATATTTATATGTGAAAAAATTGGTGAACCAATCATTTCATAAATAAATATTTCACCATTTGACACATATCATAATAATACACATCTGTAGAACTATAAAGGTTTAGCTTCTTTCAAAATATTGATAATTAAACAACTGGTAGATAACATTTTAAAACATCTCCCACTAATTTCTTCACACATAAAAACATTATTTGGAATAACATACTTAAAACCTTTCATCATATCATGTTAAAATGAAACATAATAAACAGTTAGCTTAGATTCTCAGTAAGGGTAAAAATGGATATATAATACAATTATCATATGTAAAAACATCATAATAATAAATTTAATAGAATATGATCTTATCATTTAAAAATAATACCCATAAATTTAAATATCATAATCAAGGAATGAGTATTTCATAGTTTGTAATACATGTATCATAAAAGATTAAAATATCATGATCCATGATATCATATCATATGAATTAAAATATAATATATTGAGTGAAATAAAAAGTGCAACATAATCATAATCACAAAAATAATATTTCAAATATACACTCAAATAAACTCATCACATGTTAGTATTAGTCTAAAAACCATTGTACACACATTTGGATTGAGATAAATACCTATATACCCATTGATATCCTTAAACATAAATAATTAACCAATTAATTAATTGTAAAAAAATATACCCACCATTACATAATAATAATCTATTAATATGTATGTCACAATTTCATGAAAACACTTATCAATTCATCATCACAGAACCCATGGAAATGAAAATAGGTTTCATCATGATTTCATCACCATAATAAATAACCCTACATATAAATATGAAGGTTGGAATCATTGGATGATATACCTGGTGAATCATAAGTAACATCAAAGGATGTATTACTGGATTAAAATACCTTTAAAATGTAACTCGAAAATAATCTTGAAGAAAATACCAATTATATTTTTAAATCGCTTATTTAAAATATAAAAAAAATATAATATTAAGGGAACCATTATTTTAAATGAATCATTCAAACATATAAATAATCCTTCAAATAAGATATTACTCATGATGGTATTCAATTTGTTTCATGCTATATACATTAAATCAAAGATTTCTTTCACAGCATTGGTAAAAAGTTAGAAGAACCCCATTTAAAATAAGACATTAGAATTCATTTAATTTTTTAATAGAAATTGAACCATGGTTAAAAATTAATGTAAAAAGTAATTTTATAATTGTAAAACTATTCTAGTAAATGTTTTATAAAAGTTTTATATAGAAGAGAAAATATTTTGGACCAAAGAGAGAAATAATTTCAGTTTTGCTTAAAAATTTATTTTAGAAAATTGAGTACTTAAAGAGGGAAAAGTGAATGGAAAACATGTAATATCAATAAGTAATTATATTATAATAAAATAAAAGATATTTATTTGAGATTGATAATATAATTTCATCATTATAAATTTGGACATAAATAATCCTGATAAACAGTGAGATTGTAACATAAAACCATTGCTACAGGTATGGCTTCTCTCATAAGAGTTACATCCTCTTGTAAAAAACAATTTAAACTCATGAAAATTTTATATCATAACCAAAATTATACTTATAATACTATAAATTTTTTACTTATAACTTCTTAACATCCTTTCAATAATTTTTTTATTAAAATCATTGTTTTATATGACAACTTTTATATATAGATTTCAGTTTGGAGATTCTTGCAATTTCACATTGATCATGGATCGATAATAAATATAATTTCAATAATATATTTTATATAACACTATTCCATAATATAATTAGTATTTAATATTAAATAAATATTTACATATTAAATTTCATAACCTCACTCATGTATGTGGTAAAACCGACTTATACAATAATATGTTATAAACAAAGAATTTGTAAGAAAATGAAATTTTATAGTCATAATATATAATTTAAAAAATATTATTAATATAATATTTATCATATATATTCATTATATAATATTTTATAACCTTCTATAAAAGGAGGGTCATGAAAAATAAATATATTGCTCATGTAGATGGTAGCTTGTATGTACAGATGAATGATACATTCATTTTCTAATGATAAAAAGGAAAAGAAGTTAAATAATATTTTATCATTAGTAAATAATTATTACATAAAAAATATCATATATATTAAAAAAATAACATTATTACCAATCATGATAGGTTTTTTTGAAAATTAATTACATCATTTTGTAGAACAGGTATACCAGATGTACTCAAGAGCGATACATTCATTTACTATTAGATAGAAAAGAGGTTGAAAATTGTTGTAAAATAATCATGAAAATATAACAATGTTTCTGATATTGGATTAATTGTATTAATCTTAATAAAATATATTTATTTTATTTATAGTTTGAAATACACATTTTATGAATTCGGTTAAATGATTACATTTTCTTTGAGGTACCACATAAACTTATAAATTAACCCTTCTTATGATGGTTATAGGGTATTACTAGATGATTTATAACTATGGGAATGAATATAGGATGGTTTCTAGTCCTGTCTTAGAAAATATAAGGGGATCAATGTTTGTGAATTTGGGAGGAGAAGAGGATCCCTTTTATATGTTAGGTTAGGGACACAATTGGAATTACCTAAAATATTAAAATAATATAGAAATTTTCCAATGAAACTGGAAAAAATGGACAAGAAATTGAAGGAAAAAATATAAGTTCTAAATATATTAAAAAATAATATTTAGAAAAAACATTATTGATATTTTTACCCCTATATCTTACTTTAACCCTCGATAAACCCTTTCAACATTTGTTGTGGTAATAAAGTTGTTACTGTTTTTACTATTAATTAAAACAAAAAATAAAACTGAACTCATTAAAAAGTTTAGAAATTATGATTAAAAAAATTTAATCGATTTAAGAAATATATTTATATATGTTTAAGAAATTATCTTTAAAATAATACTAGAAAACAAAATGAAATCCATTATTTAGAAAAATACATTTTTTAAGAATAAAACTGAATTTAATCTCATTCATTTACATGTAAAAACTATAAAAGAAATGTTGAAATATTTTAATTAATATTACATATAAATATATTTTTATAATTATTAACCAATATTGATTTATTTTATTTATTATGATAATAACTCATCACACACTTAAACATGTTTTTAGGGAAAAATAACTAATTTTACCACAAAATAATTTTAACTTCATTAATAACCATTTGGCAACTAATATATTAATTATTCTTCATAAATTACAAATCCTTATAATTCAATTTACTTTTTATTAATTTCCAAAATATTTATTTAGATTAAAATACATAATATATATAAAAATAAATTTATTTACAAAAAATAGTTATTTTAATCATGGAATGATTTTATTGAAATTTAATGACTAAATCATAAAAATTAATAGAAATATTTTAATTAATCAAAAAAATTCTATAAATATTTTTCATAATGTGGTTAACCGTATTTATACACATAAATTCAATGGTCAGGTTATAATGGTTATAATATGACATCGTTAATTTAGACTTCTGGATACCTGAAAACAAACTTATTGAATAATTAAAATTTATTTCAAAAGAATAAATATAAAGTATAGTGGTCTTACATTCTACCCCAATTAAAATGAATTTATCGGTAAACCATTAACTATTCAAATCGAAAAATGAGGATAATTCTACTTCATCGTATCCTTGGGATCCATTGAAGCTCCCATGAATATATTATTCCTCTAAATAACTTTAACCAGGGGAGTCATCTTGTCCTATAGAACATTATCTCTATAAACCAAGATATTTACATGACTTTTTTAAAGTAAATATTATTATTAAATGGTATAGACCATGATTTGGGTATATGTGAAGGATCTTGTATGTACTTACTCAAAAGAGACACATGGAAGAAATCATGAACTTGAAATAGGTATATTCGAAGCACCAATCGATAAGCTACTTTTCGTACTTGATCAAGAATATTGAAGTGGAGTTCTATGGTAATTTTCATTAAGGGCTTCATAAGGATCCATCTGAGTGGTTGAGTTAAAGATATTATTATAAGATAATTTGATAATATGAATGTGTTGATATAATACTTATTTAAAATCTAAATAGAAAATTCTTATAACATCTTCCAGGGTTTGAATTTTTCTTTGAGACTAGCCATCTATCAGAGGATGATGGATAGTACTAAAACATAACACGATATCCATATTTTTTAATACTTCTATATAAATTCAAGTTATGTATTTGATATAAATTAGAAAAGATAAAATATGGTACTCCCTAAAATCTCACCACTTAATATATATTCATGTAAGTTTATCTAGAGATAAATATTCTCTAAAATGAATATAATTTGTTAACATCTTATGGAAATAATAATAGCTAAATTATTATTTTATACTTTATAATAATTGGAGAGTCTTCTCTAGAAGTCAATAGTTTTGTTTTTTCCATTTTTATATAGGTATGGGAAATGGTTGAAACATCCCCATAGAATTCTTATACTAGTAAATAAATATATTTCTTTATGTAAACCTAATAGAAATTCATCTTAAGGTCATTATATATGTTTATAATTCAATTAATAAAAGAGAATGATGAGGTATGAGATTCATTCAACTACTACTTCATCAATTATTGTATAATAGGGAACATACTATATTTTGGAACCTCATTATTCCATCATAATAAATGTTAAACTCATGAAAATTTCCCAACACCTGCTCTAGCACTACATTTTCCTTTCTGACCTCCATAATATTCATTAGTATATATGACTTAATATAAATTTGTATAAGATAATATTTATCCCCTTTCATACATATTAAAATGTCCATTCCATGGAAATATCAAAAATATTAGGTCTCTTGTGATCATCATCGTTGTTAATATTGTATGATAATTTTGAATCAAAGTATCAATCATCTTATTTTTCACGAACCAACCCAAGAAATACCTTTGTTGGATTCCAATTCTGGTCCACAATAATGAAAGAATGGAATTACGGATCCCCATAGGTTGGAGAATGTTTTTGGGTAGCATGGAATCATCACTTCGTAAATATTTTCTAAAATAAATAATTATGAAAGGAAGAATCATAAATTAAAAAAAATCTCGCATGAAACTTTTTTATATCGAACATTTACTACATATAAAAATAAATAAATAATAATAATAATAAAATAAGAATTTATTAAATAACTGTGAACACTAAAATCCTCCATCACTACCCTATTCTCTATATCCTATAAGTTAAGGATGCTTACAAACTGGATTTTATTACCCAAAAGTTTATATAGATACCCGCTTTCCAATGAAAGTAGTAAATCCTTAGTGGCTCATGCGATAATAAAAAAATGAAAGAAAAATAAACCTAAAATCATAATTTTCACTATGTGACTATAAAATTCAACTCCCAACACATAAAAACAAAAATTATCATGGGTGATCATAAAAGATAAATTAGAACTATAGATAAAAAATATAGAGATATAGGCAGGAGAAAAAAGTTCAATAGAGATTCCAGAAGAGAAACCACATCATATTCCATATCATTAAAGAGAACCACATTTCATGCTAGTTTGAAATGCATGAATTTAAAACAAAATTTTGACATCCTTTCAAATAAATTAGCAATCTAATACTTCAGAAAAAATAATTTTCTTTTTTATTATAAATTTTTTATAGTGAATGAAATATTTTCTTTAGACCATTTATTTAAAGGATCATGTAATAAAATAAATGATTTCGTAGTAAAACATGGAAGTGGAAATAATTTTACCAAACTCTTTCTAATAAACCATTTAAAATAAAACACATGTAATAATGTATGAGTTTTAATAAGAGAACATAAAGGTAAAAATAAATTATAAAATTGCTACCAAATAGAGGAAATATTAATACATGTTAAATGGTTATCATAGTAGTTACCTAGACATTAGGTGAGGATACCCTATATGCACATGGATCAGAAACATCTACCAATATAATGATATTATCTAGAGTTAATAACAAACTTTTTTTCTCTCAACTTGCCTCACCAATGGCACAAACCATAGATCCTTTCCCTACAAGAGGGATACAGTCTTTTTAATAAGGAACTATGTATAAATGTATCTTGACACCCACAAAGGAACCTAGTTTTCCATAACAAATACATTCATGTGAATTTTAAAAACTATCAAATAAATACATTTCACATTCATTGAACTAAAAAACCATTAAATTTCTCACCACAAATGTCCCTTCTTAAGGGAATCACCCATTCATTCAACAAATCATATGAAATACCTAACACCCCTTTTTTGGATTACATCACACATCATACATTTCACACAATTCATAAATTTCACATTTCACAACCAATGAGAATTACATAATAGAGGAATTTATTTTCAATAAAATATTTTAAAGTCCCAATATGGTATTAATATTTAGAAAGAAACATTGTACACATAGGAAACCACTTCTAAACCGTATCTTTCATGTTCTAAAACTACTCTTCACACTTATGCACATATACACCTCAATATATATGAATACCCCTTGAACCAATTTAAATAATCACACAACCTTGTGCAAATATGTACATAAATGGTACCTATATATTTTTGTGTATGCATTTATATATATATGGATATGTATATGATATGTATTTAAAACAAGTATGATAATTGGAAACAATTTTTAAGATATTTGAAAATATAACATTATATTATACATCTATAGAAATCATTTAAAATTATAAAGCATCCTTAAAATTTCCAATTTTCCTAAATAAATTATTTTAGAAGATAAACTAATCACATTATGTGTTTCACCTTTTAAAAAAATTGTAATAAGATTTATTAGAGAAAACTCAAGGGAAAAACTCAATAAATCATGAAAAACATGAATGTGTCCAATTATTTCTATAATAATAATTTATTATGTTATATTTACATTAAAAAATAAATAAAACCACAAATAAAAAAATATATAGTTTCCAAATTTTAGTCTTGGACATAAGTAAACTACCTCAACTCAAAGTAGAACATACTTTCTTCGATGTGTGAGACTAAAAACAATATTAATGAAATCTGATGAACCTCAAAAATGCAATGGAATCCCAAGAACAAAGAATAATACAATTTTAGTCTATATGAACACACTAGGGTTCATCCTACTTCACAACATAGTGAGGGAACAGATAAAGATAAATAGTTTATAGAGGCTAAGAAATAGTCACCTGAGATGATCAAGCAGAGAATAATAAGAGAACATGGATGGTAATGAATGTAATAGTGTAATATATAGATAATGGTTTGGAACCCTCCCAATATACTAGTATACAACACAAATATGCGAGTGGGAGGAGACATTTTATTTGTTTTTATATCATAAGTGGGAATTTTTTATTTTTTAGAAAAAATACTATGAACACTATACATTGTTTTCCACATAGTTGGTCAAAAAATGTGTCTACCATGTTCCCTCTACTAGGTTACTGGTACACCCTTCATGGGTAAGCCTCATATCATGGAAAAATATTTGAAAAAAATGTAGTTCAATATAAAAATTTAAATAATTACTTTTATGTTTTCCATATGTTTTGGAAAAACATGTGCCTTAACCGAGTGACATTCTATACATTCCAAAAAAAGTTTGGTTCCAATGAAAAATTATATAGAAGGAAGATGAAATAAATATGGACTCAACATTATGGAAATTAATGAGTATTTATTGGCTGGGGTGTTATAATTCTCCAAAAAATGATATTTTATTCCCCTAAAAAGTCTAATTGGAATTAGTTAATCAAAAGAGAAGAAACTATAACTAATACTCAAGAAGATACCAAAAAACCTCAAGAAAAAAGAACTAAAACTCACATCCCATTCCAAACACAAAAAAAAAATCCAAAAGAAGAAAAAGAGATCATAATAAACAATTTAATCACAGCAAATATTCCATGAGATCATGGAACTGAAATTAAAAAATTGGAAAATCAAAATAGACTCATTTTGTCCAATGCAACTAAAACAATGAAAACTCTGACCCCTAATATATAAATCTCCAAAGAGAATCATCATGGTCTATCAGAATATCTGTGAGCACCCATCACATGAACAATGGTCCTAGACACCTGAACTACTATGTTTTTTGTTAGGTGGGTTGGGATCAAGAATTACCCCATCAATAAATCTCAGAAATCAGGTTCACTGTAAGATCCTTCGATTTTGGCCTCCCAAACATATTTAGACCGTGGTCAAATATTTTTTTCCCAAACCCTAAAAAACTCGTGAGTCCTAATTAGATCTAAAATCATCATGAAGTGATACATTGGATGAAACTAATCACCAATTCAAAAAAAAATTATAATTTCCTAAAAAGATACTTATATCGATACCAACATGAATAAAATAAACAAAACAAAAGGGATTCCACCTAATTAGAAATAGGTTCCACCATAAAGAAAAATAAAAGAATATAAATAGATAAATATAACCTAAAGATATAATTCACATAAATAACATAAGAAAATCATTAGAAATAAAAAATTGTTAAATGTATATAAGGTTCTAACAAAAAAAATAATTAAACCAATTATTAACTAATGTTATTCCAAAAATTTAGAACATCTCAAATAAGGAACAACCCAATATCATAAAAAATTGTTAAAAGTAAGACCTAAAAATAATAACATATAGAATGATGAGAAAATTTATTTCCTGATTAGAGAATGAATATATTATATACTTGATAATTCACCAACGAAACATGCCTCATAATGATCTACATGGGATTTATTCACATGTCAAGCGAGTAAAACATGGGACCAATTCCCAAAACACCAAACCTCAGTTAACCAAACCAATCAAGTAAAAATATCTCCTTGAGTATTAATCCTAACCACTAACCCTATAATTACCCATCAAATAAAATAATACCAAAAATGATTCATGCATCATACCAAAATATAAAATCAATGAAAAAACTGGCACTCCATAAGAAATTGTCATGGTGGATACCCTGGAAAACAATAATTCATAATTTCTAAATGATCACAGTTAACTGAAACTCACCAAGACCTAACCCAAAAATTATATCTCATTATTATTCTAAAAATCTATGATCCCCTTGAAAACTAAATAATTCACCCTATATACTAACCATAAACTCTTTAGTGAATATTTTATATGGAATAATTAACACAATATAAAACATATGTTCACTAACTCATGCATCCCAAGTCCAGCAAAAATTTTTCCAACATGAATCTTAAACTGAATATAGAAACAAAACTCAAAAAAAATGATAAAATTTCATATTTTACATATAAATCCATATCATATTATTTTAATGTTCAAGATTCATTTTTTAAAATATTGCCTGAAAAAAATTACTACCACCTTTTAAAATCCATCCATCTTTATAAAAATCCATTTTCTAAAAAATAATTTATAATAAGTTAGAAAATTAGAAATTTATAAATCCCACTTTTAAAAAAAATGTACATATAATTTTATAAATTAACATTTAAACAAATTTCCAAACCAAATAATTTCATTAAAGGACATATTTTGAATCACCGTTTCATTATTAAGTAATTTTTTCAAATTTTTGATGGGATATTTTTTTGAACATTTCAATTGAAAAAATCCATTTGTATTTGAAAAACCTTATTCAAATTATTTTAAAGATTGATTTCGGATATAAAGGACATAAAAATCCTTTTATAAAACATTTACACAAATAAATATAATTTCTAAAAAAATTATAAACTGACTTAAACCATATGAAAAAATTTTGAAACACATAGTTCGATTCTTAAAAATTTAAAACTTTTATTTAAAAACACATTAAAATAAAAAACACCTAATTAAAACTTATCCACATTTAATTATCAAATAAAAAAAATAACCTAAAGATATGGGGCGAGTGACCGTGCATGAATTGACCACATGGTTTGGTGGACCATGTGTCAACCATACATCTATCACTAATAGTAACATAGAACCATGTATGTGGTCTAAACATGGATTTTCAATCCATATAAGTTCAATGTGTACGACTAGATCAACACATTTGTCATCCCCAAAATAAAATTCCAAATTAATATCCAAATACCAACATTCCCTGGTAAATATTGTTTTTTCATGAGTAATTTTGATCAAGAACCGAACCAAGACCTACTTCCTAAGAAAAAAAATCCTATATTCATTTACCACACATACCACATAACATGGGATACTTACGAGAGATCGGATGTTTTTTTGAAGAAAAGATCCTGACAAATATAATACCATTTTATCATCCTCCAAGCCAAGTTTTCCCTCCATTAGACACTTGATGAAGACCACAATGGGGCCCAAATAGTGTTCCCTCTCTTCATGGGCGACACAAGTTCTTCGGTATCATGGAATGACAACATGAGAATGATTTCGCCCAATAAATAGTATTGAAAATTTGAAGTTTATATTTAAATAAAAAATTTTTATGGCCCATTTTTACCACAAACATCTATAATATAATGAAATAAATAGAAAAAACAAAGTAATAATAAACTATAAAATTACTAAAAAATAGCGATCAACTAAAACATCCCTCAACACCCTGGTTTCCCTCTTCATCAAGGAAAAAATTCCCATTGAATGTATTTTATTCACCCAACTATAGTTTTTGCCCAAATCAATCAATTGAAATAAATAAAAGACTAAATTTAAAATTTAATAAAAATAAAAAAAATTAAACTAAACTGTCACGACCAGTCCCCCAGGGCACGTACCATGACTACCCCATGCCCACCTTCTATAGGCCAGGGGCTGGACACTAGCACCGAAAGGCATACTCCCTAAAACTGGGAAGGCATTGACTTTATATCCTGTAAACACACACAGCCAAGCACACATAAATATATGAACACAAGAAAAATAAATATTATGTAGAGTGAGTATAGTATGTAAAAGGGGCCAGAATACAAGACCAATTGGAAAATACAATAAAACTGAAAGTACAAGTAAACTGAACAGCTCTTGTGAACACCTGCCAAGGATCCTTCATGAAGGGTAGGTAGAGATATCAAAAGTTAATCTCTGCGTTACGCCTCGCCTAGGTCCACCTCTAAGTTACATCCATTCCTGGTACTCTTATCCTCAGTCAGCGTTGTCCGTTGTCTGGACCAAACACAACAAGGTGCGGGTGTAGCCCGTGCAGGGATGAGTATAACGATACTCAGTTAGGACCCCGAGACCCTCAAGGTCTCACAACATCCACCAAGGATAAACCACATAGCATGAAATAAACTGACATCCCTACCTAGGTATATGACCATACATATACCTAAGTTATCAAGCATACCCAACTCAATCATGAGGAAACATAGAGTCCAACTCACAATCCCAATGTTCAACTTTCCCACAAATGAAGCAATAAAATAGAAGTAATTACCACACAGGTACACCACATAGAAGAATATTTAGTACATCTCCAGTATGTCGTCAGACCCACATAGGATCCTAGTACATATTTAGTACATCATTAGACACACACAAGATACTAGTACACCATCAGTACGTCATCAAAACCATCTTCGATCCTAGTACATTATAGAACATCATCATACCCAAATAGGATCCTAATACATCTACAGTACGTTGTTAGACACACACATGATCCTAGTACATCTCCAGTACATCGTCAGACTCACACAGGATCCTAGTACATCACCAGTACGTTGTCAGACCCACACATGACCCTTATACATCTCCATTACATCATCAGACCCACACAGGTTCTTAGTACACCGTCAGAAAATCATCAGACCCACACATGATCCATGTATATCGTCAGTACGTCATCAGAACCACACATGATCCTAGTACATCATCACAGTCTGCTACAGGGTTCCCACACTAAGCTTGCTCATCTCTGGGAGGGTCTGCTTCTCAAGCCACCGGTCTATACTCCACCTTCCACGAAGTCCCATGAAGAATAATCTCAAAGGGCTGACAAATCAAATGGTTCCCAACGTAACAGACTGTGTGTCAATCAGATGGCCAGTCTGAAAGTTATTAGTGTTTCCACTATAAGGTCCCGGTTGGATTCGTGCTCGATCCAATCCAATAATACCAAAAATATCCAAATCTCATGTGGGTTATACTAAATGGAAAATCTCGCTCCAAGGTTTCCATCACCGTAGACAGTTCGTAAAACAGATGCTCGGTGCCAATGTTATAGCCAAAAATAGCGTATAGGGTCGAAATTGGTCCGGGTCCAGTCTGACCTTGTCAGACCAACCTAGCCCAACCTGGCCTAGGCTGACCTGGTTCGAGTCGACCCGGACTGTTGGGTCTGGCCTGGCCCGAGCAGGGCGGTCCAGCATGCACGAGGTGGGCTGGCATGGGTGGCGCGGGGCGGCGGGGGTGGGGGCGGGGGGAGGGAGGGGCAGCATAGGGGCCAAGGGGCGGCACATGTGTCGCAGGTGTGGTGCCTGAGAAGTGGTGTGGCACCCGAGTGGTGGTACAGTGTGCGGGCTGCTGTGCAACATAGGGGGGGTGCAGGGTGGCATGGGGGCTACGGGGCAGCACGAGGGCCGTGGGGTGGTGGGAATGCTGCAGAGAGGCCCGGGTGCCGAGGGGTGGTGTGCAGTCCGAGGGGCGGTAGGAGGGCCCCCTGGCAGCATGGCTGTCATGGTGCGACGAGATAGCTACAGTTGTTCCATCTCCATCCTCACGACCGGCGGTGTGCCGACCGCTGTATCCAAGTCCCTCCTGTTCGATTCGCCAACACCGGTCTCCACCTTCTTCCATTGCGAGGAACACAACAAAAAATCTCAAAAATTATTGATAGGTCGTGCAATATTCGTTTGGCTATCACCCTCCATGTTAGGGTGGTAGCAAGTGGCTTAATATATCATGTGTGAAGAATGTAAAACCGTACAACCTCCGACAATTATTATTCCCAAACCCATAAAAACAAATCATCCACAGATCTACTAGTTAGAGAGTTGATCTGTATTCTTTGTTTAGAAGGGAAGAACATGGGAATAAATAATCACACCATAATTATACCCCTACCTCAGTGGATTTGTGACGAAGGACATGAAGAAATAAGGATGGACGTCGGTTCCTTGTCATTAAAGATGTTGGTACTCGATGCCTCCGTAAGGTGCTTCCAATCCAGCATGGGGTCGGTTTCCTCATTCATCAATCTTCAGTGGTATTTCTTTTTTAGAAGGTGGTCTATGTTGGAGAAAGAAATATTACTCCATGTATTGGGTGTCATGGCACCAAACCAGCACTTCGTCTCTTGGTGAATTCATCCCAAATCCTCCTCCCAAATCCTCCTCCCAAGTTCTATATAAATAAGAGAGGGGGGAGGTAAATAACGATCATGGAATTTATGACAGTTCATTTATTAGGAACCTTCCTAAATTCCAACAATGTTGTTACTTAGTATTTAAAAAGGGTCAAGCCATTTAATTAACAATGGTGCAATTAATTGAGAGGTTTCCAAGGGACTTCCCCTCATTAAAGAGGGGTTTCGGTGGTCCCCACCACCATGAATTCGAATTGGGGGTTTTAATTTGGGTTGTCCCCAACTCTTAAAATTCACATGGGAGGTTTAGCTCTGGTGGTCCCCACCTCTTAACATCCACCTGGGAGTTTCAAATAAAAACTAAAAACAAAAAATGTTAAAATGTTTTTATTTTTCTATTTCCACGAAAAAGTGAAAACCTATTTTTCACCTTCGACCTGCTACGATCGAGATGAAGGTATCCTTATGAAAATACCAGTGATGTGAGTTCAACGGTTCCCTCATATTTCAATTCTGAGTACTAGTTCAAAAGTTAAAACTGCCTCTCACGTGTTTACTAAATGTACCTGAAATAAGTTCGGAAAAATTATAACAGTCACCCATGACCCGCTCCAGTCATGGTTAGGATTGGATCCAAGTGAAACATGAGCCAACAAACTCAATGTTACTCTTGGATTGCCAATCTAAGTTACCTTTTAAAATTTATGAATTTTACAATAAAATAATTGTCACTTAATTATTTTATTTACGACCAAAAACAATTATTCACTTGTAGATCGTGCCGTCCAATGTTAGTATCTGCTTAAATAAATAATGCCCTCATGAGTTCAAAAGTGGTCTCTTATTTTCAATCAGATCTACCGTTTGTGAGTTATAAGCATTTGAAAAATAAAATTATTTATTTCATTATTTTATTTACGGTTATTCCAATATTGGGTTTTCTCACAGGAGGCCCACGCCGACTAAATCTTAGTCACATCTAGGGAAAACCCACCATCTTGAATCTAATGGTGCCCTCAGATCTCAGATCTGAGTAACCATTAAACAGTTATTCCACTTTTTTAGGAAAACTGCTTACCTGCGCTAATTAAAACTCAACCAAACCTCGACGGATCATTCCAGGCACTCCAGGCCTCAGAATCGCGTGCCGTCAGATTTCTTGGTCTCGAAATAATTCTATATAATTAAAAAAATAAACATAAATTTTGGGACATTACATTCTCCCCACCTTAGGGATTTATGTCCCCAAAATCCCTAATAAAGGAAAAACAAACAAAAGATGGTATTGAGAACGAATATGAGCCTCCCGCTATAATTTTCTCTCTTAGAGGATCCCATGCTTCAAGGAAAAATGTACTAGAGGTATCGACTGCCCACGAAGGACCAACTACTGTCGATCCTCAATCTCTACTGGAACCTCCGTAAACATCCACCCATCATCGAAGTCCAGCTCACCTTGGTCGATGATGTGGGGTCGGCCTTGCACGTATATCCTCCACTGGGATATATAGAAGATGTCGGGAACCCTCTACAACTGTGGTGGAAGAGACAAGTGGTATGCTACCTCACCTATCCTCCGACGTATCAGAAAAGGAGTGATAATCCTTGGTGATAACTTGCCACCTCAGCCAAATCTTCTTAGTCCATATCAAGGAGTGACTCACAAGAATACATGGTCCCACTCATAGAACTCCAAGGGTTTCTGTATCATGTTGGCATAAGGCTTATACCAACTCTGTGTAGTCTTCACTTACTAACAAGTGAGACATCAAGATACAAACTCTTCCACTTCTTTATTCATCTCTAGCCACCAGTACTGACATTGGTGGCCCTGATACATCTTCACCACACCATGATTTACCTCTAGAGGGGACGTATGGAACTCCCTCAACATCTCTTCCCAATGTTCCATTGGTACCATGGTACGTTCTCTGAAGAGGAAGACATGCTCCCCACCTTTGTAAAATCCATCAGGTGTATGCCCGGTGGATATCTGAGCACGTTGAGCCTCACAGTCAATGCCCCCAAGTTTCACCTCTCCAAGTAGCTGATGGAGTGGGGGATTGGAAGTCATATACTGGAGGTAAGTATCTTAATCTCTACCCATGATGGATATCTGCAGTGTGAATATTTACTCTAATGCCTCACTCAGCAGCTGTAGACCAGACCTCCTTCTGATTGCGTATGCTACCACGTTCCCTTTCCCAAGTGTATAGACTATCTCAAAGTCATAGTCTAAGAGGAACTCTAGCCACTCCCATTGGGTAGTAAAAACTCAAAACTTCTGCATCCATGAGAGTGAGGCTGGCCTACTCATGCGTGATCGACCGCACCCTCCTATGCTGCATGGGTTTCATTTTTCTCTGACTCAGGAAAACCTCATCCCAACATTGTAGATAAACCACACCCTTTTTTCCTAATACAGTCAATCTATGTATGAATTGTGGATGTCTACTCATACCTAAAATAAAGTCGTAAGGCCTCGATGCTGCCAGCAAGAGGTTCCAATCGAAACTCTCGCATTATGAGTCAGATCACACCATCGGCATATGTGTGATTATCAAGTCTAATCCTAAAGGTATCTCCAGATGCGAGGGATAGGTCAACAGTTTAACCAGAAACCCAAGGTCTTGGACAAGATTCTTGGAAGGAAGGTATTATTGGTACCTACGTCTATTGATACGACTACTACTAGTAGACACACATTTCACCTCAAATCATCCCTAGAGCCCTTGGGTCACAATCCATAACCACATGAAGCTAATCTCTTCCCATGTCTTCTAGCTCCCTAGGCCTGGTGGGGACCATAATGGGGGTGGTTGTAACATGTCAAATTGTACACCACCTCATGCTGCTCCCCTAGCTCTGCTTCCACATCCGTAGCCCTACAGATTCATCTGTTCCAAATAGTTCTTCTTCTCAAAACATTTTTACACACCCAAGTCTCTATGACTGGGGCCAATTTCTGACATTCCCACTAATAACATTAACTGGATGCATCCTCTCAGCCAAAGAATATTTACCCATAATGGTTCTCTCTAGACCCTAACATATGTAAGAATTCATAGAGAAATAGTGATAGCTCATATGCCCCTAAAGACACCTCGCTTAGAGGTTCGAGCTCGGAAGCACTGATCACATCGTATTCATCGAGTACTAGGAATGATCGGTATGCCTTGATGAATACTCAGCTACTGACATGTTGTCCTGCAGAAGCTATATAAATTCTAGAGAACTCTCATCCACCTCTTCAAGCCATTCCTCATTTGCCTATGAGTTTGTCTCTCCTCGGAACCTGAGGGGTATCTGATGCTGGTGGTATCTACTACCCAACGGGAGGTGGTGTTGCTGGTACACCACTTGAAGCTTCCAACATAGTAAGAGGGCCCTACACTAGAGCCTCGTCGCTCGATGGGCCGTCATCGTATACTCTCCTAGGAATCTTAGAGGGCTCTCTATGCAGTGGCATCTTGATAAGGAACAGGTGCTCCATGGTCATTATTTTATAGCCGGTGACCTGACACAAGAAAGCACATGAAATGTTTTCAAAACCCACACTCAATCTGTGTTTTCGTGCAATGAGTCAGAAATCAGAATTCATGTTCCTGGTGTATGGATACGTCGGCCGCCGCACCAACACTGGATTCCTTAAACTGATAACCACACTCACTACATTTATTACTATTGTCGTTAATGTAGGACCCCGGGACACCCTGAGATGGGAGGGGTGAATCAGGGTGTCAACTATTTCTTTTAAACTAAAGGATCTTGTTCCCATGCTGGTAGGAACTAGTTGAACCTGTATAATGGATATGATCATCAATCAAACATTCACATGCAAAAGATATGACACAACAATTTTTACTTGGTTCGTCACTAAGGGATACTTCCAAGGCGAATACACCGACAAGTTGCCGGTCGTACCAAATTCCACTAATCTTCACTATATGTGGATTAAAGTGGTTCAGGCACTGTCATTCTGTCCCAGGATCACTGCCTTTACAATTTTTCAGGGTTAGCTCACTGCATCCTTGGGTCACTCCCATTGTCTCCCCCTAACTCACTACCGTAGGAGAAGTCCCACTCAGTTTTTAGACGTGAAGGTCTCTTCATCATTTCTCAATGAAAGCATCCTCTGTTATATGTAGATGCTCTGTGGAAGTCCCACTATCACTCATTAGCTGATCTTCAACTTTCGTTCCACTCCAAGATAAACAACATGCCTGAACAATTACATGGCTTGTAACACCAAGACGACGCGTAACTTGTAAGGACGGTGCACAAGTTATAACCGGCGCGCAAGTCCTCGTCCAACACTTGCGCGACTCAACATTCTTCGAAATAAAACATGCGCGACTCAAAATATTTTCAACCCAAATCAATTTTGAAACCTAATGGAAACCTTTCATCCAACAGCAATTCTGGCGCCCAAGTATCACCAAATCACTTGCCCGACTACTGAATAGGCAACAAAATACTTCTGCGCCTCTCCACCTTTCGCGACCAACCAACACATGCGCAAATTCAACACCTGCATGACGAGAGCTCTGAATTTCATCAAGTCTGATGTTTATGTGGAATGAGGAGGGGTGGTCCTCTATATATAGTCATCCGGATGCACTATGTGGCGGCACGCAAGTCCTCCCTTGGAGTGCAAGTCACGGCGTGCAACCCTTCTGTCCTCCTAGACACTTGCATGACCAAATTACAATTTAGGGCACTCCTATTTACTTTTCCATATTTTGTTGATCAAAACTAGATGGTCAAATGACGCGCAACTTTCCATTCCTCTAAGGTACCTGCACAAATGTATTTTCATGGCGTGCAAGTCACTTGCGCGACCAAACCAATACTTGTGTGACCCTCTTTCCTTTTCCATATTTTCATGTTGTCATTCTGAAAAACATTAGGCATGCAAGTTTCCAAGCCTCCAATGCCTTAGCGCGCAATTCTATTTTCCAAAAACACATTTCTCTATATTTCATATTTTGAGGCCCAAAAATTTGGCAAACACTGGGAAACAGCGCCATCTTCAATAATGTTGTCTGCTTGAACTGTATGATCACCTTTCTGGTACATGTTCTGAACTTCCACTGAGGATTGACAATAAATAAAAACCAGAATCCAAATCATGCATAGAATTCCATGGTTCCAACCATCTCCCTCTTTGGGTTTGTTGGCAATCAGAAAATAAATTCAATAGATCTCCATCCATGTGCAAACCAAAAAAGACAAGAATCAACTCAGCCAACACTCTAAGACTACATGAGAAATGTTCGGTGTAGAAAACAAGAGAGGAATCTTGAATTGGGGTCCCATGTTTTGGAATTCTCAATGACACCCGAGAAGCATTACATGACCAATGAATACCAATGTTTTCATTCTAATTCTTCTCATCACAGAAGAATTACTTGCCTTAATTTATTCCTTTCTCCCCCATTGACAAAAAATCCAAAGACCATTGATTTATTCAATGTTCAGCTCAAACCATACTCCCCGTGGATAGTGTCTCCCCCATAAACCTTCATCATAGACATAAACAGATAAAAGATGTTATCACAAATGAGGATAGGGGTAATGCGTAACCTCCTTATACGTTGGGAGGTGGCTGACCACCAAGGTTCAGCTGGTGCTTCTCAAACACAGCCGCTGACAGTGGCTTAGTCAGGATATCAGCCAGTTACTCATCTGTTCCCACATGATCCATTCTAATAATGTCTTGCTCAACTTTCTCATTGATAAAGTGATACCTGATTTCAAAATGTTTTGTACGAGAATGATGAACAGGATTCTTCGTAAGATCAATTGCGCTCTTATTATCACAGTAAATCGCCATTGGTTGCTTCAACTCATCACCAGTATCTGTCAATTTCAACTTCATCAATAATATTTGAGGGCATGCCTTTGTAGAAGAGATATACTCACCCTCAGTAGTAGTAAGAGAAGTATTTTCTTGTTTTTTGCTCAGCCATCCAACACATTTATTCCCAATATAGAATGCACCACCACTGGTGGACATTCTGTCCACAAAATCACCAGCCCAGTCCGCATCAGAAAATGTTGATAATTCACTTTTCTTTCTGGTAGCAAAGTATAATCCACAATTGTAAGTCCCTTGAATATATCTAATGATTCTTTTTACTTCTATCATATGTTCCTCCTTTGGATTACTCTGAAAGCAGGCTGCAAGACATGTGGCAAAAACAATATCTGGCAGTGTCTTCTTCATGTACAGTAGGCTCCCAATGATCCTCCTTTACGTGGTGGGATCTATAGAGTTCTCATCCTCATGTTTTCCATGTTTATTTCCAACTACAAATGAAGTAGACATTGGTTTGGAATCCTGCATATTAAACTTCTTCAGCAGCTCTCTTGCACACTTTTCCTGTGAAATGAAGGTTTAATCCTTCTTTTCAGTCACCTGGAGCCCCAAGAAATATTTGAGCTCCCCAATTATAGATATTTCAAATTCTAATTTAATGTTATTGGAAAATTCTTCCACTGATTTCTACTTTCTACCACCATATATATTTTCATCAACTTATACTAGAACCATGAATTGATCCCTTAGAGAATTATTCACATACAGATTGTGGTCTACTTCACCTCTTTTGAATTCCAGTTTCTTGAGATACGGGCCCAGTCGGCAGTACCTTGCTCGTGGAGCCTGCTTCAAACCATACAGAGCTTTCTTCAGTGTGTAGAATTTTGTTTCATAAGAACCAAGAACAAAACCCACTGGTTGTTCAATATAGACTTCTTCTTCTTGAACACCATTCAATAATGCGGTATTGACATCCATCTGATATAATTTATATCCTCTTTTGAGTGCCATGGAAAGGAAAAGGCTAATTGATTCCAGTCTAGACACTGGAGCAGTGTTTTCTTCAACATCAATGCCTTCAATCTGGGAGTATCCTTTACATACTAGTTGGGCCTTGTTTCTGATGACACTTCCATTCTCGTCAAAATTATTTTTGAAGATACATTTGGTACCAATAACGTTGTGACTATTGGTTGTTTGGACAAGATCCCAAGTATGATTCTTTTCAATCTGATATAACTCTTCATTCATAGATTTCACCCAAGATTTATCCTTTACAGCTTCATAGAATGAGGATGGCTCTACAACTGAAATAAATGCAGATTGCACGTTATTCCTCATCCTTCAAGTTTGAGTGGGTGCACTCTTGTCCCCAACTATGTTGGATGGATCAATATCAGCTCTTCAATTTCACCTGTGAGGTTCAGATCCATTCTCTTCAGCCACAATTTCTTCTTTAGATTCCTCTTCTAAGTCAACATCATGATTTGACTGCTATGTGATTTGTTCACCTTCCTCTATTTTGGTATTTGAATTTACTCTATGTTCACACACATCATCATCTTCTATATCATCATCATAGCTATTATTATAAGAACATGGGGTTTTCCCTTCAATGATCTTAACATATATTATTTCCACAATCCTCCCCAAGAGTTTATTGAGACACTTGTAGGCATTACTGTTCATTGGATAACCAAGAAAAATTCCTTCCTCAGCATTGTCTCCAAACTTCCCTTGATTTCCTTCTTTTTTCCGGATGAAACATTTGCTTCTGAAAAGACAGAAGTATTTCAATGAAGGCTTCCTTACATGCCACAATTCGTATGGTGTCTTCATTTCTCCCATATAAATACCTGTTCGATTCTGAATGTGCATTGCAACTTCAATGTCCTCCTTCTAGTAATAGAGAGAGATACCACTCTCAATCAGCATAGTCCCGACCATATTGTTGACCTGTCGATTCCGTAACTCAACTACTCCATTTTGTTGTGGAGTTATCACAGTAGCTACCTCATGTTGTATTCCATGTTTTTCTATGTAATTTTCAAATTTGATGGATGTGTATTGCCCTCCATTGTCAGATCGCAAGACTTTTATTGTCCGTCCAGTATCATTCTCGATAATTTGGCGATAAGTTTTCATGCAATCATGTACTTGTCGAATCTAGTAAATCGCCATTACACAAGCCATTATGCTATAATCCTCAATGAAAAGGATGAAGTACCTTTCTCCATAGGTTCCAGCAACATTTATTGGGCCACATACATCAGTATGAATGAGATCAAGAAGATGTGATGCCTTTTTCTTCTTTGGTCGATATGAACTTCAGACCTGCTTCCCATGAATACAAGCATCACAAGACTTTTCCCATTCAAGTTTTAGAATGGTAATTTCTATGAATATCTTCATCATAGATATATTTTCCATGTCCTGTTGGTTAATGTGCCCCAGCCTTCGATGCCACAAATTGTTTTCTTCTTCAACAGAAAAATAGCATGAGTTCACTTTGCTGTCAACCAGATATAAGTTTCCATCTATTCTATAGCCTTTCATAGGAGAATTCCATGTTTTTCCTTTAATAGTGAATCCTTATTGATTGAAGGTTACTATGAGCCCTGAGTCACAGAGCTGACATACACTAAGGAAATTGGGGCGTAGACCGTCCACATAAAGAACATCAGTCTTCTTCAGCTCCCCATTGGCGAGAGCATTATTCCCACTGCCATTAATCTTCAAAAGAACCATCATTACCAAACCTTACTATTCCATCAACCTTCTTTTCAATGTTCTTCAAAAGGCCAGAATTTCCCGTCATATGGGAAGAGCATCCACTATCAAGGATACAGGTGTTGCGGCTCTTTGTAGCTTTGAGGGATACTGCAGCAAGATTGGATTTCTCAATCTTCTTCTTCTCTTTCCATGATATATTCGATTGAGTATAAGATATTAATGGCCTTTTAATACTTTCTTCCACATAATCTGATTCTGCATACCCATAATCTTCTTCCAGAGGGGAAAAACTGTTTGTGAGAACTACATCATCAGGAGGATAAAGACTGGCCCGTCATTGAGTGTTGTTTGAATTTCTTCTATCGTACCGCTGCCTGCAATACATATCTTTATGGCCAAAGTTAGAATAATAAAAACAGTAACCATAGAAGCTATTTCTTCTATAATATAAAGGATATGAAATCGGTCACCTTTGTTGACTTCCCAGTGTAGGATCGAAATAGTGATGTAGATGCTCAATTTACAAGAGGGGGGGGGGGGTGAATTGTAAACTTTAAAAATTCTTTAAGCAAGGAAATATCAAAGTTTAACAAAGTTAATCTAAGTAGATTCACAACACCTCTAACTCCAATTGGAAATTGTAATATGTAATGAAGTTACAAACTTCTAATTCTACACACTTTTTCAAAACAGGAAAGTAATTTCAAATAACAGGTTAAGGAAATATGGATCTAGAAATTGAATCTTATCCTAAGTTTACAATATGAGATTATACATTAAATCATATAGAATCTAAAAGAATCAGAGTACATGTGTAAGGAAACATAAGAAGATTATAATTTCCTTACAATACATTATGCAGCGGAAAAACAAGTAGTATAACTACAAGTAACAAACACTAATCCTTTTTACCCATTGAGTAGGGTATCCAACAACCTTGGATAAAGGTCCCTTGATTTATACTTTCAAGAAAGTCTGTCTTACCCATACCAGGGTAAGCCGTCAATATGAAGATCAAAGTCTATGTCTTGCTATCCCGGCAAGCCCTCAACTTCAACGTAGTTGGAACCTCTGTCTTCCTCAGCATGGAAGCCCTCGAAATTCAAGGTAGTCGGAACCTCTGTCTTCCTATCCCCGAAAGTCCTCGAATGTAATCACCAACATTCGGAGTCGCAAGAAAGCAATCTAAACAAGCGGTTCAGTACGCACAATGTATAAAAAGCTTCTCTCTCATTAAATCACCTTAACAGCATGTGGTCTCTAGATCAATCAACTCATTTATTCATGTCTTGAGTTCTTTCAAATGAGCTCCTATTTATAGGCTCGGTCGGCCCTCTCTCCAATGGTCATATTTTCCTAAAAATTCGGAGGGACATGTACATGTGTAACTCAACCAACGGTTAGTTTGAAACAAAATAGACGACATCGTTTGATAATAAATCATTTATAACTGAATGCACGACATAATTTTGAAATGGAGCATATTTAAGTAAAATCCATATAGAATTTCAGAGTCTATGAAAATTAAAAGTTCGGAGTCTAACCAAAATGAAATTCGGAGTCTTTGTAAAGAAATATTCAGATTCTGTTTTATATAAATTCAGTACCATAAATCTGTAGAAGTCCGGATTATGAATTTCTAAGGAAATTCAGAGTCTGGTTTCACTTGGGTTCGGAATCTAAACTTGCAGAGTTCAATGTCGAACTGGTAAAAATTTGGAGTCAAACTACTTAAGAGTTTGGAATCGAACTACTTAAGAGTTCAGAGTCGAACTCATGAAATATTGGAGTTGAACTTCATAAGAGTTTGGAGTCGAACTCATGAATTTTCAGAGTCAAACTTCATAAGAGTTTAGAGTCGAACTACTTAAGAGTTTAAAGTCGAACTTCATAAGAGTTCGTATCCATAATTTTGAGTGGAACTTCATTATAATTCACATCCGGAATTTGGATCCTGAAAAAAGAATACTCCAATACATGTCATTATATGATTCTGGGATTTTGGTTAATAATCCAATTTTTTTACTTAAGAGAAAAAATATTTCTATGTATAAGAAACTCTAGGTTAGGTTAAATTTATTTATATAAGAAAATTTTCCTTATGGAGGTAAAACATACATTTGCTTATGTATAAGGTGTTTGTGATTTTCAAAACAAGAAGGAATGGAAAAGTCATAAGGAAACCCTTATTGACTCAACAATCTCCCCCTTTTTGGAAAGCACAAACATCCTTACAAAAAAACTATAAGGACTTTGAAAATATTCATTAGGATTTGAAATTTAAAACTTATCTCTCTTTCTTCATGAATGAATGTGAATAAAACTAACTCCCTCTTAGGTATTGAAACTCTAAGGATTGTATTCTAAGTTTCCGAAGTGGAGTTTTCATTATCATGGGAATAAAAAACTATGAAGTGAGAAACTCCCCATTACTTTAAGAATATTTCACTTAGAAATTTTTCTTTTTGCTCAATCAAAGTAGTTCTTTTTCCTTCTCCCCCTTTGTGATTTTTAAAAAGTATTAAAGGGTATGGAAAAGAAAATATGGTACCTGAAACATTATTATATGATAAGATAAAATGAACAAAATAACATTTCATTAGAGTTGGAAAAATTTTACAAAGCAAGACAACTACAACAAAAGAATCAGAGTGAGATCATTTGTCTTCCTTTTCTTTCGGGATGAGCTTCTTTAACAAGGTTTTGAGATTCTTTAGGTCTCTTAGGTCTTCCTCGACTTGGCTCTCAATGGCTTTTTTCTTTTCTTCTTGGGATTTCAAAGCCTGTGCATGAGTCTCGCTATCTTCTTTTTGCAACTTTAACAATTCATCTTGCTGAACGACTCTTTTTTCAAGCTCAATCTGAAGATTTCTATAATTTTTAAGATTTTGAGCCAGATAATTTTCCTTGTCCTTTAGTTCCTTCACTTGTTCACACAGGGAACTCTTCTCAATAATCAGCTCATCTTGAAGATTCTTAATATTTTTATATTGTGTGTCAAAATATTCTTTCACGTCGTTCTGAAAATTATCATACACAACCAAGTCTTCTTAGACTCTCTTAGACCACTGTGTTATCTTACTGCAGGACCTTCTATGCACATCATAATCGATAAAGAAACTTTTTTAATCATCTTCAGTCTTCACACACTTTTCCATTAGCATGGATAGTGTCTCTAATTTTTGGTTTTGGCTTATCTGAAGAACTTGACATCTAGTGTCAATGGTGGGAAAGATTGGAATGACGTCCACCCACTTTTTCATGGACTCAACAATAAAATCATGACTATGAGATGATGATTCTGAATCAGATACATCTCTTTGAGATTTCCCTTCTTCAACTTGCACTAGAATTTTTCTAGAGGTACCACCAACCTCTTTCTTCCTGATAACATCTTTTACCGGAGTATCCATGAGAACTTGCTTCCATATATCAGCTCTCGGAATTGGTTCCTCATCAGGAGATACTTCCTCAGATTCAGAAACTTGAATGATCTGGTCTTCATCTGGTTTCTGTTTTTCTTGTCCTTCCTCAAGAAAATTCCTCTCATAGGATTCTTCTTCATCATACAAGACATTTTCTTCTTCTTCCTATTGCTATTGCTTATCATCATTCTTACTATCTTCCTCATCTCCCTTTATTGGGGTAACTAACATTGTGGATTCAGCCTTATCTCTATAATCCTGTACTTTCTTGATCAGGGTATCCAAATCTTCACTTCTCTCTTCTTCTTCTTCTTCTTCAACTTCTTCATCTACTTCTTCAGCAACTTCTTTTTCGGCTTCTTCAACTACTTTACTTTTGGATTTTTTCGGAGTGACATAGTTCTTGGAAGGAGTTTCTGGTAAAGAAGGTTCAGAACCAAATGTTTCTGGAACGAGAAGCATTCCGGAGGCTAACTCTGTAGCTTTCAGCAAATATTTCTCCACTTCAACTTCAGACAACTTCTTTTTCATCTTCTTTTCTTTTTCCTGTTTCTCTAGATCTTTCATAACTCTTTCATTTAAGGCCTTAGCCTCTGCAGGGTCCAATCCGAATTGTGGATCCCCTTCCTTCCTCTTCTCTTTGTCTTCCCTCTACTTGGCAGCAACTTCATAAGGATAAGTTTTTTGATTCTTCGGCTTGGGGGGAGTAGACTGAGTTTCCTTAGATTTAGGATTTTCTTCATCAGCACCCACTTCCTTAAGCTTTTTCATCTTCCTTTGCTTTTTGGATAGTTTTGGAGTCTGCGTAACTTTCTGAAGTGTTGCAACTTCTTCCACAGAAAGAGAGTAGAATTCTATGGATTCACGAGAAAAGCCCATCTTCATCCTCTTCAAAGTATCATCACTCACTAGAATAAGCTTACAATTCCGGACTTTTGATTTGCATGCAAATTTGAAAGATTCTAAGCACCAAACTATCAGCTTAGATAGTAAGGCAAGAAACATGATTATCTGAGATCTCAAATTTCCTTCTTTGATTTTCTTGATTTTAAGCAAGACATGCCTCATCAAATTTATCATTCATAGATTTACCAAGAAATCTAAGATATTTATATCAATTTTCATCAAATTTTCTTGGTCACCTCTTCTTGGAACTAGAAATTCTTGCACCCAAAGCTGATGAATTCTATTGTTCGGGGTGAGATGAGCAATCTTAATGGTTGAAGAATCCTTAAGTCCAAGACACTTTAGTGCCTTCTACTTGTTGAAACATCCTTTCACATCAGGAAGTTTGTGTGAGCAGAACTCACCTTATCCTTTGTAGGATAAACCAACCAAGCTCATGACCTTGGTGTAGGATAGTTTATAAGTATTCCCATAAGACTTTAATGAAAATCATTCTCTATCATCTTTCATCTGGAAGGAAACAGACTCGTAGAACTCAATCAGCAAATCAGTATAAACTGGATCCTGTTTATCTGACTTTTCCATGAAAACATCCTCCCATCCATTCAGTCTAATATTCTTTGAGATTATGGAATCAAACTTATAGAAATCAGGATGCACCAAACATTCCCTGAAGATAAACCACTTTGAGATTGGCTTTGATGATGACATATCTTGAGATATTGCATCAACAGATATTCGAAACAGAGAGACCTGAAAGATTTGGAATGGATTTGCAATGTTTGGAACCAGTCTTAAGAAGAGCAGCAGGTCTTCGAGATGCGAAAGATTTCAAAACCGATGTGGTACGCGTCTTGGGGTCCCCTTTATATAGGCGATGGATGTGACCTTTGGTCTTCCAAAAGACATATAACGGTTGAAAAACTTTTCGATATGATCTAACGGTTGAGAACATTACCCCAAGGAAAACATGACTCTGATATTTTGAGGTTTTAAAGAAAACATTCGGACTTAAGGAAAACTAGAATCTAAATTATATATAAAAAATAGGAAAATATCAACAAGAAAAATATGATTCTAAAAACGTAAGTAAAGAAATAATACCTTTAGGATTGGCTAGGAATATTGTTCGTAATTGGTAATATTGAAAAAAAAATTTTAAACACCATTATGGGAAAAAACATTACGAAAGTTCCAGTTTTAAAAACCCACTACGAATGTTCTAGCATTCGGAAATTTCCATTCTAGAAATTTTCATTCCGAAAATTATCATTCTGAGAATTATCATTTCATAAATTTCCATTCCGAAACATCCATTCTAGAAATTATCATTCCAGAAATTTCCATTTCGGTAAATCCATTCCTGAAATTATCATTGCAAAAATTTTGAAAAAAAATTGATTACAAAAAATTTTAGTTAAAAATGTTTGAAAAACAGATTAAGAATAATTTTAGTTATACAAACAATAAAATGTACTCCCCCAATGAAAAAGAGTTTATTACTGTTAGGAGAATTGTTCAAAAAGAAGTTAATGAAGAATGATTACCTTATGATTATCATTCCTAACTTTTGTTTAATGTGTTCAAATTTATCAGAGGGTAATGATTTTGTGAAAATATCAGCAAGTTGATCTTGCGTTCCAATAAAATGAAGAATGATATCTCATTTCATCTTGATAATCTTTTCAAAATAGATTTTGTTACCAATCATGTGACGGGAACATCCACTATACATGTACCATGTGTTGTTGTTGGTACTTCCTTTATCTTCCTGAAATCAAGACAAGAATTAGACTATCGGAATCTAAACTTGTATGGATCTGAGATTTCCAGATAACAAAATTTTGGAAACCCACATCTTCTTTGAAAAATATGCCTTATGGAAACCTAAAGATTGGGTTTTGTTTTATTGAACAGTTCTTTGCCCAGTGACCACCACATTGACACTTGGTACAAAATGGGGCACTTTGTGGAACAAATTAATTGTAACTAAAAGTTGGTTTAGCATGGGTATAATCAATTCAGGATTTGTTTTTTAAAGGACGTATTTGAGAATATATCTTATCAAAATTTTCTTTACCATGGGTAAATTTTGATAAACAACTCTTTAAGGAAAAAATTTCGGACATTATTTTTATAACCAAGCTTTTGTCTTCAAAATCATTAGATTTAGAACTAGAGTTAGGCTCAAAGATACTTTTCGTAGAAATTACTTTTTCTAACTCTTTAGAAATTTTGTTCTTCCCAGAACTTACTTCCTCACAATTTTTTGAAGTATTTATAAAATCAGCATTTTTCCTATCAAGATCATTAGTAAGATCTAAAATTATTATCGTATGGATAGTATTCCTAGAGTTTGCCTTATCACGTTTTTTTTGAGTTTGGAATTATTAATTTCAAGAAGTTCAGGAAACCTAGAAAATTATTCGTAGGTATGTAAGGTATTTTCTTCATCAGAAGAGAATTCTTCATCTAAAGAGTTATAATATTATCTTTCATTAGAATTTAAAGAAACATTAGTCAATGATTCATCATTTCATACCACAGCCATACAACAATGATTGTTTATAGGTAATCTGCCTATGAGACAAAGATTCTTCTATCCTGAAGATTCATAATCAGATGATTCATCTGAAGAGTCACCACCACTGGCACTCTAGGTGTCATTAGCTTTCAGAACATTCTTAGCTTTGGATTTATAATACTTCTTTCTGTTCCTGTCAGAATTCCTTTCTTTCCTTTCATTCTTTTTGAGAAAAGGGAAATCCGGTCTAATATGCCCAGCTCTCTTTCATTCATAATAAGTAACTTCTTGATCTTTCTTATCTTTCCTTTCCTTTTTATTATACTTGGATTGGAAATTTCTCTGGCCAGTTATCTTGTTCATCTTTCGAGAAAGATTTGATAACTCTTTTTCAGAGACTTTACTCTCACTAGATTCGTATTAGATAATAACATTCTTAGACTTGGATCTGGTTACTCTCTCAGGAGTCTTAGCTTTCATATGATTTAATGATGTTGTAAAATCAATATTACCATTTCCATTCTTATTCTTAATGTTTTCAGAATCTCTCTTCATTATTGTTTCATATTGGAGAAGAGTTCCAAATAGCTAATCTAATGATATTTGAGTGACCTTCCTATTCTTATCAATAACTATTTATTTTTATTCCCACTGACTGGGCATAATATCAATTATCTTATCCACAAGAGCTTCATCATCCAGACCTTTCTCTCCCATAGACTGAAGACTATTCACTATAGTCATAAATCTCTATTGAACTTTTCAAATTGGTTCACCATAAAGAAAATTGAAGCCATGGTATTCAGCTCTAAGTATAGCTCTCCTAGTCTCAATCACTTTAGAAGTGCCAAAGTGTGTAACCTCTAACTTCTTCTAGATAAAATTATCTGCTTCACAAGAAGAGTTTTGGATATATATATTTCTAGTCATTGAACATTGTACGGTATTACATACCTTATAATTGAGTTGATATTCTTGCTTTTCCTGGTTAGTGAAAGTTCTAACTTCCTCATCAGGAATTCTATAATCACTAGTAATCATAACGAAATTATCCACTCTAGTATTGATAACGAAAGTATTCATTTGATATCTCCAGTACTCATAATTGTTCCCATCAAATATTAGTGGTCTTGTAGGATTTAGATTGTCAATAGAACAAACATTGATTCCTGTCATTCTTAAAATAACCTTAGGGACACAAACTTGTTAGTACCAATAGTTCGTAATGAATGAAAATATATGAATCTGAAAAAATATGACTCCGGAAAATTAACTCTGAAAATTATGTGAAAAAAAACATTAGTAGATTTTTGAAAAGGATGAGTCTGAACTTTATGAGTACGAAAAATATGAATCCGAAAATTTCCTTCTGAATCTAATTGTGAGATTGAATCAGATTGAACCAAACCCTTTTGGTTTGAGTTAACCTACTCTGATACCAATTGTAGGATTGAAATAGTGATGTAGATGCTAAATTTACAAGAGGGTGGTGAATTTTAATCTTTAAAAATTTCTTAAGCAATGAAAGATCTTAGTTTAACAAAGTTAAACTAAGCAGATTCAAAACACCTCTAACTCCAATTGGAAACTGGAATAAGGGATGAAGTTACAAACTTCTAATTCTACGCACTTGCTTAAAAAAGGAAAGTAATTCCGAATAACAGGTTCTGGAAATATGGATCCAGAAATTGAAACTTATCCTAAGTTTACAATATGATATTCTACCTTAATGTGTATATAATCTAAAAGAATCAAAGTACAAGTGTAAGGAAATATAAGAAGATTATACTTTCCTTACAATACAATATGCTGCAAAAAAACAAGTAGTATAACTACAAGTAACAAACAATAATTATTTTAAGCCAAAGAGAAGGGTATCTGACAACCTTGGATAAAGGTCCCTTGATTTATACTTTCAAGCAAGTCTGTCTTACCCTCACCAGGGTAAGCCCTCGATATGAAGATCAAAGTCTCTGTCTTGCTATCCCCGCAAGCACTCAACTTCAAGGTAGTTGGAACCTCTGTCTTCCTCAGCAAGGAAGCCCTCGAACATCAAGGTAGTCGGCACCTCTGTCTTCCTATCCCCGGAATTCCTCAAATGTAATCACCAACATTCAGAGTCGCACAAAGCAATATAAACGAGCAGTTCAGTATGCACAAAGCATGAAAATATTCTCTCTTTAGAAATCACCTTAACAACGTGTGGTCTCTAGATCAATCAACTCGTTTCTTCTTGTCTTGAGATCTTTCAAATGAGCTCCTATTTATAGGCTCGGTCGGCCCCCTCTCCAATGGTCATATTTTCCTTAAAATTTGTACGGACCTATAAACATGTAACTCAACCAACGGTTAGTTTGAAATAGAAGAGACGACATCGTTTGATAATAAATCTTGTATAACTAAATTTACGACATCGTTTTGAAATGAAGAATATGTAAGTGAAATCCATACAAAATTCCAAAGTGTAAGCAAATTAAATGTTTGGAGTCTAACCAAAATGAAATTCGGAGTCTTTGTAATGAAATATTTGGATTCTGTTTTATAGAAATTCAGTACCTTAAATCTGTAGAAGTTCGGAGTCTGAATTTCGAATGAAATTCAGAGTCTATGTTCAACAGGGTTCAAAATATAAACTTTCAGAGTTCAATGTAGAACTGGTAAAAATTTGGAGTCGAACTACTTCAGAGATCGGTGTCGAACTCATGAATGTTCGGAGTCGAACATCATAAGAGGTCGGAGTTGAACTCATGAATGTTCGGAGTCGAACTTCATAAGAGATCAGAGTCGAACTACTTAAGAGTTTGGAGTCAAACTTCATAAGAGTTTGTATCCATAATTCGGAGTGGAACATCATTATAATTCACATCCAGAATTCGGATCCTAGAAAAAGAATACTCCAATACTTGTCATTATATGATTCCAGGATTTTGGTTAAGAATCCGGTTTTTGTAGATAAGAGAAAAAAATATTGCTATGTATAAGAAACTCTAGGTTAGGGTAAATTTCTTTATATAAGAAAATTTTCCTTATGGAGGTAAAACATACATTTTCTTAAGTATAAGTTGTTTGTGATTTTCAAAACAATAAGTAATGGAAAAGTCATAAGGAAAACCTTATTGACTCAACACCCAGATCTTCCCCATTCAAGTATCTCCTTACCTCTTCACAGTATGACAAGGTATGGCCCAGATAACCACAGAACTGACACTTCATGAGATGAAATGTCTTTTCACTTGAATATCTCCTCGTGCCTTCTTCCTTGGGAGAATATTTGAATTGCTTGTCATTTCTGAATGTTTGAGGATAATTTTCAGTTCTTCTTTCAGTTTGTATTGAGGGGTTCTTTTTCAGAATTTCAGGTAATGTTTCATCATCTACAACTTTCATCGTGTCATTCTTTCAGCTCTCTCTACTTCCAGCAGTTGATGTCTCATCTCTACAGCCAATTCCACTCTTTCCCATGCAAGTGGGTCTTTGATAACTTAAGAATTTTCCAACCCCATCTGATCCACACTTGGCTCTTGCTAGTAATTCTGCATTTGAGAATCCTCCGAAATGAATTTTCTTCTTTCCCTCATTTGACGTTGATTGACATTCAATTTTACTTCTAAGAGTAAAAACTTATTTCTCAAGTCCCTCAATAGTCTTGGACTTATCTTCCAGTCTGGATGAAAGTTCATTTATGACCTTTTCTTGTTCTTCAATTTTGAGATTTAGTTCCATAACATCATCTGTGCTTTCAAGGATTGAAGACTAAAATCTCAGTAGTTCTCATAGTCATTCAATCTCTGCTTCATGCTCATCAGCATATTCTGATGATTCTTCTACCATTTTTTTCCACTTATTACATCTCTTAAATTTATTCTGAAGCTTGGAAAAAGCATCCTTAATTTGAGTCTTTGAATCACAATTAGAAAGAATCTGATTATCTCTCTCTTTATTGATCAATTGTTCTGACTTTTCAACTTTAGCCTTCATGGAAGCATGCTTTCCCGTTTTAAATTCAGGTCCTTCTTCTTCAATAAATTTAGTATCTTCATCTTCCTCTTTATAGACAAAACTCATCCTTTGTATTTTATTTCCAGATTTAAAGTCTCCATTTTGAAAAATATTTTTTGAGACTTCTCAATGTTCTCATATTCACTATCTTCATCATTGATCTTTCTTAAACATTGAGAGGCAATGTGCCCAACTTTTCCATAATGAAAACATGTGAGAGGTAACTTCCCTTTGAATTTCTCTTTCCCCTTCTAGAACTTCTTTATAATGAGATAAAGAATCAATTTTTCTTCATCATCTTCACTGCTACTATCATTTGAGATTTTCAGTTTATCCATGGCATTGAATGCCATTTCCTTGCTCACATGAGTCGTAGCATATTCTATTTTGGCTCTCATTTCGTATTCTACCAAGCTGCTCAGTAGATCATCCAGAGAAAGATTGGAAAGATCTCTTTCCTCAAGGGCTGACACCATTTCATTTTACATGGGTGGATGCATTCTTAATATTTTCTTTACAATATCAATGTCTTTGATTTCTTCGCCAAGACCCCGAATTTCTCCAACCAATTCAGTAATTCAATTGAAGAATGAGTCTTAATTCTCGTCTGGGTGCATCTTCAGATCATCAAACCAATTGTACATGACTTGTAATCTTGCCTCCTTCACTTTTCTATCTCCTTCATAAATAATTTTGAGTTTATCCCACATGGATTTTGCTGAGGTGCAACTCATCACCTTTAGATAGATCTGATCAGAAAGAGCGGTGGTGAGTGAATTTTGTGTTTTAGTATCTGCATCAATAATTTTCGTGTCTGTGTCAGTCATAGCGAGGCCTATTGGATCAGTGAATTATATTCCATGCATAGTGGAAAACAGAACTTCCATTCCAAGAGATCTTAGATGAGATCTCATCCTATTTTTCCAGATCTGAAAATTACATCCATCAAAGAGAGGGACTCCCCTAAAATCGAATGCATTCTCCATGGTGACCAAGGATAGATTCAACACCAGCAACCTTTACCCTCTGATACAACTTGTAGAACCCCGGGACACCCTGAGAGGGGAGGGGTGAATCATGGTGTCAACTTTTTCTTTTAAACTAAAGGATCTTGTTCCCAAATTTGTAGGAGCTAGATGAACCTGTATGATGGATATGATCAGAAATCGAACATTCACATGAAAAAGAGATGACACAACAATTTTTACATGGTTCACCACTAAGGGCTACGTCCAAGGAGAATACGCCCAGAAGTTGTCGGTCGTACCAAATTCCACTAATCTTTACTAGATGTGGATTACAATGGTTCGGGCACAGTCACTCGGTCTTAGACTCATTGCATTTACAATTGTTCAGGGATAGATCATTGCGGCCCTCAGGTAACTCCCATTGACTCCCCCTGACTCACTGTTGTAGGTGAAGTCCCACTCAGTTTATAGACGTGAAGGTCTCTTCATCATTGCTCAATGAAAGCATTATCTGTTTTTTGTAGTTTCTCTGTTGAAGTCCCACTATCACTCGTTAACTGATCTTTAACTTTCGTGCCACTCCAAGACAGTCAGCAAGCCTCAACAAACACCTGGCACGCAACACCAAGACGACACACAACTTTTTTGGATGGCACGCAAGTTATAACTGGCGTGCAAGTCCTCCTCCAACACTTGCGTGACTCAACCTTCATCAAAATAAAACTTGCATGACTCACCTTATTTTCAACCCAAATCGATTTTGAATCCTAATGGAAACCTATCGCGCAACATCAATTCTGGTACACAAGTATCACCAAATCACTTTCGTGACAACTAAATGGGCAGCAAACAACTTCCGCGCTGCTCCACCTTGCGCGACCCACCAACACCTGCATGACTTCAACACCTGCGCGACAGGAGAACTGAATTTCTTCAATTCCAAAGTTCATGTGGACTGAGGAGGGGTGGTCCTCTATTTATTGGTATCTGGATACCCTGCGCAGCGGCCCACAAGTCTTCCCATGGCGCGTAAGTCTTGGCGCGCAAACCTTCTGTCCTCCTAGACACATGCGTGACCAACATCCAATCTTGGGCGCTTCTATTTACATTGCCATATTCTGTTGATCAAAACACGATGGTCAAACAACATGAAACTTTCCAATCCCCTAAGGTACCGGCACACAAGTCTTTTCATGGTGCGCAAGTCACTTGTGCGACCAAACAAATACTTGTGCGACCCTTTTTCCTTTGCCATATTTTCATGTTCTCATTCTGAAAAACATTAGGTGTGCATGTTTCCAAGCATCCAAGGCCTCAGTGCGCAAGTCTCTTTTCCAAAAAAAACATTTCTCTATATTTCATATTTTGAGGCCCATAATTAAGGCCAATACTGGGAGATGGCTCCATCTTTAATACTGTTGTATGCTTAATGTATGATCACCTTTCTAGTACACGTTCTGAACTTCTACTATGGATTGAAAACAAACACAAACCATACTCCAAATCATGCATAGAAAACCATGGTTCCAACATTTAAATGATCAGAGTCCAATGTTCAATGATAGAACAGACTCCTCTGATACCAATTTGTCACGACCCGTCCCCCAGGGCCCATACCATGTCTACCCGAAGCCCGGCATTCATAGGCCAGGGGCTGTAAACTGGCACCGAAAGCCATATTCCCTAAAACTGGGAAGGAAGTGTCATTATATTTTGTAAACATCGCAACCAAACACACAGTAAGATACAAACACAAGAAATATTAATAGTAAGTAGAGTGAGTACAATAAGTAAAAGGGGCTAGAATACAAGCCCAACTTCAAAGTAAAAGAAAACTGAAAGTAACGGTAAACAGAAAAGATCCTCTGAACACCCACCAAGGATCCTACCTGAAGCGTAGGTATAGATCTCAAATAGTTGTCTATGTGGTACACCTCTTCTAGGTCCAACTCCGAGCTACCTCCAGTTCGGGTACTCTTGTCCTTAGTGATATTTTTCTGTCATCTGCACCAACCACAACAAGGTGCGGGCATAGCCTATTCAGGGGTGAGTATAACGATACTCAGAGGATACCCCGAGACCGTCAAGGTCTCACAAAATACACCACGGATAAACCACACAACATGAAATCAACAGACAACCATACCTAGGTATATGCCCATATATATATCGATGTTATCAAGCATACCCATCTCAATCATGAGTAAACACAGAGCACAACTCAAAAGCCCAAAGCTCAACTATCTCAAAAAAGAAGGAATACCATGAATGTAAGTACCACATAGGTATGACACATAGAAGAATAACACCAAGGCATTCCCACGAAGGAATGTATTGCTAGGTACAAACCCAGGTCACACTAGGTATAACATAGGTAAAGTAGTAGAGATGATTATATGTAACTACTAATTCATATTACTCTATTAAGAGGCAGACCCAAGAAGTATCATGAATCATCATTATACCCACAGAGGATCGTAGTACATCGTCAGACCCACACAATACCCTAATACATCTCCAGTACATCGCCATATCCACACAGGATCCTATTACTTCTCTAGTACATCCTCAGACCCACACAGGAACCTGGTACATCTCCAGTATGTCTTCAAACACGCACAAGAAACTAGTACATCGCCAGTGCATCGTCAGACACACATAGGATCCTAGTACATCTCTAATACATCATCAGACCAACATTGGATCCTTGTACATCTTTAGTACGTCATCAAATCCACACAGGATCCTAGTACATCTCCAGTACATCGTCAGACCCACGCATGATCCTAGTACGTCTCCAGTACATCGTCAGACCCAAAGAGAATCCTAGTATATCTTTAGTATGTCGTCATACCCACACATGATCGTAGTACATTGTCAGTAGGTCATCTGACCCACACATGTTCCTAGTACATCTTTAGTACGTCGTCAGACCCACACAGGATCCCAGTACATCACCAGTACGCCATCAGACCCACAGAAGATCCTAGTAAATCTATAGTACGTCTTCAGACCCACACCGGATCCTAGTACACCGCTAGTACATCATAAAACCCGCACAGGATCCTAGAACATTGTCAGTACGTCTTCAGACCCACACAGGATCCTAGTACATCGTCACAGCCTGCTACAGGGTTCTCGCACTAAGCATGCTCATCTCTTGGAGGGTTCTCTCCTCACAAAAGTAGTCAATATTCCAAATACAATTAAGTCCAATGAAAAATTATCCCATAGGAAGGCCATGTCAAAGGGGTCCCAACGTAACAGACGGTGCGTCAATCGGATCCCCAGTCTAAAAGTTATTAGCATTTCCGCTTTGAGGGCCCGGTTGGATTCGTGCTCGATCCAACCAAGCCATATGCCAAATTTATCTAAATATTCAGTTGGTTATACCAAAAGGACTATATCGCTCCAAGGTTTTCGGCACTGTAGACGATTCGTGAAATAGACAACCAATTCCAAAGTTATGGCCAAAAGAGCATATACGGTCAAAATAAGTCCGGGTCCGATCCGACCCGTTTAGTCGAACCGGCCTGGGACGACCCGATTTGGTTCGACCCGTACTACTGGGCGGTCTAGCAGGGCCCATGTGGCATGGTGCGGCGGGGCGACACAGGGTCTTCGGTACTGCGGGGGGGGGGGGGGGGGGGGGGTGGCCGTGGGGCGGCGCGGGGGCCGCCGGGCGGCGCGGTGGCTATCGGGCGACATGCGGGCTGCCATCCAGTGTGGGCCATGGGGCGGCGCGTGGGCCCGAGCAGGCATGCGGGCCATGGGGCAGTGGTGCAGTAGGATGGCTGCAGTTGCTCCATCACCTTCATTGCGGTCAACGGTGTGTCGGCTGCTGTATCTGAGTCCCACTAGTTCCATTCGCTGGCATCAGTTACCTCCTTGTTCTATTACTAGAAACACAACAAAAAATTCAAGAAATTGTAGAGAGGTCGGGCCATGTTTATTTATCCTACACCCTCTTCGTTAGTGCGGTAGAAACCAACTTAATAGATATTGTATGAAGAACAGAAAACACTACAACCTCTGACAAATATTATTCCCAAACCCACAAACAGAAATCATCTGTTGATCAACTAGTTAGAGAGTTGATCCATTTTATTTTTTTATAATGGAAGAACATGTGAATCAATAATGAAATAAAAATTAAACCCCTACCTCAATGGATTGTTGACGGAGGTCGTAAGGATGGAAGGAAGGACGTCGGTTCATTGTCATCGAAGACGTTAGTGTTTGTTTCCTCCGCAAGGTGCTTCCGATCCAGATCAGGGTCAGTTCACTCATTCCTCAATCCCCTACAGTCGTTCTTCGTTGGAAGGTGTTCTTCGTTGGAGAGGGAAATGTTTCTCCATGTGTTGGGCATCGCGGCACTTTACCAGCGCTTTGTCGCTTAGTGAGGTCATCCCAAATCCTCCTCTAAAGCTCCATATAAATATGAGAGGGGGGAGGTAAATAATGATCATGGAATTTATGATGGTTCATTTATTATGATCATTCCTAAATTCCAACAACGTTGTTACTTAGTATTTAAAAAGGGTCAAGCCATTTAATTTACCACGGCGAAATTAATTGAGATTTTTCCAATGGACTTCCCCAAATTTAAGAGGGGTTCGGGTGGTCCTCACCACCATGAATTCGAATTGGGGGTTTTATTTTGGGTTGTACCCACCTATTAACATCCACATTGGAGATTCAAATGAAAATTAAAAATGATAAAAAATTATTATTTTTATTTTTCTACGAAAAAGGGAAAAACTGTCTTTCACCCTTGACCTAATGCGGTAGAGGTGATGGTATACTTAAGTGAATACCAGCACTGCATGTTCAATGGTGCCCTTTGTATTTCAATTCTGAGTACCAGTTCAAATGTTACAAAATGTCTCTCGTGCATTTACTGAACGTACTTGAAAAAATATCAGAAAAATTATAACAGTCACCCTTGACCCGCGCCGGTCATGGTTAGGCATTGACCAAGTGAAACATGTCCCAATGAACCCAATGATACTCTCGAATTTCCAATCCATGTTATCATTTAAAAGTTATGAGTTTTACAATAATATAATTGTAACTTAATTATTTTATTATTTTCCAAAAACTAACATTCACCAGTGGCCCGTGCTGACCAAAGTTAGTGTATGCTTATATAAATAATGTCCTTACGATTTTGGTGGTGGTCTTGTATTTTCAATTTGAGCTACCATTTTTGAGTTATAAGAATTTTAGAAATAAAATAATTTATTTAATTATTTTATTTACGGTTATGCCATTTTGGGTTTTCTCACAGAAGGTCCGCACCGACTAAACATAAGTCGTACCTAGGGTACACCCACTATCCTGAACACAAATTTTCCCTCAGATTTCTGATCTGAGTTAACATTTAAGAGCTATTCCACTTTTTTTAGGAAAACTGCTTACGTGTGCTAATTAACCCTCACCCATACCTCAACGGGATCATTCCAGGAACTCCGGGCCACAGAATCATGCGCCGTTAGATTTCACAGTCTCAAAATAATTCCATATAATTAAAAAAATACGGAATTTCCCAGACATTACATAAACTACAAACATACCAGTCTCCTTGCGATTAAACAAGTCACCACCCACCATATATAAACCAAAATTCCCTATGGGAGAGCATAAAATATAAACTGTTTCTATAGCTAAAACAATAGGATAGGTGTTAGAACAAAAAAACCATAATGATTCCAAAAAAACCACACCCTATTCATTACCTTTAAATAGAATACAATTTCATGTTGTCTTGATATAAAAATTTAAAAGAAAAATCATCTTTTAAAAGAAAGTAGAATTCTAAAACATTAGAAAAATGTATTTTTTATTTTATTCTCAAAAAAATATAAATAATAAATTATTTCCATAAAATAATTTTTTTGGATCATGTGATCATATAAATGCTTCTGTAGGAAAAAATTATAGTGGAAATGTTTTTTTGAAATTATTTCTAATAAACTGGTAAAATAAATGACATGAAATATGGTATGAGATTTAATAAGAAATCATTAAAGTAGAAATCATTTTGGAATGTGTTACCAAATATAAGAAAGTATAAATACATGTAAAACAGTTATCATAGTTGGCACTTGGGAATAATGTGAATATACCCTATACATACTCAATTTAAAAACAATACATAGACCTAACATTATAATATATAGAGTAAATATCTAACATGGATTCTCTAAAATATCCTCACTAGTGGTATATCTCACATATTGTTTCCTTTCCATGCGGATCTAGTTCTTATATTCAGGAACAAGATAAGAGTATTTCTTGACTCCTAATAAGGCACATACAGTTGAGTTTTCCAAAAAATCAAATACATACATTTTACATTTATTCCAAATAGAAAAAGTAATTGATTTTTTCCCCACTGAACTCCCTTCTTAATCACAACCCCTTTTCTTTCCAAAAATAAAATGTAATAAGTGACACCCTTAATAGGATTACATCACACATCATGTGTTTCTCATATTTCACATTTCACAACCAATAGGAATACCTTAAGAGGGGTTTTTATTTTCAATAAAATATTTGAAAGTTAAAGTCATGCCTCAACATTTACAAAGAAAGGATAATCATGTAGGTAACCAATTTGAAACCATATATTTTATGTACCAAAACCACTCTTTACCCATACGAACATATCCAACTTAATATATATATATATATATATGAATACCCCTGGAACCAATGTACATATTCTACTAATATTAAGTAAATATATAAAAGAGGGTACCTATATATATATTTATATATATATATGGATCTCTATATAATTTATATTAATAAAAGAAAGATAATTCGAAACCCTTTGTAATCTCTTTGAAAATAAAAAATTCAATTATGACTTTATGGAAATGAAAAAAATGCCAAAATATATTTTCAATCACTAAATTTCATAAATTTAAAATTTTTGGAATATAAAGAAATAACATGATGTGAATAACCTTTCAAAAGTAATTGTTGAAATTTGCTTCATCGAAGAAAAACCCTTGTAAAAACACAATAAAACAAGGAAATATTGAAAGGGTCTAATTACATATATAAAAATTATTAAGAAGATATATTTATTTTATAATAAAAATAAAACACAAAAAAAATTTAGTTTGAAAATTATATACATTTTCATTTGGAACCTGCCTCAAATTGAAGGAGAAATTTCTACCCTTGATGTGTCATACCTAATAAGATCTCAATTAAGTCTCAGGAACCTAGAAAAGTGGAGAGAAAACCTAAGTTTAATGAAAAGAAATCTAACCATAAGAACACCATAGGGTGGAGTTAACAACACACTACAATGAGGGAAATGGGAAAAGGAAGAATAAGGTCACAAAGAAGAAGAAATTGTCACCTAATATGACCGCAAAAAGAATCAGAAGTGAAAATAGATGATAATATTGGGAATATAGGAGGAGAGAATCCATATCTAGGATCCCTCTCTAGCCACTAGTGTGTGACATATATAATAAAGGGTTAAGATACCTATTAGGGTTTTAATTTCATAAGTTAAAATGGGTATTTTTTAATATACCACTAAACACTGCACACGATTTGGCCACATGTTTGGCTAAAATGTGCACCAAACATGCACCCACTTCTAGAGTCCGACATCACAGATAATTTCCAAGATTTATGTTTTGGAAAATCATGCATCAGTGATGATGTTGTCTTTAACAAAATTATAGAATCATCCACATGGTTGATACATGGTATAGAAATCAATGAACATAAAGAGTGTGATAATATTTATATACCTAATAACTCATTTTTTATGAGAAAAATCACCCATAATGAAAATGAAATAAATAGGGAACAAGAAATAATAGTAATTAGAGAGTATTGGTAGGTCAAGGAGTAACATTGTTCACATTTCTATGGTGTTAATGTATTGAGAATTCATAATAATTAATCAACTCTAAACATCTTCACCGGTTCATATTTAACTCTTTATGGGTGAATATATACATTAAACTTATATAATTAGTATATATGTAACATATTTATTCATAAAGATAATTCCTCAATATATTAAATAAAATGATTACTTTTTCTAACCCCATGTAATGGTTTGCATAATTTTACTGATGAACCTATAATTGATGAGAGGAATAATCTATCACCAAGACATTTTTCATCAGAACACATCCCAATCCCTTATTAGATTCATCAGTATCGATAAGAAACCCTCTAAAGTTGTAGGTTAGTGTGAGTACAGGTGAACTAACCAACCTTCTATTCAGATCCTGTAAATTTTCTTAATATTCTATTATCCAATATATATTGACTCCCTTTTATGTTAACTTGGCGAGTGAATTAGATAGTTGTTATGAATTATTCACAATCCATTGATAATATCCATTCAATACATGAAAAATATATAACTAGATTACTATTTTTGGTATTGAAAAAGGTTCAATTACATCTATCATTGATGGAAATATTTATATATTCTCTCTTATGATCGTCTATCACAATAAAGATGTTATCCAAAACCAAAATTTAAACATAAAATTTGTCTTAGAGTTTCATCATCCTTATAGACATCAAAACAATTCCCAAGTTATCTTCATACTCTTCCATTATCTTGGAGTATATAATAATATCATCTATATAAACTTGTAAAAATTTATTGAGGTATTATCTAAGGTATTTGTTAATTAAATCTATGAAGACTGTGTGAGAATTAGTAAATCCAAATGTAATCACTATAAATCCTTAGTTTCTATACCTCATACAAAAAGTTTTCTTAGGTATGTGTTCCCTTTTTAAACTCAACTGATAGTCTTCAGAAAGATAATAAATCGTTGAGCAGTATTGACCTCATCACAGTTTATCAATGAAATATACAATACGGGGTAGAAGATACATAGACTTGATAATGATCTTGTTAGGTTCCGGATAATAAATTCATTGTCGTATAGATTCATAATTCTTATTAAAAAAAATAATGGGTGACCCCCATAGGGACACACTTATACAAATGAAATACTTATCAATAATATCATGGGTTTTCTTCCACAATTTCTACAACTTAATCAGGTTCATTAGATATGGATTCTTTGACATAGGTGAAACACTATGTATGAGTTATACTAAAAACATAACATCATGATTTGGAGGAATAATTGAAATATATTATGAATATAAATCCAAAAACTCTCATATATTATTAATATCTACGATTTTGAGTTTATCCCTAACTATATATGTAACACCCCAGGTAAATAAAGAATATGACATTCTCATATTTGTCCATATTTGTGAATAAAATATTAATATGACTTTAAAGGGGATGCTATGCTCGATGGCGTACCCAACACGCAACAACGAGTTTCTTGGGAATCTTACGTTGCACTCTAATAAAATAATTTTAAATGGTAGTTAACATGTAGCCATTGTATTGGTGGGAATGGATAGAAATAACTAATATATGATTATATATGTTTTTATATGTTTTTACATTTATCCAATAAAGGATAGAGGCTTAAAATACGGAAAGAATTCAATTTTAGGCGTATATGCCCTAGTTTTCACTAAAGGTTCACTTATCACCTTTTGATGTTGAACCATAATTAAATATAGTTTTGTTCACTCTTAAACATTATTTTGGACCAAATAAAACTCTTACTAAGAATCGGGACATCAAATTTTACTTTGTGTAATTTTTTTGGTATCTTTCCGATAAGGTTCTTTTTTTTAATGAATAGTGTAAAATGTTGTATTTTAGTTCAAAACCACTTTTTAGTCTAATTTATTTATATGATTAGATAATATTTTGAATTGTTTTTAAAGTGAAATTTGAAAATATTTTTACCATTAAATCCAATAGTGGTCGTTGGAATTAATTTCACTTTGAAATCAGACTTAAACTAGTGTCAATCTTTTGATACTTATTGTTTTATGAAAACACGCTATTTGCGCTGACAGCGGGAATTAATTATTAAATTAATTAATGTGACTAATATGTTTTGAATTTTGTAAAATGGACTTCATTTTTGAATTCGGAATATCAATTATAGCTTAGGGTGACTTTTTGGGATTTTTCTGAAAAACTTCAATTTTTGATGAATAGTGAAACCACTAAGTGGTAATCAAGCAAACTGATTTTTCAGTTAAATGAAATTTTACCACTAATGTGTATTGAATTTTGAAAATCCGACATACATGGTTGTCATTAAGAAGTAAAATGCGGTTCAATGAGATTATAATAATTTTTTGGTGAATAGTAACTCATTAAGTTCTTAATCGCGATTAGTGATAATTAGGGTAGTTTAAGGTATAAATAATGCTTTAATAATATAAAATGACCTAGACACATGTCCCAACATTATTGGTTGTGTCATGGCCGACCAAGACAAGCCATGGGTCAACTTGGGGACCCCATGGATCCACTTTGGTTGGGAAATGACATAAATAACATTTTATTTAATGTAAACGAAAAATTGACACAAACATGATATGTTTTACTAAAACAATTTTTAAGTGGGGTTACACAAGTCCAAATTTTGATTATAAATAGTCATTGGAAAGCTAAACAGATTTCCTACATCATAGTATTTCTTTTATAATTTTTAGACATTAAATAAATTAAATTATGTATGACATAATAATGATTTAACGATGACATCATTATTTGACGATTTAAATAAAATGGAAAGATAATGTAAAATCTATGAACTACACATGGCCAAAACTTATTGGATGAGTGTATTTAGAAGCCGTATCACCTTATCCACGACCTATATCAATGTGGGACCTTTTAAAACCGAAATACATTTTCAAATAAAGTAATATTTCTTACTTTCCAAAAGTGCCCCTCCTCTCCTCTTATAAAAGGCCCCCACCTATACCTCTTTTCACACACTCATCAAGCCTTTGGCTCGGCCAACCCCTGCCCATTTACTCTCTACACATCCCTCTCCTCATCCTAGAGGATTCCCTTTGGGCAGAATCCTTTCAAAGGAAGCATTTAGGCTCAAATCAAAAGGAGTTACACTTTTAAAGGTAATTCTTTCTCTCATGTTCATTTGTTTTATTTTGCTTCTCCAACCCCCTAAACTCTTTTTATTTATTTCTTTTGTTACAACACCAGTATCTTCAATATACTAGGATGTTTTTATAAGATTTATTCTAGCTACACTCTCACACAACTACATCAAATGGTTAAAGAACATACGGTTTCCGTGGATGGAGAAATTCTGCCTCCCGAAACGATGATTGTTCAATACTCATTTAACACATTCAAAGGTGGCCATTATGATGTCACTATTTTTATATATGATATATAATATGTTTATGTTTTACTTATGCTTCTGTATTTTTCATTTGTGTCTTACCTTTATGGCTTCCATTATGGGTATACGCGATATCTTCATTTTAGGAAGTGCGGACTACCGCCTCCTCAAAGTGATTTGATTCGTTAAAAACCATATGTGGGATGTATAAAGGATGGAACTATGATATTATATATGATATTATACTGTAATTATAATATACCTTTATATAATTATGATTCCATTCTATAAACAATGAAATAGAAATGGAAGTAGCGTTCATGCGTACGTACGGCTTACCGTCTCCATGAACGGTGCATTTCATTTCTTACCTATAAATGATTATGTAATGTTATAAATGCATGCATGTACTGGATATATATGACATATATGATATCTACATCATGAATACAATTCTTTTTATAATAAACATTTTGCCACACGAACAACATGTAATTGTAAGAAGTCCACTTTCGACTTAAGAACCAAATATCGGCAAAACAAATATTATTAACTTAAATGATTACATTATGTTTATGACATGGTAATAAGTGGTATAAAAGGAATAATGAACTTGAAAAAGGTTCTTAAGGAAGTAGAAATTAACTCAAGTTTATTATTCAGGAGATTAAAGAACGATCAAGTCAAGTCGGACCCGAGGTAAGGGATCCTACAACTCTCTTTCTTTATAAGTACACTCTTTTATGTCATTTCTTTTAAGCTCATCTTTCTTATGATTGGGATGTTCTTTTATATTACTCCTACTGTAATTTTTATGTTCATGTGATGAGAGACCCTATTCTCTCTCATCAATCCATTTTGGAAGTTTTGAGTGGCGCCGTTAGGCTGCCGAACTTTTGTAAGGGATTTTTCATCTCACTTTCATTCCCATGAGATTTATGCTACATTTGCCACAAATTTCATTGAGTGGTGTATGTACTGCCCTTTATTCTACTCTTTGTGTAATATAATTTCGTTTATGAGTATTTACATCAATGACCTATTGTCTTTCTTTCATGGGGTGTATGTTTTGAAAGATACCCAAGTCGGTAAGGGAACCTTTCACCCTCCTCTTTTTTTTAAAAGACTTCTTTTGTTGGGTCTTTTAATTTACATATTGTTATGTTGGGATATGTTATCATATATCCTTATTGATGTAAATTTTATGTCCAAGTGATGAGATACACTTTTTATCTCTCATCAACTCATTTTGATGTGATGCCGTTAGGCTGTCAAGGGAACTTTTTAACCCAATTTCGATTTCTTTGGGTTCAACATGTAGTCATTGAATATGTCATCCATTGAATATATGTGAATGTCCTTTTATTGTTTTACACTTAATATCCACTTATATTGAGTGTATTTATATTTTTCACACATATTTTTGAGATTGATTTGTCCTTAATTTAAGGATATCTTCTTTATAAGGGATTTCGTCACATTTGACATTTCTATTGAGGGTTCATTGTTGTTATGCACCAATTCACTCTTATATGGTGTATATACTGTCCTTTGGAGTATTATATCATGAATCCATTTATTCTCATGATATTATAAAGTTCTGACTAAATGTTATTCCTCAATTATTGTATTCAAGTGTCTATAATTTTGGTAAAACCCCTTTAACCAAAATATCGTTTTAAATGTTTTAATTATTTGTTCTTATTAATATCCATGTTTTCAAAATGGTTTTAAGGATTTATTTATATGGATATTAATGGTTTAAAATTTTAAGCTTCAAGGTGGTATGGGACTTCGTCTCAATCTCCTTTCATTGGGGCATATTTTGTTTTATACACAACTTTCTGGTATACGGTGTATAAACCCCTTTGACTTTCACGTTTATTCAAAAGGAATCTTTTTTATACGAAGCGTTTACTAAACGAAAAAAGGGAATGTTTTTGTCGTACGTATGCGGCGACAACGACTTCTCCGCCGTCGTAACCGTTATTTGAGTTTCAGCTTCCTCTACAAGCCATACCTTCTTTTTTAAAAAGAAAAATAAATACCATGTTTTACTTTGGTATTGAAAATGGTTTTCATAATGTTTTTATTATATCAATGTGTTGTATTGATATCTCGTGATTGAAATTTGGAAATGTTATGTTTCCTTTATGCATGTTTTATGTGATATGATTATGTTATGATTCTTGGGCATTATTATGAAGACGGGTGGTTCCGTGATAAACTAAGGGCGGGTGAGCCCGTTATAGCTCTCCAATGCATTGGGTAACGCGAAGGAGTGAAACGTTAAGGTTTCTCCGAAGAGATTTAGGGAATTTACTGTGATGGGTATTCCAAACGTAACCAAGAGGGTTACTCCCTACGTAAGAATGTTATGAATGCCTCAAGTTACCTTTATGTCTTATGTTTTCTATGATTTATTCATGATTTGATATGCCTATGTTTTATGGGTAAAGTATGAACTCATTCTTATGTATATGTGTACCCATGTTTCCTTTCCATATTTTTCTATCCCTTACTGAGCTTTTTGTGCTCATCCCAAGTTTTTGAAATGTTTTTCACAGGTCAAGGGAAAGGTACATGATGTGATGATAGTGTCAAGGATGTGTCAAGAAAGAATCCGTGTTATATTTTAAATATGTTTCTGTTGATGGGAAGAATGAATATTGTCTTTTATGTAACCACTTTGTTTAAATGTGGAATGTAATGCAAGTTTCATGATCTAATTCTCTAAAACTCTAAACCTGAAAAGATCCTCAATGTGTAATCTTGTAATAACTCAAGATTAAGTAAGGTTTAAGGCTGGGGCCTTATAGTTGGTATCAAAGGTCGGTTTAGATTACTTTAGAGGTTAGGGTATTCTTTAAGCATAAGTGACATTACCATAATGGTTAGGATTTTAGAAAGAGTCCTAGTTTTAGATAAAGTGAATGAGTAAGTGTATCTTAGTGTTTACCTTCCTCATTAGTACATGATGGTTTTGTTGATATACTCACACTGACCTTTTTGGTTTTAGTAAATGGCTGGATCTACCAGGCACCAAAGTAACAGTGGATGTGAAGGAAACTATGACAGCTTTTTGAGCAAGCAACTGAATGATATGGGAGATGCAATGAGAACTCTTCTGATTATCCTCAACCAACTATCTGGAGTCATGATTGACCACCTAAACCTTGGAGTTTTCTCTAAGGCATCATATATGCAAGAAACAAATCCCTACGGAAGTACAGGAAATAATCATAAAGGTATGTGTGTTCAAAAACCTATGTGTCAAAGATGTGGAAAGAAACACCTAGGAAAATGTTTCAAAGGGACAGAAATATGCTATAGATGTGGAAATGAAGGTCATAAATCAAGAACCTGTCATGGAAAAAGGAAGCATCCAGTTGACTCGAGGAAAGGGAAAGAAGTTCTTTCTGAGGGATCAATTGAATGTTTTAAATGTGGTGTGCATGGTCATTATGCAAACACATGTCCTATGAAGAAGTTTCGTGAATGGGGTCACCAAGAGCGTACCAATATTCGTTTACCAATACCTAATGCCATTCCGATTGAGGATGAAGAAACTGACAATGACCAATCAAAGGTATGTACTATTTCATGACTATTGTTTTCTTATTTTGGAATCTTAGGATATGATTCATGATTTTGTTTGTAGGAAAGAGGTATTTCAGAATAAGTTGGAAAGGAATGGATAATGGATCATGAAGAATGTTGAATGAGTAATATGTCAACATATAAGGGCTTCAAGAGTTAGGGTGAAATTCTTAAGAGTATTAAGTCTCTTTTGATGATGGGGTTACATTAGAAGACTTTTTATATTATCTGTAACCCTGATGTTTAATATAGGCAAATTTTATTCAAGTAATAGTTATCTTTTCTTTTGTGAACATAGTTATAAAGAACCATTTGGGTTTATATGATCCTTACTTTTGAGGTAATTATGGGTTACCATATGTTATGATTGAAGTGAAAGGCATGAGATAAAATTGAGGTTAAATTATGTTATGGTTATTTTTGATGATTTTAATCCCTTTTTGGGTAATGATTTGAGAATTATATAGTTTTGAAAAAAGGACAACACGCAGACCGTGTGACTACCCGTCGCATTGGACAAAGCTGCGGGAATCGAACCCACAACCAAAGTGCGACTGTTATTTATCGCCTACCACTGGACTACGTGAAGTCCCTGGTTAGTTTGACTGATTCTTTTCAGTTATATGATTTTATGAATTAAGAGTAAGTTGATTTTGGGTTATTTATGAAAATGATTAACCTATCATGGAGGATATGTGATTAGGATAATTACTTTTCAATGTGAGACTTTAGGAGCAACTGATGTTGTTTGGAGATAAATGTTACGATTTAACTTGGAAGACTATGTGACTAAATCCTTCAAATATTTGAGTTTCAATCTTATATTGGTTTACTTTGAAGAATTTTATGGACAAATTGTTTATCGGATGGTCCTCTTTGAACTTTGGGTTTTGTTGGACAAATTTTGGAGATTAAGAATAGATTTTCTTTTTATAAGGGGTTATCCTTTTCTAAATTATCTGATCTTGTACTAGCCTTTTTGGTTTTGGATTTGGTTAAAGTCTAAAGACATGGGAAGTATATAGTTCTATTTTTTGGATTAGGTGATTCTCTAGAAGTTGATTATAGTACTCTTAATGTGAACAAGTCTTCCTAAATACTCATCTTTTGGAGAAAATATGAGTTTGTGTAAGGAATCTAATAAAGGTTGAAAGTCAATATGATAAGTGATTATGTTTCCTTATGAATAAATTCCTCAATAAAAAGTAACGTAAAACAAAAATGTTTTCTATTAAATTTTCCTACTGGGGAATCGAATACCGTTTAACCCATCACAAGTTTGTGATTTTCTCGTGGTTAACTTTCTCCTAAACATGTTTTCTGTCACTTTCCATCAGAAAATGACCCTTTGTTTTTTCCTCCATGTCCATATTTTCATACTTGGAATCCTAGTATGGGTTAACTCGGGTGACCTTTGTACTTATCTTTCTTTATTTTAAAGTGTTTGTTTTACCGACTTTTGTTCCGATGTGGGACTTTCAAGGATGTTTCCAAGAGCAATTTTAAAATTGTGAGGACGCAATTCCCAAAATGGGGGAAGGATGTAACACCCCAGGTAAATAAAGAATATGAAATTCTCATATTTGTCCATATTTGTGAATAAAATATTAATATGACTTTAAAGGGGATGCTATGCTCGATGGCGTACCCAACACGCAACAACGAGTTTCTTGGGAATCTTACGTTGCACTCTAATAAAATAATTTTAAATGGTAGTTAACATGTAGCCATTGTATTGGCGGGAATGGATAGAAATAACTAAGATATGATTATATATGTTTTTATATGTTTTTATATTTATCCAATAAAGTATAGAGGCTTAAAATACGGAAAGAATTCAATTTTAGGCGTATATGCCCTAGTTTTCACTAAAGGTTCACTTATCACCTTTTGATGTTGAACCATAATTAAATATAGTTTTGTTCACTCTTAAACATTATTTTGGACCAAATAAAACTCTTACTAAGAATCGGGACATCAAATTTTACTTTGTGTAATTTTTTTGGTATCTTTCCGATAAGGTTCTTTTTTTTAATGAATAGTGTAAAATGTTGTATTTTAGTTCAAAACCACTTTTTAGTCTAATTTATTTATATGATTAGATAATATTTTGAATTGTTTTTAAAGTGAAATTTGAAAATATTTTTACCATTAAATCCAATAGTGGTCGTTGGAATTAATTTCACTTTGAAATCAGACTTAAACTAGTGTCAATCTTTTGATACTTATTGTTTTATGAAAACACGCTATTTGCGCTGACAGCGGGAATTAATTATTAAATTAATTAATGTGACTAATATGTTTTGAATTTTGTAAAATGGACTTCATTTTTGAATTCGGAATATCAATTATAGCTTAGGGTGGATTTTTGGGATTTTTCTGAAAAACTTCAATTTTTGATGAATAGTGAAACCACTAAGTGGTAATCAAGCAAACTGATTTTTCAGTTAAATGAAATTTTACCACTAATGTGTATTGAATTTTGAAAATCCGACATACATGGTTGTCATTAAGAAGTAAAATGTGGTTCAATGAGATTATAATAATTTTTTGGTGAATAGTAACTCATTAAGTTCTTAATCGCGATTAGTGATAATTAGGGTAGTTTAAGGTATAAATAATGCTTTAATAATATAAAATGACCTAGACACATGTCCCAACATTATTGGTTGTGTCATGGCCGACCAAGACAAGCCATGGGTCAACTTGGGGACCCCATGGATCCACTTTGGTTGGGAAATGACATAAATAACATTTTATTTAATGTAAAAGAAAAATTGACACAAACATGATATGTTTTACTAAAACAATTTTTAAGTGGGGTTACATAAGTCCACATTTTGATTATAAATAGTAATTGGAAATATAAAAAGATTTCCTACATCATAGTATTTCTTTTATAATTTTTAGACATTAAATAAATTAAATTATGTATGACATAATAATGATTTAACGATGACATCATTATTTGACGATTTAAATAAAATGGAAAGATAATGTAAACTCTATGAACTACACATGGCCAAAACTTATTGGATGAGTGGATTTCGAAGCCGTATCACCTTAGCCACGACCTATATCAATGTGGGACCTTTTAAAACCGAAATACATTTTCAAATAAAGTAATATTTCTTACTTTCCAAAAGTGCCCCTCCTCTCCTCTTATAAAAGGCCCCCACCTCTACCTCTTTTCACACACTCATCAAGCCTTTGGATCGGCCAACCCCTGCCCATTTACTCTCTACACATCCCTCTCCTCATCCTAGAGGATTCCCTTTGGGAAGAATCCTTTCAAAGGAAGCCTTTAGGCTCAAATCAAAAGGAGTTACACTTTTAAAGGTAATTCTTTCTCTCATGTTCATTTGTTTTATTTTGCTTCTCCAACCCCCTAAACTCTTTTTATTTATTTCTTTTGTTACAACACCAGTATCTTCAATATACTAGGATGTTGTTATAAGATTTATTCTAGCTACACTCTCACACAACTACATCAAATGGTTAAAGAACATACGGTTTCCGTGGATGGCGAAATTCTGCCTCCCGAAACGATGATTGTTCAATACTCATTTAACACCTTCAAAGGTGGCCATTATGATTTCAATATTTTTATATATGATATATAATATGTTTATGTTTTACTTATTCTTCTGTATTTTTCATTTGTGTCTTACCTTTATGGCTTCCATTATGGGTATACGCGACATCTTCATTTTAGGAAGTGCGGACTACCGCCTCCTCAAAGTGATTTGATTCGTTAAAAACCATATGTGGGATGTATAAAGGATGGAACTATGATATTATATATGATATTATACTGTAATTATAATATACCTTTATATCATTATGATTCCATTCTATAAACAATGAAATAGAAATGGAAGTAGCGTTCATGCGTACGTACGGCTTACCGTCTCCATGAACGGTGCATTTCATTTCTTACCTCTAAATGATTATGTAATGTTATAAATGCATGCATGTACTGGATATATATGACATATATGATATCAACATCATGAATACAATTCTGTTTATAATAAACATTTGGCCACACGAACAACATGTAATTGTAAGAAGTCCACTTTCGACTTAAGAACCAAATATCGGCAAAACAAATATTATTAAATTAAATGATTACATTATGTTTATGACATGGTAATAAGTGGTATAAAAGGAATAATGAACTTGAAAAAGGTTCTTAAGGAAGTAGAAATTAACTCAAGTTTATTATTCAGGAGATTAAAGAACGATCAAGTCAAGTCGGACCCGAGGTAAGGGATCCTACAACTCTCTTTCTTTATAAGTACACTCTTTTATGTCATTTCTTTTAAGCTCATCTTTCTTATGATTGGGATGTTCTTTTATATTACTCCTACTGTAATTTTTATGTTCATGTGATGAGAGACCCTATTCTCTCTCATCAATCCATTTTGGAAGTTTTGAGTGGCGCCGTTAGGCTGCCGAACTTTTGTAAGGGATTTTTCATCTCACTTTCATTCTCATGAGATTTATGCTACATTTGCCACAAATTCCATTGAGTGGTGTATGTACTGCCCTTTATTCTACTCTTTGTGTAATATACTTTCGTTTATGAGTATTTACATCAATGACCTATTGTCTTTCTTTCATGGGTTGTATGTTTTGAAAGATACCCAAGTCGGTAAGGGAACCTTTCACCCTCCTCTTTTTTTTAAAAGACTTCTTTTGTTGGGTCTTTTAATTTACATATTGTTATGTTGGGATATGTTATCATATATCCTTATTGATGTAAATTTTATGTCCAAGTGATGAGATACACTTTTTATCTCTCATCAACTCATTTTGATGTGATGCCGTTAGGCTGTCAAGGGAACTTTTTAACCCAATTTCGATTTCTTTGGGTTCAACATGTAGTCATTGAATATGTCATCCATTGAATATATGTGAATGTCCTTTTATTGTTTTACACTTAATATCCACTTATATTGAGTGTATTTATATTTTTCACACATATTTTTGAGATTGATTTGTCCTTAATTTAAGGATACCTTCTTTATAAGGGATTTCGTCACATTTGACATTTCTATTGAGGGTTCACTGTTGTTATGCACCAATTCACTCTTATATGGTGTATATACTGTCCTTTGGAGTATTATATCATGAATCCATTTATTCTCATGATATTATAAAGTTCTGACTAAATGTTATTCCTCAATTATTGTATTCAAGTGTCTATAATTTTGGAAAAACCCCTTTAACCAAAATATCGTTTTAAATGTTTTAATTATTTGTTCTTATTAATATCCGTGTTTTCAAAATGGTTTTAAGGATTTATTTATATGGATATTAATGGTTTAAAATTTTAAGATTCAAGGTGGTATGGGACTTCGTCTCAATCTCCTTTCATTGAGGCATATTTTGTTTTATACACAACTTTCTTGTATACGGTGTATAAACCCCTTTGACTTTCACGTTTATTCAAAAGGAATCTTTTTTATACGAAGCGTTTACTAAACGAAAAAAGGGAATGTTTTTGTCGTACGTATGTGGCGACAACGACTTCTCCGCCGTCGTAACCGTTATTTGAGTTTCAGCTTCCTCTACAAGCCATACCTTCTTTTTTAAAAAGAAAAATAAATACCATGTTTTACTTTGGTATTGAAAATGGTTTTCATAATGTTTTTATTATATCAATGTGTTGTATTGATATCTCGTGATTGAAATTTGGAAAAGTTATGTTTCCTTTATGCATGTTTTATGTGATATGATTATGTTATGGTTCTTGGGCATTATTATGAAGACGGGTGGTTCCGTGATAAACTAAGGGCGGGTGAGCCCGTTATAGCTCTCCAATGCATTGGGTAACGCGAAGGAGTGAAACATTAAGGTTTCTCCGAAGAGATTTAGGGAATTTACTGTGATGGGTATTCCAAACGTAACCAAGAGGGTTACTCCCTACGTAAGAATGTTATGAATGCCTCAAGTTAACTTTATGTCTTATGTTTTCTATGATTTATTCATGATTTGATATGCCTATGTTTTATGGGTAATGTATGAACTCATTATTATGTATATGTGTACCCATGTTTCCTTTCCATATTTTTCTATCCCTTACTGAGCTTTTTGTGCTCATCCCAAGTTTTTGAAATGTTTTTCACAGGTCAAGGGAAAGGTACATGATGTGATGATAGTGTCAAGGATGTGTCAAGAAAGAATCCGTGTTATATTTTAAATATGTTTCCGTTGATGGGAAGAATGAATACTGTCTTTTATGTAACCACTTTGTTTAAATGTGGAATCTAATGCAAGTTTCATGATCTAATTCTCTAAAACTCTAAACCTGAAAAGATCCTCAATGTGTAATCTTGTAATAACTCAAGATTAAGTAAGGTTTAAGGCTGGGGCCTTATAATATATGATAAATAACACTGATTAATAGTAATCAAGACACATAGATAGGAAGTAACATCTGTTAGAATTTTGTATTCATCCTTACATGAAGAAATGATCACCGATTAATTTTAAATATGAAATATCATCACCTTTCCATGTAAATTAATATGATATCTACATAAGGAGATCCAATACATGCTTAGATTACGATCAAACTCAACTGTATATGAAAAACAATATTTATAGGAAGTGCATTCCCATAATGTTCCATCATTTCGTAGTATAGACTTATGATTCGATAATTGTACCATTATGATTTTTCAGTAATAATTCAACATCTAACCATTGTGGTGGTAATGTGATACTGTAAAAAATTATGTAGATATAAACAATTGGGTATAAATGAAATCAAATTAAGAAATTAAAGGTTATAGAGTGAATGGAAAGTTTACTTTTCTCCACTTAATTCTCATAACCCACAGTAGTAATTTTGTGATTGAATGATATTTACCTTTTTATGTAGGCTTAAGAGGTTGAAAAAATAGATCATCATCATTTACCCTTGGATTGAAAAACAAGAAATATTAAGGACTATAATTATTTCATTTGAAATATTATAGTGTGGTTGGGTCATTTTATAAATATTTCTCCCCATTAACATCATTATCTAATTTTTTTATCACTTTGTTATTTAATTGATTGAAAAAATATTTTTATACACATACAAATTTACTTGTACCCTTAATAAAATTTTCTATATGTTTCATTCCACACTTTTGAAATAAAGTAACACTCATATTCTTATATACATGGTTATTTTTATTATAATTTTATTTTAATTTCATCGATCATCACTTACAAGAACCATGAGATTGATGGAAGGATATGGTCTCATTTTCTAAATTAAAGGAACATAAATTATATATATATATATACTTATTTATATAATGTTATAAGAACTTTGGAGACATTGTTTAGAGCCTCCAAATAATAAAAAATATTTCATTTTATTTTGAATATAATAATTCAAGCATACCTCGAAAGTATTGTAAAATTTTCAATATAGGTATTAATGGATTCATCATCCTTCTACTATAGCTTAATGAATTTCTTCTCTATTTTTATATGAATAATACAAGGAATGTACTTACTATAAAATTACATACTAAATTCATCTATCTCCATATATTCAGTTTCTTCTTGGTACCTCATGATCTTGATAAGAGTTCACCATTGATCTATTTCACCTTCTAAATGATAAATACTAAAAATACCTTTTTCATTCCTCAAGCACTTAAGAATAAGAAATATCATTCTAGTGGTATGATCCATTAATCAGAAATTAGTGGATGGATGTACCCGCCAAAAGAAGGTGGATATTTCTTCAATAAGGGCACATCAATATGTTGTTCCCTCATTTCATCATTTGGAAACTCAAAATAATTAATGGATGAGGAATGTTGTGTAATCATTATTATGTGATTTCATATTCTATATCCCATAACATATCATTTCATAGGAGGTTAATCATTTAATTTTTAATAACATTTAATTTTAACATAATTTATTTAGCATCCATCCACTAACTATGACCAAAAGTTGTTGATTGATCAACAAATATGATAGTGATAAATTATACAATATTGAAAAATCATTCAAGGGATTTTTAAATCGTGACAACATATTTTAAATCAATAAAACCATATGTTTAACATTGTTCCTCCATGTATATCATCTATTAAAATAATTCATAGTGGATCATAAATAAAATCATAATTTACCCAAGAATATATCACAATTGGTTTATTTCCGTGTGTGTTGTATTAGGCCCACTGATGGTGTACCATATATAACTGATTAAATAATGAAACTACAAATTTTAGAGCTTTTAGTCTTGGGTTGATTTGTGGAAAAACCTCATCAAATTTATAAAATATAGAAATGGATTTTTTTAATAATAAAACCACAATCCATTCTTTAAGATAACTATAGATTTTACCCTACACTTAGTCTAGTACTAGGGGTCCTCACTAAATTTTTTGTCCTCCAGGTTTCTAAAAATAAATAATCCATTCTCTGATACAAATTAAGACTACCCAAAAATTTCATAAATAACTTTTACATCATTTAATATGGATATTTACTACATATCATAATAATATATTCCCCAATAAAATTAAAGGTTTAGTGTCTTTGGAAATTTTTATACACTAACAACTGGTAGAAAAAATATTTAAAACATTACTCACTTATTTCATCAAACATAGAACTATTTTTAGGTATAATACAATGACAATAATTCTTCATAACCTATGGAAAAGGAAAAAAAAGGTTGAACTCATAATCTTGGTAAGGTTAAATAAGGGAGATTTAACTCAATGATCATATGTAAACATTTCTTGAGCATATGGGTATTAGAACAAGAGTTAACATTTGATAATTATACCCATAAATTCATACATCATAACCACAAAATGAGTATTTGGCAGTTCATAATTTATTAATTATAAAATAAATAAAATAATGAGCCATGGGATCATATCATAAGGATATGAACATATCATAGAGAGTGACATTATTTTTTTGTACATTCAAAATCATAAAAATATTATATCAAGGATTCCCACCAATAAGTTAGTCACATATTAGGCCTAGTCTAACCACCTATATACTTACATTGGTCTTGGGTTAACCACGCATATACCTTCTGTTGTGCTTAGTTTAAAAAATTATATACACTCAATTGCCCATAGGAAAACCTCTTGTGTACCCTTAAATCCTATAAAACAGTAATCATTATCCAATACATTGGAGTTATATAACAGACCCACCCATCACTAAATTATAATCCATTCACATGTATTTCATAGGATGATTAAAATATTAACAATTTCTTCATATCATAAACTATTGAAAAGAAAATGGGTTTCATCAAGATTTCATCACCATAATGAAAAAAGAATATAGAAAAATAACAGGAATATTATCATTATATATTATCTTTATAAAATCATAAGTAGAATCAATGGATTCTTTCATATATGAAAATTCTTTTAAAACATTGTTAATAATTTTTTTAATGAAAATACTATTTTAATTTTGATATCCACTATTTAAAATATAAAAAATTGAAGAAAATTTTGAAAAACATTTTATTTGAAAATAATCATTGAAAATTTTAAAATATTATTCAATTAAAAGATTAGTCATAATGGGGGAAATTATGTCATGTGGTATATGTTAGAAATGATTCATTTCACACCTTCAGTAAAAATTCAGAAAGACCATGTTTAATAAATTTAAAAGAATATTGATTTTAAATAAATTTATAGAATAAAAAAAAGATTTAATACTGAATTTAAACAATCATTTGATTATATTAAAAAATATTTATAAAAAATGAATTTTCAAGAGAATATATAATATATTATACAGAGAAATAATGTTGGTTTTTCTTAAAGCATTGTTTCATACTTTTGAATAATTAGAGGTTGAAAAATGAAAGGAAAATATTTATTCTCAAAAAAGTACCAAATTATAATAAATTACATTATATTTATGATATATATGATATTTAATTTCACAATTTGAAATTTTTTCATAATAAATCTGGGTAAATAGGTAGATTCTAACATAAGACCCTTAACAAAAGAGGGAATTTCTTCATTTGTTCTATGACCTACTATATAAAAAATTTTATTTTATTATAATTAATAAAATAGGTACATTTGTACTTATAATAACATAAATGGTCTACTTATAATATTTTATCACCCTTTGAATAATAATTCTTTATTAAAATCACTATTCTAGGTTGTAAATGTTTAATATTTATCTATGTTTTAGTTTAATTGTTCCTTACATGAACGTTGATAATGCTAACATAATCTAAAAATGTTAATCATTTAAATTATATAATATTATTACAAAACATCACATGTATTTAACATTCATTAATGATTCATTTCGTAATATTAATAATATCTCCCATGTAGGTTGTAATATTGACCTAAACAATATTGCGTTATAAAGACCGAATGAGTAGGAAAGTGCTACTATATAATAATAATATAACATTCATAGAAGATTATTTATGTTAAAATTTTAATATATTATCATTATATACGATTTTTGAACCATCCATAAATGGTGGAAATCGATAATAAAATATATCCCTCAAGGAGACTGAAATTTGTACGTACGCATAAAGGATACGTCCATTTTCTAATGATAACAATTAGAAAAGTAAATGATTTTTTGTCATTAAATAATCATTATTATAAAATAAATATAATAAATAATCTATAAATTCATCATTATAACCCATCAAGAGACATGGGGATGGAAAATGAATCAAATCCCTTTGTAGAGGTTTTAGTGAACGTGTACACCCAAATGAGACATTCATTTTCTATTTGGCTGGAAGGAGTTACAAAATTATTATTCCATCTTCATAATAAAATATCATCATATTTTTTATATATTAGTAATTATTATTTGATGGATACAATCTATTTGTTTGATTTAAAAGAAGAAATAAACTTTTTAATAGTTAGGTAGGATAATTAGCTATTCCTTTAGATACCACCTTTAAATTAAATCTCAAATCATATTAGGACACTATTATGCTAAGAAAAAAAATCTCGTTACTTAAGATAATTTTGGTATTAAAGTTTTTAATTATGAATTTTATGATCTATGTGTCTCAATATTTGGCTATAAGGGAGGAGAAGAGGTTCCCTTTTATATGTGATGGGAGGTACACACATGCAATTACTTAAAAGATTAAAATAATTTAAAGCCATTTTAATTTTAAAGTGAATAAAAATATCCAATATAATGAATGTGTTATAATATAAGGTCTAAATATCTTTGAAAAATATTATTATTTCATGTTAATTTTATATTTATACCCTTATATCTTTTATTATCCCCCATTAATCACTTTTAACCTTAAACATGGTATTAATAGTTGTTTATTTTTTTTCTATTTAGTATGACCAAAAGTGAAATTGGAATCATGAAATAAAGGTTTAAATGACGATTAAAAATATGGTATTTATTTTATCCTATTAAATTTATATAATAATTGAAAATTAACATTAATATATTTTTGAAAAACACAACAAAATATATTTCTTACCAATGAAATTAATTTTAATTAAAAACAGAATTTAATCACAGACAATTCCATGAAATATCTATTAGATGAATGGTAAAATATATTATTAAAGATATAATCTATGAAATTCATTATAATTATAAATAAATAGTAATTTCTATAATTTATTAATATAAAAACACATAAACACATAAACACAGTCATTGTAAAATAACACTTTTTTAATTTCATTTAATTTTATCTTCATTACTAACTATTTAACAACTTGTCAATGATTGATTATTCATATATTGAAAATATACTTCATTAAAATAAATTTTAAATGGTGATCAATATATTTTTTATATAAAAATTCAAAACACCAAGAAAAATTAATTTTATCAGAAAAATAGATCTTTTTATCATGAAATGATTTTATTAGAGTTTATTGATTATTTCATATGCATTTATCAATATATTTTGTCGAAGGAAAAAAATTATCTATATATATATATATCTTTTCTTTTTAATGATATTCACACCCACAAATCTAATGTCTAGGATCGAAGGGTTATAATATATCATGGTTCATTTAGACATGGTGTTGCGTGTAAAGAAACCCATTAACAATTTCAATTTTTTTAAAGAAATAAATATAAAATGTTTGGGTGTTACAAGAAAGAATGGTATAAATTTTATGAGGTATATGGCCTCAAAAAGATATGTTTTTTATTTCATGTTTTAACCTAGAAGAGGAATACATAAAATCTTTATTAATAGAAATAAAACCCCATATAGTTTGTGTTTCATAGTTTAAGCCCACATGTAAGTACCGTACACTTATGTTTAGTGTCATGGAGTAATTAAATATTCATTATCTTTTATTTCATCATACTATTATATGTTTATCCTGAAAGGGGTGATAATAGAGGGTTGAGTGGGGATTAAAAATATATTATTTCGATACAATATGTTTCTCTAAGAATGTGTCCCTTAATCTATTATAGTTTTAAAGGAATATGGCCCTTTGAGGATTGGTTTCATGCGAGATATCGCCTCATGAAGGTGATGTGTTTGGCCTTATTCAGTAGGTACTCCAATTTAAGTTTCTTAAGTTGATTGGTGATTTTTGGTGATGAACTCGCTAATAAGAACATGGTTGGGGTTCTCACCTCAAATGGTTTCCAAAGTGGTTGTGGGACATTGAATAGAATCAAGAGGTGGCATTATCATGTTGATATCGGAGGGATTAGTCCAATTTCATTATTATTACGACCCTCATTGTCAAGGGAATACACAATTTTAATCACCTTGATGGTTTTAACCTTCTTAGAGGAAAATTATTTATATTTTTTATTAAGTGAATAAATTATTGAATGAGGATTATTTGATCAATCCATTGAATCAGACATGTATATTAGTGGGATTTCAAGGAGGTCACAAATTTTAATTTTTATGGTATGGAAATTAACAAGGAGAGTTCATGCATTTCATTAGGGTCAGTATCAGGTGCATAGTAGGACAATAGGGAATTTGGGTTTCCTATCTTTTTAGTTCATCGTGAAATAATTGAAAGGGGTCTAAATTAAATGCGGTTGGAGTCCTTAAAAGGGATCTGATGGATACCATAAAATCAATTTAGTTTTTATAAGAATATTTATTTAAAAAGTAGGTTAAATGTATAGGGTATGTGTTTAAGGGGGATTCTAATTGGATTTTTATGTGAGCCACCAATGAACTTTGTTTACAAGAATGACTTGTATAGGGGACTCACAAAGGAATTATACAGGGGATTCATAAAAAATAAAACGTCTTAGCTTAGGATCTTTATGAAGGGAATCCTTTGTCCAACATTGTTTTTATCCCTCTTTAATTTATTGACTCATTATTTTACCATGATTCTTTCTCTAAGTACAAAGTCTTTTCGAAAGAATCACTAAATTATTCCACTATGTTTCACTATATCAATTTTGAGGTGGGTATGAGTAATTTATAGGCATACCGAGATACCCAATTTCCCAAAATTAGTTTTCATATAGTGGTATGAAACATTAATCAGCTTTTGGACCCATTTCACTACCTAAGAAACCCGTACAACATCGATATGTTAAGTTCCCTTTAAAAACCTAAAGAATATCCACAACTCCAAAACAATTAATTTATCAGAAGAGAATTCATGGTGGAAACCAATTGTCAACATGAAAACCTCATGTGATGATCCGTTTTGACACACTTTGTGGTTAAACTTTTATCTACCTCAGTTCAATAATGAATGGAGGGTTCATTAGGAAACCACTTTGAAATGGATGGTTGAATCACTCCATGATGGATGGTATATTTTAAAAAGTGTTAGTGTTTATTTTTGAAGTGTTGATGTTACTTCAAAGTAAAAATTCCTTTTCAAATTTCATCTTGATATTATTGTTTTATATTATCCTTGATCATTCTTGAAATGTTTTTTTTTTAAATTTCAGTCCTCAAAATTTTTCAGATACATCCCAACATAATTAATAATCCTCTATGATATTTCATACTTCCAAAAATTCATGGATACTTTATGTGTAGTAAGTAAATTTTAGGGGTCCATCTCCCCCAAAAACAGACAAGTAGTTTATATTTATCATTACTACCACCATCTTATTCTCAAAATTGTTCAAGGCTATACCCATCATGGAATTTGGAATGAAGGTTGTCTTCAATTTCATTAATTCTCATATAATTAAATGGTTTTTTGTCCTTCATATAATATTGATTGAAAATATAATCAATTTATATGATTTTTTATTGAATTATTTTTATCATATGGACAACATAATCCCAAACTTTCACCCAAATATCATGTAGTAGTGAATAGGCATATAAGGGACATCAATAAAACACTATTTGATATCCTGTAGATGATAGTGTAAATGGATAAGAATATTTTTTCATTTAATCACCTGAAATATCTATTGTATTATCACACCATAAGCCATACTTCCATTAATGTGACCCCATATTATATTATATACGTGATAAATTCAGTCCTTCCCTTTAAGACACAACTACCTACTCTTAAAATTTCCAGCTATAATTTGTTATCTAAATACTATAAATATCAAATATGGTTAGATGAATTGGACTAACTCAATGAGAAAGAGTTGGGAACTCTTCAAAAGCCTGAAATATGTCAGAATAATTTTGTGTGATAATTCAAAAAGAATGGTCACCTACACTCATTTACCTAGAAAGAAATGATTTTGGCACTGATGACTCCAATAATAATGTGAACGAGACCTTTGTAACTATATTCTAAATACGAATAAACATACATAATACAAAATTTTTTCTCTAAGGGAGTTTATTATATAATAATAATGGTTTGATTGTATACCACAATGACCACCAATGAATGTTTTATCTATAATTACTTAATTTAAATCCATAGTAAGTTCATGTAATGTCCATGTTTTATGACTATAAACTACATGCTATTCAAATCTATACCACATGATGTAAAATTTCAAAGGTAGGTCCTCATCACACAACATTAAACAATTAACCAACATCTTCCCTATCATATAATGTTAAACATATAGAAATATTTTCCATCATGTGAGACCATAAACTTATTAGAGAGGTCAATTCTATATGGTGTGATTTCATTACACGAGAGACAGATCTGTGTATGATTTTTCAATATATTATTTTCTCCTTTCCTGAATTTTCATTGAATTGAAATCCCCCTATGTAAATGCATGATCTATATTGGAGTATTTATTTTCTTTAGGATTCAATTGTTAATATCAAGCCATCCAACAATTATTTCATGGTTTAGTTATCCTATGATTAAATTTTCCCCTTATAAAAACTACATGTAGCATGAATCTTGTCATCATAGGATATATAGTTATTCATGTATCTCCTATTACGACCTTGTACATATGTCTGATCCTTATGGAAAACCACACCGAATAGATGTGACATGTATTTTCTTATATCAAGTATCCTCAAAACCATAAATTCAGATAGACTATTTTAGTTTTTCTTATTGTTGAGACCCCATTCAAGTCAGGTTTCATACATTATCATTCGATTATGGTAATCTATATCTTTACCATGCCTCCCCCTATATGAAGAGATCTAGGCAAAGGGAATATAATAACAATGTGTGGGTTGATTCCCATTACTATGGGATACAAAGGGATGCATGGTTCTTTTATTTTAGGCCTAGTCCAAACAGTAATTTTCATTCCGATTTTTTGTTGGTGAAGAGGAATCCTCAAATTTATATTGGGTTTCATTATTCTCATTCATAAAAGCATCTAATACATTTGACCATCCATGATCCAAATATATATAGGTATATTCCATGCCAAAACAACATGTTGATTTATTTTTATCATTATAGGATATTTATAAATATCCAAATTATATATTATGGACTCACCAATAAGTTTTTACAAAATTTATCTCTCCCATTGGCTTGGAATTTAAGAATTCATCAAGTCGTATCAATATTTTCTCGCCTTTACTGGATGTAAAAGGAATCCATATCAAATCTGTCATGAGAAAGATCTATAAAAATCCACTTTAATCATTATACAGTTCATGTTCCATTAAACTACACAATACCCAAGTAATTTTTATCTAACAATAAATTTAATGATATATGGGTGTTTATCATATGATCTCAAATCGAATGAAATATGGATTATCCGAGATGACCGTAACCTACTTAGAGTATCTACATTGTATGTACTGATATCCCTGTATGGGGAAAATATCCAAATAATAATATATGGGTTTATGGATCCTATCAGTAGTCTCATTATTGTAATAAAATTACCCAATTTTAAGAAATTGTGTCTTAGTTATGTTGGGTGTCCCCATATATAACACAATCCATGGATATGATCATTTTTTTATTCATCACAAGAGTAATATATGATAAATGGTATTACAAGAACTATATTAAAATTTATTCCTATTATTCCAAGATATATTGTAATGGATATATCCTTAATATTATAACAAACCACAAATCCCATTGATATCCAATAACTGCTTTATATACTCTCCCAATTCATGTTGGGACTTTCTATAGTAAACTTTACACTATAATATTATTTTTTATAACTATATGTGTTTTGTTTCCCACTACCAAACGATACATAGTGATGCCAATATAATTAAACCCAACTACAAGATTGATCCTAATTAAATCCTATGATCTTTATTATAAGACCAAAAATTTCAAAACACATATGTTCACATCATATTGCTCTAAAATACTTGGAATATGACCTCTTCATGGGGAAAAAATTATATAGAACACTAAACTCAACTCTATATGACTCTAAACTATTTGGAATAGGTCATCAAAATACCTTATGTTGCTGAAAATAGGAGACCTTACTATATATCATTAATGTTCACAGTATACAATTCAATATACAGGGAGTTAAACTTCTTAGAGTAGCCTATACTATACGACCCAAATTCCAAAAATGAGATTCATATACATATAAGGGTTCCCAATATGTGGTTTCATGCATAACTATACACGGGGATAAAATACCCCTCTGTTACTGGGAGTTATGTCTTGGTGTGTGTTCCCCTATTTTTCATCCATAGGTAATTCAATGGAGTTTCCTCTAGTTCTAATAATACATCAGAGTGAAAATTACCTTTTTTTTAATTAGATTCATTTATATGCCTATACCTTATAAAATATATGTATTTCTAGATTCTTATTGTTTCAATAATTTTAGTGATGTATAAAGCATATATTATAGACATATCCATAAATCATCATTAATTTGAACTAATATTAAATAATACATAACTATCAAACCTGGTTTGACCTAGGGTTGGAATGTCTCCATTTATTTTTGCATATTAACTCTCTATAAACCACACAACATTCCTTGAGTGTTTTGAATCTCTATATACATTAATTGTCTACCGATAGTTATTATATTTAGATTCAAATGACACCTCTTCTAGGTATTGATATATGTTCCACCATATTTTCCTCTTCTAAATAGAGGAAAATTTAATCTAAGGAGAAGGTCCCTTAATCCTCATATAACATCATCAATGTTTTCATGGAACATGATATTCTAATTGGGTTCGTAGTCCTCATTGAATGTCTTGTTCCATTCAAATGTTGCAAGGTTATGATGACATTGGTTTTGATTTTCATTGTCTTAACAACCCTTTTTTATGTAATTAGGGAACTAATAGATGTGGATACACATTTTGTGTTGTCATGTTTCACCCTCCAATTTATTTTCTAAGAACTATGATCTTAAATTATAATAATTAATCCAAGAGATTGTCTATACATGTTGTGGGATCATTATTTTCATCAGGAATTTCATTTCTATTTCTACATAAATTGTGTCACCTTTATTTTATAAGATATATAACATTAAACCCATAAATATATGGTACAAGATGAATGAATTGAACACTAGAAACTTTCTATCCAATCGATTTGAACTTTAAATCTAGAAAATTATAATCCATGATTTATCGCCGTAAATTTCGGCAACTTCTTTTTCTAAGAACCATGAATTTAAAATATTTAAATATCCATTTTTTCATATAATAGTATTTGTTCCCTCCTTTAAGGTGGGTTTATCAAAAACATTTTTATATATATACAACCTTATTATTATATCCAGAACTATGTGATTATAAACATCATCCCTCATTGGTCAAAGTTGTGAGACCGTTAAACAAAAAGTTAAAGGGGAAGAAAGGCATGTCAAGTTGAAACCCCATAAAAGGATACCATATTAAAAATTAATTATCCTCTTTCTAAGTTATTCCCTTTAATGATTTATGAAAAAGTTAGAGAGAATGATAGAAAAAAGAACAAATCATTTGGCGTTCACAATATGTACATTGTAAAAGTTTTACTAAACTTTCTTCTCCATTGGTTTAAGAAAAAGTTAGGGAATTTTTTTGTCATCTATCTTTCTTGTGTTATTGATAAATTCTATTCCATATCTTTTCTATCTGGAAACAAGTTAAATACAGAATGGTATAACTATAGAGTCGTCAAACAATTCCCTAATATATATTTTTTGTAAACCTAAATCATTCCATAATTTTTTGAATTATAGAAAACCTTTCTTGAGTATTGAAAACAGGTGTATTTAACTCCACAATACACGTCCTCTTTTCAATGATTTTTTTGACTATAATATACTTACATTCTAGTTATATGAATGTTTCATCATGAGTTGAGGTTCCTATAATCCCTATTTATAATTAATATTACTTTCATAGAAATATTCATTTAAATTCCTGAAGTATCAATCCTTTGACCACGTTTTCAATACCATTATTTCCGGATTTAAATATTTTGATTTATGATTTAACCATTACATAATCCAACTATCCATATGGATTTAGATACAATCTATTTTAAAAATTCATGAATTATACCTTTATTTTAAGTATATTATATGAAATCATGGTATGGAAACCTCTATAATCCTTATCATGTGACCCTAAACTATTTGACATAATGGTCTAGGCATCATGCCCTTAAACTATGTGTAATTTTGACTGATATATTTTTTATGGAATACAGATGCACATTCACATCAGTTTTTCCTCATATATGTTGTTATTTGAGATTAATGATAACTTAGTGAAGTGTTTTTTGACCTTAAGAATAATCCATCAATGATATATCTTGTATGACCTTAAAATAGCCCAGGAAGGTGGCATAGTACTCACCCGAGTGAAACCCATCAAAGGGAAATCTTGGAGAAATTTGTGTCTCTACTCACTATGAATTAAACTTGTATCTAATAGGATAAATTCGATATGCTTTCAAAATGAAAAGTAAATATAATTGTTTGGTCAAAATCCTAGAATGTAAGCCGGATACAAAGCTATTTTCCTTCCATAAAAGTGGTGTAAGCCCAAATTGTAATATTTTTGTTTTTTCTATTGAAATATAATCCTAAATTAATTGAAATAATTAGAATATAATTCAATTTTGATCCTATTTACAATATGGACCTTATTGGAATATAGATTAAAACATGATTTTTTATTTATTTATTAACTTTTGAATTAAATTGTAAATACATAATTTGACTTTAGATTTAAAATTCAATTTTTTTTAGTATTTTAAATTTTGAAACTAAACTTTTTATGATTTCTAAAATGATGGAATTGTAAAATGTGTTTGGAAAGGCAAATTATTTTTTTTCAATTTTTTGGTTTATATTAATATAAAATTAATTTGGAAAAATTAATATAGAAAAATTTATTTTTTCAAAATGTAAAGGTGTGTGATAAAATATAAAATTTATGGCCATACTACCATGAGGAGAAAAACTTGTGTAAACACGCAAGGGGTTGGGTATGATACCATGATTCAGCAACTACTAATAGATGAATATTTTTTTTCTATTTTTGGGGCGAAAAAATTATACTTGTCTAAAGAGTGAGAAGATATTGTGATAAGGGAAAAAATATTATACCATGTCTACTTTTATGAAGTAATGTTTTCAACTTTGAAAATCCATACTATATCTATGACCTGCTTCCATGAGAAGAACTCTACTTCTACCATAACACCCAATCATAACTTGGGAAAATTCAATTACCATGTGAGGGATAAACAATCATCCATCCATTATTCTTTTTTGGAGACTAGGAAATCAACTTCTTCTATTCCCCCTATTTTTGTGAAATGTCCATGAATCCTTCTTAGATAGTCTAAACCCCAGATCATTCCACTGTGAATGAGGAAACCAAACCATGAAGAATCCTAAATCCTATAGATTAATATGATTAGAAAGACCCTGAGCTCGACCTTGAAGATGAGTAATCCTAGGAAACATACATTATACTATAGTAATCCTAAACCAAATTAAATATTGGGAAATCAATCAATTCATGATTTGACATTAGATATCGATCTCGAATATCTAAAATTGATAAATCCATGGTAAGTGAGAAACATAATCTAGTTGATGACACAATGAAATAGAAGAGAAGAGAACATGATTTTTTTATCATGAGGGACACCTAATTGTATTTAACATAGTTAAATAATACTCATTTAATATATTAAATACTTTTCATGATCGACTAGAGGATTGTCATTTAGGGATAGAAAATGATGAGAAATATTGATGTAAAATACCAATATTTTAAACGAACGAAATTATGTTCATTAGCATATGTGAAATAAAATATTGATATTAAAGAAGGATGAATCACTCAAAGATATTATAATATTTTTCCTTTTCATAAAAAAATTCTTCTCTCAATATCATATGTTACATGCAACATAGAGTTTTAACAAACCCCAATATGTTATTGATATTATTAATTTAGTAAGGTTTTTATAACCTAGATATTAAATTGGATAATTTTTATAGGATTTAATAATTTATGAAAAATAAATAAATGTACTAATAAATTAAAATATATTGATTCATTATTCAAAAATAATCACTCAAATTTTAATAAATACATTTTATTCTCCCAGAACTACATTTTCTTCCAAAATGATTTTTATTTATTTTTCCAAGAAAATATTTTATTTAATTCATTGAAAACTTATGAATTTTATTTTATAAAATGTAAAAAAAATTAAATCAACATATCTAAATTTACATATATTTAAATATAGGGATTTTTTTCGAAATTATTGATTTTTAGTTAATAGTGAAAAAAACAATTTTTATTAAACTCTAATAGTTTTTTTACTAAATTATGTTATTTAAAAGTTCCATTAATATTTTACTTATATTTTAAATTAATATTATTATTTTTCAGATATAGTTAAAAACATTGCACATTTAAATCATCTTCATATTGTATTTTAACATATGTTTATTCATAGGCTTAAAGAACATTTTTTTAAAAACTATTTTAAAGTGCATATTGTTTATCCACTTATTTTAATTCAAATATCACCTGATAATGAATTATTATAATTAATGTTTAATAATATATATCTATATTGGGGAATTTATATTAATATAATGATTGTTTATATTCATATAATTAATATAAGATAATTATTTCATTGAAAAATAAAATTCTTAAAAATTGATTTTGATCCCATTTGTGGGTTTTATTTTAAATTAAAAATTTTCAATTATGTGAATTGAGTTTCATAAAATAAATTTAAGATTTTTAATAATTATAATTTATATTATCTAATATATTCAGTTTAGTTTTTTTCCATAATAACTAGTTAATATTAAAAAAATCTTTTACAGATTTTAAGGTAAAAACAAGTTTTTTAGGGGTTAAACTAAAATGGTAGGGGTTAAAATTACCTAAGAATGTAGAAAATATATTTTATTGAAATATTTAGACCTTATATAATATAAATATCAGTAAAGGTGACATTGGTAGCCTTTTTTCATTTGAAAAACGTTGGTAAAATTTATTATTTTCAAAAATATCAATTGTGTCCTCTCCCCCACTTATAAAAGGCCACCCCCTCTTCTCTTTACTTCACACTTCCAAAACACATTAGCTCTAAAAAATTACTTCCCAAATCACTTAATTTCCTATATTAACTCATACTATATTCCATAAATTTATGATAAATGTAATATAATTAATCTTTAGATATAATCCTAAATAGGTGGTCCAAAGAAAGGGTAATACTCTTAACTGAGAAAATTTATTTTATTTCATCTACAACCCACATAAAATATTACTCAACCCTGTATATATAATAACATAAATGTATAAAATATATTGAGATGTTATTATGTTATTTTAATATACTTCATCCATTACCTCTTCCACAAAATGGGAATCAAAACCTTTATTCGAGTGTAAAGCAGACTACTACCACATGAACCGATATAATTCGTCTACCATAATTAACTCATACATCTATTTATGATGATAGATATACTATTTATATATTATATTCATAAAATATTAATAATTCTGGAAAATTAATATATCATTTACATTCTTACCTTACCATCCATGTAAAATGGTGGGGTTATTCATGTGTACGACATACTACTGCCTAATAAAGTTATACGACTCATTTTTTAATACCGTATAACAAGGATTATATATATATAATAATTTATAATAATATATGATATTTATGATAAAATAATCAGTTTTTAATGTTGAAATAACACTTAATTTCATTCCATGTCGATTATTTAAAATCAGAAACGTTACTCATGTGTACGTACGGACTATCGTCTCTATTACTGTAATGTTGTTCATGATTCATAGGCTTCTTTCATGGATGGGTAAAAATATTAATTTATATATGTATATATATTATAATTAGTTCATTATTATTATTATTCTATTTATGATGTAATAATTACACATTTGATCGTGGTCAACACAATGATGTGGTTTTGAGGTTACAAACTGAACATCCAAAAAATGCTCGATGTGGACATAACTGATTATGTAATTAAATATGTCATTAAAATAAATAAATTAAAAGTATTAATAATATAATATTAAAAATTTATGTGGTTATTTATATATCATATAATTCATAAAATTTTATTATACAATAGATAAAGGACATACGTTACCATGTTCGGCCTTGAGGTAAGGGTTCCTCATCTCACTATCACTTTTGATAGACATATGTCAGATTCACCACTTATTAATTTTTGTGTGCTTATATATTGAAAAATATATATATTTATATTCATTGATATTAGATTTAATTTTAATTTTTTTCCTTCATGGGGGTTATGTTTCCAAAGTTACCAAACTTGTAATATTTTATTTGATTTTAAGTAAAATTTATGTCATTTTTCTCTTCTGTCGAAAGCCCATTCATTTCCATATATGCATGTTTTAAATATATATTCAACAATGATTTAACATTCAAAAATGATTTTTTAAATTGATTTTTACCCTTTTTTGAATATTTAAATTTTTTTAAATGAATATTCTTTTTATTTTTTGAATGAGGTAATTTTTAAAATTTTTACAATAGTGTGAAATGAATATTCATTTAAAGTTATACAGTGAATATGGAATTACCTACCATAATGAACAATATTTTATTATAATCATACATAATAATTTCCCAATTTTATTTTCAAAAATAAATTCCATAATACTTATATAATATTTATATATTCAATAGTTATTTTCAAAGTTGAAATCTTGCATTCCTCAATAATGTTTTAAATATTTTCAATTTTCTACATTCAGGACTAAAAAAAACCTTTATTTTATTAGTTAATTATTATATAAATTTCTTTCACGTATATAATTATTTTATTCTACATTAATTTTATGGGGTAATACATTCCTTATGTTTATTTTTGTAATTACATCAATATGAGATTTCATTTGATTATAATATTTTGTAAGATTATGCATCCAATTTTATTTCCATGGAAAATTATTATATTTATACCTTATGATTATGTCACACATAAATCATGAATATTTTATGATGGTTTCACTCATATTAAACTCCAATGAGTTAAGTAATGTTTTAGTCTCATGAGACATCATGTATGAGATTAGGGAGTATACCTAATCTGTTATGAGACTTTATCCACCATGCGATATTGTCTAGGCAGTTAGCCTTGACACGGGTTTATGACATGTTTTGTGTTGTTTCCACATTTTCTATGCTTCCATAATCTTATGAAACCATTTTTATTATGATATTCTCCCATTTTATTATTAAAGATCCTTATTTTTTTTATCAGGTTATACCTTTGAGTCATAAGTCATGTTTCTGTATTTTGGTTATTCCCATTCTAGGATTTTTAGCTCAACCATTTCCTTTAAGTATTCCTCATGTTAAGCTATTCCATTTCAGAAGATTAATTGTATATAGAAACTCATTTTTTAAAATTAAATATAGATTCCATGTTTTAGTTTCCTTTGATGTCTTATGATCATGTTATTCCAAATAAACAAGACCTAAGGATCATTGGGTTGAATTTAATGAATGTTTATGTTAAGAATCATATAATAATATTTTTAAAAGTGTTATGTCACTATATATGGTATCAGATAAAATTCTAGTTATTGGGATTAGATCTAGAAAACATTAGGACAAACCCATAATGATAAGTTTATGGATAGGTATACATATATGAAAATATCTTGGAATTTTGGTGAACTATAAAGGGAATAGTTTCCATGAAATTACATCCCTATCTGGATACTAAAAGTTGATATGTATTTTGAATAGTTTAACTAGGGGCAATAAACTTGTAAATGGATCATTATTATTTTGCTCAATCGTCTCTTGGTTCACAACAATTTTTCTTATTTCACACCTAGTTCCATACTCGAGGGGGTTATGTTTTGGGAATTCAGAAACTCTTTTTGAACCATTATGAAGGATTTGATTAGATGATGAACATGAATCACCTATGTTAAACCCAATGTTTCATTGATTGAAAATAATGTATAATGATTTAGATATCATATAAATGATAATATTTATTTCCACTAATATTATTGTCGTTCGTAATATGCATTTTGGTTTTACTCAATTTATGGAACCATGAGGAATGATGTTAACACAGAATATAAAGGAAAATTTAGTGATTATGGGAAACCAAATTGGATGATAATAGAAGTGAATTATATTTTATTTATTCGTAATCAGTTATCCTAGTTTATTATTAAATTTTTATACCTTAAACAACTCATAGACACCTAAAAGAGGATGATGATATAGTCCATTACGATCATGAGTAGTGGAGACTATTAAGAAAAGAAGGGTAAATTTCATTCATGTTAGAAATGTGGAATGATACACCAATGATAATGTCTAAAAGAAATATGAATATGTTTTATGTGTGGAAAACAAGGCAACATAGTAATGTTTAGTTGATGAATTTTGATGTGTTCAATGAAGAGAAACAAGTTTCATCCAAAATATACATTTATAGTTCATTGACATAGATTCTGGGAAGCTTCTCATTATCCATGTTAATAAATAATTTTAATGGTTATATCCTAGACCAAAGAAGGGACAATATTGAAGTAAAAGGGATGAAGAATTTATGTATTATGATTAAATAATTATGTTGTAAATATATATAAATTTTAATTGTTTTTTGTTTATAAGATTCAGTAAACATCTAATGATTATGTAAATTTTTGGAAGCATATATGTCATCATCTTATATTTACATAAGACTTATTTATACTAGCATTGTTTTATGAGTTTCAGTTTGATTATAAGTTTAAATTCATCGAAATCCCATTTAGGTTTTTAATTGATGGGATATTCACGAGATTAAATAAGTTTTGGGAGACATTTATAGTAATTTTACCCTTGTAATTAATATGGATTTTAGGGGAAATTATATTTTAGAAATAATTTTTTAAAATGTTTTGGTCATATTGTTAATGGTATTGATAACCTTTAGCATTATTATGATCAGTGAATTTAAGGTAATAATAGTCAATTAAGATTATTTGATTTTGGGGAGAAGTTAAACTGTATAAAATTAATTATTTTTAAAAAACTGATTTGATGACTAATGTTATTTTTGAGGATGTTAATCATGTTTTTAAAATTTAATTATAATTATATTAATTCATTTTTTATAAAAAAAATCAAACCTTCATGCCGAGTGACAACCTGTCACATCTAGAAAGGTTGTGGGGATTAAAAGCACAAAAGAAGAGTGAAAAGGGTGCAATTCCTACAACTGGCCTATGTGATGTAGTGGTTAGTATGAACTTTTTTTGACATAAATGATTTTTTTAATATTATGTCGATTTTGGAAAGGAATTTTAGGATCAAATCATATTGAATTATTACGATTTTGAGTTTATTAATAATATTTTTGGAAACATTTCATATTTTTGAGGTTTATTAAACCCTTAGGTCTAACATGTGATTTAAAATGAAAGAATATTTAGGAAGAAAAAAAATAAATATTTGTATGTTGATGTTATTTGGGATATAGAGTTATTTAGATATGTTATTATTTATGTTTAATTTTGGATTTTTAGATTAATATGAGGATGAATTTTTTTGTAATTATGTTACATTGTGTTAACTGTTTTGGTTTTTGTAAAGATAAAAAAAGTAGCTTGTTTTTTTGTTGATTATGTTATATATTGGATGTTAATTTTAGTGCTTTGAACATTAAATATTAATATTTAATAAATTCATTTTATAAAAAAAAGATATTTCAGTGGTAAATGGCTAAGGGATGAAATTTTACATTTCATGTAAGTAAATTTTTCTTATTTTATTAGTATATATGGTAAAGGGATTCCTTAACTCTAGGAAAAGGATATTGAATAAAAATTTAATCTGATTATATTCCAATAATAGGAATTAATTACATTTAAATTATAACAGATTTATGTTTTTGAGGTCCTTAACTATTGAATGATCATCCCTTTATTATGATCAATGGCCTTTATAACTCTCCATAATTACATACTTGATTCTTCCATGTCTATATGTTCACTTCCCATTAATGTTCTCCTAATAGGAAACCTAGTTATGTGATGACCATTTTAATTGTAATTCTAAATTATCACAAGGACGTTTGTTAACCATTTTTATGATTTGGGTATAAAACCAAGGTATTTTAAAATATCAAACCCTTGATTACAAAGATCAAGATTAAATTTTGAGGATGCTATTTATTTAAGGGGGTAGAATGTAACGCCTCAATATTTTAAAAGAATAACATTATGTTCGACATATTATATAACATGAAAAACCAGGATTATACAACAATGAATAACAATGATACTTTATTATATTTTCCCCTTATTTAAACAAATTCTCTTTCTCTATAGTTGACGTAAACTGAAAGATTGAGTTTTAATGAACTACTATATACTATTAATATTATTATTTTAATTGATCCATTATAAACTAGTTATTAAATTATATGGTATAAATATAATTAAATGTTTTATGGAATATATATGAAGTTCCTAATCAATAAAAACATATTGATTAATTCTTCTAAAATAATCTGTCATCTTTTAATAAATATATTTTATTCTCCAAAAAATACATTTTTTCAAAAAAAATTATTTATTTTTGTGGGAAAATATTATAAATATCATTGGAACATTTAATAATTATTTTCTATAACATGAACATGAATGTTTAGTTTAATTTTATTCTTATGCATAAAAATAAATTTCTTTGAAAACTGTTTTAATGTGCAAAATTGTTTTCATTTTAATTAATTAAAATAACACCTAATGAAGGTTTTTTTTTGGAATTTTTTGAATATATGTCTATATTTGAAAATTTAAATTTATATAATGATCATTTTAATTCGTACAGTTAATATGAGGACATCATTTCCTTGAAAAATGAATTTCTTGAAAACCACTATTCGTCACTTCTACGAGTTTTATTTTAAATTAAATTTTTCCACTTTTGTGAAATTAATTTAGTAAAATTTATTTCATATTTGAAATAAAAATAACTCATTTAATCTAATAATGTGAACTTGATATTTTACCATACTAAATAGTGATAATAGTAAAAATATTTTACCACGGTTAAGGTAAAAACATTTTTATTGGGGGTTTAAAAAGATAATGTTTTAAATGACCAAACAAATCCCTAAAATACATTTTATGGGAATATTTAGACCTTATATAATATAATTTTTTAAAAGTTTCTATTGTGGAGCCTTGTGTTAGGTATAAAACATGGATACACATTATTCATTTCAAAAATATCACATGTGTCCTCTCCCCCACTTATAAAAGGCCACCGCCTCCCATCTTCTATTAAAACATCTAAAACCCATTTTTTAGGCCCTGAATTCCTGAAATACGGTTTTTTACTTCCCTCCCATCATCCTTGATTCATTACTATGATCATAAATTCAATCTATTGATACATTATGTATAATCATAAATAGGTGGTTTGAAGAAGATGTAACGCTTATAACCCAGCATCTTTTTTTTCTTAATATACCACACCATTAAAATATTAATCAATAATTAAGATATAATAACATAAATACATCCCATATACTAATATTTTTTATGTTAAAGGAATAAAAGATATCCATCTAATCTTCAATCAAATAGTAAATGGAACAGTCATTCTTCTATAGTGGGGACTACCATCTCATGAATTTATATAATTCATTTTCCATCATATCCTCACACAAATATTGAGGAATATGGATTTAATTTTTATTTATAATATTTAAGTAATTTTATTTAATATGAAAAATTAATATATCTTATATTTTCATACCTTACCATCCATTAAAAATGATAACATCGTTTTTGTCTATAGTGGACTATCGACCCACGAAGCGATGTTATTCAATCATTTAATTACCACATCATAAGAATGGTATATGTAAGTGTATTTAAAGAAATAATATGATATTTATGAGATAATTTGCATTATTTAATGGTAAAATAATAGTTGACATATTTTTATCTTGATTATTGGGAAATTGAAACGTTACTCATGCGTATGTATGGACTATCATCCCTATGATTATAATGTAGTTTATTTTTCCAAACCATCTATCATGGATTTTTTAAATGTAAAACTTATTTATAAATTTTTTATTATGTCTTGATATTTATTATAGATACGATGAATCAATTACCCCTCTGACCATCGTCACCTCATCGATGTCATTCCTTGATTATGAACTAAACAACTTCAAAACACTCAACATTGACATAACTAATTCTGTAATTAAATAATTACATAAAATGATTTAAATGAATTATTAATATGGTACTATGATTATTGTAGTTTTTCTATGAAAATAATAATAATTTATATAAATATATTATAGATGAGATAATGTACATACATGACCAAGTATGTACTCAAGATAATAGTTCCTTTTCTCACTTTCACTTATGTGAGTCATATGTTACATTCACCACTTATTTAATTTGTGTGGTGTATATTTTTCCCCATTGATATATTATATCAAGAATATATTTATAATAATTTTATTTAAAGTCCATTTTAATTTGATTCATTCATTGTGGTTATGTCTCCAAAGATACCAATGTGGTAAGAGTTTATATGTTTTTAAGAAAAATCTATATTATTTCAATCATCGATCAAAAACCAATTCATTTTCATATACTTGTATTTTGAGAATTTTTTAATGAATTTATTAAAACCTAAAAATGATTTATTAAAAAAAAATTACCCTTGTTTGAATATTTATAATTGGTTTTAAAGAAAGCATCTTATCATTTTTTAAACAATGTACTTTTAACAATCTTATAATACTGTGAAAGTAATATTCTTTTTAATTAATACAGTGTGTATGAATTTACCTGCTATTATAACCACTCATATCATTTAATATTTCTTTATAATTTTACAAGGTTAATGTCAAATACAAGGTTTTCCAAAATATTTTGTGATTTTTTAAAAAAATTATTTTCAATGTTGAAATGTTGTTTTCATCAAAAATGTTTTTAATGTTTTTAAATATTATATATTCATCAATTAAAACAATTATTTATGTTATCAATTTGTTCTTATATATATTTATCTTACATATATACCTATATTATTCTCACTTACTTTTATGGGGTAATATAATCCTTATGTTCATTTCTTGAATACATTCACTACAAAATTTCTATTTATTATGATATGAAGAACGACTATGCAATCCATTTTCATTCTATGTGAAATTCTTATGTTTATGACTTCTGATTTTGGTATATATAAATGACGAACTTTTTATGATAGGTGGGCCTATATAGAATTATAATTCATTGTGTAAGGTTTTAGTCCCATGAGATGTTATGTATGGTATTAGGTAGAAAATGAAATATGTTATAAGACTTTATCGACCACATGATATATTCTATGCAGTTATCATTGACTCATGTTTTGGTCATTTTTATGTTGCTTCAAGATTTCTTATATTTCAATGATCTCATGATACCAATTTCATTATGATATGATCCCATGATATAATTCATGATCCTTCACTTTTGTGAAATCATTTTATAGATTTTACTCACATGTTTTGTTTTCAAATCACGATTATTCCCTTACTGGGATTTTTATCCCAAATATTTCTTTTATGTATTCCTTAAGTTATCTAATGAGGTTTTAAGTGAATATATGGATTTTAGGGATAATTATGGAGTGTAAAATACGGATTATTTAACATATTTTCCATTTATGTTTTAATATACTTGTCTACAAATGGAAATAAACCACCAGATCTTTGGTTGTATTTAATGGTCGTTTATCTTAAGAATCGCGTAATAATATGTGTAAATGTATTTTTGGACCACTATAATTGGGGCTTGTTCCAAATGAAAGATGAATTGAGGAAAATGTTCCAATATCATTGAAAATGATATTTTTCAATCTCCCCTCATGAAGGACTATAAATGGTCATTACTTCTTCCTTCTTGAATGTTGTGACTACTGGTTCAAATAAAAGTGCACAATGAGTGTTCAAATAAATGTAGTGTTTGGACTCGATATGCACATATTATTTATATCATGTAAAAGATGTGTTTCTGTGAAGGCAGTGAACTTGAGTTTAGAGTTTCTCCCTAGTCTTTACATCGTCTTCCACTATAGCTTGTGGTCTTTGCATTGATCATGGTCTAGGAGCTCAGGTGCTGAGGTTTTTTTCAGTTATAGCTATGGGTACTAGATCATGTAACCAAATTTGGTTCATGGATTTAACATTCAAATAGGATCATGATGAAATAATTCTTTTCCCATTTTGGAAACCCATGATACTAAGCTAAGTCCTTTTCCCAAAGCTAACTCTTACACTCTTGTATTCCCATATCAAACCAACCACTATCCAAAGACATAAATAAAAACATATCCATCATCTAGTCCATTAAAAAAATTAAAACATGACATTCATAAGATGTGTATAATGATATACCAGTATCATTTAACGAAAAAAACATGAAGAAATCTAGTTTATACACCTTGAATCCTAGATGAAATGATTAAAAGATCCAATTATGAAGAAAATATTCATTGATAATTTAAGTCTAAAAAACAATTTTATCCACTAAACATTCAAGTCTACTTTCAGTTCTGAATGAGAACATGCATCATCCTCTTTATGTAAGCATGTCTAACAGCCAGTGATTTCCAAAATTTTCATGACTCGACAAAGAAAATACCTAATGATTATTCTCAATGTCATGGAACTTTATCATGGGTGGATATTAAGATATGTGATAATTAATGAAGATAAGATCAAATAATTTATACATTCCATAAATTCCTAACATGTTTCAATAATCTAAAAAAGAAAAATGTCTTAGCACTAAAATTAAGGATCATCCCTATATTCTCTAGAAGGATTTTAAGAAAGTCATCCTATGAAAATGGTCACTTAAAAATATTACCAAGAATATCTGATAACATTTCTATAAATTAAAAATTATTCACTAATGTTGGGATCTTTGTTAAAAGAGGCATATTGTTCAATCAAATGATATTCTTTTGATATTGTTTAAATTTTTATTTCATTTATTATTGTTGTGATAACTCTGGTTATGGAACACTAATCCATTATTGTCTAACATGAGGAGATTCCACTTTACAATTTTAAATGAATTCCACATATTAACAGTTTATTCTCTTATGTTAATATCTCAATATTCATTCATTCTCTTTTGACATTAGCATATTTCCTAATTTCTTTTTGAATTCATCTTCCCTCATTCACTGGATCAAACATGCATTACACTTGAGGTCCTCCGCATTTATTTTGTTCACGAGAATTTGGATAACTTAAGGGTGATTAAGGATATCTAATTAATAAGACATGGGAAATTGTATGTGGGATTGTTCATTAAATTCCTCCTATTAAATTGAAATTTGTAGTTGAGGGTAATTAAGTGATATTTTACTAGATTAAATATAGAATAGGAGAGTAAAAAAATATACTAATGACTGAACATGAATGGTAAGATGATATATGAGTTTATTCCACATATTTTAAAGATTAATTTAAAACTAATGTAGTTCAATGTCACAAAATATTTTTACATGCTAACCCCTCCAAAAAAATAAAAACTCACCCACAACACATTCCACACTATAGAAAACTCATGTAAACAATTAATAAATTTTTTGAGTAAAAATTTCGTTTTATTGAGTACCCCTAGATAGGATTCTCATAAAAAATAGTCATAATTTCTAAGGATTCCATTATTTGTGTTTAAATTTTAATCTAATATTATTTTATCAAATTAGAAGATCTAATTCATCTCACCTCATTGGTTTTGATGCATAAGTTGAGCAAACAATTTTGGAAAGCCTTATAACATTGACAATCAAAGAGGAAAAGGAAATGGATTATTTCAATATCCTAATGATTGAATCCCTATCGCCTTATAATTATTCCTATGTAGTCACCTTTTGGAATGGAAACATGGATGATAATCATGTTAAATTGAATATAAATTTTGGAGAACTTCATGCACCTAATTTTAACAAAAATAGAATGTTACAAATGAAATAACAATCGGATTTTGAAGTTAAAATTATAATTCAGAATCACTTAAAAATGTTACAGGGTTTTCTAAGAGAAGACTCTATCAAGACTCCTTGAGAATTTGGATAATTATATAATTGATTCTATCACATATGGTTTAATCGGGCTCAAATCAGTTATAACTCATTTCCCTTCTCTCTTGTAATATCTATTAAAGAGTGTCGTTACAACCCCAATATGGGGAGATATATACCTAGGAATAATTTTATAGAGCCATAATTTGGAATTATTTCCATTTTTTAAGGATAGTATTGATGAGGAAGGATATATATGGAATCCAAAATAAAATTGGATAAAATATTTTTGAGTATTAGGTAAGATTCAAGAAATTAACAATCTCCTACCCCCACCAACCCTATGATGAGAATAATTTAATTATATTATTTTACAAGGTTCTGATGGATATAAACTAATATCTCTTTTATTCTTCCTCTTTTGAATAATTGATTTAAAATTTAGCTCATGAAGATAGAGTTATGATTTAAATGATCTCCTAGTACATTCAGTAATTCAACATATGAACTACAATAAAGGGAGTACATGAGATGAATGGTTCTATGTCTCTTGTATACAAAAAATATTTTAATTTACCTCCCCTATATAAATTTATCTTAGAACATATTAGAATAAGTACCACCACTCACACCCCCTCAGGTCTGCCAACTTTTTCAATCCATGGATCATTACACTGATAGTTGACCTCAAGTTTAAGAAAACTATAAATCCATGTATCTAAGATAATTACAGAAAAATACATGATATAATCAAGGAAGTAAAGAGCATTACAACATTAAATATGTACCTAGAAACTAACAAATTCAATGACCACACTTTTAGTAAGGTTTTAAACCATTATTCCATCACCCACACATTGAAATAAAAATCTCTTAACCTTCTACAATATATCAACTAAGGAAATCTCAATATCCCTCAATGGAATACCATATAAAAGAACATATGAAATCAAATATCCAAATCCCAACAATATTCAATGAATTTATAAAATAAATATTTCTTAGCTTCCTTCTCAATCTATTCTGAACCCCAAAGATACTTTTACATCCATTACATTAATGAGAGACCAAGAGAAGGAAATCATTGAAGAATCACCATCTGGAGTAGAATCTAGAAATGGGTATCCCACTAAAAGAGAAGAATCATCCCTTGGAAAGGATCTTGAATAAAATGTTCTGGTTGAGACACTCCATGAGTATAAGGATAAAGGTAAATACAAAATGTAAGATCCACATGAAAACCATCCACCCTTCCCTACAAGGATGCAAGATCCTATGAAAACATCTGATGGGTAATTCCAAAAAGAGATCCTAGAAGTCTTCAAAGAAGTAACAATCAACATCCATTTGTCTTAAGTCATCCACCCAATCTCAATGTATATGGAATTCCATAAATAAATGTGAACCATGAGGATACAATTTTAATCTAAAAAAATGGTACATCTATGTAAAAATGTTTCTACACATAAACCATAGAAAATACTCCCCCCCCCCCCCAAAGTCAAGATATAATAATATTCAACATCCTTTTCACTATTAGTGAGATTCATTTTTCCAATGCACTTTTTGATTTAGGGGAATCAATTAATGTAATTACTTACTCATTTTATTCATCTCAATTTATTAGATAACTCAAAACCACATGAGTTATCATATATCATTACAATAAATCCATCACCTACATAGTAGGTGTACTATAAGATATTATAGTGACTGTATAGGTTTTTTTATTCCTTACTGATTTCTTCATTCTAAATATAGAGGATGATAAATATAAGACTCATCCCCCATCATTATATATAGGACATTTTTCAATATTTCAAGAAAATAATAAATTTTAATTAAATGACTATTTCTATGACAATTGGTGAACAAATTATGTATTTTAACACACATGATTCATAGAAATACCTCTATAAGCAACAACCCGTTACTTATGTGAAAAGTTTTGAGTTTACATGTTTTTAAATACAATGTATAAAATTTGAGGAAATAATTGTACTAAAAATGATTTGGAATCTAATTATATTACTGCTAAATAAATTTTATAAAGTATATTTAATATGTAAATATTTTATGTTTGGAATAGATTGAAGATATTTTTGAGAAATATGTAGAATATTTACACATATTTTATTCTGACACCTCCACCTTACCTATGTAGGCTCTATGGATAGAAAACACTAAGTTAAAATTATCATTAAAAACCGACCTGAGTTGTAATTGAAATTGACACCATCAGACTAGGAATATGACGTCACTAAATAAATAAATAAAATTTTCTATAAAGATTCACCATAATGCATTTTGGGTTGTGAATAAAATTATCCAAAAGTTTGGAGAGACTGGAGATAAGAGGAAGATGAAGATGAAGGAAATGGATGAACTAAAGAGGGGGGATTATGAGAATAACTTGTCGTATAAAGAGAATCCAAAATAATTCCTTAATAGACTCATGTAGAAAAGAAGTAAGGAAATTAAAAACAAAGTGATGTTATACTCTCCAAGATGAAAGATTATTCTTGGTAAAAGTCTTTCCAAGTGGAATGGAGCATATAAAGTGACAATATATTTTTTATTTAGTGCATTTGAGATCATGTGATATAATTTAATAAACACCTTCATGGTGAATGAACAATGACTAAATAATTTCTATGATGACTTTTAAAAAGAACTAATGTCAGAGCCTAAACTCTTCTAGTATTCAATCAAATGAATAAACCCTAGGTTTTCTCATTCCTTTATATTTTTCTAGTTGCTCATTTTTTATTTTTAATATCATCAAAAAAATAATTTTGTAATTAAATATAACTGTACCTAAGACAATTGTGGGGGAGAGGGAAAAATTATTTTTGGATTTAAATCTCCATTTTAATATTTTAAATTTAGTCATTATACAATGTTAAAAAATAAAAAATGGCATTCTCTTTTAATGAATTTTACACAGTTTCTGTATATATATGTATTTATATTTCTATAGTGTAAATAAATAAATAAAGAAAATTTTTACCTTAATATTAATCTTTTCAATTTTATATATCAAGATAGTTTTTGAGGATTGATTAGGATAAACAATTTTGAGTGATACATGATAGATTACTGAAATATCAACTTCCATTATAGATATTTGTTCTTACAACTAGGAAAATGAGAGTAAGTGGAAATATTTCTATGTTATTAGAATTATAGAATGAGGTTACTGGAATTTGTTTCATAATCTTAGGTAACATGGAATTTGAGAAATAGAAAACCTTAGGGATCCAACTAAAAACAAATTATTAAATGTTCATTGAAAATAGACTAAAATGGGTAATTTTGATCCCTTGGTGAAACATTGAGACATTCTGAACTTGTTGTGTGGAAAAAAACTATTTTTATTTATCTAATAAGTTCCTTTAAACAATGCTTCACACAAACATGGCCAGAATAAAAATAGAATTAAGCACCATTTTTTAAAATAAATTCATTCTTGTGAGGGGATTATTGAACCCTGATGAGGAAGGAGAAAATAAGCATATTAAAAATTTATTGTATTTGTATCAATGAAGTGAAAATTATAAAATTTGTTTAAGAAACATAGGTAATATGAATGAATGTAAGTGATTTTCTTGAACTATTATTCTACATATATTTAATTAGTTCTACTCCAAAAATTGGACTTTTATTTTATGAAAATAATGTATGGACTTTATTCATCAATGAAACATGATAATATTTAACAATGAATGAATACGAGTTTACTTCTTCTTAGGATTTAATATTTAATTTTAGGTGGGATGAATAATTTTTTTAATCTTTTTGAATTATGGAATTCAATGATAAAATTGTCTTAGAGTTCATATGTTCAACTTAGGGGAGTCATGTAAGCATAAATTTTCTTAAAAAATTCCATTTCTATTTAAATTTATACCCCAATTAATTAAAATACTTGGAAAATCAATTATTTTTCATAATTTTTATTATTATATAATTTAATAGAAAATAACATAAAATATATTTTTCTGTTATTTATTAATTTTTTAATTATATTTTCAAGCCAAAAATTTACTTGAAATTCAATATCACACTTTTTTTGTGATTTTAATTATTGAAATTAAGTATTTAATGATTTATAAAAAATATTTATTGTTAATTTTAGCTGTAAAGAAAACTAATTTGTTGAATTTTAATATTCTTATTCAATTGAAATTAATTTGGATAAATTCCTATTTAATTTATTTTTCAGTATGTTCATGTGTGTTAACAAAATAGAAAAAATTTGGTAATGTTATCGGGAGAAGATAAAAAATTATGAAACTATGTGAGTTTTCATATATGCTTTTGTGCCTCATCTAGTACCATGATAAAAATAAAAAATATATCATGTAGAGAAAATTATTATACATTATGGAGTGATCTTCTAACGTGAGAAGGAAAAAAATCTATTATCGTGCCTACTAACGTCAAAATCTATACTACGACCATGAACTGATCTGGTGAGAATAAATCACTAACTTCTTATCCACCTTGTTAAACCATAATAAATTTATGCTTCCATGTGATGGATCTACTACCATTTTACCCCTTCTTCATTTTCTATTATTGTTATCAACACTACTTCCTTACCCACTAGATCTCTGAAAAGCCCCTTCTTTCATCGCAGATCATCTAAACCCCTATTATCACAACCATGTAGAAGAAACCAAACCACATTGAATCTCAAAGCCTATAGAATAATTTGATTTGGTAGATAGCCCAATATTTACTCCAAAGACGAGATAACCTTAAAAAAACCCATTATATCAATCATTAACAGGATTGAGTCTTGGAAAACAAATTGAATCTTTAGATTAGGACATATTTCACTCTCTAAAATATTAATATAACAAACCCATTATCATTGAGATATTGAAGCTCATCAATGATGTCATGAAAAAGAAGAGACCTAAACATGGTTTTCTAAAAATTAGGGCCACCGAATTTGATGTTTCCAGATTGAAGATGAATTATATATTATTATTAATTTGATGTGGAGATCTACTATGGGAAAACAATTCAATGGTAGAATATGACGAGGAAGGTCAAAGCTTATTACAAATGAATGATGAACCAACACTTGGGTTTTAGAGTTTTTGAAACACTTGATGTTTGAATTTATCATAGTGTAGGTATACAAATGGTGATGAATTAATCATTTTTGAATGATGTGACTACTGGGTAGAATGAATGTGTAAGAAATGTGGTCAATTGAATTATTGTAAATTCCTCATAAACATATGTTGATCATCTGAAGTAAAATTTGAGTTCATGTGAAATCCATGCACATAAGTTTGGAGTTTCTACTAAGTCTATGCTTAGTGTTCCACTAAAATATCTGTTCTATTGAATGATCAAGGACGAGGAACTATGATTATGAGTTTGTTTTTTATTATATACTCGGATGAATGATCATGAAACCAATTATAGTTGATGGATTCAAGAGTAAAGTGGGATTATTCCAAAATAGGATGGATTTCATTTTGGGTTTCCATGATACCAATCTGAATCCCTGGACTCATGTTAATTCCATAACTCCTATAGTCCCACTCCAACCTAACCCCCATATCAATCCCTTCAACCAACCAATCTACCCCATCTCCACCTTGAAGATCAAAGCTATACTGAATATCCAGATGATATGCTGAATAAAAGGACAAGCCTGATTCACCAACTAAACCATAATTTATCCATTTTATGAAACCTAACGCATAAATTCATCAATTTAATTTAAATAATTTCCATCATATTTATAATTTATAGTAAACAATTTAAATAAATAAGCTTCTGTAAATACTCCCCAGTTTAATGGAATTGGGGGGTTTTCCCAATTTTTAGGCCAAAACCATTTCAAATATCGCAATTCAATAGAAGTGGTTTGTATAAAAAAAGAAAGTACGAGAAATTGAATTTAAGTAATAATTGAAATAAATGATGCATTTCAAGGATAATAAATTTTTCTAAATGATCTAGAATCACCTACCTTTTCCTGAATAAAAAATACCACAACAAAACCCTCTAATGAGTATGAAGGTATAGAAGACTTAGAAACTCAACTTAAAGAAAACATATAGTAACATAGAGCATAGACCCATCAATTTTATGATGGTATATTAAAATCTCAAAGGAGGATAAAGAGATAAAGATGATGAATGAGGGTGAAATCTTACCAAGGAATCCTCAATGCAAGTGCAACAGCTATCGAATGCTGAACTAAGGGTTCTAAATGGGTTAGAGAGCTACAAAATTGCCTGTTGAAGGATTAGGGTTAATGGAGAAGAAATTTGAGAGGAGGATAAAAGAGGATCTTAGCTGTGATTCTTGTTTAAAAACTGTAGTTTTTATATTAAACGATGTGTGACCCCATAATAAGTTGGAAATAGTTATTATCTAAAACCATCAAAATCATTCCATATTGAATTACAAATCGACACTCTAAATTTAAAACGAATCATTAATTATCTCACGGCATGTAAAGACTCATCCCATTATGTATCATTCATGATGTGAAACCTTCACAACATGCACTCAACAACCATTACACATCGTGTAACCCACTTATATTGCATGTAACCATTTAAAAACCTATAGAAAGAGATAGTTAAAGCTATGAGTACCACAAATATCTGACTTCACCATTACAGGTATCCTCCCAATTCAATATCATCCTGACCTAGAAGAATAAAATGGAAAACTGTGACAAGGTTAAATATGTACCTCTGAGATCATTAATAGGATATTATAATTTACCCACTATTAATCATTTCTATCCCTTAAAATCATATACAAAATATTCCATGCTAAGAAGAAGAGGACACTACCCTCTAAAAGGTTCCTCATTTTCCCACATCTCACGATTATTAGAACCAAGATTCTATACCACATGAAAAAAAGGTATCATCATCCCACACCATACCTTGAACATAGAATAAACTATCAAGACTGGCTGCTTAGTGAGAGATAAATTAGGTTCAATCTTAATATCACTCCAGCTCAAAACATGAGATGGATCAGATAAATTTTTTCTCAACTATGATAAATGGAATAAATTATGTATTAATGTAAACTAGGGTGATGTTCTAAATGGCATGAAACTTTCCCCTCCAAGTCAATGAACCCAAATGATCCCATAAAAGGCGGTGTAAGTTTCTATTTCCTCCCAAGCCATCGATGACCCAGCTGGGGTGAAACATTCAAGAACATATGGTCACCAACTGAGAACTCCAATGGTCTATGGAGACAATTATTATAATAATTATTTATTCTCTATTTCATTTCCATTATTTTACATTTCAACGAAATCTTTATTGTTGAATCATTCATCAAACTTAGTCCAACTGAGGAACATTCACCAACCTACGACCAACACAGTTGAGATTAACAAGGACAAACATACAAGTCTTCAAAACATGTCATTTTGATCGCAAAATAGAATATATTATTTTAATAAAACAAAACCCTCCCCAATTGATCATCACAAACCCCACCTAACTCATGAAAACAAGTGCGAAGCATATCATAAAAAATATGTATAGTTCTCCCTCTTTGGCCATCTGATTATGGATTGTAGGTCATGCTCAAATGGACCAGAGATCCCACTGCCTCATGAAGGCCTCTCCAAAAAAACTATGTGTAACGCCCCGACCCCAGTTACCCAGAGTCGGTGCATTATTACATAACATTGGCTTGATCACAAGAAAGATCAAATCTCAAAAGACCGATTGGTTTAGTAGCCTTGGAAACACTAGATATATTCATAAAGTTTTACATAATAAAAATTAAAACTACAACAATATAGTCTCCATAGACCACACTTTTATCTCCTCATATTATCCCAGCAGGTCATTCATAATTTACTTGTTCATATCCTGGGAAAAATAAAAGATAGAAATGGGGTGAGCTAAAATGCCCTGTAAGGATAACAATATAGCTAAAACTTTCATAAATAAGAATAAACATTTAAGGAAATGTATAACTAAAAAAGCCTTTTAAACTTGAACTTCAACATTGTATAGAAAAAATAAAATGAAATAATTCCATTTACTTATTCACATGGATATTCTACTAATCGAATAATCACATGCAATATCAATAACCACTTTCATAATGATTGAATGCATAATGCCAGACTAACATAACCACATAGCCAAGGCCTCGTGCCAAGAATACAAATAATATTTAGTCAAGGCCTTTTTCCAAGACACTAGTTTGTCTCATGATACCTACCGATGCATCAAGGAGCTATAGAGGGCTCCACCCATCACATATTAAGTCCAATGCATTCCCATATGAAAAGGTTTAAACATAACATACACATTCGTATTAAAACTAGCTTACGAAATGTCAATCCGTTCACCATAAACCATGAATTGTATAAAAATAGCACATCCACAGTCAAACATATCACAAAACCTTCAATACAATATGGACGTTTTGTATCATAATAAATCAACTTCAAATAAGCGTAAAATCCATAAAAGGATGTTGACATAGATGAAATCAAAACTATTTTTAGAGAAATATCTCTTTCTATTTTGAAATCATTTAAGAGTCATATATTTATAAAATAAAACATTTTCTTTGAAAATATTCTTATAATATTGTAAGGGAAGCTTCGAAGATTTTATAATGGTGGAAAATAGTTGCACCCACCGTATAAGGTAAAAAACATTCTTACCTTAATTTTGTTGAAAAGGTTAAAAAGCACCTTGTTTGGAAAATGACAGAAAGATTCATTTATAAACCTCTTATAATAAGTCAAACAAGGGTATAAATGAATTTAACCCATATTCTTGTATATAGTAAAAATGTATTGAAATACATTTTTAAGAAACATGGATGTGGATGATAAAGAGATCCCAGTAGATTATTATGTATAAACAACCTCGGATAATGAAGAGATTGTGAAATAACCCTTACCTTGTACTTTTCCATGGTTGGGGTAGGTTAACCTCCTGTATAATAGTGAAATAATTGTTATTAGATTATACAAGAATCATATACATTCATATGATATCATATATGATCTTTTAACATTGCTTTGTTAATAATGTCTTAGTATTATCGTCATTTCAGGTGTTAACTTACTCGTTTTATTTTATATGTTTTGTTATATAAGACATGTTTTTCATGGATAGGTTGTATATTATTCATATAAAGAATGATATAAATTCCTCAAACATTATTTTTAAATCATAAAATGATAATTATACTTGAATGGATACGATGGAGAATGAATCTCATCGTGTTCGTGGAGACGGTAGTCTGTACGTACGCACGAGCGACAATATCATTTTTTTGATATTAAAATATTATATAAATGGATGGTATATCATATATAAAGAATCATTAACATGTTATATTTATTATTTACATGAGTTACACATCATTATTATACCCATCAAAATAATAATATATTGAATAACAATTACACCACGACGTGGAGATGGTAAGCCGTACGTACGCACGTTTGGTGACATGTTATTCAAAGGGTGGATATAATACTGAATATGGTTGTACCATATTTATAATAACATCACAGTATATATATGATACTGGAGTTATTATATTATAATGGTAAAAACAAAGGAAGAAGAAGTGGAAGAAGAATGGAACTTGGAAAAGGGTGGTGAAATCATTACCTCTTTTTCGGGTTCTTCCTTTTAATTTGATAAAAAGGGCTCCATAGGTTGGCTTTCTGATCAAACTAAGGCCTCTAGGTTGTAGTGAGGGATGTTGGGAGAGTATTTGGTCAGAGTATGGCCGAACCAAAAGGATTTTAAGGTGTGAAGAAATGAGAAGGAAGAGTGCCCTTTTATAAGAGGGGTGAGGGGCTCCTTTGGAAAAGCTAGAAATATTAATTTATAATAAATTCATATTCGGTTTCTAATGGCTCCAAAGTTGATTATTTAAATTTTAAGATGGGGATGGGTCTGAAACCACTCAAAAAATAGAATTTATATAGGTTTGGGTACTTATATTAACCTTATCTTTAAGTATTAAATCTAAGTTAATTAGTTTCACTTTTACAATGTCTCTTTGTATTTTATATTATACGGTTAATAAACATACCATATACATCCAAGAGACCCCCAAGTGGTCCATTAATAATAAAACAATCTTGATATAAGCTCTTGTCTGAACCTTAAATCTTTATGAATTTAATATCAATTAATAATATAATATTTGTTTTAAAAACTCTTTTATATCAATTTTGACACTATTCAATAGTTGATTTTTTTGAAACTCATAACACAATTATTACTTAGAAAAAAGTTAATTAAATCAATCATAATATTTCATAGTATCCTATAAAATTATTTTAATTCATTAAAAGTCTCAAATTATATTTATTTGGGTATTTATAATATCAATTATTTTAACTTTTCACTATTATGTTAATTACTGCATCATCATTGTGTCATAAATAAATTAAATTATGTAATCTCTAAAACTTATAAATAAAATATCATTATGTAGGAAAGAGTTTTAGCTTTTTAATGAATATTTATAGTCTAAAATACAACATATATAACCCTATGTAAAAATTTGATTGCTGAAGGATATATGTTTGTGTCATTTTTGTGTTCATTTTAACTTAATTAAAATAAAGTGTCCCTATCACTTACAAGTGGCTCCATGGGGACCCAAAATCTACCAAAAGATGCCTATGGTAGAACACGTATCAAAAAATAAGGCTAGGAGACGTTTTCGAGTAATTTAGTATTATTATAATATTATTTTCTAACCCTTATTTACCGGATTTACCCTTAACCATGGTAAATAAAATATTTACCGAAATAATTATTCAAAATCTCTAAAAATAAAAGTTACCTATTTACACAATTTGAACTTCCTGATTCCAAATATGGAATCCATTTTTCCAAATTCATAACACAGAAGTGGCAGAAATTAATTTAAAATTAATTCCTGTTGTTAAAACAAAAGGCGTGTTTTTAAGAGATAATAACTATCAAAAGATTGACACTTGTTTATGTCTGGTTTAATTGTAAAATTATGTCCAATTACCAACATTATATTAAATGGTAGAAATATATTTTAAATATACTTTAAAACCACTCAAATTCATAATTTATCACTATTAATTATTTTGATTAAAAACGTTGTTTTTAATTAAAATTTACTAATTTTCACTATTCATCAAAATAATAATGTTATCCGAAAAGTTCCAAAATTTCACCCTAGGCTAAATTCGATATTCCGAATCCAAATATGAATTCCATTTTGAAAGATAAAATTTCAAAACGTAGGTATTACTATTCATAATGGCTAGTTTGATCGGTTATGGTGTGTGTTAAAACTAAAAGTTGTGTACAACACATGCTACTATATTATTAAAAGGAAAGCATACCGTGGAATCTTGGGATGTTTAATTTTAAATTTTTTATGTCCCCATTCAGTCAAAAAGTTTAAAATATTGTATTTAAAAAGGGTTCACTATTAAAAGCTGATAAAAGTGCAATACTGAAAATGAATTTGTTCTTGCATTATGCCTAAGAGACTCATAATATGGATTCAAAAATTATAAATATTATATAAAGTTTAAAATTTAGTTAATACTATTCATAACCTCTTTTGAATGGCTTTTTTGGTTAGTCATGGTGTGATTGAACTCAGTGTTTCATGTAGTGCAAGTTATTGAAATATTTTGAAGAAATAACACACTATGAAATCTTGGGGTGTTACATTCTCCCCTCCTTCAATAAATGGCGTCCTCGTAATTTGAAATTGTTCTTCGAAAATAAAAGTTTGAAAATAGAAAATATATTTGTGGGAAAACCCACATCGGAAACTGGGTTACTAAAATTTATTCTTAATATGAGGAAAAGAAAATGAAAGGGTCACCACCAAATTATGATCTCGATTTGGAGAACATTGGTGGAAATTAGAGACATATAATTGGAGGAAAAACGTAAATATTTATAGGTAGTGATTGACATCATCAATCAAAAACAAGTGTAAAATTGAGGTCCTTAAATTCATCAATCTATGATGATTTGAAATACCATCGGTTCAACAAAACATATGGTATTAGGATAACAAATTTTTGGTTTTAGAATTCCTTAGATAAACTATAAGAATTAATTTCTTCATAGAATAAGATAAGAAGAAAAATATATTCTTGACAAGTAGAGTTCCATCCTTTAACTAATTTCTACCACAAACTTATCTTACACTCTAAAAGATAATAGAATGTAAAAAAATATTCTATTTATCCTATTCGTATAGGGTTTCGAAAAAAAGAATTTATAATTCATCTACTAGATCTTTAAAAAAACTACATTATATAATCCTAGACATCACATGGGTCAGTGGTAGGTGATACACCCTTGTCGCCCTTCGGTTGTGGGTTCAAGTCTTGTGGCCTTGCCGGACTCGACGGGTTGTCGTCCAACCTCCGGGTTGTCCTTTTATGGAAATCCAAAATAATCCAATCTAGAACTATACAAAATACTTCAGTCCAAAATTTATAAGGAAGGTAAACACAATGAAGATCCCTTTTTTCCGCATAATAACATCTGATCACCTTCATCATGTATTCTTCTAAAACACTGCAACATCCTGAATTATCATGAAACCTTATTGATTACATTCATGATCCCTTATTCCTTATAGAATAATTGATATACTCCTTCAATCCCAAAATGTTGTAAACCCCAAAAATGATGGAATATACAAATCATTAATCAGTTTTAAGGTAGTCAAGAATATCCAATATAATTTATCTAAAACAATCATGTATTATTCTAAAATCACTACCTCTGTATCAGAACTATATTATTGTTTATCTTTCTCTCAACCATATATTTTCCAAAAATTTAACCTGCTATTGAGTCACTTTTCTTTGTTCCACACAATATCAAGTCCATAATGAAATAGTACTGCAGTACAATCCTTATATACTCCATAATTATTATAACAAGTACATTGTTGATACAACACTCAAATGATATAATCAACACAAGAACTATAATCATTTCTCTTCATCTGTGATAGTATCATAACTTGATTATTATCCAATAGCATCATTTGCGGCATAGTCTGATGACTTAGACATAGGCTCGCATAGTGTCCAAACTCCTTGCAAATGAAGCATTGTACATTTGAAACCATTTTCTTACCCTTGCAGTCACATACTTTGTGCCCTTTTCATCTACACTTATAACAAACTCTAATTCCTTTCAGGCAAGTTCTAGGGTGTTTCTTTCCACAGTTATCACATATGGGAAAATTCTTCTTTTCCCTCTTCCCTTAATCCATATTTCTCTCTTCCATCCTTTTCTTCTCTTGCTTCCCTTAAAAGCCATAGGACTCAGTAAACTCTTTACTTATCTTATCAATACATGATATTATTCCTTCATATGATGATAATACATGTGAGACTATTTCTCTTATAAATTCTGTCTTAAGACCATGAAATATATGATCCTTCTTTCTCTTTGTATCATGTGCATTGCTGGAGTTCTCATTCCTTCTACTGGGAACCATTTCAAAACAATGGCATACACTAGATTAGTTTATGAATAACAATACCTAATCCCAAAATTGTAAAACACATAACATAAATTAAATAGTTTATGGATATAATCCATAATCATCAAAATGTCTCCTTTGAGGAATTATATACTCATAAACCCTTCATAACGGTTTGTAAAGAAGATGAGAATTATCCTAAGCATATCCCCCGAGAGTGTCGTAACCAAGAGTGCAGCAAGGCCCATTTTCGTGCACCAGTTCCCGTTTGAGTCTAGCTCAAAGCGGTGTTTTCGGGTTTTACCCTTAGGTACATCTGTGCCAGATCCGCCTCTACCTGCTCATATCCAGACAGGGATGTATTTCTCGGAAAACTCACAAAATCTCTACAATACCAAAATTCTAAGAAGTTATTCTATATTAATCCTCAATGTCCATCTTAAATCTATGTGCTCTAATCGGAGTTTATCTAAATCTAGATTCCAAGGATTGTACTAAACTTCCTCTGATACCAACTATAACGCCCCGACCCCAGTTACCCAGAGTCGCTACATTATTATATAACATTGGCATGATCACAAGAAAGATCAAATCTCGAAAGACTGATCGGTTTAGTAGCCTTGGAAACACTAGATATATTCATAATGTTTTACATCATAAAAAATGAAAACTAAAACAATATAGTCTCTATATACTACACTCTTATCCCCTCATAATATCCCTACAGGTCATTCATAATTTACTTCTTCATATCCTGGGAAAAATAAAACATAGAAAAGGGGTGAGTTCAAATGCCCAGTAAGGATAACAATATAGCAGAAACTTTCATAAATAAGAATAAAAATTTAAGGCAGTGTATAACTAAAACAAAAGCCTTTTTAAACATGAACTTCAACATAGTACGGAAAAAATAAAATTAAATAATGACATTTACTTATTCACATGGATATTCTACTAATCGAATAATCACATGCAATATCAATAGCAACATTCATAATGATGGAATGCATAATGCCAGACTATCATAACCACATAGCCATGGCCTTGTGCCAAGACTACAAATAAGATTTTTTCAAGGCCTTGTGGCAAGAAAGTAGTTTGTCTCATGAGACCTACCGATGCATCGAGGAGCAATAGAGGGCTCTACCCATCACATATTAAGTCCAATGCATTCCCATATGAAAAGGTTTAAACATAACATACACATTCGTATTAAAACTAGCATACGAAATGTCAATACTTTCACCATAAACCATTAATGGTATAAAATTAGCACATCCACAGTCAAACATATCACAAAACCTTCAATACAATAACGAAGTTTTGTATCATAATAAATCAACTACAAATAAGCGTAAAATCCATCAAAGGATTTTGACATAGATGAAATCAAAACTATTTTTAAGGAAATATATCTTTCTATTTTGAAATCATTTAAGAGTCGTATATTTATAAAATAGAATATTTATTTGAAAATATTCTTATAATCTTGTACAGGAAGCTTCAACGATTTTATAACGGTGGAAAATATCCACACCCGCCGTATAAGTTAAAAAACATTCTTACCTTAATTTTGTCGAAAAGGTTAAAAAGCACCTTGTTTGGAAAACGACGGAATGATTCCTTTATAAACCTCTTATAAAAAGTCAAAAAAGGGTATAAATGACTTTAACCCATATTCTTGTAAATAGTAAAAATGTTTTGAAATACATTTTCAAGAAACATGGATGTGGATGGTAAAGAGATCTCAGTACATTATTATGTATAAACAACCTCAGATAATGAAGAGATTGTGAAATAACCCTTACCTTGTACTTTTCCTTGGTTGGGGTAGGATAACCTCCTGTATAATAGTGAAATAATTGTTATTAAATTATACAAGAATCATATACATTCATATGATATCATAAATGATCTTTTAACATTGCTTTGTTAAAAATATCATAATATTATCGTCGTTTTGGGTGTTAACTTAATCATTTTATTTTATATGTTTTGTTACATAAGAAATGTTTGTCATAGATAGGTTGTATATTATTCATATACAAAATTATATCAAGTCCTTAAACTTTATTTTTAAATCATCAAATTATAATTATACTTGAATGGATACGATGGAGAATGAATATCATCGCGTTTGTGGAGACGGTACTCCGTACGTACGCACGAGCGACAATATCATTCTTTTGATATTAAAGTAATGTATAAATGGATGGTATATCATATATAAAGAATAATTAACATGTTATATTTATTATTTACATGAGTTACACATCATTATTATACCCATCCAAATAATAATATTTTGAATAACAATTACACCACGATGTGGAGATGGTAAGCTGTACGTACGCACGTATGGTGACATGTTATTCAAAGGGTGGATAGAATACTGAATATGGTTGTACCATATTTATAATAACATCACAGTATATATATGATTCTATATTTATTATTTTAGAATGGTAAAAACAAAGGAAGAAGAAGTGAAAGAAGAAGGGAACTTGGAAAAGGGTGGTGAAAATCATTACCTCTTCTTTGGGTTCTTCCTTTTGATTTGATCAAAAGGGCTCATTAGGTTGGCTTTCTGATAAAACTAAGGCCTCTAGGATGTAGTGAGGGAATTTGGGAGAGTATTTGGGCAGAGTTTGGTGGAACCAAAAGGCTTTGAAGGTGTGAAGAAATGATAAGTAAGAGTTCCCTTTTATAAGAGGGGTGAGGGGCACCTTTGGAAAAGCTAGAAATATTAATTTATAATAAATTCATATTCGGTTTCTAATGGCTCCAAAGTAGATTATTTAAATTTTAAGGTGGGTATGCGTCGAAAACCACTCAACCAATAGAATTTATACAGGTTTGGGTACTTATATTAACCTTATCTTTAATTATTAACTCTACGTTAATTAGTTTCACTTTTACAATTTCTCTTTGTATTTTACATTATATGGTTAATAAACATACCATATACATCCAAGAGACCATAAAGTGGTCCATTAATGATACAAATGTCAGGATATAAGTCTCTTTTCCAAACCTTAGATTTTTAGGAATTTAATATCAATTAATGATATAATATTTGTTTTAAAAACCCTTTTATGTCAATTTTGACACTATTCAATAGTTGATTTTTTGGAAACTTATAACAGAATGATTACTTCAAAAAAAAGTTAATTAAATCAATACTAATATGTCATATTATCCTATAAAATTATTTTAATTCATTAAAAGTCTCAAATTATATTTATTTTGGTATTTATAATATCAATTATTTTAAATTTTCACTATTATGTTAATTACTCCATCATCATTGTGTCATAAATAAATTACATTATGTAATCTCTAAAAATTATAAATAAAATTTCATTATGTAGGAAATAGTTTTATATTTCTAATTCATTATTATAGTCGAAAATACAGCATATATAACCCTATGTAAAAATTGTTTTTCTAAAAGATATATGCTTGTGTCATTTTTTGTATTCATTTTAACTTAATTAAAATAAAGTGTCACTATCACCTACAAGTGGCTCAATGGGGTCCCCAAATCTACCCAAAGATGCCTATGGTCGAACATGTATCAACAAATAAGGCTCGGACACGTTTTAGGGTAATTTAGTATTATTATAATATTATTTTTTAACCCTTATTTACCAGATATACCCTTAACCATGGTAAATAAAATATTTACCAAAGTAATTATTCAAAATGTCGAAATATAAAAGTTACCTATTTACACAATTTGAACATCCTGATTCCAAATATGAAATCCATTTTTCCAAATTCAAAACACAAAAGTGGCAGAAATTAATTTAAAATTAATTCCCATTGTTAAAACAAAAAGCGTGTTTTTAAGAGATAATAACTATCAAAAGATTGACAATTGTTTATGTCCGGTTTAATTGTAAAATTATGTCCAATGACAAAAATTATATTAAATGGTAAAAATATATTCTAAATATACATTAAAGCCACTCATATTTATAATTTATCACTATTAATTATTTTGATTAAAAAAGTTGTTTTTAATTAATATTTAGTAATTTTCACTATTCATCGAAATATTAAAGTTATTCAAAAAGTTCAAAATTTTCACCCTATGCTAAATTCGATATTCCGAATCAAAAAATGAATTCCATTTTGAGAGATAATATTTCAAAAAGTATGTATTACTATTCATAACAGCTAGTTTGATCGCTTGTGGTGTGTGTTAAAACTCGAAGTTGCATACAACACACGCTACTGTATTATTAAAAGGAAAGCATACTGTGGAAGCTTGGGATTTTTAATTTTAATTTTTTTGATGTCCCCATTTAGTCAAAAAGTTTAAAATATTGTATTTAAAAAGTGTTCACTATTAAATGTTTATAAAAGTGCAATACTGAAAATGAATTTGTTCTTGCATTATGTCTAAGAAACTCATAATATGGATTCTAAAATTATAAGGATTATATAAATTTTAAAATTTAGTTAATACGATTCATAACCTCTTTTGAATGGATTTTTTGGTAAGTCATGGTGCGATTGAACATGGTGTTGTGTGTAGTGCAAGTTATTGAATTAGTTTGAAGAAATAACATACTATGAAATGTTGGGGTGTTACATTCTCCCCTCCTTCAATAAATTGCGTCCTTGCAATTTGAAATTGTTCTTCGAAAATAAAATGTTTAAAATAGAAAATATATTTGTTGGAAAACCCACATTGGAAATTGGGTTTCTAAAATTTAGTCTTAATATGAGGAAAAAGAGAAATAAAAGGGTCACCACCAAATTATGATCTCGATTAGGGGAAAATTGTTGGAAATTAGAGACATATAATTGGAGAAAAAACGTAAATATTTATAGGTAGTGATTGAGGTCATCAATCAAAAACAAGTGTAAAATTTAGGTCCTTAAATTCATCAATCTATGATGATTTGAAATACCATCGGTTCAACAAAACATAGGGTATTAGGAGAACACATTTTTGGTTTTAGGATTCCTTAAATAAAGTATAAGAATTAATTTCTTCATAGAATAAAAGAAGAAGAAAAATATATTCTTAACAAGTAGAGTTCCATCCTTTAACTAATTTCTACCAAAAAATCATCTTACACTCTAAAAGATAATAGAACGTAAAAAAATATTCTATTTACCCTATTCGTATAGGGTTCCAAAAAAAAAATTTATAATTCATCTAACAGATCTTTAAAAAAACTACATTATTTAATCCTGGACATCACGTGGGTCAGTGGTAGGTGATACACCCTTGTCGTCCTTCGGTTGTGGGTTCAAGTCTCACGGCCTTTCCGGACGCGACGGGTTGTCGTCCGACCTCTGGGTTGGTCTTTTATGGCAATCCAAAATAATCCAAACTATAACTATCCAAAATACTTCAGTCCAAAATTTATAAGGAAGGTAAACACAATGAAGATCCCTTTTTTGCCGCGTAATAACATGTGATCACCTTCATCATGTATTCTTTTAAAACACGGCAACATCCTGAATTATCATAAAACCTTATTAATTACATTCATGATCCCCTATTCCTTATAGAATAATAGATATACTCCTTCAATCCAAAAATGTTGTAAACCCCAACAATGATGGAATATACAAATCATTAATCAGTTTCAAGGTAGTCAAGAATATCGAATATAAGTTATCCAAAAAATCATGTATTATTCTAAAATCACTACCTCTGTATCAGAACCATATTATGGTTTATCTTTCTCTCAACCATATATTTTCCAAAAATTTAACCTGCTATTGAGTCACTTTTCTTTTTTCCACACAATCTCAAATCCATAATGAAATAGTACTGCAGTACAATCCTTATATACTCCATAATTATTATAAAAAGTGCATTGTTGATACAACACTCAAATGACATAATCAACATAAGAATTCTAATCATCTATCTTCATCTGTGGAAGTATCATAACTTGATTATTATCCAATAGCATCATTTGAGGCATAGTCTGATGACTGAGACATAGGCTCGCATAGTGTCCAAACTCCTTGCAAATGATGTATTGTACATTTGAAAACATTTTATTACCCTTGTAGTCACGTACTTTTTGCCCTTTTCCTCCACACTTATAACAAACTCTCATTCCTTTCAGGAAAGTCCCAGGGTGTTTCTTTCCACAGATATCACATATAGGAAAATCCTTCTTTTCCCTCTTTCCTTTATCCATCTTTCTCTCTTCCATCCTTTTCGTCTGTTGCTTCCCTTAAAATCCATAGGACTTAGTAAACTCTTTACTTATCTTATCAACAAATGATATTATTTCTTCATATGATGATAATACATGCGATACTATTTCTCTTCTAAATTCTGGCTTAAGACCATGATATATATGATCCTTCATTCTCTTTGTATCAGGTGCATTGCTGGAGTCCTCATTCCTTCTACTGGGAGCCATTTCTAAATAATGGCATACAGTAGGTTAGTTTATGAATAACAATACCTAATCAAAAACTTGTAAAAAACATAACATAAATTAAATAGTTTATGGATATAATCCATAATCATAAAAATGTATCCTTTGAGGAAGTATATACTCATAAACCCTTCATAATGGTTTGTAAAGAAGATGATAATTATCCTAAGCATATCCCTCGGGAGTGTCGTAACCAAGAGTGCAGCAAGGCCCTTTGTCGTGCACCAATTCCTATTCGAGTCTAGCTCAAAGCGGTGTTTTCGGGTTTTACCCCTAGGTACATCTGTGCCAAAACCGCCTCTACCTGCTCGTATCCAGACAGGGATGTATTGCTCGGAAAACACACAAAATCTCTACAATACCAAAATTCTAGGAAGTTATTCTATACTAATCCTCAATGTCCATCTTAAATCTATGTGCTCTAATTAGAGTTTATATAAATCTAGCTTCCAAGGTTTGTACTAAACTTCCTCTGATACCAACTGTAACGCCCCGACCCCAGTTACCCAGAGTCGGTGCATTATTACATAACATTGGCATTATCACAAGAAATATCAAATCTCGAAAGACCGATTAGTTTAGTAGCTTGGGAAACACTAGATATATTCATAACGTTTTACATCATAAAAATGAAAAATACAACAATATAGTGACCATAGACTACAATCTTATCCCCTCATACTATCCCTATAGGTCATTCATAATTTACTTCTTCATATCCTGGGAAAAATAAAACATTGAAAAGGGGTGAGTTCAAATGCCCAGTAAGGATAACAATATAGCAGAAACTTTCATAAATAAGAATAAACATTTAAGGCAGTGTATAACTAAAACAAAATCCTTTTTAAACTTGAACTTCAGTATAGTATGTCAAAAATAAAATGAAATAATTCCATTTACTTATTCACATGGATATTCTACTAATAGAATAATCACATGAAATATGAATAACCACTTTCATAATGATGGAATGCATAATGACAGACTATCATAACCACATAGCCAAGGCCTCGTGCCATGACTACAAATAAGATTTTGTCAAGGCCTTGTTCCAAGACACTAGTTTGTCTCATGAGACCTACCAATGCATCTAGGAGCTATAGCAGGCTCCACCCATCACATATTAAGTCTAATGCGTTCCCATATGAAAAGGATTAAACATAACATACACATTCGTATTAAAACTAACATATGAAAAGTCAATACTTTCACCATAAACCATGAATGGTATAAAAATAGCACATCCACAGTCAAACATATAACAAAACCTTCAATACAATAACGATGTTTTGTATCATAATAAATCAACTTCAAATAAGTGTAAAATCCATCAAAGGATGTTGACATAGATGAAATCAAAACTCTTTTTAGAGAAATATCTCTTTCTATTTTGAATTCATTTAAGAGTCATATATTTATAAAATAAAACATTTTCTTTGAAAATATTCTTATAATATTGTAAGGGAAGCTTCGAAGATTTTATAACGGTGGAAAATAGCCGCACCCGTCGTATAAGTTAAAAAAAACATTCATACCTTAATTTTGTCAAAAACTTAAAAAGCACCTTGTTTGGAAAATGATAGAAAGATTCCTTTATAAACCTCTTATAAAAAGTCAAACAAGGGTATAAATGACTTTAACCGATATTCTTGTAAATAGTAAAAATGTTTTGAAATAAATTTTTAAGAAACATGTATGTGGATGATAAAGAGATCCTAGTAGATTATTACGTATAAACAACCTCATATAATGAAGAGATTGTGAAATAACCCTTACCTTGTACATTTACTTGGTTGGGGTAGGTGAATCTTCTGTATAATAGTGAAATAATTGTTATTAAATTATACATGAATCATATACATTCATATGATATCATATATGATCTTTTAACATTGCTTTGTTAATAATATCTTAGTATTATCGTCATTTCAGGTGTTAACTTACTCATTTTCTTTTATATGTTTTGTTACAGAATCCATGTTTGTCATGGATAGGTCATATATTATTCATATATAGAATGATATCATGTCCTTAAACAATATTTTTAAATCATTAAATGATAATTATACTTGAATGGATATGATGGAGAATGAATCTCAGCGCGTTCGTGGAGACGGTAGTCTGTACGTACGTGTAACACCCCGAGCTTCCACGATACGCTTCTCATTCAATAATGAAATAGCTTGCATTGAACGCAACTTCGAGTTCTAAAACACCGCGACTAATCAAAGTTGCCGTTATGAATAGTAATACCTACTTTTTGAAATATTATAAATTTTATTTATCAAAATGGACTTCATTTTTGGATTCGGAATATTGAAATTAGCCTATGTTGAATTTTTGGTATTTTTCTGAGAACTTCTAAATTTTTATGAATACTGAAAAATACTTAAAAACAACTTTTTTAATCAAAATAATTTATAGTGATAAATTATAATATTTAGTGGTTTTAAAGTATAATTAGAATATATTTTTACCATTTTATCCAATGGTGGTCATTAGAATTAATTTAACATTGAAATTGGACATAAACAATTGCCAAACTTTTGATATAAATTGTTTCTTAAAAACACGCTATTTGTTGTAACAGTGGGAATTAATTATAAAATTAATTAATACAACTTATATGTTTGGAATTTTGTAAAATAGAAATCATTTTGGAATTCGGAATATCAATTATAGCTTAGGGTGAAATTTTGGCCTTATTCTGAAAAACTTCAATTTTTGATGAATAGTGAAACCACTAAGTGGTAGTTAAATAACTGATTTTTCTTTTAAATGAAATATTACCACTTCTGTGATTTGATTTTCAAAAATCCGACATACATGGTTGTCATTAAGAAGTAAAATGTGGGTCAATAAGATTAAAATAATTTTTTGGTGAATAGTAACTTTTAAGTTCTTAATCGCGATTAGAGGTAATTAGTGTAGTTTAAGGTACAAATAATGTTTTTATAATATGAGATGAGCATGAAACTTGTCCTACTCTTATTGGATGAGTCATGGCCGACCAAGACAACCCATGGGTCAACTTGGGGACCCCATGGAGCCACTTTAGTTGGAAAATGACATTAATATATATTTATTTAATGTTAAAGTTAAATTGACACAAACATGAGTTATTTTACTAAAACAATTTTTAAGTGGGGTTACACAAGTCCAAATTTTGATTATAAATATTCATTAGAACGCTAAAAAGATTTCCTACATCATAGTATTTTTTTTATAATTTTTAGACATTAAATAAATTAAATTATTTATTACATCATGATGATGTAGTGATGACCTCATTATTTAATGATTTAAATAAAATGGGAAGATAATGCAAAATCCAAGGCTTACACTTGTCCAAAGGCAATTGGATGAGGAGATTTCGAACCCTTATCACCTTATCCTCGAATTATATAAGTGTGGGACCTTTATAATCCGAAAAGCATTGTGAAATAAAGTAACATTTCAATCTTTCCAAAAGTGCCCCTCCTCTCCACTTATAAAAGGCCCCCACCTCTCCCACCTCATTTACACTTTCAAGCCATTTGGCTCGGCCAACCTCTGCCCAAATACTCTCCCAACTTCCCCCTATTACTCCTAGAATCCTCACTTTGGGCAGAACTCTTCCCAAGGAAGCCTTTGGCTCAAATCAAAAAGAGTTACCCGATTTTGAGGTAATGTATTTTCTAATGTTGTTTTGTTTTATTTTTCTCTCCAACCCCCTAAACTCTTTTTATTCATTTCTTTTGTAACAACACCAGTATCCTCAATATACTAGGATGTTGTTATAAGAAGGATTCGAGCTACACTTACACACACCTACATCTAATGGTTAAAGAACATACGGTTTCTGTGGATGGTGAATTTCTGCCTCACGAAACGATGATTGTTCAACACTCATATAACACCTTCAAAGGTGGACATTAAGATGTCACTATATATGATATATAATGTGTTTATGTTTTACTTATGCTTCTGTATTTCTCATTTATGGCTTACTTTATGATTTCCATTATGGGTAAAACGCGATAATTTCATTTTAGGAAGTGCGGACTACCGCCCCCTCAAAGTGATTTGAATCGTTAATGCCATATGTGGGATGTATAAAGGATGGAGTAAATGGTATTATACACTATATTATACTGGAATTATATTATACATTTATATCATTATTATTTAGTTCCATTAAATATGAAATTGAAATGAAAGTAGCGTTCATGCGTACGTACGGCTTACCGTCTCCATGAACGGTGCATTTCATTTCTTACCTCTAAATGTTACGTAATATTATAAATGAATGTATATACTGGATATATAAGATATATATGACATCTAAATCATTAATATAATTCTGGATATAATGGATATTTCACCACATAAACAACTTGTAATTATAAGAAGCTTATTGTTGACTCAAGTACCAAAGATCGACAAAACGACCGTTATTAACTTAAATAATTACATAATGTTCATATCATTGTAATAAGTGATATAATAAGGATAATGAAATTGAAAATGGTTCTTAATAAGGTATATATTAACTCTAGTTTATTATTCAGGAGGTTAAAGAACGGTTGAGTCAAGTCAGACACGAGGTAAGGGAATTTCTTAACCCAACTTCCATTCTTTGGGTTAATCTCCTACTTTCAAATTATGTCATGATATTATTATGTTGTATATTGTATTTATACTTTCTTTATGTGTACATATAGTGAATACACATAATAGATATATTTTATTTAAAAATGATCTTTTTAAGGGACTTCGTCTCAATCTCCATTCATTGAGGCATATTTTGTATTATACACAAATTTCTTTTATACAGTGTATAAACCCCTTTGACTTTTACGTTTATTCAAAAGGAATCTTTTTTATACGAAGCGTTTTACTAAACGACAAAAAGGGAATGTTTTTATTTCTGTACTTATGCGGCGACAACGACTTCTCCGCCGCCGTGACCATTATTTGAGTTTCGGCTTCCTCTACAAGCCATCATTTTTTTTAATGAAAAATAAATACAAAGTTTTAACTTTCTTTTATTTTGGTATTAAAAATGGTTTTCAAAGCGTTTTTATCATATCAAAGTGTTGTATTGATATCTTGTGATTGAAATGTGGAAATGTTATGTTTCCTTTATGCATGTTTTATGTGATATGATTATGTTATGGTTTATGATATGTTTAAACCTATTCATATGAGGAATGCATTGGACTTAATAAGTGACGGGTGGAGCCCGCTATAGCTCCTCGATGCATCGGCAGGTCTCATGAGACAAACTAGTGTCTTGGCACAAGGCCTTGACAAAATCTTATTTGTGGTCTTGGCACGAGGCCTTGACTACGTGGTTATGATAGTCTGGCATTATGCATTCCATCATTATGAAAGTGGTTATTGATATTGCATGTGATTATTCGGCCAGTAGAATATCCATGTGAAGAAGTGAATGGCATTATCTCATTTAACTTTTGCCATATTATGTTGAAGTTCAAGTTTAAAAGGCTTTTGTTTTAGTTATACATTGCCTTAAATGTTAATTTTTATTTATGAAAGCTTCCGCAATATTGTTATCCTTACTGAGCATCTGAGCTCACCCCTTTCAATGTTTTAATGTTTTCCAGGATGTGAAGAAGTATTTTATGAATGACCTGCAGGGATAGTCAGAAGAGGATATGAGTGTGGACTATGGAGACTTTGTTATTGTAGTTTTTCACTTTATGATGTAATGTAACGTTTACGAATGTATCTAGTGTTTCCAAGGCTACTAAACTAATCGGTCTTTCGAGACTTGATCTTTTGTGATCATGCCAATGTTACGAAGTAATGCACCGACTCTGGGTAGCTGGGGTCGGGGCGTTACAGTTGGTATCAGAGGCAGTTTAGTACTAACCTTGGAAGCTAGATTTAGATAAACTCTGATTAGAGCACATAACCCAAAGATAGACTTTGAGGATTAGTATAGAAGAACTTCCTAGAATTTTGGTATTATAGAGATGTTATGACTTTTCCGAGCAATACATCCCTGTCTGGATACGAGCAGGTAGAGGCGGCTCTGGCACAGATGTACCTAGTGGTAAAACCCGAAAACACCGCTTTGAGCTAGACTCGAACGGGAACTGGTGCACGACAACGGGCCTTGCTGCACTCTTGGTTACGACACTCCCGGGGGATATGCTTAGGATAATTCTCATTTTATTTACAAACCACTATGAAGGGTTATGAGTATATACATTCTCAAAGAAAACATTTATTTTTATGATTATGGATTATATCCATAAATAGTTCAATTTATGTTAAGTGTTTTATAAGTATGGAATTATGTATTTTGATTCATAAACTAATCTAGTTTATGCCATTGTTTAGAAATGGCGCCTAGGGGAAGGAATGGAAACCGTATCAATGCACGAACTCCGTGTAGGGATTGCCCTCCTGATCAAGATAATTATTGTGGATCTGGAGATACAACTGGTGCTGATCAACTTATTACCATACTGGGACAACTCACTCAGGTTATGAATAATAACCTTACTCGTATAGAGCACCCTGATCCGCAACGTGGAGGATCAATGCTAGATCGTTTCATGAGGCAACAACCACCAACCTTTAATGGGAGTACAAATCCTATAGTAGCTGAGCAATGGATAAATTCCTTAGAGAAAATATTCCATGCCTTGGGGAGTAGTGAAAGGGAGAAGGTTGTCATGGCAGTTTACCGCCTCACTGGAGATGCCGATCAGTGGTGGTCGCTGATTCGAAACACAAAGGAAGATGATGACGTATCGAATATGGAATGGAGGGAGTTCAAAGAGCTTTTCTTAGAAAAATACTTTCCTCGTGACCATCGAGAAGATATGGAAAGGCAATTTTTGAGTCTGAGGCAGAAGGAGGATGAGAATGTCGCAAAGTATGAGGCTAACTTTACAAGGTTAGCAAGGTATGCTGCAGATTACATACGTAACCCAAGGAGTAAGATTGATCGTTTCTTTGATGGGTTAAAACCATTTCTCCGTCGAGCTTTGGTATCACAATCCTTCTCATCATACGAAGATATTGTCTCGTGTGCTATCAAGACAGAAAAGGAATTCTCTAAGTCTTATGACAACAAAGTAAAGCAAGAGAAGGAGAGAACGGTGGAACAAGAGACAGATAAAGGGAAAAAGGGAAAGAAGGATTTTCCATTATGTGATAATTGTGGGAAGAATCACCCTGGTACTTGCCTAAAAGGAATGGGAGTTTGTTATAAATGTGGAGAAAAGGGTCACCAGGCTCGTGATTGCAAGGGAAAGAAAGAGGCTGTCAAAGTTGAATGCTACAATTGTAGAGAAATGGGTCATTATGCAAATGAATGTCCTAAGCGTCAGGGAAACTGTCCTCAGAAAAGGCCAAGGGATCAAGGACAATCTTATGCTGTTACTACAGTTGAAGCAGAATAACTAATGTATTGGTGCTTTTGGACTCAAGGATTATATTCTGGTTATAAGAATAATGTAATATATATATATGGATTGTACTGCAGTACTTTTTGATTTCAGTAAGATTTTAATATGATAAAGGTAATCATATTTTTAGTATGTGACAATAAGAGAAACTTTTCTTTGTTTGGGGAATCTGATGTTACAATTGATTTTGGAATTTAGAGACCTTTTAGAGAAAGTCTGGATGAAGGTATTTTGGATAACTATAAAGGTTGGAGTGGATTAAGTTGAACTTTGGATAATATTGTTTATGGTTAAAACATTTATGAAGATTATTTTTGGAATAGTATAGTACTATATTTTTAGGAAAAGGACAACCTGCAGGGTGGGGAATAACCTGTCGCGTCGGACACAGCTGCAGGAATCGAACCCACAACCATAGTGCGACAAGCCTTTATTTCCTACCACTAGCCTACAGGAAGTCCCTGGTTATTACAAAATCGTTTTACTAATCTAAATGGTATGTGTTAACATTTGGAACCTTATACAATTAGGATAAATAGAATATTTTTGAGTTCCGTTACCATTTGGAGTAAAAGTTGGGTTTGTGGTAAAAATTTATTAACGAATGAAAGTATACATAACAAGTATGTATATTCCCTTACGTTCTTAGTAAATCTCCTAAATAAATTCCTCAACATTATAAAAGGTAACTTAAAACAAAAATGTTGTCGGTTAACTTTTCCAACTGGGGATTCAATGACCGTTTAACCAATCACAAGTTTGTGATTTTCTTATGGTTAAACTTTCTCCTAATCCTGTTTTCTATAACTCTCCATCAGACCTTGATGGTTTGTTTCTCCTCCATATCCATATTTTTATATAATCCTAGAATGGGCTATATCGGGTGACCTTTGTATTTATCCTGCTTTATTTTAATGTTATATATTTATTAACCTTATTTCCGATGTGGGTTTTCCTCAAAGGTATTGTCTCTTTTCAACCTTTTATTTTCAAAGAAAAATTTCAAATTGCGAGGACGCAATTTATTGAAGGAGGGGAGAATGTAACACCCCGAGCTTCCACGATACGCTTCTCATTCAATAATGAAATAGCTTGCATTGAACGCAACTTCGAGTTCTAAAACACCGCGACTAATCAATGTAGTCGTTATGAATAGTAATACCTACTTTTTGAAATATTATAAATTTTATTTATCAAAATGGACTTCATTTTTGGATTCGGAATATTGAAATTAGCCTATGTTGAATTTTTGGTATTTTTCTGAGAACTTCTAAATTTTTATGAATACTGAAAAATACTTAAAAACAACTTTTTTAATCAAAATAATTTATAGTGATAAATTATAATATTTAGTGGTTTTAAAGTATAATTAGAATATATTTTTACCATTTTATCCAATGGTGGTCATTAGAATTAATTTAACATTGAAATTGGACATAAACAATTGCCAAACTTTTGATATAAATTGTTTCTTAAAAACACGCTATTTGTTGTAACAGCGGGAATTAATTATAAAATTAATTAATACAACTTATATGTTTGGAATTTTGTAAAATAGACATAATTTTTGAATTCGGAATATCAATTATAGCTTAGGGTGAAATTTTGGCCTTATTCTGAAAAACTTCAATTTTTGATGAATAGTGAAACCACTAAGTGGTAGTTAAATAACTGATTTTTCGTTTAAATGAAATATTACCACTTCTGTGATTTGATTTTCAAAAATCCGACATACATGGTTGTCATTAAGAAGTAAAATGTGGTTCAATAAGATTAAAATAATTTTTTGGTGAATAGTAACTTTTAAGTTCTTAATCGCGATTAGAGGTAATTAGTGTAGTTTAAGGTACAAATAATGTTTTTATAATATGAGATGAGCATGAAACTTGTCCTACTCCTATTGGATGAGTCATGGCCGACCAATACAACCCATGGGTCAACTTGGGGACCCCATGGAGCCACTTTAGTTGGAAAATGACATTAATATATATTTATTTAATGTTAAAGTTAAATTGACACAAACATGAGTTATTTTACTAAAACAATTTTTAAGTGGGGTTACACAAGTCCAAATTTTGATTATAAATATTCCTTAGAACGCTAAAAAGATTTCCTACATCATAGTATTTTTTTTATAATTTTTAGACATTAAATAAATTAAATTATTTATGACATCATGATGATGTAGTGATGACCTCATTATTTAACGATTTAAATAAAATGGGAAGATAATGAAAAATCCAAGGCTTAAACTTGTCCAAAGCCAATTGGATGAGGAGATTTCGAACCCTTATCACCTTAGCCTCGAATTATATAAGTGTGGGACATTTAGAATCCGAAAATCATTGTGAAATAATGTAACATTTCAATCTTTCCAAAAGTGCCCCTCCTCTCCACTTATAAAAGGCCCCCACCTCTCCCACCTCATTTACACTTTCAAGCCATTTGGCTCGGCCAACCTCTGCCCAAATACTCTCCCAACTTCCCCCTCTTACTCCTAGAATCCTCACTTTGGGCATAACTCTTCCCAAGGAAGCCTTTGGCTCAAATCAAAAAGAGTTACCCGATTTTGAGGTAATGTATTTTCTAATGTTGTTTTGTTTTATTTTTCTTCTCCAACCCCCTAAAATCTTTTTATTCATTTCTTTTGTAACAACACCAGTATCCTCAATATACTAGGATGTTTTTATAAGAAGGATTCGAGCTACACTTACACACACCTACATCTCATGGTTAAAGAACATACGGTTTCTGTGGATGGCGAATTTCTGCCTCACGAAACGATGATTGTTCAACACTCATATAACACCTTCAAAGGTGGACATTAAGATGTCACTATATATGATATATAATGTGTTTATGTTTTACTTATGCTTCTGTATTTCTCATTTATGGCTTACTTTATGATTTCCATTATGGGTAAAACGCGATAATTTCATTTTAGGAAGTGCGGACTACCGCCCCCTCAAAGTGATTTGAATCGTTAATGCCATATGTGGGATGTATAAAGGATGGAGTAAATGGTATTATACACTATATTATACTGGAATTATATTATACATTTATATCATTATTATTTAGTTCCATTAAATATGAAATTGAAATGAAAGTAGCGTTCATGCGTACGTACGGCTTACCGTCTCCATGAACGGTGCATTTCATTTCTTACCTCTAAATGTTACGTAATATTATAAATGAATTTATATACTGGATATATAAGATATATATGACATCTAAATCATTAATATAATTATGGATATAATGGATATTTCACCACATAAACAACTTGTAATTATAAGAAGCTTATTGTTGACTCAAGTACCAAAGATCGACAAAACGACCGTTATTAACTTAAATAATTACATAATGTTCATATCATTGTAATAAGTGATATAATAAGGATAATGAAATTGAAAATGGTTCTTAATAAGGTATATATTAACTCTAGTTTATTATTCAGGAGGTTAAAGAACGGTTGAGTCAAGTCAGACACAAGGTAAGGGAATTTCTTAACCCAACTTCCATTCTTTGGGTTAATCTCCTACTTTCAAATTATGTCATGATATTATTATGTTGTATATTGTATTTATACTTTCTTTATGTGTACATATAGTGAATACACATAATAGATATATTTTATTTAAAAATGATCTTTTTAAGGGACTTCGTCTCAATCTCCATTCATTGAGGCATATTTTGTTTTATACACAAATTTCTTTTATACAGTGTATAAACCCCTTTGACTTTTACGTTTATTCAAAAGGAATCTTTTTTATACGAAGCGTTTTACTAAACGACAAAAAGGGAATGTTTTTATTTCCGTACTTATGCGGCGACAACGACTTCTCCGCCGCCATGATCATTATTTGAGTTTCGGCTTCCTCTACAAGCCATCATTTTTTTTAATGAAAAATAAATACAAAGTTTTAACTTTCTTTTATTTTGGTATTAAAAATGGTTTTGAAAGTGTTTTTATCATATCAAAGTGTTGTATTGATATCTTGTGATTGAAATGTGGAAATGTTATGTTTCCTTTATGCATGTTTTATGTGATACGATTATGTTATGGTTTATGATATGTTTAAACCTATTCATATGAGGAATGCATTGGACTTAATAAGTGACGGGTGGAGCCCGCTATAGCTCCTCGATGCATCGGCAGGTCTCATGAGACAAACTAGTGTCTTGGCACAAGGCCTTGACAAAATCTTATTTGTGGTCTTGGCACGAGGCCTTGACTACGTGGTTATGATAGTCTGGCATTATGCATTCCATCATTATGAAAGTGGTTATTGATATTGCATGTGATTATTCGGCCAGTAGAATATCCATGTGAAAAAGTGAATGGCATTATCTCATTTTACTTTTGCCATATTATGTTGAAGTTCAAGTTTAAAAGGCTTTTGTTTTAGTTATACATTGCCTTAAATGTTAATGTTTATTTATGAAAGCTTCCGCAATATTGTTATCCTTACTGATCATCTGAGCTCACCCCTTTCAATGTTTTAATGTTTTCCAGGATGTGAAGAATTATTTTATGAATGACCTGCAGGGATAGTCAGAAGAGGATATGAGTGTGGACTATGGAGACTTTGTTATTGTAGTTTTTCACTTTATGATGTAATGTAACGTTTACGAATGTATCTAGTGTTTCCAAGGCTACTAAACTAATCGGTCTTTCGAGACTTGATCTTTTGTGATCATGCCAATGTTACGAAGTAATGCACCGACTCTGGGTAGCTGGGGTCGGGGCGTTACAGTTGGTATCAGAGGCAGTTTAGTACTAACATTGGAAGCTAGATTTAGATAAACTCTGATTAGAGCACATAACCCAAAGATAGACTTTGAGGATTAGTATAGAAGAACTTCCTAGAATTTTGGTATTATAGAGATGTTATGACTTTTCCGAGCAATACATCCCTGTCTGGATACGAGCAGGTAGAGGCGGCTCTGGCACAGATGTACCTAGTGGTAAAACCCGAAAACACCGCTTTGAGCTAGAATCGAACGGGAACTGGTGCACGACAACGGGCCTTGCTGCACTCTTGGTTACGACACTCCCGGGGGATATGCTTAGGATAATTCTCATTTTATTTACAAACCACTATGAAGGGTTATGAGTATATACTTTCTCAAAGAAAACATTTATTTTTATGATTATGGATTATATCCATAAATAGTTCAATTTATGTTAAGTGTTTTATAAGTATGGAATTATGTATTTTGATTCATAAACTAATCTAGTTTATGCCATTGTTTAGAAATGGCGCCTAGTGGAAGGAATGGAAACCGTATCAATGCACGAACTCCGTGTAGGGATTGCCCTCCTGATCAAGATAATTATTGTGGATCTGGAGATACAACTGCTGCTGATCAACTTATTACCATACTGGGACAACTCACTCAGGTTATGAATAATAACCTTACTCGTATAGAGCACCCTGATCCGCAACGTGGAGGATCAATGCTAGATCGTTTCATGAGGCAACAACCACCAACCTTTAATGGGAGTACAAATCCTATAGTAGCTGAGCAATGGATAAATTCCTTAGAGAAAATATTCCATGCCTTGGGGAGTAGTGAAAGGGAGAAGGTTGTCATGGCAGTTTACCGCCTCACTGGAGATGCCGATCAGTGGTGGTCGCTGATTCGAAACAAAAAGGAAGATGATGACGTATCGAATATGGAATGGAGGGAGTTCAAAGAGCTTTTCTTAGAAAAATACTTTCCTCGTGACCATCGAGCAGATATGGAAAGGCAATTTTTGAGTCTGAGGCAGAAGGAGGATGAGAATGTCGCAAAGTATGAGGCTAACTTTACAAGGTTAGCAATGTATGCTGCAGATTACATACGTAACCCAAGGAGTAAGATTGATCGTTTCTTTGATGGGTTAAAACCATTTCTCCGTCGAGCTTTGGTATCACAATCCTTCTCATCATACGAAGATATTGTCTCATGTGCTATCAAGACAGAAAAGGAATTCTCTAAGTCTTATGACAACAAAGTAAAGCAAGAGAAGGAGAGAACGGTGGAACAAGAGACAGATAAAGGGAAAAAGGGAAAGAAGGATTTTCCATTATGTGATAATTGTGGGAAGAATCACCCTGGTACTTGCCTAAAAGGAATGGGAGTTTGTTATAAATGTGGAGAAAAGGGTCACCAGGCTCGTGATTGCAAGGGAAAGAAAGAGGCTGTCAAAGTTGAATGCTACAATTGTAGAGAAATGGGTCATTATGCAAATGAATGTCCTAAGCGTTAGGGAAACTTTTCTCAGAAAAGGCCAAGGGATCAAGGACAATATTATGCTGTTACTACAGTTGAAGCAGAATAACTAATGTATTGGTGCTTTTGGACTCAAGGATTATATTCTGGTTATAAGAATAATGTAATATATATATATGGATTGTACTGCAGTACTTTTTGATTTCAGTAAGGTTTTAATATGATAAAGGTAATCATATTTTTAGTATGTGACAATAAGAGAAACTTTTCTTTGTTTGGGGAATCTGATGTTACAATTGATTTTGGAATTTAGAGACCTTTTAGAGAAAGTCTGGATGAAGGTATTTTGGATAACTATAAAGGTTGGAGTGGATTAAGTTGAACTTTGGATAGTATTGTTTAAGGTTAAAACATTTATGAAGATTATTTTTGGAATAGTATAGTACTATATTTTTAGGAAAAGGACAACCTGCAGGGTGGGGAATAACCTGTCGCGTCGGACACAGCTGCAGGAATCGAACCCACAACCATAGTGCGACAAGCCTTTATTTCCTACCACTAGCCTACAGGAAGTCCCTGGTTATTACAAAATCGTTTTACTAATCTAAATGGTATGTGTTAACATTTGGAACCTTATACAATTAGGATAAATAGAATATTTTTGAGTTCCGTTACCATTTGGAGTAAAAGTTGGGTTTGTGGTAAAAATTTATTAACGAATGAAAGTATACATAACAAGTATGTATATTCCCTTACGTTCTTAGTAAATCTCCTAAATAAATTCCTCAACATTATAAAAGGTAACTTAAATCAAAAATGTTGTCGGTTAACTTTTCCAACTGGGGATTCAATGACCGTTTAACCAATCACAAGTTTGTGATTTTCTTATGGTTAAACTTTCTCCTAATCCTGTTTTCTATAACTCTCCATCAGACCTTGATGGTTTGTTTCTCCTCCATATCCATATTTTTATATAATCCTAGAATGGGCTATATCGGGTGACCTTTGTATTTATCCTGCTTTATTTTAATGTTATATATTTATTAACCTTATTTCCGATGTGGGTTTTCCTCAAAGGTATTGTCTCTTTTCAACCTTTTATTTTCAAAGAAAAATTTCAAATTGCGAGGACGCAATTTATTGAAGGAGGGGAGAATGTAACACCCCGAGCTTCCACGATACGCTTCTCATTCAATAATGAAATAGCTTGCATTGAACGCAACTTCGAGTTCTAAAACACCGCGACTAATCAAAGTAGTCGTTATGAATAGTAATACCTACTTTTTGAAATATTATAAATTTTTTTTATCAAAATGGACTTCATTTTTGGATTCGGAATATTGAAATTAGCCTATGTTGAATTTTTGGTATTTTTCTGAGAACTTCTAAATTTTTATGAATACTGAAAAATACTTAAAAACAACTTTTTTAATCAAAATAATTTATAGTGATAAATTATAATATTTAGTGGTTTTAAAGTATAATTAGAATATATTTTTACCATTTTATCCAATGGTGGTCATTAGAATTAATTTAACATTGAAATTGGACATAAACAATTGCCAAACTTTTGATATAAATTGTTTCTTAAAAAAACGCTATTTGTTGTAACAGCGGGAATTAATTATAAAATTAATTAATACAACTTATATGTTTGGAATTTTGTAAAATAGACATCATTTTTGAATTCGGAATATCAATTATAGCTTAGGGTGAAATTTTGGCCTTATTCTGAAAAACATCAATTTTTGATGAATAGTGAAACCACTAAGTGGTAGTTAAATAACTGATTTTTCGTTTAAATGAAATATTACCACTTCTGTGATTTGATTTTCAAAAATCCGACATACATGGTTGTCATTAAGAAGTAAAATGTGGTTCAATAAGATTAAAATAATTTTTTGGTGAATAGTAACTTTTAAGTTCTTAATCGCGATTAGAGGTAATTAGTGTAGTTTAAGGTACAAATAATGTTTTTATAATATGAGATGAGCATGAAACTTGTCCTACTCCTATTGGATGAGTCATGGCCGACCAAGACAACCCATGGGTCAACTTGGGGACCCCATGGAGCCACTTTAGTTGGAAAATGACATTAATATATATTTATTTAATGTTAAAGTTAAATTGACACAAACATGAGTTATTTTACTAAAACAATTTTTAAGTGGGGTTACCCAAGTCCAAATTTTGATTATAAATATTCCTTAGAACGCTAAAAAGATTTCCCACATCATAGTATTTTTTTTATAATTTTTAGACATTAAATAAATTAAATTATTTATGACATCATGATGATGTAGTGATGACCTCATTATTTAACGATTTAAATAAAATGGGAAGATAATGAAAAATCCAAGGCTTACACTTGTCCAAAGCCAATTGGATGAGGAGATTTCGAACCCCTATCACCTTAGCCTCGAATTATATAAGTGTGGGACCTTTAGAATCCGAAAATCATTGTGAAATAATGTAACATTTCAATCTTTCCAAAAGTGCCCCTCCTCTCCACTTATAAAAGGCCCCCATCTCTCCCACCTCATTTACACTTTCAAGCCATTTGGCTCGGCCAACCTCTGCCCAAATACTCTCCCAACTTCCCCCTCTTACTCTTAGAATCCTCACTTTGGGCAGAACTCTTCCCAAGGAAGCCTTTGGCTCAAATCAAAAAGAGTTACCCGATTTTGAGGTAATGTATTTTCTAATGTTGTTTTGTTTTATTTTTCTTCTCCAACCCCCTAAACTCTTTTTATTCATTTCCTTTGTAACAACACCAGTATCCTCAATATACTAGGATGTTGTTATAAGAAGGATTCGAGCTACACTTACACACACCTACATCTCATGGTTAAAGAACATACGGTTTCTGTGGATGGCGAATTTCTGCCTCACGAAACGATGATTGTTCAACACTCATATAACACCTTCAAAGGTGGCCATTAAGATGTCACTATATATGATATATAATGTGTTTATGTTTTACTTATGCTTCTGTATTTCTCATTTATGGCTTACTTTATGATTTCCATTATGGGTAAAACGCGATAATTTCATTTTAGGAAGTGCGGACTACCGCCCCCTCAAAGTGATTTGAATCGTTAATGCCATATGTGGGATGTATAAAGGATGGAGTAAATGGTATTATACACTATATTATACTGGAATTATATTATACATTTATATCATTATTATTTAGTTCCATTAAATATGAAATTGAAATGAAAGTAGCGTTCATGCGTACGTACGGCTTACCGTCTCCATGAACGGTGCATTTCATTTCTTACCTCTAAATGTTACGTAATATTATAAATGAATGTATATACTGGATATATAAGATATATATGACATCTAAATCATTAATATAATTATGGATATAATGGATATTTCACCACATAAACAACTTGTAATTATAAGAAGCTTATTGTTGACTCAAGTACCAAAGATCGACAAAACGACCGTTATTAACTTAAATAATTACATAATGTTCATATCATTGTAATAAGTGATATAATAAGGATAATGAAATTGAAAATGGTTCTTAATAAGGTATATATTAACTCTAGTTTATTATTCAGGAGGTTAAAGAACGGTTGAGTCAAGTCAGACACGAGGTAAGGGAATTTCTTAACCCAACTTCCATTCTTTGGGTTAATCTCCTACATTCAAATTATGTCATGATATTATTATGTTGTATATTGTATTTATACTTTCTTTATGTGTACATATAGTGAATACACATAATAGATATATTTTATTTAAAAATGATCTTTTTAAGGGACTTCGTCTCAATCTCCATTCATTGAGGCATATTTTGTTTTATACAAAAATTTCTTTTATACAGTGTATAAACCCCTTTGACTTTTACGTTTATTCAAAAGGAATCTTTTTTATACGAAGCGTTTTACTAAACGACAAAAAGGGAATGTTTTTATTTCCGGACTTATGCGGCGACAACGACTTCTCCGCCGACGTGATCATTATTTGAGTTTCGGCTTCCTCTACAAGCCATCATTTTTTTTAATGAAAAATAAATACAAAGTTTTAACTTTCTTTTATTTTGGTATTAAAAATGGTTTTGAAAGCGTTTTTATCATATCAAAGTGTTGTATTGATATCTTGTGATTGAAATGTGGAAATGTTATGTTTCCTTTATGCATGTTTTATGTGATACGATTATGTTATGGTTTATGATATGTTTAAACCTATTCATATGAGGAATGCATTGGACTTAATAAGTGACGGGTGGAGCCCGCTATAGCTCCTCGATGCATCGGAAGGTCTCATGAGACAAACTAGTGTCTTGGCACAAGGCCTTGACAAAATCTTATTTGTGGTCTTGGCACGAGGCCTTGACTACGTGGTTATGATAGTCTGGCATTATGCATTCCATCATTATGAAAGTGGTTATTGATATTGCATGTGATTATTCGGCCAGTAGAATATCCATGTGAAGAAGTGAATGGCATTATCTCATTTTACTTTTGCCATATTATGTTGAAGTTCAAGTTTAAAAGGCTTTTGTTTTAGTTATACATTGCCTTAAATGTTAATGTTTATTTATGAAAGCTTCCGCAATATTGTTATCCTTACTGAGCATCTGAGCTCACCCCATTCAATGTTTTAATGTTTACCAGGATGTGAATAATTATTTTATGAATGACCTGCAGGGATAGTCAGAAGAGGATATGAGTGTGGACTATGGAGACTTTGTTATTGTAGTTTTTCACTTTATGATGTAATGTAACGTTTACGAATGTATCTAGTGTTTCCAAGGCTACTAAACTAATCGGTCTTTCGAGACTTGATCTTTTGTGATCATGCCAATGTTACGAAGTAATGCACCGACTCTGGGTAGCTGGGGTCGGGGCGTTACAGTTGGTATCAGAGGCAGTTTAGTACTAACCTTGGAAGCTAGATTTAGATAAACTCTGATTAGAGCACATAACCCAAAGATAGACTTTGAGGATTAGTATAGAAGAACTTCCTAGAATTTTGGTATTATAGAGATGTTATGACTTTTCCGAGAAATACATCCCTGTCTGGATACGAGCAGGTAGAGGCGGCTCTGGCACAGATGTACCTAGTGGTAAAACCCAAAAACACCGCTTTGAGCTAGACTCGAACGGGAACTGGTGCACGACAACGGGCCTTGCTGCACTCTTGGTTACGACACTCCCGGGGGATATGCTTAGGATAATTCTCATTTTATTTACAAACCACTATGAAGGGTTATGATTATATACTTTCTCAAAGAAAACATTTATTTTTATGATTATGGATTATATCCATAAATAGTTCAATTTATGTTAAGTGTTTTATAAGTATGGAATTATGTATTTTGATTCATAAACTAATCTAGTTTATGCCATTGTTTAGAAATGGCGCCTAGTGGAAGGAATGGAAACCGTATCAATGCACGAACTCCGTGTAGGGATTGCCCTCCTGATCAAGATAATTATTGTGGATCTGGAGATACAACTGGTGGTGATCAACTTATTACCATACTGGGACAACTCACTCAGGTTATGAATAATAACCTTACTCGTATAGAGCACCCTGATCCGCAACGTGGAGGATCAATGCTAGATCGTTTCATGAGGCAACAACCACCAACCTTTAATGGGAGTACAAATCCTATAGTAGCTGAGCAATGGATAAATTCCTTAGAGAAAATATTCCATGCCTTGGGGAGTAGTGAAAGGGAGAAGGTTGTCATGGCAGTTTACCGCCTCACTGGAGATGCCGATCAGTGGTGGTCGCTGATTCGAAACAAAAAGGAAGATGATGACGTATCGAATATGGAATGGAGGGAGTTCAAAGAGATTTTCTTAGAAAAATACTTTCCTCGTGACCATCGAGCAGATATGGAAAGGCAATTTTTGAGTCTGAGGCAGAAGGAGGATGAGAATGTCGCAAAGTATGAGGCTAACTTTACAAGGTTAGCAAGGTATGCTACAGATTACATACGTAACCCAAGGAGTAAGATTGATCGTTTCTTTTATGGGTTAAAACCATTTCTCCGTCGAGCTTTGGTATCACAATCCTTCTCATCATACGAAGATATTGTCTCATGTGCTATCAAGACAGAAAAGGAATTCTCTAAGTCTTATGACAACAAAGTAAAGCAAGAGAAGGAGAGAACGGTGGAACAAGATACAGATAAAGGGAAAAAGGGAAAGAAGGATTTTCCATTATGTGATAATTGTGGGAAGAATCACCCTGGTACTTGCCTAAAAGGAATGGGAGTTTGTTATAAATGTGGAGAAAAGGGTCACCAGGCTCGTGATTGCAAGGGAAAGAAAGAGGCTGTCAAAGTTGAATGCTACAATTGTAGAGAAATGGGTCATTATGCAAATGAATGTCCTAAGCGTCAGGGAAACTTTCCTCAGAAAAGGCCAAGGGATCAAGGACAATATTATGCTGTTACTACAGTTGAAGCAGAATAACTAATGTATTGGTGCTTTTGGACTCAAGGATTATATTCTGGTTATAAGAATAATGTAATATATATATATGGATTGTACTGCAGTACTTTTTGATTTCAGTAAGGTTTTAATATGATAAAGGTAATCATATTATTAGTATGTGACAATAAGAGAAACTTTTCTTTGTTTGGGGAATCTGATGTTACAATTGATTTTGGAATTTAGAGACCTTTTAGAGAAAGTCTGGATGAAGGTATTTTGGATAACTATAAAGGTTGGAGTGGATTAAGTTGAACTTTGGATAGTATTGTTTAAGGTTAAAACATTTATGAAGATTATTTTTGGAATAGTATAGTACTATATTTTTAGGAAAAGGACAACCTGCAGGGTGGGGAATAACCTGTCGCGTCGGACACAGCTGCAGGAATCAAACCCACAACCATAGTGCGACAAGCCTTTATTTCCTACCACTAGCCTACAGGAAGTCCCTGGTTATTACAAAATCGTTTTACTAATCTAAATGGTATGTGTTAACATATGGAACCTTATACAATTAGGATAAATAGAATATTTTTGAGTTCTGTTACCATTTGGAGTAAAAGTTGGGTTTGTGGTAAAAATTTATTAACGAATGAAAGTATACATAACAAGTATGTATATTCCCTTACGTTCTTAGTAAATCTCCTAAATAAATTCCTCAACATTATAAAAGGTAACTTAAAACAAAAATGTTGTCGGTTAACTTTTCCAACTGGGGATTCAATGACCGTTTAACCAATCACAAGTTTGTGATTTTCTTATGGTTAAACTTTCTCCTAATCCTGTTTTCTATAACTCTCCATCAGACCTTGATGGTTTGTTTCTCCTCCATATCCATATTTTTATATAATCCTAGAATAGGCTATATCGGGTGACCTTTGTATTTATCCTGCTTTATTTTAATGTTATATATTTATTAACCTTATTTCCGATGTGGGTTTTCCTCAAAGGTATTGTCTCTTTTCAACCTTTTATTTTCAAAGAAAAATTTCAAATTGCGAGGACGCAATTTATTGAAGGAGGGGAGAATGTAACACCCCGAGCTTCCACGATACGCTTCTCATTCAATAATGAAATAGCTTGCATTGAACGCAACTTCGAGTTCTAAAACACCGTGACTAATCAAAGTAGTCGTTATGAATAGTAATACCTACTTTTTGAAATATTATAAATTTTATTTATCAAAATGGACTTCATTTTTGGATTCGGAATATTGAAATTAGCCTATGTTGAATTTTTGGTATTTTTCTGAGAACTTCTAAATTTTTATGAATACTGAAAAATACTTAAAAACAACTTTTTTAATCAAAATAATTTATAGTGATAAATTATAATATTTAGTGGTTTTAAAGTATAATTAGAATATATTTTTACCATTTTATCCAATGGTGGTCATTAGAATTAATTTAACATTGAAATTGGACATAAACAATTGCCAAACTTTTGATATAAATTGTTTCTTAAAAACACGCTATTTGTTGTAACAGCGGGAATTAATTATAAAATTAATTAATACAACTTATATGTTTGGAATTTTGTAAAATAGAAATCATTTTTGAATTCGGAATATCAATTATAGCTTAGGGTGAAATTTTGGCCTTATTCTGAAAAACTTCAATTTTTGATGAATAGTGAAACCACTAAGTGGTAGTTAAATAACTGATTTTTCGTTTAAATGAAATATTATCACTTCTGTGATTTGATTTTCAAAAATCCGACATACATGGTTGTCATTAAGAAGTAAAATTTGGTTCAATAAGATTAAAATAATTTTTTGGTGAATAGTAACTTTTAAGTTCTTAATCGCGATTAGAGGTAATTAGTGTAGTTTAAGGTACAAATAATGTTTTTATAATATGCGATGAGCATGAAACTTGTCCTACTCCTATTGGATGAGTCATGGCCGACCAAGACAACCCATGGGTCAACTTGGGGACCCCATGGAGCCACTTTAGTTGGAAAATGACATTAATATATATTTATTTAATGTTAAAGTTAAATTGACACAAACATGAGTTATTTTACTAAAACAATTTTTAAGTGGGGTTACACAAGTCCAAATTTTGATTATAAATATTCCTTAGAACTCTAAAAAGATTTCCTACATCATAGTATTTTTTTTATAATTTTTAGACATTAAATAAATTAAATTATTTATGACATCATGATGATGTAGTGATGACCTCATTATTTAACGATTTAAATAAAATGGGAAGATAATGAAAAATCCAAGGCTTACACTTGTCCAAAGCCAATTGGATGAGGAGATTTCGAACCCTTATCACCTTAGCCTCGAATTATATAAGTGTGGGACCTTTAGAATCCGAAAATCATTGTGAAATAATGTAACATTTCAATCTTTCCAAAAGTGCCCCTCCTCTCCACTTATAAAAGGCCCCCACCTCTCCCACCTCATTTACACTTTCAAGCCATTTGGCTCGGCCAACCTCTGCCCAAATACTCTCCCAACTTCCCCCTATTACTCCTAGAATCCTCACTTTGGGCAGAACTCTTCCCAAGGAAGCCTTTGGCTCAAATCAAAAAGAGTTACCCGATTTTGAGGTAATGTATTTTCTAATGTTGTTTTGTTTTATTTTTCTTCTCCAACCCCCTAAACTCTTTTTATTCATTTCTTTTGTAACAACACCAGTATCCTCAATATACTAGGATGTTTTTATAAGAAGGATTCGAGCTACACTTACACACACCTACATCTCATGGTTAAAGAACATACGGTTTCTGTGGATGGCGAATTTCTGCCTCACGAAACGATGATTGTTCAACACTCATATAACACCTTCAAAGGTGGCCATTAAGATGTCACTATATATGATATATAATGTGTTTATGTTTTACTTATGCTTCTGTATTTCTCATTTATGGCTTACTTTATGATTTCCATTATGGGTAAAACGCGATAATTTCATTTTAGGAAGTGCGGACTACCGCCCCCTCAAAGTGATTTGAATCGTTAATGCCATATGTGGGATGTATAAAGGATGGAGTAAATGGTATTATACACTATATTATACTGGAATTATATTATACATTTATATCATTATTATTTAGTTCCATTAAATATGAAATTGAAATGAAAGTAGCGTTCATGCGTACGTACGGCTTACCGTCTCCATGAACGGTGCATTTCATTTCTTACCTCTAAATGTTACGTAATATTATAAATGAATGTATATACTGGATATATAAGATATATATGACATCTAAATCATTAATATAATTATGGATATAATGGATATTTCACCACATAAACAACTTGTAATTATAAGAAGCTTATTGTTGACTCAAGTACCAAAGATCGACAAAACGACCGTTATTAACTTAAATAATTACATAATGTTCATATCATTGTAATAAGTGATATAATAAGGATAATGAAATTGAAAATGGTTCTTAATAAGGTATATATTAACTCTAGTTTATTATTCAGGAGGTTAAAGAACGGTTGAGTCAAGTCAGACACGAGGTAAGGGAATTTCTTAACCCAACTTCCATTCTTTGGGTTAATCTCCTACTTTAAAATTATGTCATGATATTATTATGTTGTATATTGTATTTATACTTTCTTTATGTGTACATATAGTGAATACACATAATAGATATATTTTATTTAAAAATGATCTTTTTAAGGGACTTCGTCTCAATCTCCATTCATTGAGGCATATTTTGTTTTATACACAAATTTCTTTTATACAGTGTATAAACCCCTTTGACTTTTACGTTTATTCAAAAGGAATATTTTTTATACGAAGCGTTTTACTAAACGACAAAAAGGGAATGTTTTTATTTCCGTACTTATGCGGCGACAACGACTTCTCCGCCGACGTGATCATTATTTGAGTTTCAGCTTCCTCTACAAGCCATCATTTTTTTTAATGAAAAATAAATACAAAGTTTTAACTTTCTTTTATTTTGGTATTAAAAATGGTTTTGAAAGCGTTTTTATCATATCAAAGTGTTGTATTGATATCTTGTGATTGAAATGTGGAAATGTTATGTTTCCTTTATGCATGTTTTATGTGATACGATTATGTTATGGTTTATGATATGTTTAAACCTATTCATATGAGGAATGCATTGGACTTAATAAGTGACGGGTGGAGCCCGCTATAGCTCCTCGATGCATCGGCAGGTCTCATGAGACAAACTAGTGTCTTGGCACAAGGCCTTGACAAAATCTTATTTGTGGTCTTGGCACGAGGCCTTGACTACGTGGTTATGATAGTCTGGCATTATGCATTCCATCATTATGAAAGTGGTTATTGATATTGCATGTGATTATTCGGCCAGTAGAATATCCATGTGAAGAAGTGAATGGCATTATCTCATTTTACTTTTGCCATATTATGTTGAAGTTCAAGTTTAAAAGGCTTTTGTTTTAGTTATACATTGCCTTAAATGTTAATGTTTATTTATGAAAGCTTCCGCAATATTGTTATCCTTACTGAGCATCTGAGCTCACCCCTTTCAATGTTTTAATGTTTTCCAGGATGTGAAGAATTATTTTATGAATGACCTGCAGGGATAGTCAGAAGAGGATATGAGTGTGGACTATGGAGACTTTGTTATTGTAGTTTTTCACTTTATGATGTAATGTAACGTTTACGAATGTATCTAGTGTTTCCAAGGCTACTAAACTAATCGGTCTTTCGAGACTTGATCTTTTGTGAACATGCCAATGTTACGAAGTAATGCACCGACTCTGGGTAGCTGGGGTCGGGGCGTTACAGTTGGTATCAGAGGCAGTTTAGTACTAACCTTGGAAGCTAGATTTAGATAAACTCTGATTAGAGCACATAACCCAAAGATAGACTTTGAGGATTAGTATAGAAGAACTTCCTAGAATTTTGGTATTATAGAGATGTTATGACTTTTCCGAGAAATACATCCTTGTCTGGATACGAGCAGGTAGAGGCGGCTCTGGCACAGATGTACCTAGTGGTAAAACCCGAAAACACCGCTTTGAGCTAGACTCGAACGGGAACTGGTGCACGACAACGGGCCTTGCTGCACTCTTGGTTACGACACTCCCGGGGGATATGCTTAGGATAATTCTCATTTTATTTACAAACCACTATGAAGGGTTATGAGTATATACTTTCTCAAAGAAAACATTTATTTTTATGATTATGGATTATATCCATAAATAGTTCAATTTATGTTAAGTGTTTTATAAGTATGGAATTATGTATTTTGATTCATAAACTAATCTAGTTTATGCCATTGTTTAGAAATGGCGCCTAGTGGAAGGAATGGAAACCGTATCAATGCACGAACTCCGTGTAGGGATTGCCCTCCTGATCAAGATAATTATTGTGGATCTGGAGATACAACTGGTGTTGATCATCTTATTACCATACTGGGACAACTCACTCAGGTTATGAATAATAACCTTACTCGTATAGAGCACCCTGATCCGCAACGTGGAGGATCAATGCTAGATCGTTTCATGAGGAAACAACCACCAACCTTTAATGGGAGTACAAATCCTATAGTAGCTGAGCAATGGATAAATTCCTTAGAGAAAATATTCCATGCCTTGGGGAGTAGTGAAAGGGAGAAGGTTGTCATGGCAGTTTACCGCCTCACTGGAGATGCCGATCAGTGGTGGTCGCTGATTCGAAACAAAAAGGAAGATGATGACGTATCGAATATGGAATGGAGGGAGTTCAAAGAGCTTTTCTTAGAAAAATACTTTCCTCGTGACCATCGAGCAGATATGGAAAGGCAATTTTTGAGTCTGAGGCAGAAGGAGGATGAGAATGTCGCAAAGTATGAGGCTAACTTTACAAAGTTAGCAAGGTATGCTGCAGATTACATACGTAACCCAAGGAGTAAGATTGATCGTTTCTTTGATGGGTTAAAACCATTTCTCCGTCGAGCTTTGGTATCACAATCCTTCTCATCATACGAAGATATTGTCTCCTGTGCTATCAAGACAGAAAAGGAATTCTCTAAGTCTTATGACAACAAAGTAAAGAAAGAGAAGGAGAGAACGGTGGAACAAGAGACAGATAAAGGGAAAAAGGGAAAGAAGGATTTTCCATTATGTGATAATTGTGGGAAGAATCACCCTGGTACTTGCCTAAAAGGAATGGGAGTTTGTTATAAATGTGGAGAAAAGGGTCACCAGGCTCGTGATTGCAAGGGAAAGAAAGAGGCTGTCAAAGTTGAATGCTACAATTGTAGAGAAATGGGTCATTATGCAAATGAATGTCCTAAGCGTCAGGGAAACTTTCCTCAGAAAAGGCCAAGGGATCAAGGACAATATTATGCTGTTACTACAGTTGAAGCAGAATAACTAATGTATTGGTGCTTTTGGACTCAAGGATTATATTCTGGTTATAAGAATAATGTAATATATATATATGGATTGTACTGCAGTACTTTTTGATTTCATTAAGGTTTTAATATGATAAAGGTAATCATATTTTTAGTATGTGACAATAAGAGAAACTTTTCTTTGTTTGGGGAATCTGATGTTACAATTGATTTTGGAATTTAGAGACCTTTTAGAGAAAGTCTGGATGAAGGTATTTTGGATAACTATAAAGGTTGGAGTGGATTAAGTTGAACTTTGGATAGTATTGTTTAAGGTTAAAACATTTATGAAGATTATTTTTGGAATAGTATAGTACTATATTTTTAGGAAAAGGACAACCTGCAGGGTGGGGAATAACCTGTCGCGTCGGACACAGCTGCAGGAATCGAACCCACAACCATAGTGCGACAAGCCTTTATTTCCTACCACTAGCCTACAGGAAGTCCCTGGTTATTACAAAATCGTTTTACTAATCTAAATGGTATGTGTTAACATTTGGAACCTTATACAATTAGGATAAATAGAATATTTTTGAGTTCCGTTACCATTTGGAGTAAAAGTTGGGTTTGTGGTAAAAATTTATTAACGAATGAAAGTATACATAACAAGTATGTATATTCCCTTACGTTCTTAGTAAATCTCCTAAATAAATTCCTCAACATTATAAAATGTAACTTAAAACAAAAATGTTGTCGGTTAACTTTTCCAACTGGGGATTCAATGACCGTTTAACCAATCACAAGTTTGTGATTTTCTTATGGTTAAACTTTCTCCTAATCCTGTTTTCTATAACTCTCCATCAGACCTTGATGGTTTGTTTCTCCTCCATATCCATATTTTTATATAATCCTAGAATGGGCTATATCGGGTGACCTTTGTATTTATCCTGCTTTATTTTAATGTTATATATTTATTAACCTTATTTCCGATGTGGGTTTTCCTCAAAGGTATTGTCTCTTTTCAACCTTTTATTTTCAAAGAAAAATTTCAAATTGCGAGGACGCAATTTATTGAAGGAGGGGAGAATGTAACACCCCGAGCTTCCACGATACGCTTCTCATTCAATAATGAAATAGCTTGCATTGAACGCAACTTCGAGTTCTAAAACACCGCGACTAATCAAAGTAGTCGTTATGAATAGTAATACCTACTTTTTGAAATATTATAAATTTTATTTATCAAAATGGACTTCATTTTTGGATTCGGAATATTGAAATTAGCCTATGTTGAATTTTTGGTATTTTTCTGAGAACTTCTAAATTTTTATGAATACTGAAAAATACTTAAAAACAACTTTTTTAATCAAAATAATTTATAGTGATAAATTATAATATTTAGTGGTTTTAAAGTATAATTAGAATATATTTTTACCATTTTATCCAATGGTGGTCATTAGAATTAATTTAACATTGAAATTGGACATAAACAATTGCCAAACTTTTGATATAAATTGTTTCTTAAAAACACGCTATTTGTTGTAACAGCGGGAATTAATTATAAAATTAATTAATACAACTTATATGTTTGGAATTTTGTAAAATAGACATCATTTTTGAATTCGGAATATCAATTATAGCTTAGGGTGAAATTTTGGCCTTATTCTGAAAAACTTAAATTTTTGATGAATAGTGAAACCACTAAGTGGTAGTTAAATAACTGATTTTTCGTTTAAATGAAATATTACCACTTCTGTGATTTGATTTTCAAAAATCCGACATACATGGTTGTCATTAAGAAGTAAAATGTGGTTCAATAAGATTAAAATAATTTTTTGGTGAATAGTAACTTTTAAGTTCTTAATCGCGATTAGAGGTAATTAGTGTAGTTTAAGGTACAAATAATGTTTTTATAATATGAGATGAGCATGAAACTTGTCCTACTCCTATTGGATGAGTCATGGCCGACCAAGACAACCCATGGGTCAACTTGGGGACCCCATGGAGCCACTTTAGTTGGAAAATGACATTAATATATATTTATTTAATGTTAAAGTTAAATTGACACAAACATGAGTTATTTTACTAAAACAATTTTTAAGTGGGGTTACACAAGTCCAAATTTTAATTATAAATATTCCTTAGAACGCTAAAACGATTTACTACATCATAGTATTTTTTTTATAATTTTTAGACATTAAATAAATTAAATTATTTATGACATCATGATGATGTAGTGATGACCTCATTATTTAACGATTTAAATAAAATGGGAAGATAATGAAAAATCCAAGGCTTACACTTGTCCAAAGCCAATTGGATGAGGAGATTTAGAACCCTTATCACCTTAGCCTCGAATTATATAAGTGTGGGACCTTTAGAATCCGAAAATCATTGTGAAATAATGTAACATTTCAATCTTTTCAAAAGTGCCCCTCCTCTCCACTTATAAAAGGCCCCCACCTCTCCCACCTCATTTACACTTTCAAGCCATTTGGATCGGCCAACCTCTGCCCAAATACTCTCCCAACTTCCCCCTCTTACTCCTAGAATCCTCACTTTGGGCAGAACTCTTCCCAAGGAAGCCTTTGGCTCAAATCAAAAAGAGTTACCCGATTTTGAGGTAATGTATTTTCTAATGTTGTTTTGTTTTATTTTTCTTCTCCAAACCCCTAAACTCTTTTTATTCATTTCTTTTGTAACAACACCAGTATCCTCAATATAATAGGATGTTGTTATAAGAAGGATTCGAGCTACACTTACACACACCTACATCTAATGGTTAAAGAACATACGGTTTCTGTGGATGGCGAATTTCTGCCTCACGAAACGATGATTGTTCAACACTCATATAACACCTTCAAAGGTGGCCATTAAGATGTCACTATATATGATATATAATGTGTTTATGTTTTACTTATGCTTCTGTATTTCTCATTTATGGCTTACTTTATGATTTCCATTATGGGTAAAACGCGATAATTTCATTTTAGGAAGTGCGGACTACCGCCCCCTCAAAGTGATTTGAATCGTTAATGCCATATGTGGGATGTATAAAGGATGGAGTAAATGGTATTATACACTATATTATACTGGAATTATTTTATACATTTATATCATTATTATTTAGTTCCATTAAATATGAAATTGAAATGAAAGTAGCGTTCATGCGTACGTACGGCTTACCGTCTCCATGAACGGTGCATTTCATTTCTTACCTCTAAATGTTACGTAATATTATAAATGAATGTATATACTGGATATATAAGATATATATGACATCTAAATCATTAATATAATTATGGATATAATGGATATTTCACCGCAAAAACAACTTGTAATTATAAGAAGCTTATTGTTGACTCAAGTACCAAAGATCGACAAAACGACCGTTATTAACTTAAATAATTACATAATGTTCATATCATTGTAATAAGTGATATAATAAGGATAATGAAATTGAAAATGGTTCTTAATAAGGTATATATTAACTCTAGTTTATTATTCAAGAGGTTAAAGAACGGTTGAGTCAAGTCAGACACGAGGTAAGGGAATTTCTTAACCCAACTTCCATTCTTTGGGTTAATCTCCTACTTTCAAATTATGTCATGATATTATTATGTTGTATATTGTATTTATACTTTCTTTATGTGTACATATAGTGAATACACATAATAGATATATTTTATTTAAAAATGATCTTTTTAAGGGACTTCGTCTCAATCTCCATTCATTGAGGCATATTTTGTTTTATACAAAAATTTCTTTTATACAGTGTATAAACCCCTTTGACTTTTACGTTTATTCAAAAGGAATCTTTTTTATACGAAGCGTTTTACTAAACGACAAAAAGGGAATGTTTTTATTTCCGTACTTATGAGGCGACAACGACTTCTCCGCCGCCGTGATCATTATTTGAGTTTCGGCTTCCTCTACAAGCCATCATTTTTTTTAATGAAAAATAAATACAAAGTTTTAACTTTCTTTTATTTTGGTATTAAAAATGGTTTTGAAAGCGTTTTTATCATATCAAAGTGTTGTATTGATATCTTGTGATTGAAATGTGGAAATGTTATGTTTCCTTTATGCATGTTTTATGTGATACGATTATGTTATGGTTTATGATATGTTTAAACCTATTCATATGAGGAATGAATTGGACTTAATAAGTGACGGGTGGAGCCCGCTATAGCTCCTCGATGCATCGGCAGGTATCATGAGACAAACTAGTGTCTTGGCACAAGGCCTTGACAAAATCTTATTTGTGGTCTTGGCACGAGGCCTTGACTACGTGGTTATGATAGTCTGGCATTATGCATTCCATCATTATGAAAGTGGTTATTGATATTGCATGTGATTATTCGGCCAGTAGAATATCCATGTGAAGAAGTGAATGGCATTATCTCATTTTACTTTTGCCATATTATGTTGAAGTTCAAGTTTAAAAGGCTTTTGTTTTAGTTATACATTGCCTTAAATGTTAATGTTTATTTATGAAAGCTTCCGCAATATTGTTATCCTTACTGAGCATCTGAGCTCACCCCTTTCAATGTTTTAATGTTTTCCAGGATGTGAAGAAGTATTTTATGAATGACCTGCAGGGATAGTCAGAAGAGGATATGAGTGTGGACTATGGAGACTTTGTTATTGTAGTTTTTCACTTTATGATGTAATGTAACGTTTACGAATGTATCTAGTGTTTCCAAGGCTACTAAACTAATCGGTCTTTCGAGACTTGATCTTTTGTGATCATGCCAATGTTACGAAGTAATGCACCGACTCTGGGTAGCTGGGGTCGGGGCGTTACAGTACGCATGAGCGACAATATCATTTTTTTTGATATTATAATAATATATAAATGGATGGTATGTAATATATACAGAATAATTAACATGTTATATTTATTATTTACATTAGTTACACATCATTATTATACCCATCCAAATAATAATAGATTGAATAACAATAACACCACGATGTGGAGACGGTAAGCCGTACGTACGCACGTATGGTGACATGTTATTCAAAGGGTGGATAGAATACTGAATATGGTTGTACCATATTTATAATAACATCACAGTATATATATGATACTGGAGTTATTATTTTAGAATGGTAAGAACAAAGGAAGATGAAGTGGAAGAAGAAAGGAACTTGGAAAAGTGTGGTGAAATCATTGCCTCTTCTTTGGGTTCTTCCTTTTGATTTGATCAAAAGGGCCCCTTAGGTTGTATTTATGATCCAAATAAGGCCTCTAGGTTTTAGTGATGGAAGTTGGGAGAGTATTTGGGCAGGGTTTGGGCGAACCAAAAGTCTTTGAAGGTGTCAATAAATGATAGGGAAGAGTGCCCTTTTATAAGAGGGGTGAGGGGCACCTTTGGAAAAGCTACAAAAATTAATTTATAATAAATTCATATTCGGTTTCTAAGGGCTCAAAAGTGGATAATTTAAATGTTAAGGTGGGTATGGGTCAAAAAACACTCAACCAATATAATTTATACAGGTTTGGGTACTTATATTAACCTTATCATTAAGTATTAACTCTAAGTTAATTAGTTTCACTTTTACAATGTCTCTTTGTATTTTATATTATATTGTTAATAAACATACCATATACATCCAAGAGACCCCCAAGTGGTCCATTAATGATACAAATATCATGATAAAATTCTCTTGTCTGAACCTTAGATTTTTATAAATTTAATATCAATTAATAATATAATATTAGTTTTAAAAACTCTTTTATGTCAATTTTTACACTATTCAATAGTTGATTTTTGTGAAACTCATAACAGAATGATTACTTCGAAAAAAGTTAATTACATAAATCATAATATGTCATATTTTTATAGAAAATTATTTCAATTCATTAAAAGTCTCAAATTATATTTATTTGGGTATTTATAATATCGATTATTTTAAATTTTCACAATTATGTTAATTACTGCATCATCATTGTGTCATAAATAAACAAATTATGTAATCTCTAAAAATTATAAATAAAATATAATTATGTAGGAAATAATTTTATATTTCTAAAGAATGTTTATAGTCGAAAATCCAACATATATAACCCTATGTCAAAATTGTTTTGCTAAAAGATATATGCTTGTGTCATTTTTGTATTCATTTTAATTTAATTAAAATAAAGTGTCCCTATCACCTACAAGTAGCTCAATGAGGTCCTAAAATCGACCCAAAGATGACTATGGTCGAAAATGTATCAACCCATAAGTCTAGGACACGTTTTAGGGTAATTTAGTATTATTATAATATTATTTTTTAACCCTTATTTACCGGATTTACCCTTAATCATGGTAAATAAAATATTTATCAAAGTAATTATTCAAAATGTCTAAAAATAAAATTTACCTATTTACACAATTTGAACATCCTGATTCCAAATTTGGAATCCATTTTTCCAAATTTAAAACACATAAGTGCCAGAAATCAATTTAAAATTAATTTCCGTTGTTAAAACAAAAAGCGTGTTTTTAAGAGATAATAACTATCAAAAGATTGACACGTGTTTATGTCCGGTTTAATTGTAAAATTATGTCCAATGACCAAAATTATATTAAATGGTAAAAATATATTCTAAATATTCTTTCAAACCACTCAAATTCATAATTTGTCACTATTAATTATTTTGATTAAAAAAGTTGTTTTTAATTAAAATTTAGTAATTTTCACTATTCGTCGAAATATTAAATTTAACCGAAAAGTTCCAAAATCTCACCCTAGGATAAATTAGATATTCCGAATCCAAAAATGAAGTCCATTTTGAGAGATAAAATTTCAACAAGTAGGTATTACTATTCATAACGGCTAGTTTGATCAATTGTGTTGTGTGTTAAAACTCGATGTTGCGTACAACACACGCTACTATATTATTCAAAGGAAAGCGTACCGTGGAAGCTTGGAATGTTTCATTTTAAATTTTTGATGTCCCCATTTAGTCAAAAAGTTTAAAATATTTTATTTAAAAAGGGTTCACTATTAAAAGTTGATAAAAGTGCAATACTGAAAATGAATTTGTTCTTGCATTATGTCTAAGAAACTGATAATATGGATTCTAAAATTATAAATATTATATAAAGTTTAAAATTTAGTTAATACTATTCATAACCTCTATTGAATGGATTTTTTGGTAATTCATGGTGCGATTGAACTCGGTGTTGCATGTAGTGCAAGTTATTAAAATATTTTGAAGAAATAACACACTATGAAATCTTGGGGTGTTACACTATGTTTACCTAGGATCCCAATTAGAAACTATAGTAGATGGAACTATATGAAAATGAATAATCTCTTTTAAATAGATATTTCCAAACTCCCCAACTCTGGCTATGTCACAAATGGGTATGAAGTGATTTGACTTGGTTACCCTATTGATCATGGCCCAAATTGAATTTTCATTTCTATTGGTATGAGGAATCATAATTAAAATATCCATGGAGACTTAATCCCACTTCCATGTAGGGACTGCAAGTGGCTGAATAAAACCACAAGGCTAACGGTGCTCGGTTTTTACATAATGGATTGTATAATAGTTGGAATCCAAAATCTGAAATGACTTACCTCATACTGAGATGCAAAAAAATCACAGCATTCTATTTAACATCGTAGTGGTTCCTGGGCATACAACCCACTGGGAATTATGACATCCCCCATCACATACATTCCTAATTCTAATGACATGATGAAGTGATTCAAATAGCACAAAAAACCCTCTTTGGATAATGACCACTAGGCCCCAGTCTCCTCATCATAAATAGAGTCTCTAATGCTACAAAATTAATTATCTTGTTCTTGATCCTAAATAATCATCTCGAAATGTTTTTATATCAACTAAACACTAGATAATGAAGCTTAAACCCCTTTATTATAAACTCCAATACGCAACTGTGCATCAATATCCATCAAGTTCCACTCTCCCAAAGATTCTTGGACTACATGGGTTGGGAGATTCCGGCATGACACATCTACATTGACATTCTATTTACTCACGGTTTAAGCGATGTCATATAGAAATATAATATATACTCCTCCAAATACGTATGTAAAAGATTAAAATACTTTATGGAGAATATTTATCTCATGTTATTGTGGTATTAATATGTAGTAATGCTTTCTTCGTAAAGCTAATAAAATGACTCTTATGTTCATACATTACTGCTACAAGATCATGTTCATGGTTTGGTTAATTCGTATCATGTAGCCTAAGTTGAATTGATCCATAAGAAACAATATGATCCCCTACATAATAACACAACACAAGACTAAACCCGATGCATCAAAAAACACCACATAGCCAAACACGACCTCTGGAAGGGTTAAAACCAGCGCAATAGTCAAAAGGAATTTCAGCACAACAAATGAAATCTGACATCTATCATTCCAAGAAAACATCAATACATTTTTAGTTAGATTTGTCATTAGAGAAGCCAATTTTTGGAAGTCCTTGAAAAACTACAGACAATATCCATCTATTTCCATGAAGCTCAAATGTTTGAAGATATTGTATGGTTTCCCCATAGTCGTAAAATCATTTTCCTTATCAACATCTAATAATATAACCTATTTAGACACTGCAAGTCCTAAGAATTTATCATCCAGATTCCATAAATAATAGGTTGAAACAATTCCATTATGTCATTAATTTCACAGTAGACTCCAAACTGTTCTTAGATGATGCACATGATCCTCCATAGATTTGGATTAAATTATGATATCTTCCACAAAGACTGCCAAAAAAGGTTGTAAATATACATAGAAGATGCTATTCATCAACTCTATGAAAACTGCATGAGCATTTATTGGACCAAAGGGCGTAACAAGGTACTCATAATGGTTGTACTTTATCTGAAAAGCTATTTTTATGTCATATTAATTTAAACCTAGCCGATGGTAACCAAATTAATGTTCAATATTTTAAAACCACCTCTCCCCTTTAAATTGATCATACAAATCATAAATTCATGGAAACTATACATTTTATTTACCATATCTTGATTGAGATTAATATAATCAACAGATAAGTGAAGGGAATCTTCATCCTTCTTTGTGAAGAGAACCAGTGCCTCCGAAGGTGAAACAATCAGGTGTATAAATCCTTTCTCAAAAAGATCATCCAATTATGACTTTAGCTCTTTCTGTTTATCCAATTCCATGATGTGTGAGGGAATAGAAACAGGATGAGTACCCAACATTAAGTCAATGGAATACTCAACTTCTCTTATGAGTGACAAACAAGAGAAATCATAAGGAACACATCAAGAAAATCAAAGACAGATGGAGGGAGATCACCACTCAATGATTCCCTCTCCAGATCAAAAGAAAACACTGATATTACATTCTATAGCTATGTATAAGAATGTCTGGTTCTACTAATCCTTGATTCCCATTCTCTTTAAAAGACAATATACCCACCACTAGTTTTAGAAATGACGGTCCCCCAAATATAACTATCAATATGGGATTTATTGGAAATGAGACAAACATTTTCATAGATGACATCAACTAGTTTAATATCGAGAACAAGAAATCTCCAAGCCAGCATGACATCTAAAAGAGAGAAGTCATAAGCAGGAAAACAGAGTCCCTGATCTCTCTTCATACCAAGCGGTGTAGTAGTATATATTGCACAAAATAAGATATTGATATGAAGATTTAAAATATTGAATATACAGGATAAAATAAATGAATGTGATGATCTAGTCTGAAATAGGGAAGTCACTACTAACGAAGCTACAGTAATGGTAACTCTCATAGTTGTTGGACCCATGTATGATTCCTATGGAGACTCTTCCACTATGTGAAGTAGAATAATTATATATTTTTATGGGTAACACACTTTTATATTTGAATCATCTGATTTACCAATAGTTTTAGGTAGAGCATATTCTCATGTTCCACTACATGGAGTAGAATGGTTATGGAAGAATCTTGGTAAATTTCCTGAACATGTGTATAATCTATAGTTCTTGGGTACCTCAGTGAAAACCCAATTATAATTTCATGGATTTTCATACTAATACTAAATCAACGTACTTTCTCCTAGAACTATATTAGGTCTAGAATGACCCTATCATCAATAAATTCTTTGGAAATCATTACCCTTCCATTTATATTGAAGATAATAATGTTATCCATGGGAAAAAAGGAACTCCTGTCACCCTAAATTTTTCTGCCATGTCCATCTAATGCATCATCTACCTATTATGTACAATAGTATATGTGGGAAGATTAATCAAGAAAACATAGGAATGGATATCTAATCAAAGTCCCAACTCAAACCATAAAGACTTAATATTCTCCTTAGATACAATAATAGGCATAAACAAAACCCTCTTTTCAAAGTAATTTTAATACTCCTTCATGGTTCTATAAGCATACTCAATCTTGAAAAACTCCAAATCATTAGATAACACGTTTTACTCTAGATAGGACTAGTTGGTGAAAATAACTTTGAATTATTTCCACTTTAATCCCTCATGTTTCTTTTTCATCACCATTGTGTCACACCATCTCATGCTCAGTCATTCTAGCATGAAGGGGGAACACTTCACCTTAATAATGAGAGGTATCTCCAAGAACACAAACACACATTCTATCACGCCCAACCATTCCTCATCATGATGGGGATCAGTGGAGACATTAAAAATATGTGTCTTCTGGTGAAGGAACTCTTGTTTATGATTTCTAAGAAACCCACTGAGGTTCCTTAGCTTGATCTTGAACAGGGACTGGTGGTGTTGCCTTCCCCAAAGCATGGAAAGTGTGTATAATCACATAAACTGTATTTGGGACCACAAGAGGATTTTCTCAATGATGTTTAGTAGTTACTTAATCCTAGATTTTATTTTCACATATTATTAGAGGCATTATTCTATAAAAAAATCAGTGGAAACTAAGAATGATGTCAGATAATGCTAAACAAGAAACAACGGTCAGAAGTTCTAAATTGATAGAACGAAACATATTTGGATTTCACTTTATCCAAATAAAAATTGTGAAAAGACAATAAATAATACACAAGGTAGATTTACATAACCACCTCTAGTGTCTTATGGTTCATTGTGGTTAGACCTGGCTAGGAACTCAATAATAACTACGTCCTATGACCTGAAAATATTTCACAAATGTATACTAAAAACTGGACAAAAGATAAACCTCCCTGTGAAACCACTTTCCCACAAATCATCCCAGATACCATGGTAACTAGATAAATGAACCAATCTTGACAAAGACCAAATGGAATTCCTAATCCCCACATGTTAGATACAATCACCTGGAATCATACAACAAGAAGGTAGGAACAAATTTTCCACAAAACATAGTAGAAGTAAGAAAAGTATGTCAATATGTGCACAAAAGGAACTTCAATCTGAGTAATGTACCATAAGTAAAACATGAATTAATACCCAAAATGATACAACCCAAGTACCAGAATAGTGGAAAAAATCTCAAGTTCCTAAGGACACAACTCCTTAAAAACAAGGTTCAATAGCAGAACCCCCCCCCCCACCTCCAAGAGAAGTTTTCCCCTTCCTCAACCCTGGAAGGAGAAGATCTGCAATCACCCAAACACACAAGAATTGGGTTGGCTAAAAATCCATGTAGATTATCACAAAGGATTCTATAACAGATTCCAATAATAGAAAAATTACGGAAATGATTTCAATTTTCAAAATAAATATGTTTGTAATTTTAAATAATATTTTGAGAAATCATGTTATACAATTCAAATGATTGAAAATACATTAAGAAGAGGCTTTACATGTGCTGGAATATTTCCAAAAAAATTATTAAATAAAAAATTAATATTATAATAGTTTACATATATTTAGAAGGCATTGAATGTTATTTAAAAATATTCTCATACTTTTATATCTCTTATATAGAAAATGCGAGAAACATGGTCAATATCCAAATAGGTATGAATGTTCTTGGATATAAGACTCCAAACTCTCTATGTGAACTCAGTAATATTTGTATACACAATTCTCTCTAATACTGTCCAATGGGGGTTTTTCAACAACTGATTGGGGATGTGAGCTGCGACATTTATGTTTTAGAACACTGTAATATTGTAGAGTGTGTCTGAATAACTTATAAACTACTTAAAGATTTCATGTGATCTTACACAATGAATTTTGGAAGAAACATTTAGGATTATTGAAATATAATTAAATCCAATTTCCCCATTCCAATATCAAATTTTCTATTTAAAAGAATTTTTTTTATTAATAAAACAAGAATTATTAACAAGATAAAATCATTGGGTTTCTATCAAAACATTTTAATCTATTTTCTGAAGTTTAGAATCAATTAAAAAAACAATTAAATTAATTAAAAATTTAATTTCCATAATTAAATTCAACAATTTAATTGAAATAATTTCCATCAAATTTGAAATTTAAGTTTAACAATTCAAATCAACTAACTAACAGAAACACTCCACAATTCAATGGAATTGGGTTTTTGTCCAAATTTTCATGTCAAAACCATTTCAAATATCCCAGTTCACTGGAAGTAGGTTTTATCAATTAAATTGAAAGAACATTTGAGAAATTGTATTTAAGTCAATTGATGAAATGAATCTAGAAATTTATGGTTAATCAATTTGGCCAAATGGGATGGAATCACCTACCTTTTTTCTGAAACACGCTGTCTGCAATGAAAGCCGACATTGAGAACGAAGTAGTAGAAGACCTAGAAAATAAACCTAGAAGTTTATCTAGCTATACAGATCATAGATACATAAATTCCAATATGATATAATGAAATCCCATAGGCTAAAGTTATAATGGTAAATAATGAGATACAAATCTTACCTTGGAATCCACACCATATGGGAAACACTGATCAAACACCAAAAACATTATTATGAATGTTTGGAGAGCTCCAAGATCTCATTGGATAGCATTTGGGTCGAGGGAGAAGAAATTGGAGTAGACGAAAAAATATGATCTTATACAAGAATCCTATTTAAAAACTATATTCGGGGTATTACATGAAATGTAACCCCACTACACAACTTGAGATATTTATTTACTCAAACCGCCAAAAAAACAAGTCTCCTTAAATAAAAAGTAGTTCTCCAAAATAACAACTGATAATTAATTATCTCATAAAATGTAAAGACTCACCACTTCATGTACCATTATTGGTGTGAACTTTTCACAACACACATCCAGCAACCATTATATGTCATGTAACACACTTACATGAAATGTAACCCTTTAGCAACTTGTAGAAAGATCTGGTTAAAGATAATAGTCAAACAAATCTCTAAATTCACCAATACATGTATACTCCCTATTCATTCTCAAACCTACCCCTACAAAAAAAGGTAAAAGCCCAATAGGGTTTAAGATATACCTGGAAGATTGGTAACAAGATGTTACAAAATGGCTCAGTAACTCAAGAATCGAGTTAGAGTTCATATATAACTATATATGAAATATCCAGATAGATTTATAAATTTAACTGGTCTAGATTTGTTCCTCAAACATTTATCATATCTAGAAAACAAAATATGCCTATACTAACTAAATCTTGACACCACCTCCAAGGCACAGATCCCAACTCCCATTATAGACTTGTAACTGATCAGTGGAAGAGTTGTGTAATATAGATGTTTGGTAATGTTTTTGAGGTTATAGAATATACATATTCTTATCCATGGAATATTTATAGTGATACGATAGGAATTTTTAGCATTTCTCCCCATCATTGATATATTTACCATTTGAGGAGTTGTTACCCTTGCCATGCTTTGTGTAATAAAATATCCAAGGGTCCGGAAGGCTATCAGCTAAACTCGTTATGTTTTAGTTCAATATGTTTTTAAACATATGTAATTGAAGGATATTTTATACTAATTATATGAATTATATTTCTACAGGATCTCCTCAAGGGATGGTAAATGTGTACTACAATTGTAGTCATGCCCATTTTTGAAATCTCTTACCATAATGTCAATACGAGCCTAATCTTGAACATTTTTACAAAATAAAAAGTGTGAATCATTTCTTATAAAGATGGAATAAAATATATATCGGTTAATTTAGTAAAAAATAAGTCATGAACAATTCTTAAGGAAAAAGGAAGAATGAGTTTGAAAATAACAAAGATAAAAAATAACAAAGAAAAAATTTTAACCTAGGTTTAATTCACCCATGTGTCATTATTTAGGTTTCACCACCCAAGTATCTTCAATAGTCCCCCTTTATGATGTCACTTTTCTCATTTGGACTGGATTCATAATGCCCCATCATTCCTAGCACAATCATGCGAAAGACAGATCAAATAAAGAAGGGAGTGTGCTCATAAAACTTTGATCATAAATACTTGAAAAATTAAGAGTGCATGGCTATATGATTCACTATGGTCTCAAACATGAATATAAGTAGATTTTCCCACACTATTTATTGATTTGGACCCACGTTAATTATTTATGTACCATTTTACATTTCCCAGGAATATACATGAATAATGATCTCATTGTGTGTGTTCCACGCCTTGGTCCAATCTAAGTGAAGACATACTTTTTTGATGTCACGGTCATGTTGCAGACAAGTTTACCTCATAATTTGATCATATTCATGATTATCATATCATATTATGAGGGGGGGGGTAATTTTAGGGCTCTCATTTTTTTGAAATGGATGGAAACCTTGTTCGAGTGTAGAGAACCCTTAGAATGAGAGGATTAAGTGGACACTAAGGTAACATCGTCTTCCCGTTTTACTTTTCCTAGATTCATTGTATCTTTTATTTGATCCTCAAACATGTTCCCTAGTCTTTTTTACACACTAACCATATTCCATTCAAGTCAGTTTCATGATTCCCTACATACATTCCCTACTCTATTAAAATGAAGGCCCATGTGTGCCATGTTTTTCAGCCCTACTTTTTTTGTAACCCATTTTTAGTACACCCTTATATATATATTTTTTTAGAACATAGTCTTCATGGGTCCCCATTTTTTAATGGATAAAAAAATTTCATATAGATGAAGATAAAGAGAAATTATATATTCATAGCTCATTGTGTTACCACTTCCCTTCAGCTAACTCCTATGTTCGAACTTAGGGAAGGCGAAGACTAGGGTACTCCACACAAGGGATCCATGAATCCTATTTAACCTTGTGATACTATACTAGGGAACCACATACCATAGATACCATGGGATGCAATACTAGAGTTCCAATCACCCTATAAGTCTATTTGATCAAACTTATCCACCCCGAAGGTATCCCAGTAGGTAGAAACATTGTCCAACCCTCATATTAAGTAGATAATTTTCCCTAGCCTCACATTAGTGGGAAGCTTATACTAACACTAATATTAGGTATTCATGGATAAACAAGGTATTAATGAATATGTTTTGATAATAATTTATATTATTTCACAACATAGAATTAAAAATTTAAACACTAAATTTAAAACTGATCTTTAATTATGTCACCACATGTAAAGACTCATCACTTTATAAACCATTCATGGTGTGAACCCCTCACGATATGCACCCAAAAACTATTAAACATCATGTAACACACTTATATGGCATGTAACCATTTGAAACCCAATAGAAAGATCTAGTTAAAGCCAAGAGGCCAACAAATATATGAATTCACCATTATAAGTATCCTTCCAATTAATTATCATCCCTACCCAGAAAACTAAAATGGAAAACCATGAAAAATTTAAAGACATACCTGACAGATCGTTAATTCAATTTAATAAATTACCCACCATAAAACATTTCTATCCCCAGAAAGCATATAAAGAAGATTCCATGTCAGGAAGAAGAGGCCACTACTCTCTTAAATGTTCTTCATTTTCCCACATCTCATTATTATTAGAACCATGCTTTTATAGCACATGAAAAAAAGGTATCATCATCTAACAATGTAAATTCATCTTATAATCAACTATCTAGACTAGATTCATAGTCAAAGATAAATTAAGCTCAATCTCAATATCACTCCAGCTCAAAACATGAGATAGATCAGAAAAATAATTTCTCAACTACGATAAATGGAATAAATTATGTATTAATTTCAAATATGGTTGTAGTTATAAATGTCATGAAACTTTAATAACTATGACAATGACCTCAAACAGCCCCAAAAAACGTAGAGTAAGATTACCTTTCCTCCCATGCTTTCAATGACCCAGTTGAGGTGAAACATTCATGAACACCTGGTCACAAAATGCTAACTCCAATGGTCTACGGAGATAATCATTATAATAATTATTTAGCCTCTATTCCATTTCCATTATTTTACATTTCAACTAAATCATTGTTGTTGTCTCATTCATCAATCTTAGTCTAACCGAGGAACATTCACCAACCTACAACCAACACAACAGAGATTAACAAGGACAACCATACAAGTCTTCAGAAGGTGTCATTCTGATCACAGAAAATAATATATTATTGTAATAAAACATAACCATCCCCATGTGATCATCACAAACCCCACCCAACTCAAGAACACAAGTGAAAAGAATATCATCAAAAATATGTATAGTTCTTTCTCTCTGGCCATCCGATTACAGATGGTAGGTCGTGCTCAAATGGACCTGAGATCCAAGTGCCACCGGAAGGCCTTTCCAAAAAAATAAGTTTACAGAGGATCACTATTAAAGAATATAGTTGATGAAACACTATGAAAATGAATAATATCACACAAATATAGATTTCCCAACTCCTCAACTCTTCTTATATCATGAATGGGTATGAAGTGATTCGACATGGTTATCCTATTGATCACGAACAATATTGAATTCTTACTTCAATGGGTATGAGGAATCCCAACCAAAATGTCCATGGAGACTTAATCCCACTTCCATGTAGGGACTAGAAGTGGATGAAATAAACAACAAGGCTTATGGTTCTCGGTTTTTACATACCTGAATGTATAATAGTAGGAATCAAAAATCAGAAATTCCTTACCTCATACCAAGCCACCAAAAAATTTATTGCATTCCATTTAACATAGTAGTGGTTCCTAGGTATAAAACCCACTTGGAATTATGACATCACCCATCACAACCTTTCCTACTACTAATGATACAATGATGTGATTCAAATAGCACGGAAAACTCTGTTTGGATAACGGTACTAGGCCATAGTATCCCCATCATAAATAGAGTCACTAATGCTACAAAATTAATTATCATGATCTTGATCCAAAAGAATCATCTCGACAATTTTATATATCAAATAAAAACTAGCTAATGAAGCTTCAACCCATTAATTCTGAAAACCAATTTGCAACTGTGCAACAAGATCCATCAAGTTCCACTCTTCAAAAGATTCTTTGACTACATGCGGTGGATGATTCTGGAAAAACACATCAACAATGACATTCTATTTCCTAGGGGTTTAGGAGATGTCATGTAGAAATAATATAGCTACTCCACCCATTACCTCTGTAAAAGATTCAAATATTTTTTAAAGAAGATTTACCTCAAGCTATTGTGGTCTTAATATGCAGTAAACATTTCTTCATAAATTTAATTCAATATATTTTAAGAGCATGCATTACTGGTATAGGATCTAGGTCGTGGTTTGACTAATTCATCTCAGGTAGCCTAAGGTGAAGTTATGCATAATAAACAACATGACCCCCTATATAATAACACAACCCAAGCCTAAACCTGATGCATCACAAAAGACCACATAGCCATACACGTCCTCTGGAAGGGTTAAAACTGGCACAATAGTCAAAGGGAATTTCAGCATAACAAAAGAATTATGACATATATCATTTCAAGTAAACATCGATCCCTTTTTAGTTCGAGTTGTCATTAGAGAAGCCAATTTTTGGAAGTCCCTGACAAACAAGAGATAATTTCCATCTATGTCCAAGAAGCTCCAAAGTTTGAAGACATTGTATGGTTTCTCCAATGTCGTAAAATCATTTTCTTTATCAGCATCAAATGATATACCATATTTAGACACCACATGTCATCAGAATTTATCTTCCAAAATCCATAAATCACAGTTCAAAACATTATCATAATGTCATTAATTTCCTAGTAGACACAAAATCTTTCTTAGATGATGCACATCATCCACCATATATTTCGATTAAATGGTGATATCTTCCACAAAGACTACCACAAAGGGGTGTTAATATACATAAAAGATCATATTCATCAACTCCATGAAAACTGCATGGGAATTTATTGAACCAAAGGGCATAACAAGGTACTCATAATGGTTGTACCTGCTCTAAAAAGCTATTTTTATGCCAGATTAATTTATGCCCATATAATGATAACCAAATCAATGTTAGATATTTGAAAACCACATCCCCCATTTAATTGATCTTACATATCATAATTTCTTGGAAAAAGATACATTTTATTTATCATATCTTGATTGATATTCCTATAATCAATAGATAAGCAAAATGAACCATCATCCTTCCTTGTGAAGAGAACCAGTGCCTCCCAAGGTGACATAATTGGGTGTATAAATCCTTTCAAAAAAAGGACATCAAACTAGGACTTCAGCTCATTCTATTCAACCAATGCCATGATGTATGAGGGCATAGAAAATGGTAGAGTACCAAGCATTAATTCAATTGAAAACTCACCTTCCCTTACGAGTGAAACATAAGAGAAATCATAAGGAACACATCAAGAAACTCAAAGACAAATGGAGAGAGATATCCACTCAAATATTTCCTCTCTATATCAAAACAAAACACTAATATTAAATTCTCTAGCTCTCGATAACAAGTTCTAGTTCTACTAAATCTTGAATCACATTCTCTTTGAAAGACTATATATCCACCACTAGTTGTAGAAAGGTAGGTCCCAGAAATATAACTATCAATATGAGATCTATTAGAAATGACACAATCCTTTTTGAAGATTACATCATCTAGTTTCATATCGAGAACAAGAAATCTCCAAGCCAACTCGACATCTAATAGAGAGAAGTCATAAGCGGGACTACGGAGACCCAGATCTCTCTTCATACCAAGGGTTGTAGTAGTATCTATTTCACAAGATAAAATCATGATATGAAAATTTATAATATTGAATATAATGTCTAAAAAAATGAATGTGATGATCCAGTATGAAATAAGAAAGTCACTAATAATGAAGCTATAGTATGGTACCTCTCATAGTTGTTAGACTCATCTATAAATCATATAGAAACTCTTCTACTCTATGAAGAAGAAGAATTTTACATGTCTATGGGTAAAACACTTTTATATGTGAATCATCTGATTTCCCAATAGTTGCAGGTGGAGTTGATTCTCCAATTCCACTACATGGAGTAGAAAGGATATAGAATAATCTCAGTAAATGTCCTGAACAACCGTATGAGATATAGTTCTTGGGTACCTCAGTGAAAATGCTCTTATAATTTCATGGATTTACATGCTGATACTAAATCAAATTACTTACTCCTATCACTATAGTAGTTCTAGAATGATCCTGTCATCAAGAAATTATTTATGAATCATTACAATTACATTTTGTTTGAAGGGGAAAACACTATCCTTGGGAAAAAAATGAACTCTTGTCACCCTAAATTTTCTAGCTATGTCTATCTCAAGCATCATCTACCTATTAAGTACAATAATATAATTTGGAAGATTAATCAAGAAAACCTAGGAATGGATTTCTAATCAAAGTCCCAACTGAAACCATAAAGACTTAATCTTCTCATCAGATTCAATATTAGGCATAAACTACACCCTCTTTTCAAAGTAATTTTAATAATCATTCACGGTTCTATCAGCATACTCAATCTTGGAAAACTCCAAATCCTTAGATAACACCTTTCACTCTAGATATAACTAGTTGGTGAAAAGAACCTTGAATTATTTCCACTCTAATCCCTCGTGTTTCTTTTTCGTCACCATTGTGTCACACCATCTCATGCTCAGTCATTCTAGCATGAATGTGGAAAACCTCACCTTAATAATTGTAGGTATCTATTGGAACTCAAACAGACATTATATCATGCCCAAAAATTCCTCATCATGATAGGGATCAGTGGAGACTTTAAAAATATGTGGCATCTAGTGAAGGATCTCTTAATAATGATTTCAAAGAAACCCCCTGAGGTTCCATAGCTAGATACTGAATAGGGAGAGGAGGGGTTTCCTTCTCCAGACCTTGGATAGTGCTCATAATCTCCTGAACAGTATCTGGGCCCACAATAGGATTTTCTCAATGAAGTTTAGTGGATGCTTAATCCTGGATTAGATGTTCACATCTTCTTAGGGGAATATTATACAAAAAATTAGTAGAAAATAATAAGGACATCATATAATGATATTAAAAGAAATGACGGTCAAAATTTCTCAACTGATGGAACAAAATATATTTGGATTTCACTCTATCAAAATAAAAATAGCGAAAAGACTCTATATAATCCCCAAGGTAGATTTCTATAACCACCTATGGTGACATAAGGTTCATTATGGTTAAACCTGGCTAGGATGTCAATCACAACTACCTCTTATGTCTTGTAAATATTTCACAAATGCATACTGACAACCGGAAAAAAGATAAACCTCCCTCTGATACCAATTTTTCATAAATCATCTCGGATACATTGGTAACTAGATAAATGAACCAATCCTAACATAGACCTAATGGAATTATTGAACCCCACAGGTTAGAGACTATCACCTGGAATCATACACCAAGCAAGTAAGAACAAATTTTCCACAAAACATAGTGGAATTAAGAAAAGTATGTCAATATGCGCACAAAAGGAACTTCACTCTGAGTAATGTATCATACATAACACAGGCATTAATACCCAAGATGATACAACCCAAGTACCAGAAAAGAAGAAAACATATAAAGTCTCTATGGACAGAACTCCCCAAAAACAAGGTTCAATAGCTGGACACGCTCTAAGATATGCTTTCCCCTTACTCAACCCTGGAAGGAGATGATCTACAATCTCCCAAACACACAAGAATTGGGTTGTCTTAAAATCCACGTAGGGTCTCACTAAGGATTATATAATAAATTACAATAATAGAATAATTAAGTAAATGATTTCAATTTTTAAAATAGATATGTTTGTCATTTTAAAGCATATTTTAAGAAATCATGTTATAAAATTCAAATGATTGAAAATACTTTATGAAAAGGATTTACAGGTGATGGAATATTTCCAAACAAAATTATTAAATAAAATATTTATATAAAATAGTTTTACCTAAATTTATAAGGCTTGTAAAGAAATTTAAAAATATTCTCATAATTTTTTATCTCTTATATAGGAAAGGTGAGAAACATGGTCAACATCCAAATGGGTATGCATTTTTGAAGATATAGGACTCCACACTCTCTAAGTGAACACAGTAATATTTTTATACACAATTTCATCTAATACTGTCTCATGGAGACTCGTCACTAACCCATCAGGGATTTGACTAGCTACATATATGTTTTAGAACATTGTAATATTATAGAGTGTGTCTAAATAACTTATAAACTACTTAAGGATTTCATATGCTCTTACACAATGAATTTTGGAAGAAACATTTAGGATTCTTGAAAGATAATTAAATCCCATTTCTCCATTACAATATAAAATTTTATTTTTAAAAGAAAATTATGTTTTAAAAAAAACAATCCTTCTTAACAAGATAAAAGATTGGTTTTCTATTAAAACATTTTAATCCATTTTCAGAAGTTTGGAATCAATTAAAAATGAATTAAATTCATTTAAAATTTAATTTCCATAATTAAATTCAACAATTTAATTGAAATAATTTCCATCAAATTTGAAATTTATGTTAAACAATTTAAATCAACTATCTACCAAAAACACTCCTGAATTCAATTGAATTGGGTTTTGGTTTCAAATTTTCACGTCAAAACCATTTCAAATATCCTAATTCCCTAGATGTGGGGTTTATCAAATAAACTGATAGAATGTATTATAAATTGAATTTATGTCAATAGGTGAAATGAATCAAGAATTTCAAGGTTAATAAATTTGTCCAAATGGGATGGAATCAACTACATTTTTCCTAAAACACAATGTCTACAACGAAACCCGTCATTGAGAACGAAGGAGTAGAAGACCTAGAAAATCAACCTAGAAGTTATATCTAGCTATACATAGCATAGATACATTAATTTAAATATGTTATAATTAAATCCCTTAGTATAAAGAGATAATGGTAAAGAAGGGGATGCAAATCTTACATGGGAATCCACACCACAGGTGAAACGACAATCAAACACCAAAATAATTATTCCAGTGGTTTGGAGAGCTCCAAGATCTCCTCGGGTAGGCTTTGGGATGAGGAAGAAGAAATTGCAGTAGAGGAGAACAGAGAAACATAGAAAAGAATCCTATTTAAAAACTGTATTCAGGGTATTAGATGAAATGTAACCCCACTACACATCTTAAGATAGTTATTATCTCAAACCTCCAAAAAAACACATATACATTAATAAAAACAATTATACAAATTAACAACTAATCATTAATTATCACATAACATGTAAAGACTAACCACTTCATGTAACATTCCTGGTGTGAACCCTTCACTACATGTATCCATCAACCATTATATGTCATGTAACGCACTTACATGGAATGTAACCCTTTAGAAACTTTTATAAAGTGATGGTTAAAGATAAGAGTCCAAAAAAACTCAAAATTCACCAATACAGGTATCCTCTATATTCATTCTCAACCCTACCTAGGCAAAAAAAGGGAAAAGCACAATAGGGTTTAAGATATACTTGCCAGATCGGTAACAAGATGTTACAAAATGGCCCAGTAACTTAAGAATCGAGTTAGATTTCATATATAACTATATATGAAATATCCAGATAGCATTATAAATTTAAATAGTCCAGATTTGGTGCTCATACATTTATCATATCTAGGAAACCAAATATGCCTATATCAACTAAATCATGACACTACCTCCAAGGCACAGATCCCAACCCCCATTATAGACTTGTAACCGATCAGTGGAAGCGTTTTGTAATATAGATGTTTGACAATGTTTTTGAGGTTATAAAATATAAATATGTTCATCTAGGGAATATTTATAGTGATACAATTAGAATTACCATCTATTCTCTGCTTCATTGATATATTTACCATTTGAAGAGTTGTTAGCTCTACCCAACTTTGTGTAATAAAATATAGAAGGGTCGGGAAGGATATTAGCTAGAATCTTTATGTTTTAGTTCTCTATGTTTTTAAACATATGTAATTGAAGGAGATTTTATACTAAGTATCTCAATGATATTCTTACAGGATATCCTCAAGTGCTAGTATGTGTGTCCTACAATTTTAAGCATGCATGTTTTTGAAATCTTTTACCATCATGAAAATACGAGTCTAATATTAAACATTTGTAACAAAATACAATTTATGGACCATTTACTATAAAAATGGAATAAAATATATATCATTTTATTGAGTAAAAAATAATGCATGACCAATTCTTAATTCCAAAGGAAGTACGAGGTTGAAAATACCAAGGTTAAAATATGATAAAGATAAAATTTTAACCTAGGGTTAATTCAACCATGTGTATTTATTTAGGTTTCATCACCCAAGTATCATCACTCGTACTCCTTCATGAGTTTTGTATTCTAATTTGGAGGAGATTCGAAATTCCCCAGCTTTCCTAGAAAAATAATGTGAAAGGCAGATAAAAGAAAGAAGGGAGTGTGGTCATAAAAAATTCAGCATAAATACTTGAAAAAATGAGAGCGCACAACTATATGTTTCAATAAGGTCTCAAATGTGCAGGTAAGTGGATTTTCCCCCACTATTTATTTATATGGTCACACATTAATTATTTATGTACCATTCCACATTTATCGGATACATACATGAATCAGGATCTAATTGTGTGTGTTCCACACCCGAGTCCAATCTAAGTGAAGACACACTTTTTTTATTCCACTTTCATGATGTTGTCATGTTTACCTCATAATTTGATCATATTAATGGTGATATTATCCAATTATGAAGGGGGTAATTTTAGGGTTCTCTTTTTTGGGAGAATGATCGAATCCTTGTTCGAGTGTGGAGAACCCTTACAATGAGACGCTTAAGTGAACACTAAGGTAACTTCATCTTCCCATTGTACTTTTCCTAGATTAATTGTATTTATTATTTGATCCTTCAACATTTTCCACAGTCTTTTTTACACACTATCCATATTACATTCAAGTCACTTTTATGATTCCCTACATACCTTCCCTACTATCTTAAAATGAAGGCACCTTTGTGCCATGTTTTTCGTCCCATCTATTTTTGTAACCCATTTTTAGTACACCCTTATCCATATATTTTTTAAAACAAAGTCTTCATGGGTACCCATTTTTAAACGGATAAAAATAGGTTCATACAGATGATGATAAAGAGAAATTATATATTCATAGCTCCTTGTATTACCTCTGCCCTTCAGCTAACTCCTATGTTCGAACAAAAGGAATATGAAGACTAGGGTACACCCCACTAGGGATCCATGAATCCTATTCAACCCTGGGATACAATACTAGGGAACCACATATACTAGATACCATGGGATACAATACAATAGTGCCAAACACCCTATAAGTCTTTTTGATGAGACTTAACCACCCTTAAGGTATCATAGTATGTAGAAACTTTGTCCAACCCTCATATTAAGTAGATAATTTTCCCTATGCTCACATTAGTGGGAAGCTTATACTAACAATAATATTAGGTGCACATGGATAAACCATGTATTAATGAATATTTTGTTGATAATAATTTATATTATTTCACCACATAGAATTAAAAATTGACACACTAAATTGAAAACTGATCTTTAATTATCTCACGACATGTAATGACTCATCACTTTATGTACCATTCATGGTGTGAACCCCTAGAGACATGAACCCAACAACTATTACACATCATGGAACCCACTTATAAGGTATATAACCGTTTGAAACCCTATAGAAAGAGCTAGTTAAATCTAAGAGTCCAAAAAAATATATAACTTCACCATTATAATTATCCTCTCAATTCATTATAATCTCTACCCAGAAAACTAAAATAGAAAACCATGACATGTTTAATGAAATACCTGTCAGATAATTAATAGGATGTTATATATAACCCACCATAAAAAAATTTATCCCTAGAAAGAATATAAAGATGATTCCATGTCTGGAAGAAGAGGCCACTACTCTCTAAAATGTTCCTCTTGTTCCCACATCTCATGATTATCAGAACCATTCTTCTATATCGCACGAACAAAAGGTATCACCATCCCCCAAAGTAAATTGATATTATAATCAACAATCCAGACTAGATTCTATGTCAGAGATAAATTAAGTTCAATCTCAAGATCACCCCATCTCAAAACATTTGATGGATCAGATAAATACTTTATCAACTACGATAAATGGAATAAATTATGTATTAAATTCAACTACGGTGGATGTTATAATTGGCATGGAACATTTCTCACTAGGTCAATAACCCCAAACATCCCCACAAAATGTGGAGTAAGATTCCCTTGCCTCCCAAGCTGTAAATGACCTAGCTAGGGTGAAACATTCAAGAAAACCTGGTCACAAACTGAAAACTCCAATGGTTTATGGAGACAATCATTATAATAATTATTTAGGATATATTACATTACCATTATTTGAAATTTCAACTGAATATTTATTTTAGTATCATTCATAAAACTTATTCCAACCAAGGAAAATTCACCAACCTACGACCATCACAATAGAGATTAATAAGGAAAACCATAAAAGTCTTTAAAAGGTGTTGTTTTGTTCATAGACTAGAATATAATATTGTAAAAAAACTAAACCATCCCAAAATGATCGTCACAAACCCAACCAAACTCAAGAGAACAAGTGTAAATAATATAAACAAAAATATTTTTAGGTGTCTCTCTTTGGCCATCCGACTATGGTTGGTAGGTCGTGCCCAAATAGACCAGAGATCCCAGTGCTTCCTGAAGGCATCTCCAAAAGAAATAAGTTAACTGAGGATCCCTATTAGAGACTATAGTAGATGAAACTCTATGGAAATTAATAATCTATTTCAAATAAACATTTCCAAAATCCTCAACTCTAGCTATATCACAAATGGGTATGATGTGAGTCGACATAGTTTTCCTATTTATCATGACCCATATTGAATTATTATTTTTATGGGTACGCGAAAACCCAGTAAAAATGTCTATAACGATTTTATACCACATATATCTAGGGAATGGTAGTGGATGAAATAAAACTCAAGCCTTATGGTACTTGGTTTTAACCTACTTTCATGTATAACAACATGAAGAAAAACATGGAAATTCTTACCTCATACACAGCCACAAAAAAAATACCTGCATTCCATTGAACATCGTAGTGGTTCTGAGGTGTACAATCCTCTTAGAATTATGACATCCACCATCATAGCAATTCTTGAGGCAAATGACACAATGAAGTGATTCTAATAGCATATAACACCCTCTTTGGATAATGACCACAAGGCCATGTTCTCCGCATCATAATGAGAGTCTCTAATGATTAAAAATTCATTATCATGCTATTGATTCTGAAGAATCCTATCGATAAGTTTGTATATCAACTAAACACTAGCTAATGAAGCTTCAACCCATTTATTCTGAACTCCAATATGCAACTGTGCAACAATATCCATCACGTTTCACTCTTCCAAAGATACATTGACTGCAAGGGTTGGATGTTTCATGCTAAACACATCTACAATAAAATTCCATTTCATCAAGGTGTAGGAGATTTCATTTAAAAATATTATAGGTACTCAACCCAATACCTTGGTAAAAGATTAAAATATTTTTTCGAGAAGATATAACTTATGATATTGTGGTCTGAATATGCAGTAAACTATTATTCGTGAAGGTAAATCACTATCACATAAGTGCAGGCATTACATATATAGGATCTCGGTCATGGGTTGGTTAATTATTCTCATGTAGCCTAAGGTGAAGTGATCCATAAGCAACAACATGATCCTCTGCATAATAACACAACCCATTCCTAAACCGGATGCATCACAAAAGACCACATAGCCATACACGACCTCTGGAAGGGTTATAACTAGTGAAGTAGTTAAAATGAATTTCAACTCAACAAAAGAATTATAAAATCTATCATTAAATGAAAACTAAAATCCCTTATTGGTTATTGTTTTCAATAGAGAATCCAAATTTATGAAGTCCTTCAGAAACAAGATATAATATCCATCAAAGTCCAAGAAGCTCTGAAGTTTTAAGACATTGCATGGTTTCTCCCTAGTCATTACAACATTTACCATATCAGCATCAACTGATATACCCTATTTAGACAGTACAAGTTCTAAGAATTTGTCATCCCAAATCCATAAAAACACTATGAAATAGGTTCAAAAAGTCCTTAATTTCTCAGTAGACTCAAAACTGTTCTTATATTATGCACATGATCCTCTTCAGATTTGGACTAAATAATGTTATATTCCACAAAGAATACCAGAATGGGGTCTAAATATACATGGAAGATATTATTCATCAACTCCATGAAAACATTATGAGAATTTATTGGACCAAACATCATTACGAGGTACTCATAATGGTTGTACCTTCTCCGAAAAGCTAGTTTTTAGATGTCAGATTTATATATCCTGAGATGATGGTAGCCAAATCATTGTTCGATATTGGAAAACCACCTCTACCCATTTAATATATCATATATATATCATAAATTCATGAAAATGATACATTTTACATACTATATGTTGATTGAGATTTCGATAATCAATAGATAAGAGAAGGGTACCATTATCCTTCTTTGTGAAGATAATTAGTGATACCCAAGGTGACAAAATTGAGTGTATAAATCCTTTCTCAAAAAGATTTTCCAACTAGGACGTCATCTCTTTCATTCAACCAGTGCCATGATGTATGAGGGAATAGAAACTGGTTGATTTCTAGTCATTAAGTCAATAGAAAACTCAACTTCTCATACCTATGACAAACTAGAGAAATCATAAGGAACACGCCAAAAAACTTGACAATAATTGGAGGGATATCACCACTCAATGATTACCTCTCCAAATAAAATGAAAACATTGATATTAGATTCTAGAAATCTACATAAGAAGGTCTTGTTCTTCTTGACCTTGATTCACATTCTCTTTCAATGACAAGAGTCACACAACTAGGTGTAGTAAGGTAGGCCCCCCCAAATAGAATAATAAATCTGAGATTTATTTGAAATGAGGCAATCCTTTTCAACGATGACATCAACCAGTTTCATATCAAGAACCAGAAATGTCCAAGCCAGCTCAATAACTAATAGATAGAAGTCATAAGAGGGACTAAGGAGAGCCTTATCTCTCTTCATAACAAGGGGTGTAGTAATATCCATTGCACAACTTAAAATCTCAATATGAATATTTTTAAGATTGAATATATGGGTTAAAATAAATGAATGTGATGATCTAGTATCTAATAGGGAAGTCACTAATAATGATGTTATAGTAATGGTACCTCTCATAGTTTTCGAACCCGTGTATGATTCTTATGAAGACTCTTCAACTGTGTGACATAGAATAACTCTAGATGTCTATGGCTGAAACAGTTATATATGTGAATCATCTGATTTCCCAATAGTTTTTGGTGGAACTGATGATCATGTTACACTACATGGAGTAGAATGGTTATGGAAGAATCACGGTAAATGTCCTAAACATCCATATGATCTATAGTTCTTGGGTGCCTTAGTGAAAAACCTCTTATAAATTCATGGCTTTTCACAATGATACTAAATCCATGTACTTACTCCAAGAATTATAGTAAGTCTAGAATGACCCTATCATCGCAAAATTCTTTGAGAATCATTACACTTCTATTTCTATTAAAGTGACTCACACTACCCTTGGAAAAAAAGGAACTCCCATCACCCTAAATTTCCCATCCATGCCCACATCAAGAATCATCTCCATATTCAGTACATTAGCATAAGTTGGATGTTTAATCAAGAAAACCTAATAATGAATATCTAATAAAAGTCCCAACTCAAACCATAGACTTCATCTTCTAATTAGATACAATATTAGGCATAAAATGAACTATCTTCGCAAAGTAATTTGAATACTCATTCACGGTTCTATCAGGCTACTCAATCTTGAAAAACTCCACTTACATGGATAACACCATTGAATCTAGATAAAACTGGTAGGTGAAAAGATCCTTGAATAATTTCCACTCCAATACTGCATGTTTCTTTTGTATCACCATTGTGTCACACCATTTCATGCTCAGTCATTCCAGAATGAAGGTGGAAAACTTAACCTTAATTAGGGTAGGTATATCCAAGAACTCAAAAAAACATTCTATCATGCCCAAAAATTCCTCATCATTATGGGGATCAGTGGAGACTTAAAAAATAGGTGGATTATGGTTAATGAACTCTTGAGAATTATTTCTAGGAAAAACCCCTTGAGGTTCGGTAGCTTGATCCTGAATAGGGACTATAGGTAGTTCCTTCCCCAGATCTTGGATAGTGTGCACAATCAGCTGAACTATATTTGGGTCTACTAGTGTATTTTCTCATTGAATTTCATTAGCTAATTCCACCTGGAACTGATTTTCACAACTCATCATAGGCATGATGCTACACAAAATCAGTATAACATAAGAAATACATTAGATAATGCTAAAAAAATCAACAACGACCATAACTTCTCAACCAAGAGAAAAATAAATATTTTCATTTCACCATATCCAAATAAAAATAAGGAAATTTCTAGAAATAATCTACAAGGTAGACTTCTATAACCACCCTTGTTGACTTAAGGTTCATTGTCGTGAGACCTATCTAAGAACACAAAAAAAACTACCTCCTATGTTCCAAAGAAATTTTACAAATTCATACTGACTACATGACAAAATATAAACCTCCCTTTGATACCACTTCTTCATGAATCATCCTAGGTACCCTAGTAACTAGATATATAATCCAATCATATCATACCCCAAATAGATTTCTTGATCCCCATAGGTCAACAACTCTCACCTAGAATCACACAACATGAAAGTGGGAAAAAGATTCCACAAAACATAGTGTAAATAAGAAAAAAAATCAATATGCATACAAACAGAACTTCACACGAGGTAATGTACCAAAAGTAAAATAGGAATTAATACCCAAAATGATACAATCCAAGTACCAAAAAAGTGGAAAATAACTCAAGTCCCTAAGGAAACAACTCCCCAAAACCATTGTTCTATTTCTGGATCCCGTTCCAGGAGATTCTTTCCCCTTACTCGACCCTTAAAGGAGATAATCTACAGATACCAAAACTAACAAAAATGGTGTGGGATAAAAATCCATGCAGGGTCTCACAATGGATTCTATAACAAATTCTAATAATGGAATAATGAAGGAAATTATTTTAATTTTTAAAATAAATATGTTTGAAATTTTAATGCCTATTTTAAGAAATTATGCTATACAGTTCTAAGATTGAAAAAACTTTAAATGAATTCTTTACAAGTGATGTAATATTTCCAAAAAAATGCTTAAATAATACATTTATATAAAATAGTTTACATATATTCAAAAGGCATGTAAATCAGTCTAAAAACATTCTCATTCATTTATATCTATTATATATAAAATGTGATCAAAATTTTCATCTTCCAAATAGGTATGAATGTTGAAGGAGAGATGACTCCACACTCTCTAAGTGAACTCATTAATATGTGTACTCATAAGTTCCTCTAATAATAGAAAAAAGGAGACTCGTCACCAACCCATCAGGGATGTGACCTGCTACATTTATGCTTCGGAGCATTGTAATATTGTAAAGTGTGTCCAAATAACTTATAAACTACTTAATCTTTGCATGTTTTATTACATAATGAATTATGGAAAAAATTTAAGGATTCTTGAAATATAACTAAATCCCATTTCCCAATTACAATTTCCAATTTTGTATTTAATAGAAAACATAGGTATTATTTAAAACATTCCTTTTAAACAAGATAAAATCATTGGGTCTCTATCAAAACATGCTAATCCATTTTAAAAAATATTAGAATCAATTCAAACCCAATTACATTCATTTAAAAATTCATTTCCATAATTAAATTTAAAAATTTAATTGAAATAATTTCCATCAAATTTAAAATTTAAATGAAACAATAAAAATCAAAAAACTTTAATAAACACTCCCCAATTCAATGGAATTGGGTTTTAATTTTCCAATATTCCTATCAAAACCATTTCAAATATATTAATTCACTAGAAATGGTTTTTAACAAATAAATTGACATAAACTTTGAGAAATTGAATTTAAATCAATAGTTGAAATAAATAAATAAATTGAACGTTAATCAATTTGGCCAAATGGGATGGATTAACCTACCATTCTCTTGAAACAGAACGTCTGCAACCAATCCCATCATTGATAAAGACGGCATATAAGACATATAAATTCAACCAGGATGTGATATCTAGAAATAAAGAGCATAGATCCATAAATTTCAAAATGATCTAACAAAATTTGATAGGGGAAAGAGATAATGGTAAAGAATGAGATACAAATATTATATAGGAATCCACACCACAGGGGTAACGACGATTGAACACCAAAAAAAGTATTCAGAAAGGTGTGGAGAGCTCTAGGATATCCTAAGGTATGCTTTGGGTTTAGGGAGAAGAAATTGGAGTAAAAGAGAAAAGAGGATCTAAGACAAGTTTCCTATTAAAAAACCGTCGTCAGGGTATTACATGAAATGTAACCCCACTATCGGTCTTGAGATAGTTACTATCTAAAACATCCAAAAAACAAATCTTATTAAATAAAAAATAATTCTCCACATTAAAAACTGATCTATAATTATTTCACAACATGTAAAGACTCACCACTTCATGTAACATTCCTTGTGTGAACCCTTCACGACATGCTCCCAACAACCATTATACGTCATGTAACACACTTACATTGAATATTACCCTTTATCTCCCTATAGAAATAGTCGGTCAAATTGAAGAGTCCAACAAATATTCAAACTCACCAAAAGAGGTATCCTCCATATTTATTCTCAACCGTACCCAGACAATGAAAAGGGAAAATCGCAACATGGTTTTAGACGTACCTGTCAGATCGGTAACAAGATGTTTCAAAATGGCTCAGTAACCCAGGAATCGAGTTGGAGTTCATATATAAATATATACGAAATATCAAGATATCCTTATAAATTTAAATTGTTTATATTTTTCCTTTAAACATTTATCATATCTAAAAAACTTAATATCCCTATATCAACTAAATCTTGACACCACCTCCAAGGAACAAATCCCAATCCCAATTCTAGTATTGTAACTAATCAGTGGAAGAGGAGTGTAATATCGATGTTTGGTAATGTTTTTGAGGGTATAGAATATACAAATATTTGTTTAGGGAATATTTACAGTGATTCAATAGTAATTCCCATCCATTCTCCCCTAAAATGATATATTTACCATTTGAGGAGTTATTAGCTCAAACCAGATTTGTGTTATTAATGAACCAAGGGTCTGTAAGGCTATCATCTAGACTCATGATGTTTTAGTTCTCTATGTTTTTGTGCCTATGCCATGGAAGGATATTTTATAATATGTATCTCAGTGATATTCTTATAGAATCCCATCAAGGGCTGGTAAGTGTGTCCAACAGTTTTAGGCAAGGCCATTTTTGAAATCCCTTACCATCATGTCAATACGAGCATAATGTTCTACATTTGTAAAAAACAAAGTATTAAAAATATCTTATAAAATGGAATAAAATATATAGATTTTTTTTGAGAAAACAATAAAGCATGAACAATTCTTAAGGCCAAAGGAAGGATGAGGATGAAAATACCAAGGTTAAAATAAGACAAAGATGACATTTTAACCTATGGTTACATCACCCATGAGTCTTTATTTAGGTTTCATCACCCAAGGATCTTTTCTCTTCCCCCTTCATGAGGTCACTGTTCTCATTTGGTGGAGCTTCGTAATGCTCCATCATTCCTAGAACAATCATGTGATAGGTTGATCAAAGAAACAAGGGAGTGTGCTCATAAAACTTTGAGCATAAATACTTGAGAAAAATGAGAGCGCAGAACTATATGTTTCACTATGATTTAAAAGGGTCATGTAAGAGGATTTTACCCCACTATTTATTGATTTGGGCCAATGTTAATTATTTATGTACCAGTCAACATTTCCTAGATACATACATGAATCATGATCTCACTGTGTGTGTTCCACACCTTGGTCCAATCTAAGCGCAGGCACTCTATTTTGAAGCCACCATCATGATGCAGCCGAGTTTACCTCATAATTTGATCATATTCATGATGATATTATCCAGTTATTAGTGGGGTAAATTTATGGTTCTATTATTTTTGAAAAGGATGGAATCCTTGTTCATGTGTGGAGAACTCTTAGAATGAAAGGTTTAAGTGGACACTATGGTCACTTCATGTTCTCATTTTACTTTTCCATGATTCAATTTATTTATTATTTGATCCATCAACATGTTTCCTAGTATTTTTCTACACACTATCCATATTTCATTCAAGTCACTTTCATGATTCCCAACATACCTTCCCTACTCTCTTAGAATTAAGGCACATGTGCGCCACGTTTTTAGGCCCCTATATTTTTGTAACCCATTTTTAGGACAACCATATCCATATATTTTTCTAAATATAGTCTTCATGGGTATCCATTTTTATTTGGATAAAATCTTTCATACATAAGAGGATAAAGAGAAATGATACATTCACAGCTCCTGGTCTTACCTCTCTCCTTTAGCTAACTCATTTTTTCAAACATAATGAAGATGAAGATTAGGGTACTCTACACAAGGGATCCATGAATCTTATTCACCCTTGGGTTACTATACTAGGGGATCACATACACTAGATACCATGGGATACCATACTAGAGTTCCAAACACCCTATAAGTCTATGTGATTAAACTTAGCCACCGCAGAGGTATCCTAGTAGATAGAAACATTTTCCTACCCTCATATTAATGATATAGTTTTCCCAAGCCTCACATTAGTGGGAAGCATATACTAACACTAAATATAGGTATACATAGATAAACAAGGTATTTATCAATATTTTTTGATAGTAATTGATATTATTTCTCCACCTAGATATCTGTTTGATAATTTGGTGGAATTATTTATTTTTAGCGTTAATTTTAAAATTCCATGAAAAATATATTTTTACCTATTAATTTCAATATAGTATTTTTAATGAAATTATTTAGTTATTTTATTTTTATGTGACAATTTATTTAGTATTTCTAACCTATTTGGGATGATTTTTTATTTATAATGTCATAGTTGAATCACTAATTCGATGGAAAAAATGTTTTCATGAAATCAATGGTTGGATAAATTTGAAATATTGGTCGTTATCTCACCATTTGAGATATACCATTTTCATTAATATCTATATTGTGGTAAAATAATGAAACCTATTAAATAAAAAATTTTAATAAATTTTAATTAAATGGAGTGGCATCTAGATTATGTGGGAACTCCGTCCAAAAGTCATCGCAAGGCAGAGTGAACATTTGAGGAATAATTATTCAATCTCAAGAGGTGTAACCCTTTCATTAAACATGATGAATTATTCAATAATATACCATGAGATATGTTTGGATGTTAGTATACTATGATACAATAAAAAATAAAATTTCTCACATTTATCTAAGAATAATCGACCCTCGGGTGTTCTTCTTCCACACTCGGCTTCGGTTTAGATTTCTTCCACAGTGGATCTAACTTCTCCAGTGGTCAACTCAGTCACATCTAGATCCATGTTCATACAACCATGTGTGTGACTTCTTTTATTCAATCTAAATTTTCCTTTTCAATTATTATTTGATTAGGATATATGGTAAAAGGAGTTTAAAATCAATATAGTTTAGTCTTCTAAGATTCAACTAGGTTAAACCCTCCTATAAAATTGGATACGTGTTTCCCATAGGAATCCTTCTATGTGTTAAAAAGTGTAATTTTGTAAATATTTTTAGTGTAAAATCCCTTGTATCTAGGTAGAAAATTGGATACATGAACCCGCACCATAATAAAAAAAATGAGTCAATTAAAGAATTTCTAAATAATTAAACTAATAAATTTACCTCTCAATTTTTATAGAAACATTAATCACAAATAATATTATATAATATTAAGAAAACAGAAAATTATAAATGTAAAATAATTAAACAAAACAAAATAAAATTTCCCAAATGATAATAATTAAAAAATTAATGAACAAAAGAATAAAAATAAAATAAACATTAATTAAAAATGAGAAATTAGATTTTAAAAAAACTAATTAAAAATTGACAAAAATACGAAAAATATAAAAATTAAATAAGTCTTCAAACGTAATATAACACTTCAGAAATATATTTTAATAAAAATTTTGAAATAAATTATAAACAGAAGAACCATAACATTAAATCGTCAAAATAATTAATAACATTACGATAAAAATATTATTTTTGAATGGAAATTAATAAATTTAATAATTATATAAACAATTGACCACAACCATATGATTTATCAAAAGAATACACTTATTTAACATTGTTTCTAATAAATTACTAATTTTTTATATATTAATAAAACAATAATCAACCCTAAAAATACATTTTTTAGTATTAAAGATACATTAGAACAAAAAAATCAATGTTGAAAAACAGATCAAACAAAGGACACATCACATACTCATTATCCGTATTTGGAACTGTAAAAGATAAAATGTATTATCTATATCTAGAATATGTTTCATGGGGGAATTATTTGAATCATCTTTTATTATATATATTATTTCCAGCATAATGGTCTATAGTTATTCAAAATGAGATCTCAGGAATAAAAAAATCATTAGGAGACTTGATGTATGATTGGTGAAAGTGGTTTAAGATGTTATAAATCCTTGTCCAATGCTTCTATGAAATTATAAATCACATAGAATTTAATATGGAAGATATTTTCATAGGAGGGTCATTGTTCAAAAACTTAGTGGCCACTCAAGCATCTATTTAAAAGATCGCTCAAAACCCCCATTAATTTTACGATCAAGGTACACTATCTTTAAGCGGTAAACATTAGGTAAGTCCTTATATTTAAAATAATTTTATTGAAACCATGTTGGATGAATTGAAAATTATGATGATATGGATAATCGTGTCATAAAAAATCACTAACTCACTCTATTAAATAATTTAGTCATTCTCACCACACTAGACCATCCAATTAATTATTGGCCATGATTAATAGTGATAGAGGATTATGTTTTTGTATTCCCTAGGAAACCATTTTATAAGAAACAATAATCACACGCCTAAAAGAAGTATGTTCTGATTGAACAAATATATAACCCATTAGGTAAACATTATTAGACTTTATGTTTGGTTCTAGAAAAAAATCCTACATTTTTTATAAATAATCTTCAATGCTATATCATAACCACAAGGTTTTCAATCACAAAAATGGTTATTCAACACTTGAGAATTAAAAATTATATAAAAAATGAAATTACCAAAAAAATATAGATTCAATGATTGATTATATTTTAAATAAAATAATTCCAAGTCAAATTAAAGAGTTTAGGGAGTAAAAGTCACAGATGATTTAGATAGCCACAACCCTAAATAAACTTGTAAGTAGTAACTGTGGAAATATTCCCTCTAAACCAAATCCAAATTCAAAATAGAAATTTATTTCCATCACTCTATTTAGTGGGAAGAAAATTGGTGATTGAAGTGTTCTGTGTAGTCCTCCATAATTCACCCACATGAGAAGATTCCACCATCACCTTGGGTCAATAATCAACCATAGGGTAATGATAAGTGAAATAAAAAGTGATTATGTTCCCATTAGACTAATTAATTTTCCAATAATAGTGTTAACACCCAAGAATATGGATATAAAGAAAATAAAAATGATATTTTGGACATGCTAAATTGATTTGAAATTAATATTAAACTTCTCAATGAAATTAATCATATCCTGATGTATGATAAATTCTTAAATTATGGTTATATGAATAAAATTGGGATCAAGTAAATCATGTGAAAAAATGTTGGAAGGAATGTATCAACACTTATTAAAAAAAATCAAGCAATGCTTATGAATCACAAGGACTCTGGAATATTCATCAAACCATGAACCATATGGGGGGTTGGCATTTTTGATGCTTTATGTGATTTGCTTCCATCAATAAATTTAATGTCCCTATATGTTTTCTATTCATTCTAGATTGGTGAGTCAAATAAAAAAAGAGTGGTATTTCATTTGGAAAACAGTTTTATAGTATATTCAATGAGATTACATGAATATTTCTTTTTGTGGTAATATATATGATATTTCATATAGAATTCATCAATCCTAACAAGAAGGAAAATCATGTGTATATGCATTCTCATATTATCTTATATAGGAACTTCTTTGAAATAAAATATCATAAATTTACATGTGGGTATAATTTATGTATATTCCATAGATAATGTCATTATATTTAATATTATGTACCCTAAGAAATACCACACATAGAATAATTCTACATTTTTTGGCTACCATTTTGACCCAACTTGTAAAAACACCTTTGAATTTGATTATTCTATGTTCAATGAAATTATTATAATTGGGAAACATTTAATGTTTAAGAGTATTATAACACATATTTTAAATGGAACCAACTCTCTTGGATCTGTTTTTTTATGTATTCATATTCTGATTCGATCATGTTCATTCCAATTATAAAATGGATGTTACGTATGATGATGGTTTTCATGAATTATTCAAAAATTATAATGTTTTTTGTTATGATATTGATGTTTATTCTAAAAATATTTTAGATTCACTAATTTCCCAATTTATAAATCACTATCCACAAAACACACATTTATACTCAATCTATTTCCATCAAATATCAAATAATCATACATATTGTGTGGTGAGTGATTGACCATTTTCATTGGTAAAAATATCCCTACCAAAAATTAATGAATGTTTTTAAATATTTTGAAGGAGATAATAAATGCATTTGGGTTTACCATGGATAACCTATCAGGTATTATCCCCTCCATTTTTATGCATATGATTATTTTGGATGATGTGGCTAAATCTGTAAGTCAACTATGAAGGTGACTTAATACTACTCTTTTAGAAGTTGTTAAAAAATGTTTTAATTTTTTAACGGTGGATTTAATTTACCACATTAATGATTCTCAATGCGTTAATACCATTTATTTTGTGCCTAATAAAAGAGGTGCTACTATTGATATAAATTATATGAATGAGTTACATAAGATAAGAGTGAAAAATAGATGATGATTATGTATTTATTAAAAGAAACTAAATCAATACAATTAAAATGGCAATTTCCCCTCTCACTCATTGATCAGATGGTTGAGAGGCTTGATTGTATAACATACTATTATTTCTTTTATAGATTATTTTATTATTTTTACATTTTTATTTCATTATATAATAAATAAAATACAATATTCACTTTCCTATTCAATATATTTTCTTACAAACGGATTCCATTTAGACTTTGTGACATGTCAGGTACCTTCCAGAGATTTATGGTGAGTATTTTTTATGATATTTTTTAGAGTTTTGTGGAGGTATTTATGGATAAATTTACTGTGTATGATACCTCATTTAAATAATTTCATCGGAGTTTAGGTAATGTGTTGCATCATTTTATTAAAAATATTTTTTTTTCAGACATTGAGAAATACCATTTCATAGTAGAGAATTAAAATTTCATAAGTCATATAGTAACAAAACATGGAATAGATGTTGATAAATTTATGGTAGATATTATTTAATCGTTTATATATCCCATATGTGTTCATTATGTACGATATTTATTGGGCGTGATAGTTTTTATCGACTCTTCATTAGAAATTTTATAAATATTACACTACCCTTCTCAAGATTACATTAAAAATATTAAAATTTTGGGATTAATGATTCTTGTTGTGTTTCATTGGTGGGTGGAATAAAAGTCGCACCACACAACTAATCATAAAACCCCCATGGTGGGAACTCCATTATTAGCTTATGTGTTTTACTTCAAACATCAATGATAAAGTGGTATTATCTCGTTGGGTGGAAGGAAATTTTCCTTTGATTTATTATCCATTTAGGATGTTTGATTCAACCCCTGAAAACTAAATATTAATTGAAAATAATTTTCTTTTTTCATATTGTCATTACATAATTCATATTATTATTTATCGGGGTCTAAATTATATTTTTTTCTCTAACTATATAGATTTTATGAACCTATTAAATAATCCATATGATAATACCATACTATTCATTAGATTATTCTTCTTCAATAGTTTCTAATTGAGATAAATTATAAATAGGGGTCTGAGAACTTAGGGTCTAGCCACATAAGTATGATCAATCATAGATCTGATCATGATAACCCAAATCATGTAACAGCTCAAGAAAATTTTTCAGATGATTATATTTTTGTCATCTCAAGTACACATCCCCAGTAAATAGATTTTTGGAATTATATGGTTTCCTTTGAATCTTCTATAAACCAAAAGAAAGTCAAATTTGAAAAAATATAGTGTGAGCCTTGGTTTTATGTGTGGGGTGATCCTTACCATTAGAAAATTTGTAGAGACTAAGTCATTAAGAGATGTGTATTTGATCATGAGTATAAGCTGTTTTTTCATTTTTTTTATACCCTATCTTATGGAGGAAATGTATTACCCCGAAGGAAAGATATGAAATTATTAGATGGTAAATTATATTACCCTAGATTATTCCTTCATTCTCATGTGTTATGTATGTTATGCTCACATTTCTAAAACACATTAAATTCTTCTAGGATACAAAAATACCTTAATAGAAAATATTATATTTTTTAATTTTTTATATATGTTGAAAATTTATTTTATGGTTCCTTATACTATATCATTTAGGTTCTTATACTTGGTGATTTCTATAGATTATTAATGAAATTTTTTGAGGCCAAGTCCACTAGGACTGATGATTTACATGTTGTAAATTTTTTTTTCATGTATCAAATTCCATATAAGGTTAATGTACCAAACTAAACCAACAATGATCAAGGATCACACTTTGAAATAAAGATTTTTCTACTATCCTTTATATTTATGGGTTGGTATATAAATGTTCAACAACATTCAACCCCAAATAAATTCTAAAGATGGAATTTCAAAATAGGATATGATGCAGATATTGGAGAAAAAAATGTAGTTCAATGTGAAATATTAGAGAAAGAAATTTTATGATGAACTATGGGATTATAGGATGGAATTAAAATCACTAATATCTATGTCTTTCTACAGGAAAATATTTGGTAAATAATTTAATCTTTCGTTTGAGATTGAGAATCTATAATTTTGGGTAATAATTAAATGAATCGCGGATCTTCCCAAGATGGTGATCAAAGAAAACATTCACTTTAAGAGCTTGGGGAGATCTAATTGTATTTATATGAGAAATCAAGTATCTATAATGAAATATCAACAGCATTCAATGATAGAATGATCCAATAAAGGGAGTCTATTGGGGGATACAAAGTCATTCTTAAATATTTATAACTGAAATAGATGCTCAAAAAGTTTCATTCTAGTTGTTTAAAACCTTATGTTTTATCTCTAATTTTCCTATATGGTGTAGTGGAGGTCACAGAAGGGGCCATCTGTAAAATATTTAAAGTCAATGCATGTGGTTTAAGTAATAGTTTAATGACTTCCCCAAATATACAGTGGATTTCATCACACTACTTCATCTTGACATCACATGAGAACACTAGGATGTCCCATACCCTCTCTATTTTATGTAATTTTTTCAAATTTATTTTCTTCATTTCATCTTTATATATCATTTTATAAGGTTGCATCTAAGAAAATGTAAAATGTTATGTGCTGGGGAGGGGATTACATTTTGAGAACAACTTTTTTATTTTTTATCTTGTGTGTTCTTTCCATTTTATTTGTTGTTTTTTAAAAAAAAACATTAACAAATAAACATGTCATATGATAATTACTTCCATGAATCCTATTTAAAATTAACATTCAATTTTCTTAATCTCATGGTATCATGTTAAGAGTGATAAATTTTTCATCATTGGTTTTTTATTTTACTGAAAAATGAAGTTGTTTAATTATATGATTGATTCTATCTCTATGAAACCATTGAGAATTTAGCACCATTATTTTTGGAGGTTTTTTATAAAATTATATCATTTAATTTCACTAATAAACATCACACACATTTAATACTTGTGAATTATTATTACCCAATTTATGGTACAATAATTTTAAATTAATTTTTTCAACTCACAATAATTCTTCTTTCAAATGTTCATTTCTCTTACAATTAATTTCATTACTATACCAGTTTTAACAATGAATATATGCCAAAAATTTGATTATTTTACTCCATAAAAATACAGAAACAAACCTAAAAAATAAAATTTAATATGGAGTGGTGAAATGTAAAACTTATGGTGATATATGTGTGGAGAGATTAATGTTTGACTTGGAGGAATGCTTAATTGACTGGGTTTTTGTATTAAACTAAAAAGAGTATAAAATAGGTCTGGTGGAAACATAATAGGTAGGAAATTTTTTTTACTTCACCTGAATATAATGAAAAAAGGGTATATATTAAATTTTGAAATAGTTACCACACATATTTTGGGAATTTGTATCATGGTGGGCTCATAAATGTTTTCACCATAATCTGTGTCGTTAATATTATTTATTTTTTAAAAAATATAAATTGACATTAAAATATGTTGATATTGAATTATTGTTAAGATTATATATTTTCAATTATTACTATCGTAGTTTTTGAAATATCATCATGCATCATTTTCTCAGATCCATGACATGTAAATTTTTTGAATGATTTAAAAAGGTATATTTATGGTAGTTGATAAATCATGATTTTTATAATAGTGGATATAACTTCCCCACATAGAGATTTATTTTATTATTTAATATATTTTTTTTGGATCATGAATTATAAAAATTAATGAAAATTCAAATTTTATCTTTTAATATCACTCTATTATTTTTATCATTTTATATTCCTTGTTTTTAATTTTAAATTTACATTTTATTGGTGAATTATAGACTTATTATGAATTTTTTTTTAATTTATTCCATTCTAGATGGATCCTAATTTTTAAAGGTGAAAAGTTTCCATGAAATAAATTCTAATATAGATTCAATATGTTGGACCTTACCTAACCATTTCTACTAAAACGTTTTGATATATAATTGTATTGGTTTTACACTCTTACAATTGTTAATGAAATCAATTTTTTCATTTTTTTCATCTAGTGTGACAGCTGGTTCATGAGGTAACATGTTATAAAATCTAGTTCAATGTCAAAGTATACTTTAATGAAAGAGTTACTCATGTACCCAAAATGATATTTCATACTCTTATTTTATTTTTCATACATGGGATGTGTTTTTATTCTCTTTAAGAGTTTTTTAACAAACATAGTTGTCACTTTCAGTTTCTCTAACCATTTTGGAGTCAGGATCTCTTCTAAGAAGTCTCCCCTTCATTTCTTCTACATCTATTTTCATTTTTATTATGCATACAGTTTCACTTTATCTTTAATATAACTTATTTTTTCCTCTAATTAAATATTTTTTTATTACTTGGGGTGGAATATAGGGGTGTTAATGAGATTGGCTTATAATATTTTAAACCATTCCTTAAAAAAAATCATTTCCATGATAAAAACATCTCCCATGTAAGAGTAGTTCCCATTCATAGTCCTTAAAATTTGTACCCCTTCACATATATAATATGAATCTATGAAAGCATTATAATTCATAAATTTGGATCATCTAATTGTGTAATAATTTCTATTGAAATTTATTAATAAGAAAATAGACACTGAGTTTGGACTTATGTGAATCATTAGAGAAAAAATTCTAATCTCCAAATCTAATCAACATAGAATTGAAATGTAGGGTCCAAATATAATAAAAAAACACAATTAATTATAATTTTTAGGGATTAAATTCTATCATAATTGGTAATAGTCCATAACTTGGCTTTGGTATTACAATATTAGTAGGGTTTATATTTTGGTTGTCTCAAAGATAACATAGGGTTATTGTTTTTCTATCTTTATTGCCACATTTATTTCTGTAATGTTTGGGGGCTGGAAAGAATAAGCGATCATAATTAAATGAATTTAGAAAAAGAAATTAATTAATAATGAATGATGAAATAATTTATTATATTGATTATTCATTTTCATATATGTTTTATAAAAGAAATTGTTTTTGTGTTTTCTATTTTTTATTACGAAGTCGCGCATAAATACTAAACTTAATTTGTTCCCTTTTCAATTTTTAAATTAAAACAATTTATTTTCTAAATTTAATTCCTCCTCAATTTAATTATATTATATATCCATTATTATGAACTGATTAAAATTAGAAATTGTTTTAGATCACACATGACAACTCTGATCAACCACTTCACCCAACGCCCCACTAGGGTGATAGTTCACCCTATACACATTTAAGAGATACATTTCATCTATCACCCTTCAAGGGATACACATATCCCTACACAAATATTTGGGTGACACTTCCCCATCATATCAATACCGGGGTGATAAATTAACTAGGATCAAATCTGGGTGACAATTCACCTTGGTCCCCCACCAGGGCACAAATTAACCAAGATCCTTAACCTAGGAGCAATTATAACCTTAGTCACATAAAATGGATGCCTACTGATTTAGATCTCGTCCATGACCACTTTAGATACATGACTATTATATAAAACCAACAATCATCTCTTTTATCATTTATTACTTTAATAAGAGATCTTTCTCACATTTCCTCATTAACTGATATGGCTTTGAAGGAGTGTATGACCATGTATTACCTTGATAATGAGAGTCTTTATCACGAGGACCATGGTGAATCCTTCTCTAGATAATGTTTTTCATCATAGCTTCCTATGATTAAATTTATCCTCTATATAAAACACATTTATCAATGCATGTTTGCGCCTCCTATTTGGGTATAAGATCATTAAATGATCCAGATATACATTTGGGGATCCCACTATGTGTAATCTCTTTTAACATTTTTCACCTAATTTTCTATCTTAAAAAGCATCAATGGTAGTTATATGAGTGTTACCATAATGTATTCATTCATGATACAAAGAACAGTATGGGACTCCTAATAAGTGTTAGAACAGAATTATCCATTACCATACAATATTTCTCATGAAAATTTTCTAATGGAACATATTACCTCTGAGACCACCCACTATAAGGAACACTTTTCCTCGTTGTCATTTCCATATAATGGTAAAATGCATGGTATGGTCCTATCAAATGAACTTAAACCAATTAATATGAACTACATAATCATGGATTATTATTAAAAATGGAATATAGGATACAATATGAGTTTCTTTTCCAATATCCAAAACAATATCCTCACAAGGACATTGGAGACACTATCTTTACTAGGGCATATTCCTTACAAAACTCTCATCTTAAATTTTCCATATCCACTTTAAACCCCCTATCTTCACTGAGTCATGTTCCCAATGAATCTCAACGTCAACAGGTTATGAGAATATAAGAAAAACCCTTACCAAACATTGATAGAAACCATTCTCTTTGACAACCTTGAATGATGTTAAATTTCTCAAAATAGGCCTTAGATTCATGATATAAAATGGAATTTATCTTGGTCATAATTTTATGACCATAATAGGATAAAAATTGGTATTTGTCACATGATCTGAAATTATTTCATTTTTCTCATAAATCGACACTAAACTATATGTGTTCTAACTCCCTTCGTAGGGATATATAGTAATTCAGTGTTTTGGGTTTGATCCCAACTTCATAACACTTACCGCCTCCATAGATCTTTATAAATTATAGAGTGCCAAACATTGGGGATTTAAATCATAGCATCACTAACTAATAAAATAATTATGGAGAACCTATAGTCCGTTCTAGGGTTAAATTCAATGAATAGTTTCAATAGATAACTAGCAAAATGGTAAAAACAAAGCTTTGAGTTTTAGGATGGACCCATGAAAATATTTTAAATAATTATGTGATTATTGAAGTATGAAATTATTCATGCCCCCAAAAGGGTGTGGTGATACCAACATCACATCATCAAGACTAGTTCACAACCCAGGAATCATTTTTAATGTACCAGAAAACTCTTACCTTTGGAAAGTTGTTCCACAATGACTCAAAATAAAAACAAGAATGGAACACCTAAAAATGAATGATTAAATTTAATGAAGGCAATTCCTCTTATCTTTGAGAATAATATGGTGGTCGATAATTTCATTTATATGTTCCAAATATATTGACCACACCATATTAGAATCCATATATGGATTAAAATTCTATGTGTAAAACATTGAGATGAAATACATGTAATTTGTAAAATTTTATTGAAAGTTTATAGGAATTTATGAAATTGGTAACTTAAGAATATAAATGTTGTAGAAGATTCCATTTTAAGTATTTCGTTTTCTAGATTTAATATAGAAATTGGAAATAATTCATAGATGTAGACTTTTAAAATGTTGTCTTTCCTATCTAAGAGCTATTTCATGGTAGTTAGAGTGAAAAATCATGATTATTATTTTATTTATCTTATAATATGATATTTTATGGATTTAAATATGAGATCAATAATGATTTTAGTGAAAAAAAATTATTAATTTGGAAATAATTTTAAATGAGGATACAAAGAATAAATTTTGGGGAGTTTTCTTGTTCAAAATTAGAACATCACGATTAGTGTTTGGAAAAAATATATTTCCATATCCATGTGACTTTAAATAAACTACATAGGAATTATATTAGATATAAATTATTTTATATTGATACTGAGTTTAAAATCAATTACAATTGTAGAGATGGGTTCCTCTATGAATATGAGTTTTACGACTCTGAAAAAAATATAGGAATATAAGGATTTTAATTGAGATTAAATTTTATCAAATAATTAGGTATATTCCATTTAATATGAAGAAATGGATAGGTAAATCGACATACCTGATTTATTGAATATTAAGATATTTCATTCTAAAAATGTACAAAATGAATGAAGTAGAAAAAATTATTGGTGCACCTTGAAGATCCTGATAAAAAAGAATGTGTAGTTTCTATGACATCTCATGGAATAAAAAGTACTATTTATTTTTATGTTCACAGATGGAATGTGGAAGAGTATCATTTAGAGATTATGAGTCTCCCATTTTAACATTTTTCATCAATAATATTGGTTATAAAGTTATGTGTTTTCGTGAAGGACATGTTTTTCCCTTTTTGGAGTAGTGAGTGAAAGAGGGGAGTTAAAGAGAGGCATATGGGAAGTGTTAAACCATTCTTAAATCAGGTTATGGGAGTGAACCCAGGATTACAGTACCCTAGCATAATTATAGAACCAAATAATTTATTTACTGGAATATGGAAAATTATCATTTTATCATTGTATTATCATTATAATATCAAAATGCAGGTGAACAATATAAAACTCTTATCTCCATTGTTAATTATTTTTTTATTTTTTCAATAAATACATTTTAATGTGTGGGTTAATAAATCATTGAACAATATTCATTTGGAAATGAAAAGAATATTAATAATTGTATCAGCATTTTGAGAAGAACTTAGTGTCACCATAGTAATAATAATTTCAACATCATCTAGGGTATAGAGAGTTTTAAAAATATGTGATTAAATTGAAATGAGTTTCATACATGTATTAAATTTAGGATATCTATCACTGAAGACCCTTATGGGCCTATCAAGTGGTATCAATGAAAAGGTTTTTCTTATAGAATTTATTTGATGTATTGATTATTCTTATTTCTTATTGAAGTTTGGTTTTTATCTACCCTCACAATACTTTGGTGACATGATAAAGGTAAATAATATGAATAAGTTATAGAAAACTAAGGGAATTTCATATAATGAAAAGCCTTTATTAAATGTGTGATTTAGATTAATAAATCCACTATAATATAAATGAAATCTATTAATAATTATGATTGTGAACTAATTTATTCATTCATTCATTATCCATGATTAGTTGAGGGGCCTATTTTCACAAGTGATATTATATCTACTCATGATTATGAGGTATAAAATAATCCAAAGTTCAAATTATTCCCCTTATCAAATTAGAAAGATCTCAAGCCATAAAAAAATTATATTTGGGATATGAGAATGAGTACCAAGTGATTCATATTATTCTGATAAATATTGTGGTTGATAAAATGAAAATCCTAAACAAATGACTAATTGAGTTGGATACGAATCTTTGGAAGGACAAGAAATTAAAGGATATTTGTTTAATCATGAATAGTCAAACATCTAGTTCTATGAAAAATTCACATGAAAAAAAATAAATTCAAAACATGAGGTCCATGGAATATGAACTTATTACAAATATAGTAAATTTTATTGATAAGATACATGTGACGAGGTAAGTAAAGTTAACCTTATATTATGATATTATGAAATTGGGTACAAGAATAATGTTCGGAAACAATTTTCTCAAAGACCAATCACATCACATAGAAGAAACATTTTCCATAGAGAAGGAGAAAAAACTATGATTTATCCCTCCCAAAACAAAACCTTAATATATATTAAAGTATATAAAGGAATATATCTTAAGGTTAGAGGATATGACTAAAAAAATTTGGAGAAGGATTATAAGGCCAAGGATATCATGTTGAGGAAAAATATCAAATTAAAATAATAATATCCCTCTTATGGTAGTATCAAATAATGTATTCCACGTATGTGGACTTCCAAAATCAGTGAGAAAGTGGAATATTTTTGATAAAACTAAAGGAGAAGAACATTGAAGGAAGGTAGGTATGAAATGATAATATTATCAAATAATAGGAAACACCCAAAGCGTGTCTTAAAAATTACAAAGGCTAAAAAGTGGAATAAAATCTATTACAAAAACATCTCAATAAAGAAATGGCTACTTGAGTTATGAATATAACATAAGATGTTTAACCTATTATAACTACAGACATATGGTTTAAAATTATAGTAATAAGGTCTTTAAAGAATTATATGTAATTATTCTATTCCTCTGATAAAATGAATTATAATTATCAAATAATAATGATTTATTATGATGGGAAATAGATTTATTTTTTTGGTGGAAAATAATGGAGCTCAATGGAACATCCCATAAGAACCAATAATAGATTACGCTCAAAAATCCATTAGGAAAGAATGAAAAAACTGGATAAATAAAAATAAGCTTCTATAGTTTTGAGAAATATGGATAATCATGTAAGGAATTATCCACCAAGGATGAAAAATTATGAAGTTGATATCATGGGTATTAAGGAGGAAAAATATGAAGCACGACAAAATGGTATAAAAAATACAATATTAAGGAAATAAGGGAATATTTATGATAGAGACCTCCTATGGATGTGGGTTCATGATAAGGGATTTTATGATAAGGAATTAATATTTTAAATATAAAAAAGAGGGGTTAGTCTCACAATGGAGATATGTCCCCTGAAAATAACAAAGATCATAAAAATAAACATATTGAATGATGTTTACACTAGTGGATTCAATCAAAGAAGAACAACAATAAAGACTTGGAATAATGTTTGAAGAAAAGGGTTGGTTAACCAAGTACAACCTCTTCTTGAATTTTTGGAAATTATAGATTTTTCCCTCCCTAAAAAAATTAAATATTATACCTATTGTTGAAGTATTATATTTTTTGGGGAAGTTATGATCCATTGTGATATTTTATCAAAAAATTCAAGGGGTGTCGAGGAGTGCGAAAAAGTTACAATTAATGTTAGTTTAGTGAAAAGGGGGTATCTTTTTGAATCAAGAAGAATAGGAAAATTAATTCGATAAGAGGAATTATAGTAATAACAATTGTTATACCATTTAGTTTCATGGTCCAATTGGGATTTGTTTTTCATGATCATGCATTATCTATTAGAATCAGACCTTTAAGATGGAATATGGATCCTTGATGGAGAATACAGAAAAAAAAATTCATGATTTATTTATTTTGATATAACATGTGATATCATAAAATTTATTTTAAAATATCAAATGATTCTTGATAAGGAATAATCTCATGATGGATATTAATTATATTTTTGTTTAGGAACCTGAAAAATTTATCGATGTTTTAAAATTAATATTATTTTTTACCCCCATAAACCAAAGAAATACACCCAATCGATGTAAGAAAAAATATATTCTGAAAATTGGTTTCATATTATTATTTAGAGATGATATTTAAAGATTAAATCCACTATAACTATGACGTTTTAAATCAATTTTTCTTATCAAATGGGATTGTGATAATTTTATTGTGATTATATGTGGAGTTCCTTACTAGAATTTTCATTTTCTGTCTTGTTAAAATATATAGAAGTATGTGAGTATAATGGACAATAAAGATGGTATTATATTGATCTATTATTTTTTAAATTGGGTAAAAACTCCGTAGGATTGGAGGCTTTGATTTTGAATCACCACTAAGTGGTTAGATAACCAATAAAAAGTATTTGGGAATATATACACAATTGAAATAGTTTTTCATCATGAAAGACAAATATATAATTTTAGTGGGATGAAGAAGATTGAGCTAAAAATTGTAGGAGTCTTGAAATATATAGAAAGAGTGAGTTCATCAACTCTATAATATAATTCAAGGACTATATTGAAAAATGGGAGAATATTTTTTTATATACTTATAATATAATTGATAAAAATTCCCTAAAAATAGTTATATGAAATGTAAGAAGTGTTCTTCGATTCATCACCCCAACAAGTGATTAGTATCTTTATAAAAGGTATCAAAGAATTTGATATTGTGTTATTTTATATCAATAATAATGCTTGGATCCCAAGGTGAAGGATTTTCAAATATTATACATTTCATACATCTGGAAGAAGATCAAAATTGGATTTGATATCAAGGGGGAGAAGGAAGAATCGTGAATATAATGGTTGTGAATAAAGAAACATCGTGAATATGAAGAGTCTTCACTAAGGGGTAGAACTGAGAATCATCAATCTTTTGAGGTATATGATTGGTATCATGATGATTGTAAGATTTTATATTCATTGTAATTTTAAAAAAATGAAGGTGTATATTTTTAGTATCCAATTGAATATACGAGTTGGTTTTAGATTTTTTTGACCCATGGTTATTGTTACTGTAAGATTTATTTTCAACACTTGTGGAAGAAGAGATAGAATTATTATAAAACTTATTCTGAATATATAATATTTTAAAATAATATTTGTTGATATTATAAATGTTAGTTTGGAGTTTTGGATGTTTAGGAATTTATGATATATATGGTCTAAATGTTTGTATGGACAGAGAGCGAGAGAGGTCAATAAGAAGCATTCTAGATGTGGTACGAATAAAACCATAGCTAAAGAAGAATGGTCATTTCATAAGTTGATTTCTCATAAATTGTAATGATGTGTAATTGATTATATATTTTAGATATTCAGGAAGATGAATAATTATAAAATTCATAGAGAATCTTTACACTCATAAATAATATCATCCAGTATACCAAAATAAAGTAAAGGAAGGAGAAAAGTAGTGATGTTTAATATCATTTCGTTTTAGAAGAATATATTCCCTAATAATCATAAATAAATAAAATAGTGTTATTATTTTCATTATATATAATGATTTTGGATGATAAATAGTATATTATTGCATATTGAAATATAGAGAAGGAAAGAACCAACATTATAATACCTAAGAAACTGTGATTTTCGTAAATATTTAAAGTCCCATATGAAAGGTTTTATGTATATTTAATAAGGGTATTACTTACTAGACTCGGGATGAATTAAAAAAATTAACCAACAATGATCCCTATATTGCATAAGTTTATTAGGGATATCATATAATGTTTTTCACTTGAGAGAAAATTAGAAAAGTACTATTCCCTAGAAGGTGAAACGTAAGGATAATTATAAATAAATAAATATGATTTATAATTTTGATTGTAACTAGATTATGATATATATTATTTCATATAATACGACTGATAGTGTGGCCTATCATGAATTTGTTCATGTCCTGGGAAGGATATTTTCACCTTGAAGAGTGTATGTAAGAGTACATCCATTACCGCTACGATAAATTTTTCAAATTATGGAGATAATTAATTATAATGAAAGTATTTTCTCAAAGCATTATGAAGACCATGGTTATTGAGTATTTTATTGAAATTTTGAGATAATGTAGTTCATGAAATATATGAATCTATTTGTGGATTAAAAGATCGCTACAAAAAGATGGGAGATCCAAAATGTATGTGTAGAAGTTAGTTATGGTATGTGCATAGGAATAATTTAAATGGGAAATTTAATAATCTATACATCATGGAAGAAGATATTTTGTGCATCGAGTTATCTAGATTCAGAGGAAATATTGGTTGGAAAGCGTGAATAAATATTTTTATGGGTTTTTTCTTGGATAATATCTTTTCTAGATTAATTAAAGTACCACACAAAATAAATTAATTTAATTATATTATGATGTGATATCCCATAGATTTAAAGACAACATCTAGATGGATTTTATGGATCCAATTACTTCCAGATTAATTTAGAATTTTACATTAGGAGATAAGACATAGGGATTGGGGAGTTGAAATGACCCAAATTAGATAATCATGGCCAATAATACTGTAATAATATATCTTCACATCTATGTGAATTTCGAGGAGATTCACATGAAAATGATTAAAGAGATAACATTTTCAATTATTATTAAGATGTAAAATCTATAAATAATTTTGAGGTAACTTTATCCTTAAATATGAGGTTTAATATATTAAAAAATGGATTTAATAGATTAAGATGAATTGAGATATCTATTCCAAAAATGTATAATATAATGTATTGATTAATTATTGAAAAGGATAGTAACAATGTAATATATTATTTAGATATGAATAATAGAAGGGACTCTAAATCTATACTAGAAGGAAGGTGTAGAAAAAAGTATTGGAGCACATTGAATATCATATGAAAGAATATATAGGGGAATCAATAACATTTCATGGAATGATAAGCTACATACGAGGTGATGTTCACTTCCATCTTGTGAAAGAGAATAATCTGGTTATCAGTGATAACTAGCTACCTTTTCCGCATTATGAATAATGGTGATATTATTTTGCATTGGATTACATCCCAAGATATCTTTTTTTCTGAAGTATTGAGAAAATTAAAGGAGTTAGGGAGTATAACTCAAGTGGTAGTGAAAAATCCCTAAATTTGTATGTAGAGTATCCATATGATTTGATTTCCATATCCTAATCCCCCCACCAAATAGTGCATGTAGTGTATTTTGGTAAATTTTAACAATATCCTTGTATGCTCCTTGGATTAGCCCAGTGTGAGTGAACCATGAAAAATTATTGTGTCTTTTTTACATGATTTATTTAATTTATGAAAGTCATAAATTGTAATTCTTGAGTTAATAAATAATTTATTGAGATGAATATAGATAATATAAGATGAATAGAAATGATATCATCATTCATTGAATAACGAAAGTGTACCACTACTAATAATGATGTCATGATGTTATAATTTAATAATATTTTTAGGAATTATTTATTAATTTGTATGGAGTTTAATATCCTAATTCACCCATTATTATGGTATCTCACACGTTATACCCATGTGGAAATAATAATTTTTTTATGGTAGTGAATGTTCCTTTCTGATTGAACAATAGTTTGGGGGTGATAAACTATACTAAAGTTAAACTCACGGTTTAGGGAATGCTGATGACTCCTCCAAAATATAGAGGTGAACATTAGATCTCAAATAGATGTTACTAAATATAGTTTCCAATATTTATTATCTAATTTCATAACATATTTCATTAAAAAAATTAAGAGAAAAATATTCCTGAATAAAGATAATTGGGAATTCTTGTTGAGTTGATCAACTATAAACCATTTGGATTTGTTCTATTTGGATTTTTTCAAATGATGTAGAAAAACATCCATGGTAGTTTCCCCCATTACCATGTTTTCATGGGTATTGTTTGTATCATTCCAAGGGTAATTTGAGGCTCTTTTATAACTTGGTGATATACCAAACAATATGAGGTGTACTCAATATTCATCATATTAATGTTTCATGTTAGGACTAATATGGGCCTATATATCCTGAGAGGGGGGGTGAATCAGGGTATGGATATTCTTTTTCAAAATTCTTCCCACCCCACTGGATCTTGACCTCTTCATTACAAGGGTCACTTTTTTTTCACTCGTGTGTTTATTATGACCACTTCATTTGTTCTTTATCTGACGATGATGCTTTAAATGAAATACAAGGATGTAAGCAGGCCGACACAAAGATTTTTACTCGGTTACCCCTCACTGGACTACGTTCAAGGAGCATACAACGGTGAAGTGCCGCTGTACAAAATCCACTAAAGCACACTTCTGTTTACAAGGTTCTGACTTGATCACTTATATGCCCTGGATCACTTCATTTACAAGGTTTAGGGTCAGCTCACTACTTTCCCAAAGGTTACTCCCTATCTATCTCTCTCTAGCTCACTGCCAGTGTAAAGGATCACCTTCTTCCTCTTCCTTTGCTCACTGCTCTAGAAAGGATTCACTCATAGTTTATAGACCTGTAGTTCTCTTCATTATCACCTATGAACACATCCTATTTTTCATTGGGTTTCTCTGTTGATGTTCAACTTTCACCCGTAGATTAATTTCACTTTGCACCGAAGTTATCGGGAAATCATCCAGCTTTTGCACAGCCACGGAAAGACGAGCATGCTCTGACAACACATGGTTCTCTTCTCTAAACCCGGTGCACAATTTCCAAGACAGTACATATGTATTTGGCATGCAAGTCAAAACGGGCACACAATTCCACCTCAAAAACTTGCGCGACATAACCTTCTTCAACTTCAAACTTTCACAACCCACCTCCTTTCACCCGAAAACTGACTTTGGCGCGCATCTAACAACCGGCGCACAACTAACCACCTGGCACACAACCTTCACATGTGTGACCACGAACCACTTGCACGACCACCTCAACAATGCTATGGGAGCTCTGATTTTCTCTAATTGTTGAGCTTGTGCCGAATAAGGAGGGTTTGATCTATATTTATAGGCATTTGAACACCCTACGCGACGGTGCGCAAGTCTCCCTTCAGCGTGCAAGTTTCGGCACTCAGGTCTCTTCCCCTGCATGTCAATTGCGCGACCCACATCCATACATGGGTTCCCTTCTCCCTTAGCCATATTTTAATGTTTTGATCTTGAAAAACATCAGGCATGCAAGTTTCTAATCCTTCTAGGCACCGGCACAGAAGTCCTTTCTCGGCACGTAAGCCACTTGCGCGACCAACCCAATACTTGTGCGAATCTTATATCTTTTCCATATTTTGATGTTCTGATATTTAAAAACATATGGTGTGCAGGTTTTCAGGCCTTCATGTACATGGTGCACAAGACCCTTTTCTAAAAACCACTTTTCTATATTTGATGATTTTTAGGCCCAAAAATTTGGTAAACACTGGAAAACGGTGCCACCTTGAATCTGTCCTTTTTGTACCGCCTCCATATCATCCATTCCTTTGTTGATGTTCTTGAATCAAACATTGATAATTAACCACAGCTCTTGAACTCAACATGCCACCATGAAATCCCCCTTTTCAACAAATTTTTATGTCATCTTTTTATTTTTCAACAATCACAACACAGATGTCCACATTGTCAACAAACACAATCACCTCAAAAATTCTTCAATGATACCTTGAGGGATTTTTTCCCAACAATATCCCTCTTTTGGTTTGTTTAAAACTCTTCCATATAAAGATACATCGTAAATTCTTCAAACACCATTCGCCTATTTCAATTTAGATAGCGATAAAGGATCTACTCAACACATACTCTATGCCCACCTGAGCAATGATCGACGTAAGAAACAAGTGTAAATGAAAAGTTCATCAATGAATCACTTCATCTCTGACATCCACTATTGACAACATACTGATAAAAATTATTAGAAATATTCTTACCTCATTCAAAAACCAATCTTTTTCTTTTATCATGATTCACAGCTATCGTGATATCTGTTCTTTGATCGATCACTTCTAGAATCGTGAGATTTAATACACTCCCCATTTCTCATTGCTCTCCCCCTAGCTAGCTGCTTTACCTGTCATCTTCTCCCCATATCACTCGTTGCTCCACTGTTAGCTTCTATCCATATCATTCATGATTTATCAAATTTCCACACTATCTCCCTCTTGAACAATCACTATTTTCTCCCCCTTTGTCAACAAACCCAAAGATCACTCCTTTGTAGTCTGTAACAGAGTAGAGAACACATATCAACACCTTAGGAAAAAACACATCATACCTCAAGGAGAGGGGAGTGGTTCCATATCAACAATCTTTCAAGTGCGAGGAGTTAACAGAACTCTAAGAGCCAGTCGATGTCTCCTAAAATCTTCCTTGGGTGAGGCCTTTGTCAGAATGTCTACAACCTATAGCTTTGTAGGCACATACTCCAACTTCACAATTCCCAACTCAACCTTATCCTTGATGAAATGATATTTTACCTCCAAATGCTTTTTCCTTGTGTGATGAACTGAATTTTTTCTAAGGTTGATAACACTTGAGTTATCACACTGAATTCTGATTGGATACTTCACTTCAACTACCATATCTTCAAGCTACTTCTTCATCAACAATAATTGTGTGCATTCTTGAGTGGCCTCAATATACTCATCATCTGTGGTGCTCAATGAAATTCAATCCTGATTCTTTCTTAGACAAGAAATACACAATACACTAAGATAGAATTCACCACCTAACATTTATTCTCTATCAGCTGCTGAACTGGACCAGTCTGAATCAGTATATACCAATAACTCTGTCTGAGATTTGTTAGTATATGTCAAGCTGAAATCCATTGTGCCCTGGATATACCGAACTATTCCTTTCACTACAAGCATGTGGATTTCCTTGGGATTACTCTGATATCTCATTGCTTGGCATGTGGCGAAATCAATGTCAGGCCTTGTGGCAGTTAAGTACAATAGACTTCCAATGATTTTCTAGTATTCTGTGATATTAACTGCCTTTCCATCCTCATATTTTGATAATTTCATCGGGTTGAAACTAGAGTCTTCAAATCCTTGGAATTATCCAATCAAAACCTTCATAAAATCTCCCTGGAATATTTGGATTGATAAATGTATGTTCCATTCATTTCTTGTGTCACCTGTAGACTAAGGAAAAACATTATCTCTATAATCATTGACATCTCAAACTCATTTTTCAAGAATTCGGAAAACTAACTGCACTGAGCATCATATGATCCTCCAAATATTATTTAATCAAAATAAACCAACACCATAATCCTTTGATTACTATTTTTGTTGAAGTAGAGATTGTAATCAACTCCCCCACACAGGAAACCAAGCTTCTTCAAGTACTGATCAAGCCCTGAGTACCATACTCTTGGTGCTTGTTTCAGCCCATACAACGCCTTCTTTAGCAGGGAAACTTTGTTCTAATCCTCATGAATGAGAAAACCATGTAGATTCTCAATATATACCTCCTCTTCCAGAGCTCCATTCAAGAATGCAGATTTGACATCCATATGGAAAACATTGAACTTTCTTTGCACAACTATAGGAAAAAATAATCTGATTATCTCCAGCCTAGAAACTGGTGAAAATGTCTCATCAACATCAATTCCCTCTATTTGGGAGTATCCTTTTCACACCAGTCGTGATTTTTTCCAAATGATTGTTCCACCTTCGTTTATCTTGTTGAAAAAGACCTATTTAGTCTCAATGATGTTCGTATCTGCTAGCCTCAAAACAATATCCCTTGTCTGATTCTCTTCTGAATCAGTATCAACCACATTTTCTCCCCCTTTGTTTCTTTCCTCCTCATCAAATTTATCAGAAAATTTCTCACCATTTCATTATTCAGTGACATCATT